>CM075338.1:34818148-36063549 GCA_037788925.1 Mytilus galloprovincialis
GGCCGCAAGTCATACTTCGTACTTTATTTAACATTGTTCACTTTTTTGGATTCGGGCGTCACTGATGAGTCCTTTGTAGACGAAACGCGCGTCTGGCGTATTTACAAATTTAGTCCTGGTACTCTTGGGGGTATTTTAGGGATGACATCAACAGATTAGTGTAGGACAAACAACTTAAACGGCTGAAAGTTTTGTTTATCCGACATTGATTTTTACATTATCTATATTGGTCAATCTATTTGTTTAAATTAAGTTAAGAAAAGGGAGGTGATCAGTGAATGACTTTTGATGTCATCCCTTGGTATGTAGGATATTTTAGAAATCCACAGCTGAATTCCAATATTACTCAATACACAAGATAAATTTAATGATTGGATGAGAACATGTCGACTTAAAGGTCGCGTTCACTTTAGGTTATCAATAGAACTACCTTATTTGTATGATATTCTAACGACTTTATTTAAAATACAAATGAATTGGTCTTTGGCTTAAAATATAATGTATAAATTTATATTGAAACGTTTAGTAATTATTGTTCAACTATATTTTGCTTGGAAGTTTACAAGGCTCCAATACTAAGTACCTCTGATCTGCAAAATGACACTCAATCTCAACCCAAGTCTAGTAAAAGAAAACTTGACCTGTCTAGCTCTAGAGACACTTTGGAGGACATGATAGCATCATTGGGAAAAAAAAAACAAGGTGGAGATAATTACAGAGTTGAAGGAGAAAGTGAGGACATAGTGTCATACAGCAAAATCAAAGTGATGCTCTTGAGATGAACTGATATTATAGAATACAATACTTGTTTTATTTTGCAGGATCATCATGCTGATGATTCTCATGAAGTTACTACTGAAGACCCTTATGATGCCTCGATCTTCACAACCAAGAACGCTCGTGGTGTTGTTAAAATCGTGAAATGTTTAACAGTTTATTACACAAAACCTATAACTGAAAGACATCAGACACTCAAAGCTATCAACATTTCCGAGTACGGTTATACGTGTTAGGCAGATATGTCTTGGAGAACATAATTTTTTTCTCAGAACAGGCCTAACGTGTGATATTATGCACTTTTTTTGGTTGATTAGTTGATACATTGACTATCAATGACATTTACAATGCTCGAGTGTGTTCTTCATTTTCACACGTATCCCGTAAAATAGCAGAACCAATTCTTGCAGTCAAATTTGCGATTTGACACTGTGCTGACCTATGTGCTTCTGTCAGCTGGCACTGATACTGTGGGTCATCAATTGTAAACAGAAATCCTGAAAAAAGTAATTATATTATGGCTATATGCTATAGTGACTTCTCAAACTGCATCATGAATTGCCTTGCAACAGACCACCTACGGACCCCTCAAAGAGTTGTTGCATGGGTTCTTAACGTGCATAAAGCGTGATACTACATTCTCTTTTCACGAGGCATCGGATTTAACGTCCCCCTTTTGACCGGATGTGATACAAGTAGCAGTGTAACTATTTAATCAGAAGATTACAAATTTATTTCATTAATATTTAATCTTACGACTACCTGTATCCTGTGTTTGTTGGGATTGGGATTGTTCCATATTTGTGCTGTGCTACATATTTAACCATTTTGCTGAACAGATCTCTTCTCTGCTATTCTACTTTAATTTCATTTTCAAAAAACGCCGTTAATGAATACGGGGAAGCCGTTCTATTTACAAATTGTAGATGAGTACGTATTTTCTGGTTTCAAAGGTTGTTATCTGGTTGCTTCAGATTTTGCTTTTCACGGCCACGCAGCTAATTGAGAATAGATAATAAATCAGATAACTGATACACAAGAAAAATATCCAAAATCATTTGACGGCATTGGCAAATATAAGGGAAAACCAATTAAATTGCCAATCGATGAAAATGTGAATCAGTAGCACAGAGATACCACAGGAGACGAAAGAACTTATAAAACTGCAGGAGCAAGATATCATCGTAAAATAGAATTTACCCTTTACCTTTAGTATCACCGATAGTGACCCAAGCCAAGAAAACCAAGAAAAAAATATACTATGTGTTGATATGCGTCAGCCGAACAAAGCTGAATCTCGTGAAAGACAGTTTTTACCGACTTAAGATGAACTGATACACGAATGATCTGGAGCAATACTCGTTTCAAATCGATGTCACCAGTGTTGTGGCTATGGTTTTTTTTGGAAAAAAAAGTTTGTTTCCAGTTTTTGGAGAAAAAAATAATTTGTTTTTCATTCTGAGAAAAACAAATTGTTTGTTTCACCCTCAGCTGCCACTATATGTAATGCTTAAATTGAAAGAAAAAAAAATGTTTTCGACTTGTAGCGAAAAAAATAGATTGAAGGCGAAAAAACAATTTGCCCAGAAATGAACTTAACTTTTTTGTTTTGTCTTTGAGCAATTAACTATGCTGTTGAATATTAATACTATTTTTTCACATCCCCCTTTCCATGACGGATCTCAATTCAAATTTCTAGTGGCCCCTAACAAGAACTACTCATTTAAATGCATCATAAAATATTAAAATGTAAAAAAAGTGCTTGTTATCAATAAATGGTAAAAATTGTTTAAATTTATTAAATTCGGGAACCGAAGTTGTGGTCTTGGAAATCTGGGGTTTGCATGAAAGGTATGACTGTTTGAGTGCATACTATTTCTAGGTCTTGTTCGTTTAAATGGTGTCCGAAAGGAACGAAAAGTATTAACATTTTGATTGTAATTTGTAGTGTGATGATAAGCAGTATGCCAGCATTTGCTAGCAGGATGAAGTTTACTACATATATAGTATTGGTGCAAAAATCTGCAAGGCAATTGACAAAAATTACCTCTATGAAAATAAACGCATCATAGATATCAGGACTAACCGTACACAATAGCCCTGTGGAATGTTGTCATTAGCAGTGTTATAACGCCTCCGATATTGATAATTATCATTCTGTACATCCGAAGTTTTTTGCATCGCCTGAAGCCACAGTTCCTGATGCATGTAAGCCCAAGATACTCTGAACTGACATTTATATTTTCTAAATGTTTTATCGTACTTAAGCCATTACCCATTACTTTTTGCAATTTCCCTCACAGTCTTCATATAGGTTATGGGATAATCAAAGGCATTTGTGAACTTTTGACAGTATATGACCATATAAGCCGGAAAAGCGTTGATCCAGCAGTACTTTCGTTAAATACCAAACGTGGCTGATTTTGGTTATTTCTTTCCAAAAAGTATCGGATTTATGATTTACATGCATATTAAAATCATTTTTACGCACAAGAACATTATACAAATACGTTGTAAGAAATAACTGTTTCACATACATACAGTTACAGGTAAAATAAGCCAGACAAGACAACAGTCATTTAAAAAGACAAAAGGAAAAATTAGCAAATGAGACTTCATCAATGATGTCTTAGAATTTCCTGTCAGAGAACAACAGTGTGATAGATGAGGCAAGTACATTAATAGGTTGCAATTTGTAAATACAGCTGCTTATATTTTAAGCCAAAGACCAATTCATTTGTATTTTAAATAAAGTCGTTAGAATATCATACAAATAAGGTAGTTCTATTGATAACCTAAAGTGAACGCGACCTTTAAGTCGACATGTTCTCATCCAATCATTAAATTTATCTTGTGTATTGAGTAATATTGGAATTCAGCTGTGGATTTCTAAAATATCCTACATACCAAGGGATGACATCAAAAGTCATTCACTGATCACCTCCCTTTTCTTAACTTAATTTAAACAAATAGATTGACCAATATAGATAATGTAAAAATCAATGTCGGATAAACAAAACTTTCAGCCGTTTAAGTTGTTTGTCCTACACTAATCTGTTGATGTCATCCCTAAAATACCCCCAAGAGTACCAGGACTAAATTTGTAAATACGCCAGACGCGCGTTTCGTCTACAAAGGACTCATCAGTGACGCCCGAATCCAAAAAAGTGAACAATGTTAAATAAAGTACGAAGTATGACTTGCGGCCAATTAAAATATATTAGAAACTTCGTTTCTATTCTTCACAGCCACAACAGTCCCACCAAAGCTCAACTACGGTAAAATTACAGGTCCGTCTAAAGAACAAAACACGGAACAAATAAAAGTCCTGATACAAATATCAATTATTTATCTACGGCTTAAACTTGTACCTAGCTGAATAGCCAATGGCATCCTTAAAATCTGTAAAATATAACAACAAATATTTGCATAAGATATTGCATGTCACTGTCATCATTATCTGTATGTTTAAAACTAAGTTGTATTAGAGGGTGAAATCCTAGTTGAGGGACTTTACGAAAGCTCGTGATAAATATCAACAGTTTCTGCAGACATTGTGGGTCATCTGGAAAAATATATTGTGTACGATTTTAAGATTAAAATATTTCACATCAATCCAATGGCGAAGCTAACGTTAGAATGTTCACTTGTCTCCTGCCAAGCAGTCACCAAGCAAATCTTCAGTAAACCAACATCCAGAGAACCGTACAAGTCTCACATTCCCAGAGCTGGACAGTATAGTAAATCAGCAATTAGACTATTACCCATGGGGAACACAGTAAAAGATATTCACACTATATTGCTTGAATGGCAGTCTGTCAAACCAATACAACTTTCTGCATGTACCAGTGAAGTTAAATCACAAAAACAATCTGTCCATCCATCTTCAATAAATACCTTGCCAGACTTCAGCAAATTTCAAGCTACAAATACAGAATATGTACCTTCGACATGTTCCACTGAAACAGCTTCTCCAATGCCTCCAACAAGTCAGGAACCATCACCCAATAAACAATCCAGATATAGACAATTTCACTGCATTTGTTCCGTCAGCTCCAGTGTCTAAATCGTCTATCAGCATAGCGCCAACAACATTATGCGACTCAATCAATGACCTCATCAACCTTGACAACAACACTACAAGACTTGTACTGTCAGAAAAAAGAATTGAACAAAGAAAAACTAGCCAAACCTTTAGTTGCAGATGCCAAAGTTTGTCAACTCTATGTAAGCACCATTTAACAACTACGCCATCCGCTTTAAATTTAAACATGTCCTATTCCAATTGCGCTAAACACAACAGACCAAGGTATTCCAGATAATATAATACACAAGTCCAAACTAAAAGCAGGTAGCGACAGAAGAAAGTTTGGTGTTGACTTGTTTGGAGAAATTTGTTCACTGCAAGATGTGTACCAAAACATGTCGGGGGTAAATTCAGCAACAAGTCGTTAGTTACAGAACAGATCAATCCAGAAAAGATATCGGCCATCAGAACTACATGCCTGAACTTTTTTCCCGCAACACCATCAGACAAGACAGTTAGTTGGAATGATGTTGCACGAGCGATCGACAAGGCAAACTGGCAATTTCACAAGCACCTGAAAAAAGAGTTTGACCTGTCATCATTGTAACTTACACATATGTTCTATATATGTTCAAAGCTTATATCACTAAAGACCCCCAAGGGTGACTGGGGTATAGAAATATGGTCACGTGGTCTTCTCCCGACCGGCAGTAAAACGCTTGCCGAAGTGGGGCGTCCGTTTGGCTGTGCGGGATGTATCAAGTTCGCAGTCACGTCCGGTCAGAAGGGGGACGTTAAATCCGATGCCTCGTGTAAAGAGAGTGCCACGCTCTTTGCACGTTAAGAACCCTTGCAACAACTCTTTGAGGGGTCCGTAGGTGGCCTGTTGCAAGGCTAAATTTCTGTCCCTATCCAATATACCCTCTTTTCCAGTGGCAGTCCAAATTTCCCCGACCATCCTAGATGACCTCTATTACAACAACCTACCTATTGTATTTATTGTCAACTTGTTCTCGTCCTGAATATGCATGAAATATTTGCCACTGGACGTTAAGCAACCAACAATCAATCATATATCACTAAAGAGACATTATTTGTTGAAATCCGGATGTTATGTAATAAAAAATATTGACATCGTATGTTTGTGGCATAACATCGTGGCCACAAGTTAAAAAAAACTGTTGAGGATAAAATTTATATTAAGATCCATTTTGTTACATCTTGTAATCAATTTTATTTGTCAATCGCCAATGGCATTCAGCAGGGTCAAAGAACATCAGTTGTTCGACCTGTGAGTCAAATACGTTTTGTTTAAATATACTTTACACATTTTTTGTCTTTTGGAAAATGTTGTTTGTGCTGTTTTTAGACCCTTCTAAAAATGTTTTGGTTGTGTTGTTCACGCATTAAAATGACATATAAATATTATAACTAACATTATCTATAAATTTGTAATTGCAGTGTGAGGTACTGGAATCAGTGGGGTTTCAGATTGGGGGGTTCGGAGTTGACCCGACGGAGGAGGTGAACCCAGTGGTGTTTACCTCAAGAGGAGCACTGTTGTTTTTAAACAGGAAAATGCAGGAAAACTTTCAATGAGACATTATGTGACTCAACAAAGAAGGAACATATATAGCTTTTAGTGAAAGTTGTCCTGTTGCTAAATGTTCATTAATATCTTCTAGTTTCTACAGAGAATCACTTTTTAAAAGTTAAAGAATTTTATAAGTAATGTAAATGTTGTTTTTTTTTTCTTTCTCTTACTTTAGTATATCGATTTCTTACTTCATTTTTATATATTATCAAAGCAAAAACATCAACTACAACAAAATGCCCATACAAAGATGTCAAAGATAGAAAGGTGGATGTGGAGATTACGGGATTGCTGGACAATGTTTGGCTGAAAGATCCGAGCTGGTACGGAATAAAAACACTGAAGACCATGCTGGATTCATATATAGATTTTAAAATACGGTAAACAATTTAGCTTTATGTTAGATACATATAAGATACAAAAACATATTAAAAGAAAATATACAAATTCGCTCGAAAAATAGTTGGATGCTTCTTTTCTGACGGGATTAAACACTGTTGCCCGAGGTGCATTAAGTATGACGCTTAGCCATGAAATGCATTTGGTATGAAGCTGAGCTTATGTTCTTCAGGCATTAATATGACGTACAAATAGTAAACGTTATATAAGTCAATTTTGCTGATAGCCCGCCGTCGGATTAATAGAAAAGGCTTCATCGGAGTTTATTTGTTACACATCATAATTATTTACAAGGTGAACGATTAATTCAACTGCACTATAATTTTTTGTTTTGTATGTTTGCTCTAAGTGAGGATAAATAATTGCAGCTAAACAATAAGAACATTTTAGTCATTTATTAAATTTGCAAATATGATATTTATTAACAACCTGCATAGTATATTTCAAGGTTACCCATAATACAACGTGCGCTGGCGGATGTTCGGTTAAATGTGAACAAGGCGGCAAGAATAAAGAAATTGAAAAAATTATACAGTGTAAAATGTCTTCCACTAGCCTAAAAAGCGTGTCAACATTAATCCAAAATTAACATCACAAACTTTTAAAGATGTAAATAATTTAAACTTAAGGAATTCAAAACGCCTCTGTATTGATGCAAACATACAAACTGATGAGGTTGGTCGCAACTCATTTAATAGAGATATTATTATGTTTTGAGCTAAATATTTTGACATGTGGTATTAGTGAAAAAAACGACTTTTGTATTAAGGAGCCAAAGATTAAAAAACATTTGTTTGATAGGAAGAAGCTCCGAGAATTCAGCAGTTATCCCCCAATTACCTTTTAAAATTACCAGGATGGACAAAGCAGGTGACATATGTAGATAAAAAAGGATAATAAAGAATAATTATGACCTTGACCTGTCAATTGTAAAGAAGTACATACTAAACAGTCAAGTGTCTGATTACGATAAAACCTCTTTACGGCGGTATAAACTTACTAGAGCATATTAGCACCTGGATGTTAAATATCTTTATATTAATGTCTCCTACACACCAATTGTTAACAGTTACCCTTGGGAGATTTTGAAAATAAAAAGTTTTATAACTAATAGAAGCAGTGCATAAAAGCAAATCACTTGGACGCTTAATGAAGAAAAGTCCAGTTTAGAAAATAATAAAACATTTGATTTTAAATGTGAAATGCATCCGTTAGGCCACACCAATTCGATTTATTTTCTTTTGATTTCCCCGCTCCTGTTTTTGGAGAGATCAACAATAAATTATAGCTAATACAGTGACTAGATAGGAACTCATTTTGTTGAAAATTATGACGTCACAAGTTGAACTCGTATTGATTTTTAACCAACATATCAAAGCTATTTTGATGAAAATTTTACGATTCTGCGTTTCAATATGACGTTACAAGTTGTACTCATATTGATTTTTAACAAAAAAATCAATAATAATGGGTAAATTTCCATAGATTATTGGACAGGAAACATAGAGCGCATACATCGACAACAAATATCTTTTGAAATAACGTTTGTGAAGACATTTCACATATCTTGTTTGAATATTAAGTTTGTCGACGCCTGTGCTTTATGTTTCCTGGTCCTTAATTTGTTTGAAATGCAGCTGATTTTGTCAAATTCCAACAAAATCCCTTATCTTGACCTGTTTGGGATGTAAAAATCAACGTGTTAGAATTAAACTTTGACAAAAACAGTTCTGTTTAACTTGCTCACATGTCTTTAAGGCAACGTCAAATATTTATTATTTTACCTTATCTCCTAATCTTGACTTATTTATGGAAGTCTGGAAATTGTCTGACCGCAATGTTAATAGTGTATTTTGTTTGATATGAGGCATGTCAATCTTAAATAACTCCTCCCTTACTTTTCTAGGGTACATAAGAAATTTAGTTAAGTTGTAGTTGTAATTTTAATATGGATTAGATACACATGTTTAATTAAGACAAAAAGACAAACAATATTACACATGACACAACATAGAAATCTTAAGAATAAATAACACGAACCCCACCTAAACTAGGGGTGACCATTTGATTTATGGGGGGGGGGGGCTAGGATGAAATTTGAAAAAAATAGGCAGGACAGGAGTTTTGAGTTAAAAAAAAGGCAGGATGAGCAACTTGGTAAAATAAAAAGGCAGGATGACAATTTGTGTAAAAAAAGTCAGGATAAACTAGTACAAAAAAAGGCAGGACCGAAAAGAGTAAAAAATAAAAAGGCAGGACAGAGATTACAATTTTAAAAAAAAAAGCAGGACAACATTTTTCATCCTAGCCCCCCCCCCCCCCCCCCCCCCCCATAAAAATCAAATGGTAGCTCCCTAAGCTATGCCTGCTGTTAATGTGCAAACAACTGATGACACAGAAGTCAATGATATAATGTCAAAGAACACTATTCGTGAACTATCGGCCAATGTTAAATCTTTGACCGAAACAGTTAAAGTCGAGGAGAAATTCTTAAAACAGTAGTGGATCTTCAAAAAAATGCTACCGGGAATGATATATCGCGTACTCAAATTCAATCGGCATCTCAATTAATCGAAACACAGGGATATAGTGCTTCCGGGAAATTGTCTGCTGGTATGTTCCAGCACATACAAACAGTGTCACAAACTCAGCGACAAAATTTAAAAGACGACAAGTACATTAATTTAGTTTCTTTGCTTATTCCTGTAAATGAAAAGTAATACACAGCAAATAGAGCTAGATGTATCTATTCTCCTTCTTAAGCCAAAAGATCATCGCCTGCAGCGTGAATTATCTATCCACGAATACATAGAAGCATTTAACATTTACAAAAACATTATGTGCGAATTCGAAGATCGTCCGGTAGAACTTGACATGTTTTGCTAGATATACACCTGGAAAAAAGTATTGCAACACCAAATTCAAATTCAAATTAAAAAAATACTTTTTTTTTGTTAAATAATTTGTTGAAATAGAACTAGTGAAACATTATTTAAATATCACCTGAGTTTAATCAATAAATATCGACTCTATCAGTTCTTATCTGCACATGTAGCTACTGTACTCGTAAACACTCAAACAGATGTTTTAATCCTCATTGTTTTCAACACTTAAAATAACCAAGTTTATAAATTTATGTTATTGACACCTTGTAATTGGTCATCCACAACTCATAACTGCAGCAAGATGGCAGATATCCAGCATGAGGGAAGCAGGGATGTCGCTGTGATAATTGCACGTATTGTTGGTCATCTCCATTCCACTATAAGTCGTTTTGAGAATAAAAATCAGGCAAGAAACGATGTTAAAGACCTTCCGAGGTCAAGAAGACCTCCTATAACATCTGCTAGGGAAAATTAAGCATAATGAAGGTTGGTCAGAAGGAAACCCATTGCAAACAATACATTCCTAAAAAGAGAATAATGACCATACAGGAGCCTTTAAACAAGAACTGTTCAAGATCGGCTTATCGCTACTGGTTATCGTGCGATAATACCATTTCGGGGACCTTTGCATTTGCACAGACACACAGATGCCCGTATCCGATATAGTGCAGAGCTCGCCAAAGTTGGGAATTAACGTCGTGGAGGAAGATCCATTGTTCCAATGGAATTCGGTTTATCTTCCTTGGCCCTATCGCAGCCCGAATTTGAACCACATCGAGCATATATTGGACACTATTGGGCGTAAAGTGCACGAAAGGACACCCCAGTTCAAACAGGTCATGAAATAAACAATACCCTTCGTCAAGAATGGTTGCTGCTAGCTTAGCAACAAATGAGTCGACTTATGGCAGGAATCAGAAGACGTTAAGATGCGGTTATCCGTTTAAATGGACGCTGCGCACAAAGTACTAATTCTTTGGCGTATAACTATCAACCATGATGTGAACAATCATCTAAAGAATAATTTTGAAATGTCTGATATTGTAAAGTTCGACTACAGTAAAACTTGTAAAATGCATTTTTTTGTACAAAAAACACTTCATTTTGTTATAAAAATTTTGGTTCGATTAAACCTTTTTTTTCATACATTTTTTGTTCGTTTTAAAGCTAATGTTATCATTAACTACGTTTCAATATTAGTTTACAAATATTTTATCACATTCCATCCAAACTAAGAGACTGATTTTTCAAGTTTTAAAAAATCAAGGTGTTGCAATACTTTTTTCCATGTGTATATTTTACAAATGGCGACGAAGTTTAAAGGTAACATTTTCTTTGAATACCATAAGGCCTTCGCTAAGAAATTTGCGGCAATTAAATTAACAAAAGGTTTGACCGTTGACTGGGCAATTAGAGATGAGAAACTGTATTCTTCAGTTTGCTTAGGGAGAGCTATCAATACATGTGGCGTATGTGGAAGTTCATTGTATAGCACTAAAATGTGTTATTTATCAGATATATTTGATCCGCATTTATATAAATTTTACTTTGTTAACTGCAACTTATTGTTAAGTTAATTTACGTTTGAAGTCGTCCAAAACCGAGATTTTTTGTCATGGAGTAATCCTTAAGCTATTTAAAACTTTTACATTTTTATAAGACATACAGCAGATTTTTTTTCTACTGCCAACTTGTAAAGTATTAATTACATTATTCAATACCTCCATTCAATAATGTCTTAGAATTTCCTGTCAGAGAACAACAGTGTGATAGATGAGGCAAGTACATTAATAGGTTGCAATTTGTAAATACAGCTGTTTCTCAAAACACTGCTCTTTTTTGGGAAATCTTGAATATTCATAGAAAATGCATTTTGTTTACATACTGGTTCCCAGTTATGCTCTCCGTGTTCCATCTCACAGAGACATAACTTGGGAATGTTACCAGTAAATACACACGTGCATATTGTTTACATTGAAATCTGTGGTGACCTTTCATTCGAGGTAGGGGAAGTTAAGAAAATTAGTGATAGTCTAAACTCTGAGAAGTTCAGGGCAAATCGACGTTAAAAATATGCGAAGAAGCGGAGGTATCTAGTTTTTGACCCTTTGAACCTATTTTTGTGATTGTGCATACAAGGGAACATTCTCAGCTATATGGTTGTTTTTTAAGACCTTTAGATTTTGAGCAGATTTAGTATATGTGAGAACCAACTTTTTTTGTCCGCATGTATTGTTGAAATTGCAGATTTTAAAAAATTTTGGAACGGGGCCATTCGTGTCGTTTTGGCACATCTATACCATGTTAACTGAGCCAAAAAAGTTCAGCAAAATCTTAACAACATGTAATTTTAATAATATGAAAATGGAATTATGACATGTCAGAAGCAAGATGGATGTTTATCACTCACATTCATAAGAATTTTCTTTTTATGGAACCCCCCCCCCAAGGATGACTGGGGTATAGAAATATGTTGTGGCTATGGTTTATTTTGGAAAAAAAAGTTTGTTTCCAGTTTTTGGAGAAAAAAATAATTTGTTTTTCATTCTGAGAAAAACATATTGTTTGTTTCACCCTCAGCTGCCACTATATGTAATGCTTAAATTAAAAGAAAAAAAAATGTTTTCGACTTGTCGCGAAAAAAATAGATTGAAGGCGAAAAAACAATTTGCCCCAGTTATGAACTTAACTTTTTTGTTTTGTCTTTGAGCAATTAACTATGCTGTTGAATATTAATACTATTTTTTCACATCCCCCTTTCCATGATTCTAAAACGGATCTCAATTCAAATTTCTAGTGGCCCCTAACAATAACTACTCATTTAAATGCATCATAAAATATTAAAATGTAAAAAAGTGCTTGTTATCAATAAATGGTAAAAAATGTTTTAATTTATTAAATTCGGGAACCGAAGTTGTGGTCTTGGAAATCTGGGGTTTGCATGAAAGGTATGACTGTTTGAGTGCATACTATTTCTAGGTCTTGTTCGTTTAAATGGTGTCCGAAAGGAACGAAAAGTATTAACATTTTGATTGTAATTTGTAGTGTGATGATAAGCAGTATGCCAGCATTTGCTAGCAGGATGAAGTTTACTACATATATAGTATTGGTGCAAAAATCTGCAAGGCAATTGACAAAAATTACCTCTATGAAAATAAACGCATCATAGATATCAGGACTAACCGTACACAATAGCCCTGTGGAATGTTGTCATTAGCAGTGTTATAACGCCTCCGATATTGATAATTATCATTCTGTACATCCGAAGTTTTTTGCATCGCCTGAAGCCACAGTTCCTGATGCATGTAAGCCCAAGATACTCTGAACTGACATTTATATTTTCTAAATGTTTTATCGTACTTAAGCCATTACCCATTACTTTTTGCAATTTCCCTCACAGTCTTCATATAGGTTATGGGATAATCAAAGGCATTTGTGAACTTTTGACAGTATATGACCATATAAGCCGGAAAAGCGTTGATCCAGCAGTACTTTCGTTAAATACCAAACGTGGCTGATTTTGGTTATTTCTTTCCAAAAAGTATCGGATTTATGATTTACATGCATATTAAAATCATTTTTACGCACAAGAACATTATACAAATACGTTGTAAGAAATAACTGTTTCACATACATACAGTTACAGGTAAAATAAGCCAGACAAGACAACAGTCATTTAAAAAGACAAAAGGAAAAATTAGCAAATGAGACTTCATCAATGATGTCTTAGAATTTCCTGTCAGAGAACAACAGTGTGATAGATGAGGCAAGTACATTAATAGGTTGCAATTTGTAAATACAGCTGTTTCTCAAAACACTGCTCTTTTTGGGAAATCTTGAATATTCATAGAAAATGCATTTTGTTTTACATACTGGTTCCCAGTTATGCTCTCCGTGTTCCATCTCACAGAGACATAACTTGGGAATGTTACCAGTAAATACACACGTGCATATTGTTTACATTGAAATCTGTGGTGACCTTTCATTCGAGGTAGGGGAAGTTAAGAAAATTAGTGATAGTCTAAACTCTGAGAAGTTCAGGGCAAATCGACGTTAAAAATATGCGAAGAAGCAGAGGTATCTAGTTTTTGACCCTTTGAACCTATTTTTGTGATTGTGCATACAAGGGAACATTCTCAGCTATATGGTTGTTTTTTAAGACCTTTAGATTTTGAGCAGATTTAGTATATGTGAGACTTCCAACTTTTTTTGTCCGCATGTATTGTTGAAATTGCAGATTTTAAAAATTTTTGGAACGGGGCCATTCGTGTCGTTTTGGCACATCTATACCATGTTAACTGAGCCAAAAAAGTTTAGCAAAATCTTAACAACATGTAATTTTAATAATATGAAAATGAAATTATGACATGTCAGAAGCAAGATGGATGTTTATCACTCACATTCATAAGAATTTTCTTTTTATGGACCCCCCCCCCAAAGGATGACTGGGGTATAGAAATATGGTCACTTGGTCTTCTCCCGATCGGCAGTAACGACGCAACGTTAAAATGATTGATTGATTGTTGGTTGCTTAACGTCCAGTGGCAAATATTTCATGCATATTCAGGACGAGAACAAGTTCACAATAAATACAATAGGTAGGTTGTTGTAATAGAGGCCATCTAGGATGATGGTCGGGGAAATTTTGACTGCCACTGGAAAATGAGGGTATATTGGATAGGGACAGAAATTTTTCCTTGCAACAGGCCACCTACGGACCCCTCAACGAGTTGTTGCAAGGGTTCTTAACGTGCAAAGAGCGTGGTACTCTCTTTACACGAGGCATCGAATTTAACGTCCCCTTCTGACGGACGTGACTGCGAACTTGATACATCCCGCACAGCCAAACGGACGCCCCACTTCAGCAAGCGTTTTACTGCCGGTCGGGAGAAGACCAAGTGACCACATTTCTATACCCCAGTCACCCTTGGGGTTCGCAACGTTAAAATGTAACACACATAGACACGAACAATACTATAACAATGGCCATGCTCCTGACTTGGTACAGAACATTTTTTACATGCCAAACCTCGCACTTTAATTGCCATGTTTAACATAACATTGAAATGACAACATAATATTACAGGACTACAATACAAATCGATAGAACGCATTAGACAAACAAACACATGATTAATAGATAATAAAAAAAGCATCAGGTTTAAAATTTTAATTATAATCAACAGGTCTTCAATGTAGCGAGAAATTCCCGCACCCGGAGGCGTCTTTCAGCTGGCCCCTAAACAAATATATACTAGTTCAGTGATAATGAACGCCATACTAATTTCCAAATTGTACACAAGAAACTAAAATTAAAATAATACAAGACTAACAAAGGCCAGAGGCTCCTGACTTGGGACAGGCGCAAAAAATGCGGCGGGGTTAAACATGTTTGTGAGATCTCAACCCCCCCCCCCCTAATACCTCTAACCAATGTAGAAAAGTAAACGCATAACAATACGCACATTAAAATTCAGTTCAAAAGAAGTCTGAGTCTGATGTCAGAAGATGTAACCAAAGAAAATAAACAAAATGACAATAATACATAAATAACAACAGACTACTAGCAGTTAACTGACATGCCAGCTCCAGACTTCAATTAAACTGACTGAAAGATTATGATTTCATCATATGAACATCAGGCACAATCCTTCCCGTTAGGGGTTTAGTATCATACCATCATAACATATATGAGAAGAACATAACCCGTGTCATGCCAACAACTGTTTTTAGAATAAATGTGTTTAGTTCCGACGCAAAGACCTTATCAGTGACTCAATATTAACGCCAAAATATGCAATCTTTAATGACTTGACAACAGTATCGTAATTATATCCCTTCTTAATAAGTCTATTCAAAGGTTTTGGAAGTTTCTGAGGTGAAAACTGACACCTTTGTGCTTTATAAAGAATATTTCCATAAAAAATTGGATGTGAAATACCTGAACGTATAAGAAGTCTGCATGTTGAGCTATATTTCCGAATGATGTCTTTATACCGATGATAAAATTTAGTAAATGTTTTGACTAGTTTGTGATATCGAAAACCCTGGTGTAATAATTTTTCAGTAATACATAAATTTCTCTCGTTAAAATCTAAAACATTGTTACATACACGAGCGAATCGTACAAGTTGAGATATATAAACACCGTAAGATGGTGACAAGGGAACGTCACCATCTAAAAACGGATAATTAACGATAGAAAATGAAAAATCATCCCTTTTATCATAAATTTTAGTATTCAGCTTTCCATTAGTGATATAGATATCAAGATCGAGGAAAGGGCAGTGGTCATTGTTAGTATTAGCTTTATTTAAAGTAAGTTCAGCAGGATAAATTTCATTAATATACATACTGAAGTCGTCATTATTGAGAGCCAAAATATCATCCAAATATCTAAAAGTATTATTAAATTTGTTTATCAGATGTTGTTTTGATGGGTCTTTGCTTATTTTTGTCATACATTGTAACTCATAACAATACAAAAAGAGGTCCGCAATAAGTGGTGCACAGTTAGTCCCCATTGGAATTCCGATAATCTGACGATATACGGAATCCCCAAAGCGAACAAAAATGTTATCTAGTAAAAATTCAAGGGCATATATAGAATCAAAGCATGTCCAATTAACATAGTTTTTTTGTTTATTGCTACTAAAAAATGACCGTAAAGAGTTTGAACATATATATTCACATTCTGATTTTTTGAATGCCCATTTAATTAGGTGTGTGAATTTTTTCTTAATGAGATTTGTGGTATTTTTCTGGCGGATGGGGATTTTCTAGTCTTGTTTATGCTTTCTGGTAGGGTGCCGAAATCTATGTTCTTGAGTTGGTAAATCATCACCAGGATTTGAAATATCTGTGTCAGAATTGATACGATGGCTTTTATTATTTGCTAGACTGTTACAGCATTTTTTTAGGTGAATATGTGATAACCTTTACTTCTTGAACATAATTCAATTATTTTGTTCATTTGACTGCGAGGAATTTTGTATACTTTGTTCACCACTTTTGTAGGCTGTTTGCTAATGTTGATAAATCGTTATCCTAATCTGCATTGATGGACCCATTCAGTTTCTTAATTCTGATTTGTATCAGCGACCTCACTGCCTTAATCCATTCGGAAAGAGTGTCTACGTCTTCCTTCTCGCGCTTAGCCCATTAACCCCATTGTAATTTTTTATTTGTATATAAAGAGAGACAACTCTTCTCTTTAGCAGAATGATCAGACTAAATTATATTTTCTCATTTTACAATTTAATGAAGTATAGGGAAAAGGTAAAGAGTTACTGTAATCTCATATCCACTTACAATTCAATACGGTGATGTCATTGTATGCTGTATTCCAGCCTTTAACAAATGTAACAATATGTGACGTCATATCTTTGTTTCCTGCATAACTCTGAAATGAAAAACATATACATTCTTGCTAATGTATATACTGAGTATATAGCATGTGCATACCTATCAAAGCGTTGACATATGCATTTATATGATAACTATATTGTAATCCAATTTTTGTCTTTTAAGTGTATTTAGTTAAGTTGCACATATACAGGTTGAGACACTAATTACATTTGAATAGTAAATTGCTAAATACTTATAAATAAAACACAGCCTTGACAAATTGACACTATGAACTGCAATGCATTGGGAGTTACTACAAGTTTACTTGGCATCACATGAAACATATATAATTATATGTTAAAAACTATTAAATCTTATAGTGTATTAGACTCAAGTTCAATATTGTTTTTATTGAACAATATATGAATTGTAATAAAATATTTAACAATACATTGTCTTCAATTTGCATGCCCAGGTTAAAGAATAATTCTGGTGGCTGAAACAACCAGGATCAACATTTTGTCCTTGTCATCACAGTCAAACAGATTTAGACCATTAAATTTGCTTAAGCTTTGTACACATTCTACCTGAAAACTAAATTGTAGGTGCTGATCAAATATTGTAATAATACCTTTTTCCTTTAAATCTCCAGCTGAGACCTTTTTCTTTTCCATCTTTGTACCCTTGATTCACAGCATTCTACAACATCAAAGGTAGTTTTTAAAACATTGAAGTTTTTTTTTTGCCACTTGAATTATTAAAATAACTGTACTGTAAATGAAGAGTTGTCACCGTCACTTGTCTATTTGACAATAAAAAATTGAGTCGTACTGAGGAGGCGTAGTAATAACAAAAAGAAATGATGGGTGAGAGCTTGAAACAACACCACATGACAATATATAAATAAATTGGAGAACACAATTGACAAAGAATCACACGAACAAAAGACAACAAGTTTAAAATCTTAATACGCAAGAAGTGCATTTTGTCCACACAAGACCTACTAGTGACGGCCAGATACAAAAATTTGAAAGCCGAAACAAGTACAAAGTTGAACAGCATCGATGACCAAAAGATAAAAAAAGTTGTGCCAAAAACGGCAAAGGTTTTCTGTTAGTTACCAGAACATCCCTATTATTTAGAATAATTTATACTTTAACAGTAAATTATATAAATTGACCCTACAAAAGATGTACATGATGAAACTAAGTAGTAACTAATTACAGGAAACAACTGAAATACATTACATAACCAGACATTTGCAACACAAAAAGTAGGCACATCCGAAAATGTTTAAACCTCAACGCCAAGTCACGTCATATTTGTACGTTTATTACAGGCCCCCTTATATATCAGAAATTCTGGATCCATTGCGGTTTACCCAAATATCTGGCATTCTACATCTATGACTTTAATATTAATATATAATTCAGGAAAATTAAACAGCAGTTGAACATGGGTCAGTCGGTCCTAATATATAATTGAAAACTCCGTTCCGAAGCGGGGCTACTTAATACCTACTGACTGTGAAGCGAATACACATGCCCAAACCTGGCATAAGACTTAAATAAAAAGACCCGTCCCAGCATGGTGCAGACAGAGAAATAATATAAACCCTTTGAACTTTTTTGTTTTTATTAAAAATAGTATGGTTGGTTGCTCCTTTATATTCCCTAGCAGAACATACCACAACTACTAAAGAAATCTTTCATTTTCGACCTAACTTAAAGTTTTCTCCTTCACAAATTGCCTCCCACCTACCATCATAATTGGGAAGGCATTGGTCGTTTTCATTGTAGCGGCGACCCCCACCTTTTTAAGGTTGACTGGGGGTAAAATATGGTCACTTGGTCTTTCCTCGAACGGCAATAAAACGCTTGCCGAAGTGGGATGGCTGTGCGGGATGTATTAAGCTTTCAGAAAGGGGACGTTAAATCCAATGTCTCATGTAAAGAGAGTGCCATGCTCTTTGCACTTTAAGAACCCTTGCTTCAACTCTTTGATGGCCCGTAGCTGGCCAGTTGCAAGGCAAAATGTCTGTCCCTATCCAATTTACACTCATTTTCCAGTGGCTGTCCAAATTTCAAAGACCATTATCCCAAATGGCCTCTATTATGACGAGACATTCCTATTGTATTTATTGTGAACTTGTTCTCGTACTGAATATGCATGAAATATTTTGCACTGGACGTTAAGCAACCAATAATCAATCAATTGTAGCGACGATAGCTGCCTGGTTCAATGAATTGATGGCCTGGTCGATTTCACTTTAAGTGCATTGGAAATCTAAATGCATTGTAATGTATTTAATGTCGCCGACTCTGTTATTTGGTGTTACTTGGTAAACTTTCTCACTGGCACCGTTCAAAATGCACTCAATTTTTATAGACTCTCTGTGTTATTCCTGTAAAACTTTCATCAAAGTCCATCGATGCTCCAAACATTTCAGTAGGTTTTTAGTGCGGACATTTCGCAATTTTGATTGCAAATACTGAACTGGCATCGGCGTTGGCCTCCACGCCGGTTTTAAATACAATAAAATGCTAAGGTGCCTTAAAAATGTTAGGGCCGGGGGCACAATCTAGGATCGGTCGGATTACCGGGAATACATATTTGTTTAGGCTTGACGTATAAAGCCAAATTTACGTACCAAATGTTTCATCAAACACAGCAGTATAGAGGAATTTACTGAAAAAAGGATTTACGTTTCAAATGGACGATAATCATGATAAAACATTCAAGAGGTGAGAAAATATTGATCACTAACTCTCCAGTACTTAGATATTTACCTTGAGAAAATGTAAAATGGGGGGAAATGTCTGTAAGAAAAACGGCGCACTATTTTGATGTTCATAAATCTACAGTCGGGGATCGAGTAACTGGGAAGAGTCCTTTATAAAAGAGCTTCCCAATTGGGCGTTGGACCTCTGAAGGCAATCCTCACCTTATCAATGTATTATATGTATGCGATCACATGTTCCAACATCCTTCTTTCACATTTCAATAGAAGTCTCGATTGTTGACAGTAGTCTGTCGTCGCTATTGACAACAGGTCACCGCTTGCCCTTTGTATTTGTACAAATCATCAGTATTTCAATAACAACACAAATATATCTCTAATTGCGGACAATACTCCTAATGCCGCAGACAGGGATACTGATCTCGGTAAGTCACTGATATTTTATAACCCTTCCTCTGCCAAAAATTTGTTATCACTGTAATATATGTTTACGATCACGTCACGGCTTTAATTGTAGATTTGTATTATTTATCAATATTTCAATAATAACAGATATCTCTTTAATTGCAGATGATAATACCCTACCAACGCCGGCGAAACAAGAGGCGGGTTCCAAAAACAGGGCGTGTTATATTGGTAAGTTAATATCAATTCATAAATGAGCTCGATTACGTTCTACATATAGTCTATTTCAAGGTTACCCATAATACACCGCGCGCTGGCGGAGTTCCGGTTAAATGTAAACAAGGCGGCAAGAATGTAGAAATTGAAAAATTATACAGTGTAAAATGTCTTCCGTTAGCAAAAAAAGCGTGTCAACATTAATCCAACCTCTTCCATTAACACCACAAACTTTTAAAGACGTAAAGAATTTAAACTTGAGGGACTTAAAACGCCTCTGTATTGACGCAAACATAAAAACTGATGGTGTTGGTCGCAACTCATTAGAAATATTATTATGTTTTGAGCTAAATATTTTGACATGTGGTAACAGTGAAAAAAACGACTTTTGTATTAAGGAGCCAAAGATTGAAAATCATTTGTTAGATAAAAAGCAGCTACTAGAATTTCAGCAATTATCCCCCAATTACCTATTAAAATTGCCAGGATGGAGAAAGCAGGTGCCAGATATAGACCTTGACCTGTCAATGGTAAAGAAGTACCTATTAAACTGTCAAGTGTCTGATTATGATAAAACCTCTTTACGACAGTATAAACCAACTAGAGCATATCAACACCTGGATGCTAAACACCTTAATAATGTCTCCTTCAACCCAATTGTTGACAGTGACACATTTTGTGCTGTAAAAGCCAGATGTTTGCCATCACAGAGTGGTGAAGAAGCAAAGACAAAGTATCTTCACATAATTTTGGATCAGCACACATCAGAACCATATGGTGCATTTTGCACTTGCACAGTTGGGTAAGCTTAACTCTTCAGGGAAGATCATGAACATGGTCAATAAAATACATTTAGAAGTAGATGTAGTATACATGTATAAGTCAAAATAATAATGACGTATTGAAAGGCTATTTTATTTTTTACGCCTTCCTATGAGGACAGAAAAAAAGAAAAAAAAAACAGCCTTTGAAGATGTCATTAATATTTGTACTAATAAAATATATTTGGCCTAACCTTAACTCCTTATCTACCTGTATAGTACCAAAATGCAGTGCTTGATAAACAGTATTTATGCTTTGCATATGACGAGCTTTCTGTTTCATGAGTATGGATAAAACTCAAATCTGGGGCTAATGCATTGCCTAATATCTCTCAGCAAAATTGAAATGGTTTGTGCTTTCCCTTTATAATCAATATGAATTATTTAAATTTAATAGTTTAAATGCAATAACCTTTGATAAACCAGTTATGTTCTCCAAAGATAATTGCAATGTCTTTATTAATTTAGTGCAACTGTAAAGATATATATAGCAAATAAAGATACATATTCATAAATTTTGATCATTTAAAAACTGTAGTAATGACTAATTTAACATTAGAAAATGAACTGATAAAAAAGTATTCAAAGATCTTATGATGGTGTTAAATTGGTATCTTAATCAAATTATAATTAAAAATTGATATCCACATCATGAATAAAAAATCTATTTAATACATGTATGTTCTTTAATTTTTAGCTCACCTGGCCCGAAGGGCCAAGTGAGCTTTTCCCATCACTTGGCGTCCGTCGTCGTTAACTTTTACAAAAATCTTCTCCTCTGAAACTACTGGGCCAAATTAAACCGAACTTGGCCACAATCATCATTGGGGTATCTAGTTTTAAAAATGTGTGGCGTGACCCCGCCAACCAACCAAGATGGCCGCCATGGCTAAAAATAGAACATAGGGGTAAAATGCAGTTTTTGGCTTATAACTCAAAAACCAAAGCATTTAGAGCAAATCTGACAGGGGTAAAATTGTTCATCAGGTCAAGATCTATCTGCCCTGAAATTTTCAGATGAATCGGACAACCTGTTGTTGGGTTGCTGCCCCTGAATCGGTATTTTATGGAAATTTTGCTGTTTTTGGTTATTATCTTGAATATTATTATAGATAGAGATAAACTGTAAACAGCAATAATGTTCAGCAAAGTAAGATTTACAAATAAGTCAATATGACTGAAATGGTCAGTTGACCCCTTTAGGAGTTATTGCCCTTTGTAGTCAATTTTTAACCGTTTTTCGTAAACCATAGTAATCTTTTACAAAAATCTTCTCCTCTGAAACTACTGGGCCAAATTAAACCAAACTTGACCACAATCATCATTGGGATATCAAGTTCAAAAAATGTGTGGCGTGACCCGGCCAACCGACCAAGATGGCCGCCACGGCTAAAAATAGAACATAGGGGTAAAATTCAGTTTTTGGCATATAACTCTAAAACCAAAGCATTTAAAGTAAATCTGACATGAAGTAAAATTGTTTATCAGGTCAAGATCTATCTGCCCTGAAATTTTCAGATGAATCGGACAACCCGTTGTTGGGTTGCTGCCCCTGAATTGGTAATTTTAAGGAAATTTTGCTGTTTTTGGTTATTATCTTGAATATTTTTATAGATAGAGATAAACTGTAAAAAGCAATAAATGTCGGCAAAGTAAGATCTACAAATAAGTCGACATGACCGAAATGGTCAGTTGACCCCTTTAGGAGTTATTGCCCTTGATAGTCAATTTTTTAACCATTTTTCGTAAATCTTACTTATCTTTTACAAAAATCTTCTCCTCTGAAACTACTGGGCCAAGTTCATTATAGATAGAGATAATTGTAAGCAGCAAGAATGTTCAGTAAAGTAAGATGTACAAACACATCACCATCACCAAAACACAATTTTGTCATGAATCCATCTGCTTCCTTTGTTTAATATTCACATAGACCAAGGTGAGCGACACAGGCTCTTTAGAGCCTCTAGTTCAGACTGACTCAAGCATGTTCCCATATTGGGGCACTTTTGTTTTTATTGGCAGAAGTAGTATCAAGGGGGGAGAATTTACCAGAAGATAAGGCTGTTACAGAAAATTTATGCAGTTGGACAAATCCTAAAGGTTTTATTATGAGTTCCAAAGACATTGATATTATTCCTTTTAAATTATTGTTTTATTTTTACTGTGAAAAGATGCATGACGTTATTGTTTTTCAATGTTGAATTTTTTAAATATTGTTTTTCATGTAGAGTTCCTCATGATTGGTTGGGTTTTTAAGCAGACATGCACTAGTGCAGTTGTTTCACCCAGTTATACCATATACTCTCGCTGGCAATTTTTCATGAAGCTCAGAACTTTATGTAAATTATAAGTGAAAAAAAAATTGTATTAGGTTTAACTCATGCATCTCTTTCATACAGTTACAAGTAAATGAGACCTTTCACTGTTCATTTCCCCATAAAATTCATTTTAAACAGAACTTTATCTTCATATTGATATCCAGATTTATAGTTATTTCTTTTTCCAATAATTATATATAAACAACCAAACATTTGTCTTTTTTTTAATGATGTCAATGTCTGTTGCATTTATAATAAGGCTGACATAATTTGCAACTTTGCATTCTGAGCAACATGTTCTCCAGCTCAGAAAAATATAAGTCTACTCTTTGATAACAGCTCAGTCTACAGCCAATGACAGTTGTAGCATTGAACTTAGTATACAAATAAGTATATTCCAAAAAGCTTTGATATTGATTCTCTTTTGTATTGTTACATGTATTAACTATCAGTCACCCATGCATTTATTGCACATGTTTAACTACATGTATAATCACCCAGGCTGATTAATTTTTTTATACGACCGCAAAAATTGAAAATTTTTTCGTCGTATATTGCTATCACGTTGTCGTCTGCGTCGTCGGCGTCGTCGTCCGAATACTTTTAGTTTTCGCACTCTAACTTTAGTAAAAGTGAATAGAAATCTATGAAATTTTAACACAAGGTTTATGACCACAAAAGTAAGGTTGGGATTGATTTTGGGAGTTTTGATCCCAACATTTTAGGAATTAGGGACCAAAAAGGGCCCAAATAAGCATTTTCTTGGTTTTCGCACAATAACTTTAGTTTAAGTAAATAGAAATCAATGAAATTTAAACACAAGGTTTATGACCACAAAAGGAAGGTTGGTATTGATTTTGGGAGTTGAGGTCCCAACAGTTTAGGAATGAGGGGCCAAAAAGGGGCCCAAATAAGCATTTTTCTTGGTTTTCGCTTTAGTATAAGTAAATGGAATCTATGAAATTTAAACACAAGGTTTATGACCATAAAAGGAAGGTTGGTATTGATTTTGGGAGTTTTGGTCTCAGCAGTTTAGGAACAAGGGGCCCAAAGGGTCCAAAATTAAACTTTGTTTGATTTCATCAAAAATTGAATAATTGGGGTTCTTTGATATGCCGAATCTAACTGTGTATGTAGATTCTTAATTTTTGGTCCCATTTTCAAATTGGTCTACATTAAGGTCCAAAGGGTCCAAAATTAAACTTAGTTTGATTTTGACAAAAATTGAATCCTTGGGGTACTTTGATATGCTGAATCTAAAAATGTACTTATATTTTTGATTATTGGTCCAGTTTTCAAGTTGGTCCTAATCGGGGTCCAAAATTTAACTTTCTTTGATTTCATCAAAAATTGAATAAATGGGGTTCTTTGATATGCCAAATCTTACTGTGTATGTAGATTCTTAATTTTTGGCCCTGTTTTCAAATTGGTATACATTAAAGTCCAAAGGGTCCAAAATTAAACTTAGTTTGATTTTAACAAAAATTGAATTCTTGGGGTTCTTTGATATGCTGAATCCAAACATGTACCTAGATTTTTGATTATGGGCCCAGTTTTCAAGTTGGTCCAAATCAGGATCCAAAATTATTATATTAAGTATTGTGCAATAGCAAGAAATTTTCAATTGCACAGTACTCAGCAATAACAAGAAATCTTCAATTGCACAGTATTGTGCAATAACAAGAAATTTTCAATTGCACAGTATTGCGCAATAGCAAGAAATCTTCAATTGCACAGTATTGTGCAATAGCAATTATTTTTCAATTGCACAGAATTGCGCAATAGCAAGAAATATCTAATTGCACAATTTCAATTGGAGTTATCTTTCTTTGTCCAGAATAGTAGTTGAATCAACTTAAATCATTGTTTTATACAATATACAATGTATATTCACTTTTACTACCAACTGATAAATTAAAACAATCTTTACCATTCAGTGATAACAAGCACTTTTTTTACATTTTAATATTTTATGAAGTATTTAAATGAATAATTATTGTTGCAAACTCCATTTGAAATTTGAATTGAGATCGGTTTTGGAATAAAGGAAAAGGGGATGAAAAAAAAATTGAGGGGGGGGGGGTCAATTTTTCTCATTTGAAATTTCATAAATAAAAAGAAAATTTCTTCAAACATTTTTTTGAGAGGATTAATATTCAACAGCATAGTGAATTGCTCAAAGGCAAAACAAAAATTTTAAGTTTATTAGACCACATTCATTCTGTGTCAGAAACCTATGCTGTGTCAACTATTTAATCACAATCCAAATTTAGAGCTGAATCCAGCTTGAATGTTGTGTCCGTACTTGCCCCAACCGTTCAGGGTTCAACCTCTGCGCCCTGCGGAGCATCTGGTTTTATCATATAATGGTAGGTAAATGTACAACATAGCTGCTTTTGTCTGTTTAAAGCTCTCTGTTCCTGCATCTATTTTCCCGTTGAAATTTGAAATAGTGTTAACTTGTTTTGTTGTATTTAAAATCTTGGCAATTTCACAGTGTTTAGAATATACAAGTAACATCATATTCTGTCAGCACATAAAGGAAAAATGGATAAAAATACATCATACTACTCAGTCACAGTGAAGGGGAGACTACTCCTTATCAATTGGTGCAAGGAGTTTTTAAGTTATTCATCATACTCTTTATATTATACATATATATCAAAAAGGGAACGTGGTATTCTTTTTTGCCAATAGGACATTTATCCAACAGATTACATGAACTGTGGAAAAATATCAGTAATTATAATTCCCTCTCTGTCTATCAATTTGATCTTTAAAATCAGAACTATTAACAGTAAATTGTATTCTTGCATCAAATTGTCTGACCTAATTAAAAATCTTGACCTATTGTGTTTTGCTGTCCTCCTTTATCAATGAAATTTTCATCAAGATAATTCACATCTAGCACATTTTATAACAAAAAAAATCCTTAGTACATGTATAAATACATAGATATAGTCAGATATGGTATGAGTGCCAATGAGACAACTCTCTATCCAAATAACAATTTATAAAAGTAAACCATTATAGGTCAAATGTATGGCCTTCAACACATTGCCTTGGCTCAAACTATAGTTTTAATTAATTTTTTTTGGTACAAGTGTTTTTCTTTAATGGCTGTTCTTTTTTTTATTAAGGTGATAAGGTTGAGCCTAAAAAAGGTGAAGACATTGATATTAGAAACAAACCTTCAAGTTTAAAAACACACATAAGTGACATTGCACCAAAGCTGTCTAAAGAGAGGCAATACCAAAGAACTCTTCAACTGTTGTATGACATCAGGAATGCTAATTCAAAGATGCTATGCCTCCAATTGTCAACATTGTTGACCTAGCAAGATTCAGACCGGTGAAGCAACCAGAAGTGAAAGGACCATGGTCCATGCCAGACACAGTAACTGAATTTTATCCTGGTATTTGCTATGCAGAAAGTATAGACGTGGAAACAACACCACCATCATTAACGGAAATACCTCATCAACAGTTCCGATCTATTGACGATAATGGTTACCAGGAGGGATTAAATACTTACATCAATTTAATTATTAAAACTTATAATCAAACTGATATAAGCAAAATTGAAAACCTGACTAGAGGTCAATCTGCCAATGAAGAATGGTTTCGACATAGAATAGGGGCAATAACAGCCAGTAAGGTTGTCCGTGTACTAAGTAATAAGAAGAATCAAGATAATTTTTTTTATTGATATTATGAAATACAAACCAATTGATCTTTCCAGAGTAAAACCAATTCAGTGGGGTTTGAAACATGAAATAACTGCTTTAAAACAAATGACAAAATTGTTTGAGCCAAAACATACAAATCTCCAAATTATTCAACCAGGATTGCTAGTAGATAGAACGTATTCATACCTTAGAGCGTCTCCTGATGCAATAATGACATGTGATTGCCATGGTACAACTGTAATTGAAATAAAATGTCCCTATTCCTGCAGATATCTGACTCCAACTGTAGCTATATGTCAGAAAAAGATTACATATGTTGGCATGGAGAAGGAAAACATGGTTTTGGTTAAGGGTCACCAGTATGGTTACTATGAACAAATTCAAACACAGTTAAATGTTTGTAAAGAGAATAACGCAAAATTAGTTATTTGGACAACAAAAGGATTGCTTACGATAGATGTTCCATTTGATGAAATATATTGGACAACCATTATGTTACCAGCTATAAGAAGTTTTTTTGAGATGCATATAGCACCAGAAATTTTAACCGGTAGACTTAAAAAATCTTTGAACTCTCAGGACAATTTCAAAGACAAAGAGAAGTCTGACAGCAGTGAAGATTCTACAAATGAATCTTTCTCAGGTAATTTCTTTTTCTGTGCTATTTCCTTACTTAATCTGTGTTTGAACTTAATCACTGTAAGTAGACCCTAGTGCAAGTTTTTGCCATCAGTGTGTGAATGTCATAATTTACCTCCATTGAAATTCCTCTCTAAAACAGACTGAGAATTTATACATTTGTAGTAATGCAATTTCTCCTTGGCATAATTCCTTATTTATTTTTTTTAGAAATTGTGACAAGAAAGGATTATTTTTTACTTCTTTTTGTTCTATATCAAATAACATTATTTGTCTTCCCAAAATGGCAATATTCAAATTCCCATTTATATATATTTTTCCTTTGAATTGTTTAACATTTATCATTCAGGTATGTTTCTTTGTACACAAACTAGGCCATTAGTTCTCTCGTTAGAATTGTTCATATTTGTGACCTTTTATATGCAGTATGGGCTTTGCTCATTGTTAAAAGCCGTATGGTGACCTGTAATTAATAATTATAAATGTGTTATTTGGTCTCTTGTGGAAATTTGTCATATTGGCAATAATACCACATCTTATTGTTAATATTTGATCATTATTTCAGGTTATATCTGTAAACTTCTATGTCATGATACATATGTAGGCTCCAATTGTCTCATTGTCAATCATATTTCATCTTCTAATTTTTTTTATTCAGAGCTGTATCAAGCTAGATTGTTGTGTCTATACAGGCCTCAATTGTTCACGGTGCGCAGGGCACAGCAATTTATTTTAATGATAGACCAAAAGCAATGTACACTACAAAAATGTTATTCAATACACAAAAAAGCAGGAAAACAAAGTATGAAGATGTTTATAGAAGATGTTTCATATACAACACCATAATTCTGACAATTGATTACTTAAAATGGACAATGATGACATCATTCAACTATAATATATAATGAATTAACAACCATTCAACTATGAGGGGGTATTTTCAATGTTTTGAAAGCTTCAACTTATGGGTGTTTCTTTTTTTTTTTTGCTGTGTGAATCAAATTATTTTTTTCAGCACTCACTTACATGTAACATTTTAATCAAAATTTTTTTTTCAATCTGCTGCATCAAAAGATTGATGAATAATGATGCTGCCGATGATGTTAATGACCAAAATTTGGCTGGTGAAGAATGTCAGGGATCAAAAGATTGTCAGAGTATGAAAAGTGATTCGAGTCCGAACTGGAACTTAGGCTGTGCTTCTTACTGTAGAGACCACAAGGCACCTATATATTCCACAATTAAAGGAGAACTTATTGCATGTGACGCAAATATAGCATGTTCCTCCAATACATGGTACCATTTTTTCTGTGAAGATTTTCGGAGGTTAAATATTGAACTTCATAGGGGCAAGAAGTATGTTTGTCAAAAATGTAGACCTTTGCATGATCAGAGAGAGAATTTGAAAATGACAAATGGGTTTTTTTAATTGATTATTGTGACAATTTAAATTCACTTTTCATACCATTTTAGAGTATGATAGATATGATTACATGTATTTGGTGCTTTTCAAAATCTGTTTACTTTTTGAATCTTCATGTAACTTAAAACACTATTTTAGAACACAAACTCTTACAACTGATAGAATCTGAAATTCAAGATCTTTAAAAATTGCCTGATATTCATTAAAAATTATTACCTGTTTATTGAATTATGGTTTTTAAGAGAGAGTATAATCTTGTTTCTTAATTTTATATAATTAATAAAAAAAAAATAAAAAAAATTTCAAAACAAAACAAACAATAACAAAACATGTAGATCTATCTGCAACTTGAAATAAATAAATATTGAATGAATACAAAACATCTACATGTACAGGTATGAAATGGTCTTGAAATACACATACGACCACGAAATCCAACTACTTCTTCAAAATTGGGGTTTGAAAATTCACCAAGAAAGCACATACGGTAAATATTTGTTCTGCCAAATCTTTCATTGATAGTTTTACCTCACCATCTAGAATGTGGAAAGTTTTCACTCTCTGAATAGCACGTTCGACATGAATTCTAATCTTTGAGATATCTTCAGACGTTCTGGCTTCTGAGCTTTTCAGTTGTGCTCTTTCTGTTCCCTTGAAAGACGACATTTGCAGCTTAACACCCATGTCATTTAATATACCACTTATCAAAAACCCCTATCAGCAATTACAGAACCTTTATTGACTTCTAAATTATGAAGGAGATCAACTGAGTCGCATGTTATAAATTCATCTGATGCTCGACCACCATACATTCTGCTTACATAAGTTATCCCCATCTGTGGGCTAACACCAATCAAAAACTTGAATGTGTTGTGGTGCTTATAATTTGAGAAAACCTGTTTTCTTGCATCAAGTTTGCTTGGATTTTGAACAAATATTTCAGTGCAATCAATAATAACCCTTACATCTTCAAAATCCTTCATAGCGTGTGATTGATTTTCATTCAATACCTCTTTTGAAGGTAGTTCACATAACTCCTTGAGATCAACATACATTAGATTTATCCAAGAGCTGAAAATTTGTGAAACCAAACCAACACTGATTGAAAACCTGATTGCTAAATCTTCAACCAATAAGCCAACTTTCAGACGCACCATAGTTAAAAAGAATTCATCAATTAATGAAAGCTTCCTCTCTGGAACTCTTTTCCTATCAGAAAATGTATCAGGCATGCCTGCATCACCTTTCCAATATCTCATGTTTGTAGCTCTTGGTTCAAAATATTGAAATAAAGCATAGAAATTCTCATAATTTGAAAAGCCTGTCCAAAAAACCATGCGTTTAGGATTGTCCTTCATGTTTTGTAAGCTTAAAATCTGCTTAGCTTGGCTTTCATTAATTTTTTTCAGACGTTCAAGTTCATTCATTTTTTCTTTAATTTCAGGTAGATATTCTTTGATTAACCAATAATTTCCTTTTTCTGTTTCTGTATTTATGTAATCATGATTATTAATCTGAGGTATTATTGGTTCATAAGGCTTCTTATCTAATGGACGCCCTACTTGATTATTGACTACAGTGATATCTTGAAATAATCTTGTTTTTCTCTGTCTGGTCTTGTTTTCTAACTGCCCTGTAGGACGAGATGTATGTGTATTTGTTACAGGTATATTATAGTATAGAATAAATATATGTAGATTATCAGGTTTTCTGCACCTCTTTATTTGAAATATCATCTATTATCCAAAATGTGAACTTTTGTAACGATAAAGTACCAAAAAAAAGAAGCCTGCTTTATCACCATTATTTATGACTGTTTTTAAATTTTGCCTAAGTATTACATTTTATCTGGAAAAAATACTTTATCTTAATTTTCAAAGAACTGGTTTAAAATCAGAGTTTTTGTTATTTGACCTCAAATATTGTATTATTTTCTTTATATTGGAGATCAACTATGGAAATATTTGATTTTTTCGACTATTACTTAATATTATTAAGTGCAAAATATTAGCTCACTTGACCAAAGGGTCAGTTGAATTTTCACTACATGTATCACTTGGTGTCAATGAGTAATGTTTATGTTGTTTTAAACTTGATAATTTGATAGGATGTATGTTATATAATTTCATTTCATCAGTGTTTTCTGTTGTAAAGATATAGAATGTCCAATAAGGACTATGATGCATTCATGTCAGTTTTCACATCTTTTGTATGAAATAATTATGCATATTTAAGCCTCAGGGACACAAAAGTGTGTGAGGGATGTGTATGAGTAACTTGTGAAATAATTACTGTCTGTCTATTTTTATTTGTTTTTCCATCACATTATTTTTATTTTAAAATATCAATAAAACATGTCAATTGACAATTGTTATTTTGACAGTTTTTGACTATTTTAACAGCACAGCTGATCATGATCATGATCAAAAATTATGCCATTAGCGTCATTTATTTTAAAATTTTTAAAGAAGTTTGAATTTTTGCAATGATGAATTGATCCGTTTGACAAAATCTTCTTGGATTTAAGCAAATTGATTGTAAACCAAATAATATAGGTCAAGGTTTCGGCATTTTAAATGCAAGAAATAATTTGCTGATGGTGATTATAATTGTGTATCTCTAGATAATATTGTTGTACTTTTTACTGTGTTGTTGTTAATATATTTGGCAGAATATTGTATTTTTACATGTATTAAATTGTACTAACCATCAATTACTTGTATTTCTTGTTTAGTTGAATTACTTGTTTTTCTGGCTGGTGTTTTCTTTTGATATGGGAACAGAGTAGGGATGTAACCTTTTTCTGTTGATGATGTATGTTTCGTGCCTATAAGATATGCAACAATCAGTACTTTAGAAACAAATAAATAACCTCCTGTCAGACTTGAACTGACATCCCTTGATGAAATGGTATCACCAAGTGTACTTCCTTGTACTAAGAAGGTTTCTTAAAAACAAGTACTTTACTGATGCAATCTCTTGCATGTCTAGTTATGAGCAAAATATATATGGTATATGGCCTCCACAAGTTACAATCTGGTATGGAAATGCACTGATCTATATTACTGTTTAAAGATATCAAAAGACTTTCTATACTAACAGGACTGATTACTTATAACAATGTCTATACAAATTATCAAACTGATCTCGGCTGTAGCTAATCACGTGTAACTGATAGTATAGAAAGTCCCTGTTTAAAGCTATTAAAGGTTAACAAGCTGGCTGTGGTCCTATAGTTTTGTTATTATTAAATTGATATGTGCACTTAAAAACAAACAATGAACATGATAAACCAAACAAATGACAAATTATCATTAAGAAAATGATTCACCATTTAGTTGTATCACTCAGATCTCATTTGGTTATATCTTCCCATACAATCATAAAATAATCAAGTGGTCAAGACTTGTAAGTATTCAATCACTCATCAGCTATTAAACACTGTCTGAAAAAAAATTATGTGTCGTGCAATTAATTCAATATGGTTAGTATACAAACGTAACTTGCCTCCTTCAAAATGATCGGAACATATCCGATCAAAGGGTCTTGGTTCCCAATGATCTCTCCTTATCATTTTGGTCCAGGTACTTTTCTGTTTCTCGTCTTTGGGAAACCTGTAGTACGACCTTTTAACTTCACTGCCCTTGTCTTTCCCCCTTTGATTGCTGCATCCAGGGACACAACAATAATCTCCATAACTAGTCTTTTTCTTCCCATATAATTTGGGTTGCAAATTCTCAGACTCGGATAACTGGGCGTTTTCCATCAGTTATCTATAACCGGAACTCCGCCACGACGCTGAGGATTATGGGTAAAAGTGAAAGACGGTATACGCGAAACTAATGGCAGGTGTGTGCAAATTGGTGTTGTCTATTTATTACATGTATACAATCACATGTTTTCTCAATCTACTATCAACGCTGGAGAAAGACTTTTGAATTGAATATTGCATTTACAAAAACCGTGCAGCGTGTGAAAAACGTATCAGTTTTGGGTTGTTGTATTTTCCCGTCAATAATCTTAGATATATATATATACACGAGTCTAAATTGAAAACTACGTTCAAACCTATGATTGCGTTGGATAAAAACTGCACTTTTTATACGTGTGATTGATTGATTGTTTGTTGCTTAACATCCAGTGGCAAATATTTCATGCATATTCAGTACGAGAACAAGTTCACAATAAATACAATAGGTAGGTTGTTATAATAGAGGATGATGGTCGGGGAAATTTGGACTGCCACTGGAAAATGAGGGTATATTGGATAGAGACAGAAATTTTGCCTTGCAAAAGGCCACCTACGGACTCCTCAAAGAGTTGTTGCAAGGGTTCTCAACGTGCAAAGAGCGTGGCACTCTCTTTATACGAGGCATCGGATTTAACGTTCCCCTTCTGACCGGACGTGACTGCGAACTCACACATCCCGCACAGCCAAACGGACGCCCAACTTCGTCAAGCGTTTTACTGCCGGTCGGGAGAAGACCAAGTGACCATATTTAATATTCATTTGACATCGTTTGAATATTCAACGATATCGTGTAAGTATTTATTTGATATCCTTTAAATATTCATTCGATACCGTTTGAATATTTATTTGATATTGTTTGAAAGTTCATTTGATATCGTTTGAATATTCAAGTGTTATCGTTTGAATATTCATTTTTAATTGTATGAATAATCATTTGCTATCTCCAACCTCTCTTCAGAAGATTGTCGATCGTTTTTATACATCGACTGATAAGTTTGAATATTGATTTGGTATCGTCTGCCTGTCTATGGACGATTATCGATCGTTTGGATATATCAATTGATGAGTTTGAAGATTAATTTGATATCTTTTTAAAATTCATTCAATATCGTTGGAATATTCATTTCACATCGTTTGAATAATTTTTTTATAACGTTTAAGTATTTATTTGATATCGTTAGATATTATTTGGTATTATCGAATATTATTTGGTATCGTTTGAATATGAATATTCATTTGGTAGTATCGAATATCATTTGGTATTGTTTGAATATTCATCGTTTGAATATCCATTTGGTATCTTAAGCCTCTCCATAGAAGATAATTGTTCGTTTACATATATCGTCTAATGAGTTTGAATATTCATTTGATATCGTTTGAATATTCATTCGATATCATTTGAATATTCATTCGGTATCGTTTGAGTATTCATTTGACGTCGTTTGAATAATTTTTTGATATCGTTTAAAAATTCATTTGATAGTGTTTATATGTTTTGTGATATCGTTTAAAAATTCAGTTGATATTGTTCCAGTATTCATTTGATATTGTTTGAATAATCATTTAAAATCGTTTAAATATTTTTTTGAGATCGCTTGAATATTTTTTTTTTATAGTTTAAGTATTCATTTGAAATCGTTTGAATTATCATTTGTAATGGTTTGAATATTCATCAGGTATCTTCAGCGTCTCTTTAGAAGAATTTCGATTCGTTTGAATTACCAAGGGTCGATCGTTTATATATGTCGACTAATGAGTTTGAAAATTCATTTGGTATCGTTTGCCTCTTTATAGAGGATTATCAATGGTTTGTATATATCGCCTATTGAGTTTAAAAATTCATTTGATACCGTCCGACTCTCTACAGAGGATTATCGATCGTTTGTATATATCGACTTATGAGTTTGAGTATTCATTCGGTATCGTTTGAAAATTCATCTGATATCGTTTGAGTATTCATTTGACGTCGTTTGAATAACATTTTGATATCGTTTAAAAATTCATTTGATAGTGTTTATATATTTTTGTGATATCGTTTAAGAATTCAGTTGATATTGTTCCAGTATTCATTTGATATTGTTTGAATAATCATTTAAAATCGTTTGAATATTTTTTTGGGATCGCTTGAATATTTTTTTTTTATCGTTTGAGTATTGACTATAAATTTTAATTAATCTGATTGGCTAAAATATACCGTATAAAAGCGTGTGACAAACCAGATTCGTCATCCTTGAATAAAACAAGATTCGTTTTTTAGTCAAAATCAAAAACTACATAATTCTTTAATACTACTTATTAAATGTTTCACTCAAACACCTATTAATAAATTGTCATCACTGAATCTAATATGGGGAGGAGTTAATTCCTAATCACCATGACACTATAAATTTAAATTAATCAAATTGGCTAAACTATACCGTATAAAAGCGTGTGACAAACCAGATTCGTCATTCTTGACAAATATCACTGAAGAAAACAATCATGGAGCACATATATCTTTACCATATACGGAAAGATACATTCACATATTGGAGTAAATTTTTTACTAATGATTTAAATTCTGTTTATGAATTAGTGATGGAGTGCATAAACAATCCTACTTTAAAACGACTACACTCTGGCAGAACTGTTTTCTTGAAGCAATATCCAACCCCGCTTGGATATGCTAAAGATGGAACTCAATATTCTTTTTTGAAAGTTGTAGTCGAAACCAAACGGGTCTAAACATGCGACAAATAAATCACCTGGTGTAAAAAAGGCACTACTGAACATAATCAAAACATGCCAGGAAGCAAAATCCTTACATACAAGTTCATCAGGGGATTCTGAAGAAGACCAGCGTGTGTTTCTTGACTTCAAAATGCTCCCTGCTCACATCAGAAACAACGCCAATCTGTCAATTGTCGAGTTTGCTGGCACAAAATTTAAAGTATTTGCTTCCTCTGGACAACAATATGTTCAGTTTGTTTCTAATGCAATCATAAAGAAGCTTGTTAGCAGTCTACAGAATTTAAAAAGAATTGTCATTTGCAAAAAAAATATTCTTTTACTCCTGATGATTTCAAGGCCAGTACTAGACTTAAAAGAGAGAAAAAAAAATAACCATTGCCCATTTGAAAGAAGAAAATGAAATTGTAAGCAAATAAAACTTCAGCAAACAGGCTGCTGTTTCTACTATGTCAGGCAAAAAACTCATCAGCAAGTTTCTAACTTAACAGTTAAAATATGTAGATCTGAAGAACAATCTAATAGTAGACATCGACAGTGAAGCATATTTGTCTGAATGTGAATGCCAGAATGATGACCATTGCCAGTGTGACTTGTACGCAACACCAGTCATATTTTATTTTAAGAAAAAAACATAATTAGCATTCACAATATTTCATAACCAGATGCTCCGCAGGGCGTAGCTTTATACGACCGCAGAGGTTGAACCCTGAACGGTTGGGGCAAGTATGGACACAACATTCAAGCTGGATTCAGCTCTAAATTTGGATTGTGATTAAATAGTTGACACAGCATAGGTTTCTGACACAGAATGAATGTGTTCTAATGAACTTAAAATTTTTGTTTTCTCTTAGAGCAATTCACTATGCTGTTGAATATTAATCCTCTCAAAAAAAATGTTTGAAGAAATTTTCTTTTTTATTTATGAAATTTCAAATGAGAAAAATTGAACCCAATTTTTTTAATCACATCCCCCTTTCCCTTATTCCAAAACTAATCTCAATTAAAATTTCTAATGGAGTTTGCAACAATAACTACTCATTTAAATACATCATAAAATATTAAGATGTAAAAAAACTGCTTGTTATCACTGAATGGTAAAGATTATTTTAATTTATCAGTTGGTAGTAAAAAGTGAATATACATTGTATATTGTATATAACAAAGATTTAAGTTGATTCTGGACAAAGAAAGATAACTCCAATTAAAAAAAATCTTGCTATTGCACAATATTTTGCAATTAGATATTTCTTGCTTACTATTCTGGACAAAGAAAGATAACTCTCATTAAAAAAAAATTTGCTATTTCACAATATTGTGCAATTAGATATTTCTTGCCATTGCGCAATACTGTGCAATTGAAAAGACTTGCTATTGCACAATACTTAATATAATAATTTTAGATCCTGATTTGGACCAACTTGAAAACTGGGCCCATAATAAAAAATCTAAGTACATTTTTGGATTCAGCATATCAAAGAACCCCAAGATTTCAATTTTTATTAAAATCAGACTAAGTTTAATTTTGGACCCTTTGGACTTTAGTGTAGACCAATTTGAAAACAGGACCAAAAATGAAGAATCTACATACACAGTTAGATTTGGTATATCAAAGAACCCCATTTATTCAATTTTTGATGAAATCAAACAAAGTTTAATTTTGGACCCCGATTTGGACCAACTTGAAAACTGGGCCAATAATCAAGAATCTAAGCACATTTTTAGATTCAGCATATCAAAGAACCTAACTGATTCATTTTTTGTCAAAATCAAACTAAGTTTAATTTTGGACCCTTTGGACCTTAATGTAGACCAATTTGAAAACGGGACCAAAAGTTAAGAATCTACATACACAGTCATGACAGTTAGATTCGGCATATCAAAGAACCCCAATTATTCAATTTTGATGAAATCAAACAAAGTTTAATTTTGGACCCTTTGGGCCCCTTATTATGTTGGGACCAAAACTCCCAAAATCAATACCAACCTTCCTTTTATGGTCATAAACCTTGTGTTTAAATTTCATAGATTTCTATTTACTTATACTAAAGTTATTGTGCGAAAACCAAGAATAATGCTTATTTGGGAACTTTTTTGGCCCCTAATTCCTAAACTGTTGAAACCAAAACTCCCAAAATCAATCCCAACCGTTCTTTTGTGGTCATAAACCTTGTGTGAAAATTTCATAGATTTCTATTAACTTAAACTAAAGTTATAGTGCGAAAACCAAGAAAATGCTTATTTGGGCCCTTTTTGGCCCATAATTCCTAAAATGTTGGGACAAAAACTCCCAAAATCAATACCAACCTTCCTTTTGTGGTCATAAACCTTGTGTTAAAATTTCATAGATTTCCATTCACTTTTACTAAAGTTAGAGTGCGAAAACTAAAAGTATTCGGACGACGACAACGTGATAGCAATATACGACGAAAAATTTTTCAAATTTTGCGGTCGTATAAAAAACGTATGGAATATCATATTTCAATATAGACTATATTATTGTCAAGTTTTGGATATTCAATGCACCTATGAAATAAATAGATCTTTAAATCCATTTTTAATAAACAAAAAAATTAAAAAGAATAAAACAAGATTCGTGTTTTGGTCAAAATCAAAAACTACATAAGTCTTTAATACTATTTATTAAATGTTTCACTCAAACACCTATTAATAAATTGTCATCACTGAATCTAATATGGGGAGGAGTTAATTCCTAATCACCATGACACTATCAATTTTAATTAATCTGATTGGCTAAAATATACCGTATAAAAGCGTGTGACAAACCAGATTCGTCATCCTTGACAAATATCACTGAAGAAAACATTCATGGAGCACATATATCTTTACCATATACGGAAAGATACATTCACATATTGGAGTAAATTTTTTACTAATGATTTAAATTCTGTTTATGAATTAGTGATGGAGTGCATAAACAATCCTACTTTAAAACGACTACACTCTGGCAGAACTGTTTTCTTGAAGCAATATCCAACCCCGCTTGGATATGCTAAAGATGGAACTCAATATTCTGTTTTGAAAGTTGTAGTCGAAACCAGACGGGTCTAAACATGCGACAAATAAATCACCTGGTGTAAAAAAGGCACTACTGAACATAATCAAAACATGCCAGGTAGCAAAATCCTTACATACAAGTTCATCAGGGGATTCTGAAGAAGACCAGCGTGTGTTTCTTACAAAAAGAAGACTTCGCAAAAGTTTCACCAAGTTTGTTGGCAATATCCTTTTCAGATGTTAATAAATCATTGCCGTCTTTCAAATGTTTTACAGTGGCTTTAGAATTTTTACCTTTTATCTTATTTACCATATTCCAAACTTTTGTCATCGGGGTGCGAGATGTAATCCCAGAGACAAATTTTTTCCAGGATGTTCGTCGAAAAATACGGAAATTACTCAAGTTTTCCGTCGTTGGTTTTCGATTGAATCTTCTTTCCGATTTTTTACGGTCACCTATGGCTTGATCACAAGCGTCATCAAACCATGGTTTACTGGGATGTTTTGGATTTGCCGAGGTCTTAGGAATAGTTCTGTCAGCAATTGACGTTAGAACTGTATTAAAAGTTAAAATTGGATCTTGCACAGTCTCAAACATCTTTGACTGAAGTTCCGCTCGACAGATGCTGAAAACGAGCTCCAAATATAATGTAGCTGGTCCTCAAAATCAGCAACCAAGATCCACTGCGAAAAGCACCAGATGTTCCAAGAATAGTATACTCAAGCAGAGCGTATCCATCAAGCGAAAAAGAAAGCGTAACACTTGACTGACCCATGAGCCATCGCCTTCTTCAGTTATCCGAAATATAAATAGCTTAATTTAAAATACTTGTGTATATTATGAAAATTGTTACAAGAAAGCTTATTGTTGAGGATTAACTGAAGGGCTCGACATGACCAGCCAATTGATCGAACCGGGTCCATTCGACCTCCCGTTTAGATGATTGATTTCGATGCCAAAGCAGCTTTTGAACTATAGTCTCGTCCGTCCGGGTATTTTCTGACCGTAAGGAGTCTGGCTATAGCCCTCATCCACAAGGATCTCGTCAACCACCGACACGGGTAGCAACCCACGGCAAACGGGTTGGAGAGCCTATTTTATTCAAAACATCGGGCATCTCACGATGTTCGGATCACTTTAGTCTGGTCTCTACCCTTCGACCTGTCCAGCATGGGTAACCCTTCCAAGAGACGAAGCTGGTATAGCTCTTGGGGTCACTGAGACACGCAAGCCCTCCGACCACGGCAAGGATAGCGATCCTCATAGATCATCATGAACACGCCCTGAATAATCCAGAAGCAGAGAGGGATCGCAAATAGTGATATCAATAGAAGAATAAGACCCGTTTCCAGGGTGAAGATACGTATTAGATCCATCATTAAAAATATTTTGAGACCCAAATAGGTAGGTTGTTATAATAGAGGATGATGGTCGGGGAAATTTGGACTGCCACTGGAAAATGAGGGTTTATTGGATAGAGACAGAAATTTTGCCTTGCAACAGGCCACCTACGGACAACCTAAAGAGTTGTTGCAAGGGTTCTTAACGTGCACAGAGCGTGGCACTCTCTGTACACAAGGCATCGGATTTAACGTCCCCCTTCTGACCCGACGTAACTGCGAACTTGACACATCCCGCACAGCCAAACGGACGCCCCACTTCGGCAAGCGTTTTACTGTCGGTCGGGAGAAGACCAAGTGACCATATTTCTATACCCAAGTCACCCTTGGGGATGTCACGATTGATGAAAATTACTTAATATTTGTTAATAAATTTAAACAATGAAAGTTAGTACTTTCCAGTACAATAAAATTTTAACCAGAAGTGCAAAATGTTGTTTAATTTAATTTTTTTTATTTACAGATAAATATAAATGTCAATATTTGAACATCAAATTCAATTCAGCTCCAAGATAATAACTATAATATAACTCCAAAATGTCTTATTTATCATGTCTTAATGATGCTACAACCCGATACACAAAATTGAGAATGGAAATGGGGAATGTGTCAAAGAGACAATAACCTGACCGTAGAAAAAAAAAAACAGCAGAAGGTTAGAAACAGGTCTTCAACGTAGAGACAAATTCCCGCACCAGGAGGCGTCCTTCATCTGGCTAGTTCAGTGATAATGAACGCAATACTAATTTCCAAGTTGTACACAAGAAATTGATATTAAAATAATACAAGACAAACAAAGGCCAGAGGCTCCAGACTTGGGACAGGCGCAAAGATGCGGCGGGGTTAAACATGTTTGTGAGATCTTTACCCCCCCCCCCCTTTACACCTCAAGCCAATGTAGAAAAGTAAACCCATGAAAATATGCACACTAAAATTTAGTTCAAGAGAAATCCGAGTCTGATGTCAGAAGATGTAAACAAAGAAAATAAACAAAATGACAATAATACATAAATAACAACAGACTTCTAGCAGTTAATTGACATGCCAGCTCCAGACTTCAATTAAACTGACTGAAAGATTATGATTTCATCATATGAACATCAGGAACAATCCTTTCCGTTAGGGGTTTAGTATCATACTATAATAACATATATGAGAAGAATATAACTCGTGCCATGCCAACAACTGGTTTTTGAATAAATGTGTTCAGTTCCGAGGCAAAGATAAAATTGAGAATGGAAATGGGGAATGTGTCAAAGAGACAACAACCCGACCAAATAAAAAAACAACAGCAGACCCTATAAGTGAAACATTATTAACTCCAAAATATGCAATTTTTAATGACCTGATAACAGTATCGTAACTATATCCCTTCTTAATAAATCTATTCAACGGTTTTGTTAGTTTCTGAGGTGAAATATCAATTTGATTCTTTATTTAATAACATAGAATATATACTAGTAAACAATTTGTTTTCGGATATAACATTATAATAATTAATACCATGAGGTTATTCACTTCACAAACAATAAATAGTATGATCACAAGTAAGTTAAAAAGCAGATGTTTCATACGTGCGGAATAGATCCATATAAATAGCATAGTTAATTGACATAGATTATTATTATTTTGATCAAAAAGAAAAGAGAAGAGAGTGTAATTAAAAACATCATTTCCCTACCAGCAAAACTGAGTTCTCGTTGTTTATTCTTTTACAAAGGTCGTTAGGCAGATTCCAACCTAGCACTACCGAACATCAAAAATGTATGCTGCATTATTTGTGGTATTTGTCAGTGACAGTCTGAATGGTTGTTTGGACGAAGGGCACTGAGTTCCATCGTTGTTGGTATGGGTCAAATAAATATGTTGGAGAGTTGTTTGGACGAAAGGCACTAAAAGTAGTTCAGAGAAATAGTTTACCTGCTGGTGTTACAAACAAAGTCTTACTATATTTATCATCACATAATAAAGTGGATTTTTCTGGTTGTGACTTACTTTCTTAAACAAGGACCATAGATTCGGCGGGTGATATCTTTTTTTTTTTGCAAAAGGTTCTGATCCATCATGGGAACCGGACAAATTTGTGGATGATCGACTTACTTTTTCTGTGAGCAGAAACATCAAATTGAAATCTGTCAAACGGTATGACAGTCCGAGTGAATCGTTTATCTATTCACTGTTTTTCTACGAACAGAACAGAGATCTAATCCAGAATTGCAAAACAAGGGTTTCGTTCCAAACAACTGTTTCCCAATTGTATTTACAAGGAAATATCTTTAAGACTAGTAACAAAGTACACTTAGGTTGCAATAAAAACAGGACCAGCAAGTTACAGTATAAGTTTTAGAATTTTCAAAAGATGTCATCTTTACCTAGCTTATGAAAGAAACAGTGGTGAAAATGATTTGTATGTAGAATGTATGCATATACAATTATTTAATTATGTATACAATTATTTAATTGTCCTTGCAAAACGTTGTTTGTCAAAGTTAATGATGGTTAACACCGCATCTAACACCTGTATGAGGTCAAACATCGTCTCTTAATTTCAAATTTTCAATTGACGAACATTACAAATTCGATGCGAGTACAAAGAAACCCACTTTTTACCTTGGAACCCTCTGAGAAAACCAATGCACAGGAAAAGCCAACTGGAATTCCCAAAATTGTGAGCCCATTTTTTCAGAGACAAGTTATTCGTTTCGTTTTGTAGAAGAATCAGTTGCGACTACAGGTACACCTTTAAAACAAACGCTGCCTAAAGATTTGTTTATGAATGACAGATATCAAATTGAACGTAACGAATTTGAACAATCCAGCCTTCAATTCCTCCAAAACTGAAGTCAGACGATATAGAATCACTACATTCAGAAAGTCGGGGAAGATTAAACAAAGACATACAGCAACTATCAAAGCGAATGTCCATATAAGGAGATTCGATGACGAACATAACTATTTCATTAATAACTTTCATTTAATCAAAGTGATGGATATCACTCATGGAACGATAAGAAGAGTAGTTGAATAATTTCATATCAATGTATGGTGGGAACAAAAGAACATAAAAAAGTACTATTGCTAAAAATTGCATTTCTACTGCTTTCATTTCAACCCCTTTCATTTCAACCCGCAAACTAAGCACTTTTTATTATAAAAAATATATTTGATGTGATCTGTATAGTAGACTATTTAATATTTTTGTTATTTAATGTATGTCACATACATTTCTCGCAGGGAATTGCCATGTAACTTCTGATACCTTTGCTAAAATAATATCTATACATAACTGTGAACATACAAATGTTAAACTATTTTCTTTTCAAAATCTTCTTCAGATTAATATCTTAGGGTCTATGGGTTCTGAGTCTCGATGATTGCCAAAAGAGAAAATGAGAATCCCCACTTGAGTGGTACAAATTGCAAGAACTCTATGTTATGTATGTTTATATTGTTCATGCATCGTTGACAATGTACTGGAATTTGATGCGACTGTCATACAAGTGAGAGGTTTAGCTAGCTATAAAACCAGGTTCAATCCACCATTTTCTACATTAAAAAATGCCTGTACCAAGTCAGGAATATGATAGTTGTTATCCATTCGTTTGATGTGTTCGGACTTTTGATTTTCCTTTTTGAATTTTCCTCGGAGTTCAGTATTTTTGTGTTTTTACTTTTTAAATGATTCTGGCAGAAATGCCATGGCAAGACTGTTGGAGACACTTTTGCTCCGTAAAGCCAAATTGAAGCAAAGCATTATGAATTAGTATACACTGTACAACCTCAACTGCTCCATAATTTCAGGAAATCAGTGTTTGGTATGTTTGGGAGTTAACCTTTAAAAAAGTGTACTGCAGGAAGAGAATGCTAACAGAAAATAACTTTGTTGTTCATCTGCATTTCATCAATCATACTTGCGAAAACAATACGAGATGTTGTAACAATGGTGATTAATTTAAATTCGGAACAAACTAAGAAATACAAAAACTATCAAAGCGAATGTCCTTATAAGGAGATTCGATGACGAACATGACTATTTCATTTCAAAATCGTTTCCGACTTGTCCTTTCTATTGTCTATTACCTGCAGTAGAATTTGATCGTGAGCATCTTGCACCCCATGTTTCATTCATTACTACTGCTTTCATTTCAACCCGCAAACACATAACTTTTTATCATAAAATATTTTTGATGTGATCTGTATAGTAGCAATTAGTCACTTTGTAATATTTTTGTTATTTAATGTATATCACATACATTTCTCACAGGGAACTCCAAATAACTTTTGATCCCTTTGATGAAATACAATAATCTGGTGAAACATATGATTGAAGCTTTCTTTGACATTGATCCTTACTTGTCCTGCCCAAAGGCCAGTTGTAATAATACAAAGTTAACAAGTGTATATGAGGATGCTGATGAGGTGCTCAAGATGCTTTGCTAATCTTGCAAAGGAATATTCAGAGGATCAATATCCAACAGCTATATGAGGGCCACAGTTTTGTTGCTGACTGGTAATATAAAAAAAGAAGATATGGTATGATTGCTAATGAGACAACTATCCACAAAAGACCAAAATGATACAAACATTAACAACTATAGGTCACCGTACGGCCTTCAACAATGAGCGAGCAAAGCCCATACCGCATAGTCAGCTATAAAAGCCCCGATGAGACAATGTAAAACAGTCCAAAGGAGAAAACTAACGGCCTCATTTATGTAAAAATTACCAGTAGAAGGTCACATTGTTTAGCCTCTAAATTAAGAAGTTATTTGAGTCAAGAGGATTAGACTCTAAAATTGAATGGGACAAAACCAAAATGCTTACTTAATTCATGGATGTTAATCCGATTGAGGTAAAAAAAAAAAACAGTTTAAAGAAACAGTTTCCAAAATTGTGTGTAAGCGCACATGTCAGTAACTTTCATATTGTATTTTGTTACTTGAAGGACCACGCCATTTTAATGAATATTATTTCCTTGTTGTATTTTATCAATTGATTAATGAATATTTTGTTTAAAAAGTACAACAGTTAATTTTTCAATGCAATTTCAGAATAATCCTAGCTGTTTATTGATTATTGAAATTTAATCAATATGAATTAAATTTATTTATTGAATTGATAAGACATGGATTTTTTTTTTATAGTTGTAAATCATGTTTAATAGTTGTAAATCAAGTTTTAATCATGAACCTTGAACTAAAATCCTAAGATAAAAAGGTATTCAAATTTATAGATATTTCTTTTCTTAAAATTGAATCTTAAAGATAAGAGTGATGAAATAAATTCCATTTTTCACTTACAAATTGATTTCTATGAAACATCAAAGATTCTTTCTATGCTAGTATTATATGTCTGTGTTTCAAAAGAAAGCAGCTCATGTTTATCGCAAACGAGGTGCACAAAACTATCATCTTTGAACCTTAAATGTGTCTTTCCCGGGATGTGTGTGCGGAAACCCGCATTCGTACAAAAAGTGCTATGAGTTTCTGGAACAATTGTGGACGCACGAAACCAAGGACTTCAGCTCCACAGTTGTAAGGGTAAGTTGTGAATGTGAGAGAGTATGTGTTGAGTGCTCCTGATAATTTTTTTATCTGTAATTGCCATGTCTTGACTGAACAGGTTTACTGCTGTGAAATCACTGTTTTATTCTTTTAATACATCTATACTATGTAATGGAAATAATGAATTAAGTAAAAAGAATTCAGAAAATGAGAGTATTTTATTGGATTTATCTGCTGAAATGTGCACAAATATCACCAAAAAAGAACAGTGATAAAAATGTATGTAGTACAACATATGCTACAATATGTACAAAGAATATTGATTAGCGATCTCACCTCTTTAAGAGTCATTTTCAGGTTGAAAATATATACATAACTGTCAATAACTCATTAACGGTGACATTATATGTAAGCACTGGTACAATTAATGTTCAAGGTCGCAATATCTATACTTGGATTGACACTTTTGTGGAAACATGTGAATAATGAGTAAAAAAACATGGCAGCAATGCAAAGTTACATACAAAATGACAATTCTAAACCTTCACCAAGAAAAGAAAGAATCCCCAATTAAAGGAACTTCAAGTGACAAATGCTTAAACTTTATTTACAAATTTTCTAATTGAACATAATGTCAAGCAGAATTTGTTACCTGCTCTTGCAGACACTGAGGTTCGAATTAAACCAGACTGACTCTGAGGGGAAATTCCATTGTCACTAGGACGTCGTCATGATATAGAACATGCCATTATTGACACTTACGGCCAAGAGAAGATTCAAACCTGCATAACAGGTATACACACTGGACTCCGTAACTTCCGTTCAGAACGATGTGAACCAAATTGTGAGATTAAAGATGTCAAAGTGACTGTGATTTACAATTGAATGTAACGAATACGATGGATACATCTGTTGTAGAGTTGTCACTGACCCAGACGTACATAGGTATATATATATTTGCGAAAGCAAATTAACAGATCTAACATTGTTGGGTTGATGTTTAGACGAGTTGTATATACATCATGTATCACCATCATTGATGGCGATCCGATGGATACATCTGTTGTAGAGTTGTCACTGACTCAGACGTACTTATAAATATAATTATTTTCTGTGACTGTATCTTACATTAATTTGTAGGATCCTTTACTTAGAAAGTTTAACTGATCTGTAACAACAACATCTTTATGCCTTATATAGCTGATCTGTTACAACAACATCTTCATGCCTTATATAGCTGATCTGTAACAACAACATCTTCATGCCTTATATAGGTGATCTGTAACAACATCTTCATGCCTTATATATCATGAACTGCAGTACGCCGCTAGATTAAAACTGACATGGAAAGGTAACACACGGCCAGCGAAAGCTCTATTATATGTAGAGCCCAGATGGTCGTGTGGTCTAGCGGGACGGCTGCAGTGCAGGCGATTTGGTGTCACGATATCACAGTAGCATGGGTTCGAATCCCGGCGAGGGAAGAACCAAAAATTTGCGAAAGCAAATTTACAACAATGTTAGATCAGAGAGAGAGAGAGAGAGAGAGAAGCTTTTAAACCAAGAGTTCCAAATGGTGAAGTTGAAACCATCCTTTTTTCAAGTTTTATAGACGCCATCATGAGTTGTAGACCGTTTCACATATAATAATGGATATGTTCCTTACGTTGTAACTACATTCTCCTTCCCTTTCATGAATGTGACCTCCCGAATATTTTTTTTTACCGAATTTGTTATCACATAAGCAACACGAAAGGTGTGCCAAGTGGAGCAGGATCTGCTTACCCTTCCGTTGCACTTAAGATCACCATAGCTTTTGAAGGGGTTCGTGTTGCTTATACTTTAATTTTCTATGTTGTGTGATGTGTTAGATTGTTTGTCTTTTTAATTTTTTAGCCGTGGCGTTGTCAGTTCATTTCGAATTATGAGTTTGACTGTCCCTATGGTATCTTTGGTCCCTCTTTTATGGTGATGCTTATAACTGGCAGACTGCAGTCATATGCCTCAGTGTTATAGTCTAGATGACTGCAATTTAATAGAATTGAAATTAAGATTTTTATTTTGTACATAGGTATTTATCAAAGATGTTTAGCATGGACAGAGAAGAAATGGTATTCACCATCATGTCTTGTCTGTTACATGATACGCAAAGGAGATTACTCTTTTCTATGTTGGTACATAGCTAGAGAATTGGCACATAGTTTAAATTTACACTATTTTGTCATGTGATTAGGGACTTTCCGATTTTGTTTTCCTCTGAGTTCAGAGTTATGTGATTTTACTTTTTGCTGAAAACTGATCTGTCATTTATGACGGTAAGCCAGATACTCTTCAGGATACATTTATCCCAATGAAATAACTGTCTGTATTGGATAGGAAATGAGTTTTGCATGGACATTGAACAGTTGTATGCCAGTGAATTTCCAGAAACTTCGTATATGTAATAGTAAAACAATAATAATTTTATGTACTACTAGAACACACCCGCGAAATCGCGGGCATTCAGAGGGTAGTTTAAAGTATGTAAAGTGTTGTTGGAAATATTTTGTAAAATATTGAATGACTGGAGAATTTCAGCAAAAGTATCATAAGTCGTAGGTTATTGGGGACAGGAACATGTTTTTTTCATCCCTCCTCCTTTATTTCCAAAATTCCCAATTTTTGGTTTTCTATCAATTTCAATATGAACATACATTTAGTATGTTATGAACATTTAAGTAAGGAGCCTGTAATTCAGTACGTGGTTGTCGTTTGTTTATGTGTTACATATTTGTTTTTCGTTCATTTTTTTACATTTTTGTACATATATATAAGGCCGCTAGTTTTCTGGTTTGAATTGTTTTACATTGTCAGTTCGGGGCCTTTTAAAGCTGAGTATGCGGTATGGGCTTTGCTCGTTGTTGAAGGTCGTACAGTGACCTATAGTTGTTAATTTCTGTGTCATATTGGTCTCTTGTGGAGGGTTGTCTCAACATGGCAATCATAACACATCTTCTTTTTTTTTTTTTTGTAATCAATGAATTTTGTAATAGATTTAATGATTGGAGAATTTCAGAAAAGGTATCAAAAGTTCACATGAATATTTTTCAGCGCTTATCTGTATATTATGAACATTCATTACTATAATATTATGAACATTCATTACTATAATATTATGAACATTCATTACTATATAAATATAGTGTATTTACTCTCAATTCTAAGTTTACTAATCGATCCATGGTGGTCATTGATATAGTATACAGACTCTCTCTATTTAATAAACTCTGTGACCGCCGTGGATAGTAAACTTGAAAATGATAGCAGATACAATTCTGAAAATACACTTTATTCTTTGTATATGTATGTTCAAAGTATACAGACAAACGCAAACCGGAAGTCTAATCTGACTTAAAATTTCGTCCAATGACGGGACAATATCCGGATGCTTTTTTTCTTGTTTTTCTCCCAAAATAACTCAATCTGAATAATCATATGAATAGATGACAAATGCGACTATGCACTGTACCTATAGGATACAGAGGCGTGTTGATTAATTTATTGTGGAAAGAAGAGAAGCGACACACACAATGAGGTCTTCTCGTTTAATAGTATAGATTCATGCATTCTGTAGATTTTTTTTATTCATTTTCATAGGGCCTGTGTCGTTAAATCTTAAATAAAACATGATAATATAGGCTATGCCTGTGTCGTTATTTACGTGACGATAAGTGAATGACAAAAACGATTGTGTTTATTTTCACACAGCCTGGGTTGTTGCTTACACTTGGGACAACATATAACTCGAAATAGATTCCACTAATAAAATAAAGTTTACCTAAAATCAAAATAATTCATGCATTCTGAGGATTTTTTTATTCATTTTCATAGGGCCTGTGTCGTTAAATCTTAAATAAAACATGATAATAATAATATAGGCTATGCCTGTGTCGTTATTTAAGTGACGATAAGTGAATGACAAAAATGATTGTGTTTATTTTCACACAGCCTGGGTCGTTGCTTACACTTGGGACAACATATAACGATTCAGTCAATGTGAAAATGGCGTGCATGAATCTTAAATAAAACATGATAATATAGGCTATGCATGTGTCGTTATTCACTGTATTTACGTGACGATAAGTGAATGACAAAAATGATTGTGTTTATTTTCACACGGCCTGGGTCGTTGCTTACACTTGGGACAACATTCTTATATAACGATTCAGGCAATGAATCTTAAATAAAACATGAAAATATAGGGTATGTAATGTAAATTTACGAAACTTCTGGAAATATAAGCAGAAGAGGAAGTTGTCTATGAATAAAAGCCGGGGTGATGACGGACACATATCCGGACTTCTTTTTTTCCGTTTTTCTCCCAAAATAACCGAAACTGAATAATCATAAGAATGGATGACAAATGCGACTATGCATGGTACCTATAGGACATACAGTCACAATGATCAATTTATTGTGGAAGGAGGAGAAGCGACACCCAAAATGAGGTCTTCTCGTTTAATAGTATAGAAACTCTAGATTAAAATTGTTTGTTATTCAAGATTCTGAAAATTCGTGACTACTTAGAATTGTATGTTTTTCAAGATTCCGCATCATTAAACCGGTTCTTGGATTTCGAAAATCTACGGCATTGTATTGGTTGAAAAGGAGTAGGTGCGGTGCGGTAAGGACTGAATTTGGCCTCAAATTTCAGGTTCATCTAATGAAGGATTTTGACTACTTTTTAAACACTGAAGTGTCTATTTCATTTAAATCTATTAGTTTATGTGTAAGATTTTAACTGATTTTGTCATTAAAAACGACCCGAATGACAAATCTACCAAATATGCCAAAAAATGTTACTTTTCGTCAAAAATGAAAGTGGCCGCATCCGTGTTCAACCTCAATATTTACATATGTTATTGCAGCTTTTGTACAGGATTGCCTTCTGCGTACGTGTATAGCATGTATGTGGGGGATATGCTTCATTAAAATTTGGCAAGTAACTTGTCTGATGGACTCTGTCGGCATCCTTGGATATGTGGAGCTGGTCCAATGAATCATTTAGTTTGTCGTTTTCTGCAAAGAAGATACGTCCATGTTATAATTGATATATTGTGGAATAACAAAACAAAGTGAAGTAGATGGCCGTAGTCACATCCTACATCAGACACTACGCATTAATTATCTGTCCAATTGAACCATGTTTGTCTACCGTATAGGAAAGAATAAGTTATAATAAAGCCGACACACTACTTGCAGCGACGTATCATCACACTTTCTTGTTACTGCATAGCGGCGTACGTTACCAGATGATGGGTTAATTTAACAAGTGTCAATGACTTACCAGGTAGAGGATAGACATTCCGGGTATCATCACCCGAGTCCTGGTCTTCTTGATTATCGACGATAGTTCCTGCAATAAAGATTCGTTCATTTTATATTTGATATATTGAGGAATAATACAAAAAATTAGTAAACCAGAGTCCCGAACTGATTTTGACGACACACACTACGCATGCATCCATTTTTCTAATGACACGTGTTTGTCTACCATTGACAGACGAAAGAGTAAACCTGGGATCGGCTACATATAATAAAATGACAATAGCATTGGCACGGTCCGGCCGCCACAGTTGCGCGGCGTTGTACAGCATATGTTAGAATGTAATAGTGTAAATTTCAAATTTATCAATGACTTACCGTCGTCAATGGTCAACGCTCGCCACTTGTCACCCTGACCTGACAGGTTGTACAGAATTGTCTGCTTTATTTTGTGTGTAATAAAAATGACTTCGTTCCTTCCTTAATAAATATATAACGAAATCCTCGATACGGGGTAACTTGTCAAATATTCTGGTAACGAACTTGTGTTATTTCAAAAATTAGTAATTGTAAAAGAGATCAAATAAAGAAGAAAAAAATATTTGGTAGGCACTACGATATTATGGTGCAACATAAATCTTTTTATTACGAATGATGAAATGCCGCAATTCGTAAAAATGTCCACAAACCATAATTCCATGTTACAAACAACATGTACTCTTCTCTTTGCTGAAAAGATAGTTTCCTAATTGATAATTATAAATTAGCAGAATATATATGCAAAATGTTTCCTTTTACGGATGGGAATGCGGTCTATTATCTTCTTCCATATCTTAGATGGAGATATCAGTTTTGAATTCTTCTGTCTTCTGATTCATTTATGTCTTTTAAATCGAAACAAGTGCAATATTCCCTGTGTTACTTTAACAAATCTGTAGTAATTTTGTAAACTCGTTTGGAGAAAAAGGATCTCCTGTGACCTAAACATAAATGATTCTTCACTATTATTATGATCAGCAAGCTTTGGTTCCATTTCAATTGGTGAACACGGGACGGCTGTACGCATTACATTCCTGAGATATATTTGGTTTATTGGATTCAGCGGTTGGTGGTGATGTAATGGCTATTATCCATAAATATACTGACTTGTTTGTAAAGCCGCTTGAGTTGTTGCAAAAGTAACCGAAACATATGTTGCTATTTCAGGTCTGGGTTCCAAACTTTCGTTCTGTACCTCCTTCCATATTACGTAACGGACAGAATATCAAAGGCGAAAATGCTATGATTTCTTTATCTTTCTTTAAGTAACATTTTAAATGCGTTATTGACATGAAAATATCCCAAAAAGATTGGCCTATATATTTCATAGACTCTGTCCAAAAATATGGCGGGTAAAACCTGCCTCTAAAGATAACTGACACAAGTCCTACATTATTATACAAGTTTCAAATGTGGTTTAACGCCCCTAATTACCCTTCACATATTTCCTCCAGTGCATCATGAAAAGCACACGACTCTTGTTGTTTATTCTTTAGTTTTCTATGCTGTGCCATGTGCACTATTGTCTGTCTTTTACATTTTTATACATGTCGTTGTCACTTTTTTTTTCGATAAATGAGTTCGACTGTACCTCTGGCATCCTTCGTTCCTCTTTTATCTGAGACCATATCTGTTTTTGATCTCTAGTTCTTTTCAGTGATGCTATTTATTTCCGCATCACCTGTTATCAGGTAAACTTTTAACAATATGATGCTTTTCTGCTGCTATGCAAAGCCTCATTTTCTCCTTTCTTATTTTTGTTTGTGTTGCATCATCTCGTTTTATTGATTCAGGAAGTAGAATTTTGGGCTCCGTTCCAAAAAAATGGCTGGGTTTCCTGAGAAGAGTTACTGGTAACTTTCATAGAGGGTGTTCGGCTTTCGACTCCCAAATAAAAAAGAAAAAATGAAATCAGTTGATAAGGACTTGTTTAATTAAATCAGTCACATTATGATAACAAAGCTTATCGTGAAACAAAATACACGCCCAAGTTAGTTTGACTAGTCTTATCTTTAATTTCAGAATGCCTTCTTTTTAGTATTGGATTAGAGAAATCGTGTCCGTCTTTTTTCGCGGGTAATCCCTCTTTCGAGACCCAAATACATGAACACTTTTCATATCAAATTTTAATATATAGTTTAGCATCTTCCGTAACCTTTACAACTTTTAGCAGGATCTGCTTACCCTTCCGGTGCACCTGAGATCACCCCTAGATTTTTGGTGGTGTTCGTGTTGTTTATTCTTTAGTTTTTTATGTTGTGTCATGTGTACTATTGTTTGTTTGTTTGTCTTTTTCATGTTTAGCCATGGCGTTGTCAGTTTGTTTAAGATTTATGAGTTTGACTGTCCTTTTGGTATCTTTCGTCCCTCTTTTACAAGCTGCCTTTTATGATCTGTTTCGTCTATAACGATGACATACATTGTACATAATACATATTTTTATTTCATTGCTAACCCTTTTATGGGGTCGGCTGCAATAAAAAAGCACGAAACTACAATTTTATGTTTTACCAAAATTGTAACCCCCCTTATAAGTAGTGACATAAATTAGTTTGAACCCCTATTTTATATGGTGGATTGGGAGTCCCCTCGGCCCTTTTTTATACCCTTATTCATCTTCTTAGTGTTAAACCCTAATATGTGGTACAGTGGTTTAGTTGTGCCGCATACCCTTGTAGGGGGTTTACAATAATTGCATAAAATCATTTATACAAAATATTAAATAGAATTTTAGAAAAATTGAAGTTAAACTATACTACAAAGTTATTATTTGAACATATAAAAAATGTTGTGAAAATTTAATTGACGTTTTTATTTTATTAACGCATTTTTTAATTTTTGTTCAAATAATTAATGAGTTATGAACAACACAACATAAATATATTTTATAAGATAAACACGATAAAGCATTGCAAGTGAATATTTATTAGATGGTTTCAAATCAATATAAATTATCAATATGAAACAATATTATTATATTAATGTTCCTCAAACAATGCATAGAGTCACAACAGTTGCCATTGAAGATCAGTTGATTAAACAAAAATAGTTAATTGTTCCATGTCCCTAAGCAATGCTAAGGATTCATATTGAATAAGTGTTGTAGAGGTTGCATCTTTTCTCAAAATGAAGAAGGACTTGAATACCTATTAATATTTTATCATGTAATAGTAGAGGGACGGACTCTGCACATGGCACACAGATTGGTCATAAATTATCAATCCAAAGAACTATTAATCAAACTGAAATAGCCTTTAAACTATACTTTTTCATGTGAACTCAGTTTTTATATAAATTGTGCCATGTTAGCATGGTGAGTGAGAATTCATTTATGCCTTTTTACTGGTTTTTGGGGATGCTGTCTTTTGCCATATACCCAACATTTCCTTATACCTAACACGGGAGTGATTTATGGTCATCTGAGCGATTTTTTCAAATCGAAATTCCTGTTTCATGCACATTTCTCGGTAGCAATTAGTGATTTCCGTGTGAATCTTTTATAGATTTACATCGTTTCAATGTATAATTTGTAAAGAACATGATATAGAAACACTTTAACAGACAATACAGATACTGACCTAATTTTTCATCCGAAATCTTGGGATGACCGTGAATGCAGTTACATCATCAGCTTTACCCCAGTGCAAAAGGAGCTTCATGATGTATCAATAATTTTAGCTTATTTTTATCATTAACTACTTCTCTTCCAGGTTTAAAGTATAAATTTTGAATTCCTGATTTATTTAATTATACCTTAGATCACCTATTAAAGCATCTTTAAAATATGGTCGATTTTCGGTCACTTCCAATATAATTATCCTAAAAATGGTAAAATCAAATAAGAAATGTAATTTTCAAACACAGCTGTTGTTGGTTTATAGATATAGGAAGATTTGGTGTGAGTGCCAATGAGACAACTCTCCATCCAAATATCAATTTTTTAAAAGTAAACCATTATACAGTTGGGTGCAGACCAAGCATTACATGTAGACGGGCCGAAAAAGTTAATGATGCGTTTACTCGCGTGCACTTCATGTAAACGCCGCGTTAACTGTGCGTTAACTCCGAAATTGCAGTAGACATTAAAAGTAAACGGGCGTTTACCTCCGCGTTAACGCAAAAACGGCGCGTCTTCTAATTTTGTAAGGAGTAAACGGGCGTTTACTTTCCCGTTTACCGCCGCGTTAACGTGGGGAAATGCGCGTCTGCTATTTTCGTAATAAGTAAACGAGCGTTTACTGTTTGTAGTAAACGCCCGTTAACGCAGATTGTCATTGTAACTTGGATACACTGACCTAAAATATGATAAGGAACATCAAAATTAATTGACCAACTGGTCATTTCTGCCTGACATATTGACGATTAGAGTTATTTAAATGTGTCACACATTTGTATTTAATTGAACAATAATTATAGTAAATTTCTTGTTTTTCGCAAATAATAGTTTAAGTATGTTTATTCAAATACATGTAATTTAATCCTCACCAAAATAAAACAGGTTTTCTCATCTTAGACAGACTGACAAGTAAAACAAAATTATTTGATATCATTAACCAAAACTGACAATATTTACCTCTTAACAAGTTATCTTTTTCTATATAGAAGTAATTCAGTTATATTTTTATACCATAATTGACCATATAATACAATTGACAGCAATTTTTGTACCAGACTGACGGCCATGACCTCTTTTTATTCAAAATATTGAATAGTAAACAAAATTCAGTAGTTTTCATACCTCAGACTTTCTCGTAATATATAATTATTTGTTCGCAACAACCAAAACTGACCATATAAGCAATTTATTATGTAAATCTATATAGCCCACATAGTAAATGAGTTATATTTTGATATAAAGATTGATTGTATAATAAAAAAGGAAGCAATATTTGAATACTATGACATAAAAATTTTGTTCTCATCAATTTTGAGTGCCAGCATGACCTTTTTTATTCAAAATATTGAATCATAAACAAAATTCAATAGTTTTCATATCTCAGATTGACACATATTATAAAATTATTTGTCCGTAACAACCAAAACTGACCATATAAGCATTTTATTATGTAAATCTATATAGCTGCATAGTAAATGAGTTATATTTTCATGTAAGGATTGATTGTATAATAAAATAGGTGGCAATATTTGAATATTATGACTAAAAAAAATTTGTTCGCATCAATTTTGAGCGCCAGCATGTCCTTTTTTTATTCAATATATTGAATCGTAAACAAATTTCAGTAGTTTTCATACCTCAGACTTACTCGTATTATAAAATTATTTGTCTGCAACACTCAAAACTGACCATATAAGCATTTTATTATGTAAATCTATATAGCCTCATATTAAATGAGTTATATTTTCATGTGAGGATTGATTGTATAATAAAATAGGTAGCAATATTTGAATATTATGACCAAAAAATTTTGTTCGCATCCATTTAGAGTGCCAGCATGTCCTTTTTTAATCAAAATATTGAATCGTAAACAAAATTCAGTAGTTTTCATACCTCAGACTGACTCATATAATAAAATTATTTGTCTGCAACAACCAAAACTGACCATATAAGCATTTTATTATGTAAATCTATACAGCCGCATAGTAAATGAGTTTTATTTTCATGTAAGGATTGATTGTATAAGAAAAAAGGTAGCAATATTTGAATATTATGACTAAAAAAATTTGTAGCATTAAATTAGAGTGCCAGCATGTCCTTTTTTTATTCAAAATATTGAATCATAAACAAAATTCAGTAGTTTTCATACCTCAGACTGACTCATATAATAAAATTATTTGTACGCAACAACCAAAACTGACCATATAAACATTCTATTATGTAAATCTTTATGGCCGCACATCACGTGAATTTATTCAGATTTAGCTTAGTAACCACACAACTCGATGTACGATCAGGGGTTAAAAAATCCACTAGCCCGACGACCGGGACTACAGCATTTAGGCCTCGGGCAACCAAATTTGTAACCCAATATGCCCGACGGACTAGTGACAAAAAATTCTTGGCGTTTCTAAATTAGAACGGGGAAACTCCCCTCATCACTTTTCTATCTAAGCCAATCAGATTCGACTACGTCATCAGAATGTTAACTTATTTTGCACAAGTTTTAAAATAGAACAAATAACTCTGAATGGAACCCGAACTTTCAAAATCGATGTATCAGTACAGGCTTTATATGAAACCTGATTGCACCTCCTTCTGAATGATTTATTGCAATATAAATGTGAATCTTTTTAGGCAGCAGAAACCTGACTTTTGTCAGATATAACTTTTGGAACATGTTATGGACGCCATTTTAATATTGTTTACTTACTGTAAAGAAGCCTCCAGAACCATGATGTAATCATTAACAGTCTCGGAAACCTTGAATAAACACAACAGTAGTATACCGCTGTTCAAAACTCATAAATCCATGGACAAAAAAAATCGGGGTAAAAAAATAAAACCGAGGGAAACGCATTAAATATAAGAGGAGAACAAGTACACAACACTAAAAATGTAACACACAGAGAAACGGACTAAGCATCAGACAAAATCCCACGAGAATAACAAATATAACATCTAAACCAAAAACATGAATTTGGGATAGACAAGTACCGTGACACGTATTGTCGCAATGTAAATTTACACTAAAAATAAGAGAAAACAAACGACGCAACGCTAAAATGTAACACACATTAAAACGAACAATAATTTAACAATGGCCATCTTCCTGACTTGGTACAGGACATTTTAAACGGAAAAATGGTGGGTTGAACCTGGTTTTGAGGCATGCCAAGCCTTACACTTTAATGGCAATGTTACATATAACATTGAAATGACAACATACAGGATTACAATACAAATAAATAGGAGAACATATTAGACAAAGAAACATATGATTTATCATTAATAGATAACAAAAAGCAAGTCCAAGTGTTCCCGAGCAAAATCCCAGATAGCCTCTATTGTATTTATTGTGAACTTATTCTCGTCCTGATTATGCATGAAATATTTGCCACTGGACGTTAAGCAACCAACAATCAATCAATCGATGTTTAAAGAATTTTTTTTTTTTACAAATACAATTTCAGTTCAGTTAAAAGGCCGTGCTTGGGTTGTAATCTATTAAAGGCCACAATTAGCTTACCTGTAATAAATGTAAATATGGACATTACTGAACTTCGTTTATATAACAATTATAAAAGATAAAAGCTATTGATGGTGATATTTATTCACATAAATATTAGTGGTTATAATTTTATATTCTGATGCGTAATTAATCGGGTGATAAAAGAAACGTAATTAATCAGCTGACAATTCTTTTAAACAAACGCGATAATGTATCTGGTAAAAACCCTCCAGTACTTGTATCATGTCGGGATTTGGGCAACTCATTATTAAAGAATATTCAGTGAATATTCAATTATCAATTACTTATATATATAAATATATCCTAATGCCAGTAATTGTATAGTTTTGAGTATCCAATTTGCACAAATCTACTGTAAAATGGATAAAAATTGTTAACTTTATATAATTCATTGTTTTTGCAGCAACCTCTGAATTTGTGAGGCATACTAGGGCTAGCGGGTCAGTTTTGCTGGGCTAGTAGTTCTTCCAACAGGGCTAGTAAAATCATGCTACCAATTACCCGTGGGCTAGTGAGCTAATACAAAATTTCTTAACCCCTGACGATGTTATAGAATAAAATTTTACGGACTTGTACTTACTTTCAGATCGAAGACAGCACAGTAAAATATTAAGAAAAGATCGATAAAGGAATCTCACGATGAGTCTGAACAACGACGAAATAGACGATCCGAAATACGAAGCTGGTATTGAAGAAGTAAGATCAAGAAGACTTAGAACACTTACAGAAGAAAGAAAACAACTATACATCCAGATGAAGACAAAATGGTAACACAAAATAGAAAAATCATGGCAAAACGTATAGGAGTTGTTGAAACAAACAATACCTAATGACCTAAGACAACCACAAGATTATAAAAAGAATTTCACTGATCGCTATGAGGCATACGAAGTTTTGTCACTTGACTACACTTCATTCCTTCACAGAACCGGAACTAAAGAATCCATGGACGCATTTGAAAATCAAACCTTAATAATGAGATCAAATAAATCACTAATTCAATTCACTTGTAATCAAATTGATCTACGTGAGAAGCTGCTCACAGAATCGAAATCTGTAAAGTATGTCAGGTCACATGGTTCCCACTCATCTAATCATTCAACGTACAACAGCTAGAGCTAAAGCAGCAAAAGTAAAGCTACAATTCTCACAAAAGGAGACAGATATTCATAAAGAGCAAGCACGTCTTGCAGAACAAGAGAAAATCTCTGAAGTAGCCCCACCAAGACGTCAAGCCGAACTCAATACGACATTAAAACTATACCAGAAAACGAGAAAGAAGCAGAGGCAGTTAGAGCCGAATTAGAGGCATAATGTATATGTAAATGACCTTCCTAAAACTTTTGATAGTGACTGTAAAACTAGTAAATCTTAATAACATGTCATTAAGTTGTCTTATGTTTGCTGATGATTTACTATTATTGTCTATTATTAAGTTTGCAGACAAATACCTAGCTAGAATTTCATTGCATGTAACTCCAGCTGAATCCAATCAGAAGCGGAAGAGTATTGCCCCGCTGTCTGATGATGTTTGAAGGTAACTTTCAATCATTCTAATGGCATTTTATTACGTATTAAATGTACCAGATTTTGTTTAATCTTGAATGTATTTGCTTTTTGATAAAACCAATGATTTAAACAATTATCTTTCTTATTCTTGATCTATGATCTAAACTATGCAAATTAATATCAGATCAGAACATGACATGCTAAAACTTTACACCAAATTTTCAAGCATAACGAAAAAATTTACCCCTGTCCAGCCCCTCTATACTCAATTCAATTCAATTCAAAGTTTTATTGCCATATAAACTATACAGTTTGTGACATATAACAACAACAAAAACAAATAAAGACAATAACTAAGTAACTCAATATATATACACAAATTCAGGTAAATATTAAAGGGTCCCCTGTCCTCAGTTCCATTGACTTTTTTATAAAGGATCCTAGTTTATTCACTTGTGTTGGTGTTGATGGGTTAAGTATATATATAACTTTGTCATTGTCAGTGAGATAAGCAAATGAATTACTTTCTCTGTTAATGCAATAAAAATATGTTAATCTAATATTTGAATTATGAGAACAATTTATTAAGAAATGTTTCTCATCATCTAGTACTTTGCATTTTTTGCAAAGTCATATTGTAAACGACAAATTTATTTTCCACTACCTTTATGAACTATTATTAAAGTATTTAAATGCATCGATCCGAAAATTACGAATACGTTAATCACCACAATTATTTGTGGTAAACGGACAGAAAGTCACAGGACATAAAGTCACAAATTTGGTAGGACAAAAAGTCACAGGACAAAAAGTCACATATAATCTGTTGACAATTATTTGAATATATAAGAAAAATATCTTGAAATATTTACTTTTTAATACATATATTCATATTAAAGTGTAGGAAATGTGTCATTATACTTGAAAAATTAAGATTTATTTAATTTTAATCATGCAAAGGGTATATTTCTTGGCACAATGAAGCCATTTAAGTGCAAAGCCACGGTGACATTTTGTTTTTTTAACAATTATTTGATCATCTTTAATATTTTTATGATAAAGTTTGTTTACAATGTTGGTTTATATACAATAGTTTAAAAAAATACAAAAATATTTTTGTGGAAATAAGTGTTTTTTATTCAAAGAAAATATTCAGAAAAAAATAATTGTGACTTTTTGTCCTGTGACTTTTTGTCCGTGACTTTTTGTCTGTGACTTTTTGTCCTGTGACTTTCTGTCCTACATTCTTATTTGTACACCTCGGGGCGTCTTGATTGACAAATAAAAATTGTTACTAAGGATAAATTCTCATTTGATTAGCTATCAAAAGCAACTTTCCTAAGACATACGCCGGGAAGTAATCTTCAGTTTGGTGATGGTTTTCAGAAAGAAAACTATTTGTTATGAGTGAACGGTAAAGATATGTATTTCTTCTGTAACTTCTTTATCTGTATGTTTTTTGTTGTATGATCGTGTGAATACAAGTTATAGGACATGAAGTGACTATTATTTTATTTTTGTAACACAGGTAATGGAAAATAAATTTGTCGTTTATAGTAATAAAATTGAGAAAGGAAATGGTGAATATGTCAAAGCGACAACCACCCGACCATAGAGCAAACAACAGCCGAAGGCAACCAATGGGTCTTCAATGTAGCGAGGATTCCCGCACCCGTAGGTGTCCTTCAGCTGGCCTCTAAAATATGCATAATAGTACAGTGATAATGGACGTCATACTAAACTCCGAATTATACACAAGAAACTAAAATTTAAAATCATACAAGACTAACAAAGGCCAGAGGCTCCTGACTTGGGACAGGCGCAAAATTGCGGCGGGGTTAAACATGTTTATGAGATCTCAACCCTCCCCCTATACCTCTAGCCAATGTAGAAAAGTAAAAGAATAACAATACGCACATTAAAATTCAGTTCAAGAGAAGTCCGAGTCTGATGTCAAAAGATGTAACAAAAGAAAATAAATAAAATGACAATAATACATAAATAACAACAGACTACTAGCAGTTAACTGACAAGCCAGCTCCAGACCTCAATTAAACTGATTGAAAGATTATGTCTTCATCATATGAATATCAGGTACAATCCCTCCCGTTAGGGGTTTAGTATCATACTATCATAAAATATATGAGAAGAACATAACCCGTGTCATCCCAACAACTGTTTTTTCAGAAATAAATGTGTTTAGTTCCGATGCAAAGACCCTATCAGTGAATCAATGTTAAAGCCAAAATATGCAATCTTTAATGACCTGACAACAGTATCGTAACTATATCCCCTTTTAATAAGTCTATTTAAAGGTTTTGTTAGTTTCTGAGGAGAATACTGACATTTTTGTGCTTTATAAAGAATATTTCCATAAAATTTTGGATGTGAAATACCTGAACGTATAAGATGTCTGCATGTTGAGTTATATTTACGAATTATTTCCTTATACCGGTGATAAAATTTAGTAAATGTTTTGACCAGTTTGTGATATCGAAAACCCTGGTGTAATAATTTTTCAGTAATACATAAATTTCTCTCGCTAAAATCTAATACATTGTTACATACACGAGCGAATCGTACAAGTTGAGATATATAAACACCATAAGATGGTGACAAGGGAACGTCACCATCTAAAAATGGATAATTAACAATAGGAAATGAAAAATCATCTCTTTTATCATAAATTTTTGTATTAAGCTTCCCGTTTATGATATAGATATCAAGATCGAGGAAAGGGCAGTGGTCATTGTTATCATTAGCTTTATTTAAAGTAAGTTCTACAGGATAAATTTCTTTAGTATACATACTGAAGTCGTCATTATTTAGAGCCAATATATCATCCAAATATCTAAAAGTATTGTTAAATTTTTGTATCAAATGTTGTTTTGATGGGTCTTTGCTAATTTTAGTCATAAATTGTAACTCATAACAATACAAAAACAGGTCCGCAATAAGTGGTGCACAGTTAGTCCCCATTGGAATTCCAATAACTTGACGATATACGGAATCTCCAAAGCGAACAAAAATGTTATCAAGTAAAAATTCAAGTGCATAAATAGTATCAAAGCATGTCCAATTGACATAGTTCTTTTGTTTATTGCTACTAAAAAATGATCTAAAAGAGTTTGAACATATGTACTCGCATTCCGACTTTTTAAATGCCCAGTTAATTAGGGATGTGAATTTTTTCTTAATAAGAATATGAGGTAAAGTGGTATATAGGGTAGAAAAATCAAAACTTTGAACAGATTCAAAATCACCAATATATGCATGCAATTTATCAAGTACTTCCAACGAGTTTTTGACACTCCAAAAGTAATTAATTCCACTATTTTCAAAGGCCTTATTTGAACAATTTATTATAAGGTTTTTTATTGTACCAAGTGTACTAGTAAGTAAAACAGATAATTTAGTAGTTGAACAATGGCTGGAAGATGAAATAAATCTATATTTGTAAGGTTTTTTGTGCAGCTTCGGAAGCCAGTACATAGTTGGGACTTTCATTGTGTTTGGTTCTGCTTGTAAAGAAGTAGCTAAAAGTTTATGTTTGTTACAGATGTCGTTTTCTGAAAATGAAGTCAGTTGGAATGTTGGTGAATTCGTGATTTCCTTTTGGAGAACCTCTATATAAAATTTACGTCAAACAATAATGATATTATTAGCAGCTTTATCAGCCGGGACAAAAACAAATTCCTTGGCTAGTTCTGTTAGTTTAAACGATTTCTGCTTGTAAAAATTAAGCAATGTCGGAAGGATAGTTTTTACTTATCATTGCGATGAAGATGTGTTTGTTTTTCCGTGTTTATAGTAGTATATTTAAACATTAACATCCATTCTATTTTTGTAGGTATGTTATCCACTGTGTAATGACCACTGCTTTGCATATTATGTACTCGTAATTATTTTAATGTGCATATCAAATAAATTGCCGTCCAAACAATTTTAAACAATCAATTCTAAAGAATACTAATGATTATAACGATTAGCATTTGATAAGCTTATTTAAAACTATTAGGTTTGTATTTTATTAACAATGAAAAGTGTTTTTTTATTTATATGCTGCTATATAATGATATATGAAAGACAGTTACAATAACTATTAACGTGGTGTTCGTCTTGGGGAAATACTATTTCCCTTGAAAGGACCCGACCTGGACTTTATGAGAAGGACTTAGGCTTAAGTACTGTGTAATTACCTATTACTCGGGCGTTGCAGTGATGACAATTTATTAATAGGTGTTTGAGTGAAACATTTAAAGTAGTATTAAAGAATTATGTAGCTTTTGATTTTGACTAAAAAACGAATCTTGTTTTATTCTTTTTAATTTTTTTTTAATTAAAAATGGATTTAAATATTTATTTATTTCATAGGTTCATTGAATATCCAAAACTTGACAATAATATAGTCTATATTGAAATATTATATTCCAAACGTTTTTTTATGAAATATTGTGAATGATAATTATGTTTTTTTCTTAAAATAAAATCTGACTGGTGTTGCGTACAAGTCACACTGGCAATGGTCATCATTCTGGCATTCACATTCAGACAAATATGCTTCACTGTCGATGTCTACTATAAGATTGTTCTTCAGATCTACATATTTTAACTGTTTAGTTAGAAACTTGCTGATGAGTTTTTTGCCTGACATAGTAGAAACAGCAGCCTGTTTGCTGAAGTTTTCTTTGCTTACAATTTCATTTTCTTCTTTCAAATGGGCAATGGTTATTTTTTTCTTTTTTCTCTCTTTTAAGTCTAGTACTGGCCTTGAAATCATCAGGAGTAAAAGAATATTTTTCTTCGCAAATGACAATTCTTTTTAAATTCGGTCGACTGCTAACAAGCTTCTTTATGATTGGATTAGAAACAAACTGAACATATTGTTGTCCAGAGGAAGCAAATACTTTAAATTTTGTGCCAGCAAACTCGACAATTGACAGATTGGCTTTGTTTCTGATGTGAGCAGGGAGCATTTTGAAGTCAAGAAACACACGCTGATCTTCTTCAGAATCCCCTGATGAACTTGTATGTAATTGCTACCTGGCATGTTTTGATTAAGTTCAGTAGTGCCTTTTTTACACCAGGTGATTTATTTGTCGCATTTTTAGACCCGTCTGGTTTCGACTACAACTTTCAAAACAGAATATTGAGTTCCATCTTTAGCATATCAAAGCGGGGTTGGATATTGCTTCAAGAAAACAGTTCTGCCAGAGTGTAGTCGTTTTAAAGTAGGATTGTTTATGCACTCCATCACTAATTCATAAACAGAATTTAAAACATTAGTAAAAAATTTACTCCAATATGTGAATGTATCTTTCCGTATATGGTAAAGATATATGTGCTCCATGATTGTTTTCTTCAGTGATATTTGTCAAGGATGACGAATCTGGTTTGTCGCACGCTTTTATACGGTATATTTTAGCAAATCAGATTAATTAAAATTTATAGTGTCATGGTTATTAGGAATTAACTCCTCCCCATATTAGATTCAGTGATGACAATTTATAAATAGGTGTTTGAGTGAAACATTTAATAAGTAGTATTAAAGAATTATGTAGTTTTTGATTTTGACTAAAAAACGAATCTTGTTTTATTCTTTTTCTTTTTTTTTTTTATTAAAAATGGATTTAAAGATCTATTTATTTCATAGGTTCATTGAATATCCAAAACTTGACAATAATATAGTCTATATTGAAATATTATATTCCATACGTTTTTTTATGAAATATTGTGAATGATAATTATGTTTTTTTCTTAAAATAAAATCTGACTGGTGTTGCGTACAAGTCACACTGGCAATGGTCATCATTCTGGCATTCACATTCAGACAAATATGCTTCACTGTCGATGTCTACTATAAGATTGTTCTTCAGATCTACATATTTTAACTGTTTAGTTAGAAACTTGCTGATGAGTTTTTTGCCTGACATAGTAGAAACAGCAGCCTGTTTGCTGAAGTTTTCTTTGCTTACAATTTCATTTTCTTCTTTCAAATGGGCAATGGTTATTTTTTCTTTTTTCTCTCTTTTAAGTCTAGTACTGGCCTTGAAATCATCAGGAGTAAAAGAATGTTTTTCTTCGCAAATGACAATTCTTTTTAAATTCGGTAGACTGCTAACAAGCTTCTTTATGATTGGATTAGAAACAAACTGAACATATTGTTGTCCAGAGGAAGCAAATACTTTAAATTTTGTGCCAGCAAACTCGACAATTGACAGATTGGCGTTGTTTCTGATGTGAGCAGGGAGCATTTTGAAGTCAAGAAACACACGCTGGTCTTCTTCAGAATCCCCTGATGAACTTGTATGTAAGGATTTTGCTACCTGGCATGTTTTGATTAAGTTCAGTAGTGCCTTTTTTACACCAGGTGATTTATTTGTCGCATTTTTAGACCCGTCTGGTTTCGACTACAACTTTCAAAACAGAATATTGAGTTCCATCTTTAGCATATCCAAGCGGGGTTGGATATTGCTTCAAGAAAACAGTTCTGCCAGAGTGTAGTCGTTTTAAAGTAGGATTGTTTATGCACTCCATCACTAATTCATAAACAGAATTTAAATCACTAGTAAAAAATTTACTCCAATATGTGAATGTATCTTTCCGGCGTATATGGTAAAGATATATGTGCTCCATGATTGTTTTCTTCAGTGATATTTGTCAATGATGACGAATCTGGTTTGTCGCACGCTTTTATATGGTATATTTTAGCCAATCAGATTAATTAAAATTTATAGTGTCATGGTGATTAGGAATTAACTCCTCCCCATATTAGATTCAGTGATGACAATTTATTAATAGGTGTTTGAGTGAAACATTTCATAAGTAGTATTAAAGAATTATGTAGTTTTTGATTTTGACTAAAAAACGAATCTTGTTTTATTCTTTTTATTTTTTTTTTTATTAAAAATGGATTTAAAGATTTATTTATTTCATAGGTTCATTGAATATCCAAAACTTGACAATAATATAGTCTATATTGAAATATTATATTCCAAACGTTTTTTTATGAAATATTGTGAATGATAATTATGTTTTTTTCTTAAAATAAAATCTGACTGGTGTTGCGTACAAGTCACACTGGCAATGGTCATCATTCTGGCATTCACATTCAGACAAATATGCTTCACTGTCGATGTCTACTATAAGATTGTTCTTCAGATCTACATATTTTAACTGTTTAGTTAGAAACTTGCTGATGAGTTTTTAGCCTGACATAGTAGAAACAGCAGCCTGTTTGCTGAAGTTTTCTTTGCTTACAATTTCATTTTCTTCTTTCAAATGGGCAATGGTTATTTTTTCTTTTTTCTCTCTTTTAAGTCTAGTACTGGCCTTGAAATCATCAGGAGTAAAAGAATATTTTTCTTCGCAAATGACAATTCTTTTTAAATTCGGTAGACTGCTAACAAGCTTCTTTATGATTTGATTAGAAACAAACTGAACATATTGTTGTCCAGAGGAAGCAAATACTTTAAATTTTGTGCCAGCAAACTCGACAATTGACAGATTGGCGTTGTTTCTGATGTGAGCAGGGAGCATTTTGAAGTCAAGAAACACACGCTGGTCTTCTTCAGAATCCCCTGATGAACTTGTATGTAAGGATTTTGCTACCTGGCATGTTTTGATTAAGTTCAGTAGTGCCTTTTTTACACCAGGTGATTTATTTGTCGCATTTTTAGACCCGTCTGGTTTCGACTACAACTTTCAAAACAGAATATTGAGTTCCATCTTCAGCATATCCAAGCGGGGTTGGATATTGCTTCAAGAAAACAGTTCTGCCAGAGTGTAGTCGTTTTAAAGTAGGATTCAGTTTCACAGAGTCATCTGTAAGCTCAACAGAATAAATGGCAGCTTCTACTGCATTTATGGATAACCCAAACAACTGATTCTTTTGGTATGGCAGCCTGCTCAACAAATTTTGTAGACACTGTGTCTGACTGCAAGCGTCTCCTTTTTTAATTGAAACCACTAGGCTTGATTGTATAGGTGAGGTCATTTGGTTAGGAGCGGAATACACAAGAACGTCTTCTGTGGTCAAATGGGCAGATGATTTATCAGTGCTTGTTAGTTGATGAGTACAAAATCAAACCAATATCAGTAATGAACTCAGAAAACGATTCCTCACAGAAACTTTTACCAAATTTTCTGAAGATGTAATCGTTGTAGCGACACAGTTCCACAGAGTCATCTGTAAGCTCAATAGAATAAATGGCAGCTTCTACCGCATTTATGGATAACCCAAACAACTTATTCTTTTGGTATGGCAGTCTGCTCAACAAATTTTGTAGACACTGTGTCTGACTGCAAGCGTCTCCTTTTTTAATTGAAACCACTAGGCTTGATTGTAAAGGTGAGGTCATTTGGTTAGGAGCGGAATACACAAGAACGTCTTCTGTGGTCAAATGGGCAGATGATTCATCACTGCTACTGGACAAGGGACTCTGGAGTGATTTGAACATTCTTGGAAGGTGTTACGACACTCTCATTTGTCTCGAAAGCTTGTTTGCCACTGTCAGTTTGTGGGAAAGTTTGTTGTACTTCTTTATTTATCTTGGAAGCTGGTTTGGGAGGAGATTCTCCTGACGAGGAATAGCGGCTTACTTCCAATATTACAGATGTTGAACAAAAAGACCTTCGGGATGTGGATCCCGTTGACACCACTGACAATTGTTCATCGAGGCCAAGCTTGTTAATAATTTCTCCGAGAAGTGATGCCATAGCGTTCTTCCCATTCGTGTCGTCCATGTTGTAAAGGAACGCAATCATCATGTTGTGGCATAGTCCATGTGCCACATATTCTGAAAGTAAAATGATAAAATGTTTATTATTATCATATTTATATTGGATATCTACTAGTGATGTGCCGATCATCGGTAAAAAGAGAAAATCGGTTGGTTGACCAACCAATAGTAATTAATCGATTGAGATTTTTGTCAATCGATTCAATCGGACAATTTTAAGTTACTAGCTGAGAATTACTAAAACTAATTCAGGATTTTTTTTAGAAATAAATAAAACATCACTTAGAATACATTTTGAAATAAAAATGCAATTTTTATAACAATAAAGGTCATCATGGTTCAGTTTAAGGATACTGTCAAGTCAAATAGCATGTTTGAGGATTTTGAGTTCAAACTGCCATAACTTGTGAACTAAACATTATAGCTGCACCAAAATTTGCAGAGATATTCTTCAATGTATTTGTCACATTATGGTAACAACAAAAAAGGTGAGAATAATTTTTAAATGTGTATTTTTATTTTTTGAAAATAAATTTTAAAACATTGAGTTTTGAGAACCACATGTTTCACACAGAGGTTTCATTTTACATTCATTTTGAAGCATAGTTATATGCCTCTAAAACCGTGTCTCTGAATTTTGATATCTGTTGTTGTTTTGAAGATATTCTCAATTGAATTTCAAAAATTGAAAATTTTTTGAAAATTTTAAAAATTTGTATTAAAGTCTCAATATTTCTCAAAGTAAGCTACATCTAAATCAAAGCGCGAAAGCGCTGTAAAGGCAGTTAATTACAGGTTGTGTGTATTTCTAGTCCAGTTATATCATTATCTTCCATAGAACAGAGGTGGTTTGTAGTATTTAAGATTTAGAGTTCTCTTGTACCTAGTTCACCTATATCTATAGTCTACTGTTTACAGTATATTTTCTGTACCTCGCCATGAAATGCATTTTTAAGACATAAGAACTTTTCCTTTTTAATGTAAATAAAACTATTTTTAATTATTGATTATATACACATATTCAATTACTCCTATCCTATGAAAAATAATTCACAAAGATTGACTAGTCTCCGTTCTGTGTGTATTGCTAGAACATCAAGTAACATAATGGTTAATGTACATAGTAACATGTCAACTCTTTTGAAGACAGAACTTTTTTAAAATTCTCCCTCCAAGCAAAATTATTTTTCAGTATAAACATGATAAAGTTATCTACCTGTATTAATGACCTAGAGACTCTCAAGAGCCTATGTCGCTCACCTTGGACGGTCTATGTGCATATTAAACAACGGACACATATAAAATGACAAAATTGTGTTTTTGATGATGGGGATGTGTTTGTAGATCTTTCTTTACTGAACATTCTTGGTGCTACAATTATCTCTATCTATAATAAACATGGCCCAGTATTTACAGTTGAAAATATTTTTTAAAAATTAACAAAAAATACAAAAATTTATGAAAATTGTTAAAAATTGACTATAAAGGGCAATAACTCTTTAAGGGGTCAACTTAAAATTTTGGTCATATTGACTTATTTGTAGATCTTACTTTGCAGAACATTATTGCTGTTTACAGTTTATCTCTATCTATAATAATATTTAAGATAATAACCAAACTCTGCAAAATTTCCTTCAAATTACTAATTTGGGGGCAGCAATCCATCAACGGGTTGTTAGATTTGTCTGAAAAGTCCTGGGCAGATAGATCTTCACTGAAGAGACAATTTCACCCTTGTCAGATTTGCTCTAAATGCTTTGGTTTCCGAGTTATAAGCCAAAATCTACATTTTACCTGTATGTTCTATTTTTGGCCATAGTGGCCATCTCGGTTGGTTGACCGGGTCTAACCACACATTTTTTAAATTAGATACCGCAATGATGATTTTGGCTAAGTTTGGTTAAATTTGGCAGAGTAGTTTCAGAGAAGATTTTTTGTAAAAGTTTATGGACGACGAAACCAAGTGATGAGTCAGGTCAGGTGAGCTAAGAAGGAGTTTTTAATCAAGGTAACAATGACATCTGGTGGCCATAAAAGCTGTCTCATTAGCATTTTAACCACTTCCCATATTTGCTTTTAAGACAATAGAAGAAAATTATTCCATGCAAAAACAAAACTTACTTGTAAATATGAAATTCTCTTTACAGTATGAGTTTTTCTCATTGTTGGAGATTGTACAGTAGTACAGTCCTGTAACTGCTTATACCCATTTCTTATCCCCTTTAGTTTGATAAACTCACAGAATATCATATATTTACATTGTGCCACATCTCCTTATTTTTATATGCATTACAATAACATGAACAATTGTAATTCAAATCTATATATCAAAGCAAAATGAATTTCACTACTTTCATTCATACATCCTTTGGAAAAATATAAGTTCTAAAATGACACAATATATGTTTATTTATATAAAAATAATATTTAGTTTTCGACTCTTAACAGGTATAAACAAGAATGTGTCCCCAGTACACGAATGCCCCACTCGCACTATCATTTTTCATGTTCAGTGGACCGTGACATTGGGGTAAAAACTCTAATTTGGCATTAAAATTAAAAAGATCATATCATAGGGAACATGTGTACCAAGTTTGAAGTCGATTGGACTTCAACTTCATCAAAAACTACCTTGACCAAAAACTTTATCCTGAAGAGGGACAGACGGACGGACGAACAGACGAACGGACGCACAGACCAGAAAACATAATGCCCCCCCCCCCCCTACTATCGTAGGTGGGGCATAAAAATGCACAGCTGTGTCATGATTTGTGAAATCTGTGCTGAAAACATAGGCATTTATGGTGTTTGAGTAATTCCATCTGTGAAGCTCAACATTAGCTCGTCAGTTGGTGGTGGACAGTTATAAATCTTTCCTGCAGGATGAATGTACATCTGTTCAGGAAAATCAATTTCACAAATCAAAACTTTCCTCTAGATTTCTCCTACAATATTCATCCAGTTTAGTTCTTTTGGTTTAACGGGACACCGTCCTGATTTTTAATTTTGTAAACCATTCAGTCTCTTGCTCACAAATGGTGCATGAAAATAGGATGGGAATGCATGGCAGTAGACAAGTCTCTATAAAGTGGGTATGTGCCTTGAAAAAAGTTTTATAACATTAGCTTTTTTGAAACTTGTGAAAGACTTGTGCAACACACATACCTAAATAACAATAACATAGGTGGAGAGCATCATTCATGTCAATGTTTTGTTCCTGTTTACATTGTCATTGATATTTTTCAAGAAAGCCCGAGGCATAGCTCATGAATTCTTGTCATTACAACCGAAATTTACATAATTACTGCTAAAATAATTATCAGTATAATATATCTCTTGCAGAAAAACCATACAATTGTAGTATTAACCAAAAAATGTCAAACAGATGATATTGAATCGTAATCCCAAAAGTTATGACGTCTTGAATTCACCCCCCTTTTTATTCTAAAACGATAATTGAATATAGCTAATTGAGACAATAGGCCTACACGTCCATTCTCCTTACGGAGGGAACGGACAGGCTCATTGTGATGATGAAGATAAACCCAGAATAGCTTCATTTTTATCACTTTTGCAGCGAATTTTGTTGTAAACGGTTATCTTGGTCTGACCCCAGTCACGAACTGTTTTAAAAATGCTGTAATATGTAATATGTTTAACAACACGAGCGGAAAAGGTAAGGTAATTTTTTTTTGCTATAGTGGACAAAATGATGACAAGAGTATTTTTTAACTCGTGCAACGTGTGATTTTGGAGGAAATTACCGATGCTCACGTTTTTATATATAAGGTGTAACACCACTAATTCAGGCCCGGCCAGAAAGCACATACCAGAAAGTAGTACATATTTAACACAAAATAGTTCCTACGCATGGACATAACTTTCAATATATATAGAATATTTTATTAATTTTGGTATCAAATGAAAGCTGCATGACTGGTGATCATTGCAGAACAATTTTTGACTAATAAATTTGAATAATAAAAAAATTTGAATAATAAAAAAATGGCATGGAATTTAAAAAGGAGAGTACATTTTGCCTTTTTGTCAGATCGGAAGTACCTGTTTTGGTACATCCAAATATTTCATGCATATTCAGAACGAGAACAAGTTCACAATAAATACAATAGGTAGGTTGATACAATAGAGGCCATTCAGGGATTATGGTCGGAGAAATTTGGACTGCCACCGGAAAAGGAGGGTATATGGATAGGGACATCAACCATTAAGGGTTTCGACTGTAAAGAAAATGGGGGATATAAAATAAAATGACCATACTCCTTGGAATTATTTTTCATTTCGAAACGTTTAAGTTGACATGCAATATTGGTTTTACCCATTGTTGAAGGCCGTTTGGTGACCCATAGAAGTTAATTTCTATGTCACTTGGTAGAGTCTGATCAGTTGTCGCATTGGCAATTATACCACATCAATAATCTTAGTTTTTAAATATATAATTCAACTTGCAAAGAGCCTTGAGTTACAGATTTAAACAAATATAATACTGATATGCATTACACTTATTCCACACTTCCAATGACGGAAATACTAAAAAAATATAAAGAAACTTAAATAAACCGAATCTATTTCAGTCAAATTGTTGAGTACCCCTAAGTTGGATATGAACTCAATTGGTTTTATATATAACAGGATTGCACACTCAGTACCAAGAAAGGAGATTTCTTTATCGAATCAGAAATGCTACTTGTTCTTCATATATCATGGTTCATTCAGCATTTGTAGGCTAGCATTAATTTATATGAGGCATATGACCTATTATATAGTTATGCATGAAGATGTCAGGATTTGCAGAAGTTAGAAGAATCAAATTCCAATAAAAAACTTACTGACTATCTACTACCATAAACTCTATGAAATGGCCAATTTACCTGGTGAAATAACAAAAAAAAAAGCTAAGAATACTTACCAATACATTGACTATTTCCTTTACAGCTTTTACAACATGTCTAGTTTTCTTCTGTGGAATGTTGTTTTCTGAAATAATTATATCAAAGTAAGTTCTCCCGTCCAGTGGCAAATATTTAATGATTAATAAAGACGTGACTACAGATTAAATAAATACATAATAAAGAAGTAATGGGATGTTGCCTTCATTTGACAACATATAAATGCAAGCGAATCAGGGCATCTTTGGGAGACATATTCATGTAAATTTTCGAACACAATTCAAAATGTATTCACCTCAGAATGATAAAGCTAAAACAGAAATCTCAGGTTATTCAAAAACAAACAGCTGAATTCCCAAAGTATACATACATTTTAATATTGTAATGTATTATAATGTTATTTTTATATAATGCATCTGACAATATATTTTTTTTTATCTTTTTAGTGCACAGTGTCTGAAAAGACTTTGAACATGATAGAACCAGAAAGCATATATACTGTATATGGTAAAAAAAATGCTCGTAACAGCAGTTAGTGCAGATGACACCAACAACACTAAATTGCCACTTTGGGGTACACATACTGACAAACTGAAGTTGGTCAATCTTACAAAAAAAAAGCAATTTGGTAACAAAATCTTTCAGGTCAGAGGTACAGCTTAACACAACAGGATCTACAACATTTGAAAAAAATTGATGAAATAGTCAATGCCAAAGAAAATATTCAGAATGAAAATGAAATACAGAAAGCTTTTATATATATTGAAGATGTGCACCTTATACAAATAAAAATCAACAGCAAAATAACGTGGTAAAAACTAAAATCGTTTGAATATAATTACATTTTTATATTTTATAATATATTCAACTTCATTCATTGACAAATCAACAGCTTCAACTTATTTCATCTAAAACTTCCAAAGCTACAAGATAATATATACCAGAATAAATATTATGCCAAAAAAACAAAACTGGAGATGTTAAATGTATCTCAGCTTAGTTAGGTTCGATGATCGCATTACACAAGTGCGTAGTGGAAAACCAACATAGCAGAGATAGTTAACAAACGTGGAAGGAAATTTATACTAACTTGTACGAACAGAAAAAAAATGCATAAAAGTCTCTTACGCTATGCGATGTAACATGTCTGGGATCTGTATTGGATGGGAATGTGGTCGATGAAACGAGCTGAAAGCAGGGGGCTGTTTTTTTTTTTGGGCCGTTGAATTGAAACTGGAGATCTTTATTTGTATTTTTTTGAAAGGTGCGTCTCTTCTGGAGCTCTGATATATCTCCGTTTTCATTTTTCCGTTTTTGTGATCTTGATGTGTTTGTAGATCTTTCTTTACTGAACATTCTTCATTGTTGCTACAATTATCTCTATCTATAATGAACTTTGCCCAGTAATTACAGTGGAAAATATTTCTAAAAATTTACAAAAAATGATGAAAATTGTTTAAAAATTACTATAAAGGGCAATAACTCCTTCAGGGTTCACCTGATAATTTTGGTCATGTTGACTTATTGTAGATCTTACTTTGCTGAACATTATTGATTTTTACAGTTTATCTCTATCTATAATAATATTCAAGATAATAACCAAAAACTGCAAAATTTCCTTAAAATTTCTAATTTGAGGGCAGCAACCAAACAACGGATTGTCCGATTTTTCTGAAAATTTCAGGGCAGGTAGATCTTGACCTAATATACAATTTTACTCCATGTCAGATTTGCTCTAAATGCTTTGGTTTTAGAGTTATAAGCCAAAATCTACATCCCCCCATATGTTCTATTTTTAGCCATGGCGGCCATCCTGGTTGGTTGGCAGGGTCACGCCACACATTTTTTAAACTAAATACTCCAATGATGATTTTGGCCAAGTTTGATTAAATTTGGCCCAGCAGTTTCAGAGAGAAGATTTTTGTAAAAGTTTACAGACGACGGACGCCAAGTGATGAGAAAAGCTCACTTGACCTTTCAGGTCAGGTGAGCTAAAAATGATAGGAATGTCTGATTCCAAAAATGAAATCTATCATTATGACCTGACGGAGGAAATATTTCAGTGGAGATGCAGAATTCGAAGTCATGAGTTTTTGCAGAACCCACAAGGTAATTCCACAATTGACACATGCACTGATAAAAGCCATGAAACTAATATTTAGAAAATATTATTCAAAATTCGATTACGTTAGTTCACGTTACAGAAATTTAATTGCAAGCAAATCATAGTACTATGTATATTAAGCAGGAAAACAATGTGTCACAACGTTACTTATTACAAAGTACTTTTTTTTACAGACAAAAAATCCATAACAAACACCAATGGTGAAGAAATGGACTGTGACTTGGTAAACTTCAGCTTTAACGCAAAGGAAAACATGAAGGCGTGTAACATGAGTAACCCATCTTTGTAATGCAATCAGATAGAGAAAAATATTTCGATATTGCAAAGTAAGTTTAAAGTTATTCCTAAATGCAATTTTTTCAAATTTATATGTAAGTACGTTACTATAATCGATAACAAAAGAACATAAAAGAACATTTAAAAATGTTTTTTCTTTTGATTTTGCAGCAAGCAACTAGTATCAAAGGTACCAGGATTATAATTTAGTACGCCAGACGCGCGTTTCGTCTACATAAGACTCATCAGTGACGCTCATATCAAAATATTTATAAAGCCAAACAAGTACAAAGTTGAAGAGCATTGAGGATCCAAAATTCCAAAAAGTGGTGCCAAATACGGCTAAGGTAATCTATGCCTGGGATAAGAAAATCCTTAGTTTTTCGAAAAATTCAAAGTTTTGTAAACAGGAAATTTAATAAAATGACCACATTATTGATATATCATGTCAACACCGAAGCTACAATCGAAAAAGAAATATTGACAGCATTAGAAGAAATCGATATGACACTTGAAGGGGAAATTTTGTTGGAACAGTGGCAGAAAGAGGTATAAAAGGGAACGAAAGTGGAATATGTGACATTTTATAGAGGTGTGCTCCAAGCCGTAGATGAAGCGACAAGTAATGAAGATGATGACTTAGATGAAGACTCGTAAATGTCAGTATTCATTTGAAATAAATATATAGTATAAAATGGATATTTCACCTTTGCAAATAACGTCCTCTTTCTTTTGTACAATGATTTTGCCAGTGCGCTATCCCAACTTATAAATTCCTTTCCTCTGGGACCCGTATGATGACTGTGGAATGGGGTCTTGACCTTTGGTGTGTTTTCCTGGATTTGTGTGCATAGTTTTAATGCTGTAGGGTTTGCTTTCCTAAAATGTAACATACAAAATCCGTGTTTCATTCATTTGAAAATCATCAAAGAAATGATTGAATACTTTAATATAATTTTTATTTTCGAAAAGATATTTCAAATTCATCTACAGGAACATTATACATACACTAAAATAACATAAATTCGTGTAAAAAACATAGCGTAAAATAACTTTATTAAACGACAATGATCTTTAAAAATGAAAAAAAAACCATATTAAATGATTTACAACTTAAATTTTGTTCTTTTTTTAAAAATTTTATAAAATTTTGTTCTATCGTTTGATATTACATCATAATGAATACATATACTTAATTCAATTTATATTTTAATAAAAGTATCTTTGAAAATTTACAAAGCTTATAAAATTCATTAACACTTTATATAAACTATATCAAAGGTTAAAATGGCAGTAATTTGTTAAACAAGCGCTCCATATATTTTTATCGCTGTATCCCCGGAAACTCACCAAACACTCACCGTCATCGCATCATCAGCTATATATGCACTTCCTGTCAAGAGTCTATGATGTGAAGATGTCGGTCATGAAAAAACAGACAAAATAATAGTATTTTATTCAAGTAAAATGGCGTTTTATAGTCCCATGTTGTTAAAATTGCAAACAAAACGATATGCACGCAAAAAATGCAGCATCTGTCAGCAAAATCCTGATATACAACTTTTGACACGGCTCATGAATTTCAATACTGGGGTTGTAAAAAACCCCAAGGGTGACTGGGGTATAGAAATATGGTCACTTGGTCTTCTCCCGACCGGCAGTAAAACGCTTGCCGAAGTGGGGCGTCCGTTTGGCTGTGCGGGATGTATCAAGTTCGCAGTCACGTCCGGTCAGAACGGGACGTTAAACCCGATGCCTCGTGTAAATTGAGTGCCACGCTCTTTGCACGTTAAGATTACCCTTGCAACAACTCTTTGAGGGGTTAGTAGGTGGCCTGTTGCAAGGCTAAATTTCTGTCCCTATCCAATATACCCTCATTTTCCAGTGGCAATCAAAATTTCCCCGACCATCATCCCAGATGGCCTCTAATGTATCAACCTACCTATTGTATTTATTGTGAACTTGTTCACGTCCTGAATATGCATGAAATATTTACCACTGGACGTTAAGCAACCAACAATCAATCAATCAATGTAAAAAAGTGCGGGATTTTCATTTGAGATCGAGAACGGGGAAAGAGTGGTTTGATACCCAAATTAGGGTATGCTTAGATACTTCAATTAAGTTACAATACTCCAATTGGGATATAGTATTAGGGTTATTCCCAACCTGATAAACGCTAGCACATTATAGAAAAACAAGTAAGTCATCAATGTTCTGAATTTTATAACGAAATTCTATGTATTAAAGTATGTGGACTTTCTACAAAAAAATGATTTTATCTGCCACAAAATCCCCTTTTCTATTAAACACAACGAATCGATGAATAATAATGCATTAAGTTCTCCTTAGTATATGTACATAATGGCTCTTCTCGACCATTTATTTTCTTCGCTCTTCGCTGGTTTGATACTATTGCAGTTTCAAAATTTCGTAATTAAGAGCAATTCTCTGTTAGCATCAAAGGAATCAATAGGGACTGGGAAACCATAGATGTCAGATTTCCACCAAATTTGGCATATATGCTTCAAATATGATAATATTGAGAAACAAAAAATCTTTTCATGTGTATGGTTGCTATGGTAAACATTGACCTAAAATTTGGCTTCAAATTCAATGCTTTTTTAGGTGAAATTGGGGTAACTTTGGACTTGTGTACACATATCTGTAGAAATTGAGCAATACAATGACTTTTGATATTGTAAAAACAAGCATAGTACTTGACTTTTTAAATAACAAAATACATCAGCAGTCCATAACATTCTCGTATAAGCAAATCAAAAATACCAAAGATCGGTATTTTTAGGTTTCAGAAAAAAAAAAATTTACCTTTTTCTAGGTAAGATTTATTAAAGAACGCAGGCATCGACAGAAAAAAACTTTATTGCATAATAAAGACCAATGTATACTCTATCAAATATAAAAATACTGGAGATGGTATATTGCTGAATTTAAAAATAATCCACTTTGAAAATTGTTGTCATGGCACTTTCTTAAAAACAGGCAAATACAGATTAAGGCAGTTTTTTTATTACTATGTACAAATAAATGCATAAAACATAGGTACTTTAGCATTTTCTTAATAGATCAGTCTTTCACCTTTCCTATAATACCAAAATTAAATTTAAAATGAAGTGTGTATGCAAAATAAAGTTGGAAAACCTTCCCCTGCCCCTGGAAAATGACTGAAAAAAATGCTAAATTCATCAACAAGACCTTATTTTAACAAGTCAAGTTGTATAGCCTATTACATTTGTGTCTGTTACTAGATTAAAACACAATTAAACAATTTTAATCTTTTAATCAAAATTTTCCTACTCTTAGAGGAAATTTGCTGAAAAAGATGAAAAAATATGGTTTTGGGGAATTTTTTCATCAATTGTTCCTATACAATTCTTAATGAGGTCTTGTCATTCAAAGTATGATCATTTGAGAAACTTGTATTAATATGATCATGTACAAACCATCACAAAACTTTCAAGCAGACTTGTGACAAATCCTCCAATAAAATAGAAATATTATATCTTCCTTATTACAATGAGGGTTAAAAATCAAAACATAAACAAAAACATACCAAACCAGGCACACAAAAAAAATACATATAAATGTTTTACCAATAATGTTTCCAGTATATTCTTTGTGAAATAGAAACTCACCCATTTCATAATATGAACAGTAATGATAAATTGAATTCGAAAAACACCTCCAACTGATCAATAAGTTATATTATTATTATAAACAAGGAGCAATAGCCTTCTCCTGACCTACGTCGCTTACCCTTATTCAGTAATGTTTTTAATATAAATAAGCTTTAGATTTCTTCATTTTGAAATGATTATAAATTAAACCCAATGTAATGCAGAGAAAAAATATGAAAGGGAAATTAGTGAAGGATTGTTGAAGTGAATAAATTATTTTTATAAGGCATTTGTGAGTAAGTTATAGAATTGCAAGATTCTGAATTATCATTCAATAACATTCAATAAACTTAAACACATTCTAAACCCCATCCCTGAACTTGTTTGTCATGTTGGAGTCTTCATAAAACAGCCTTTAGAACTGAGGGAGTCAGACCCGTGTCAGACAAGGTTATGATGGTGCTTTTTACATACATTTATAATTGGAACTCTAATGTTCTATTATTCTATATATTGTATTGTATTATTTTGTATTTCATTGTATTACATTGTATTTCACTGTATTGCATTGTCTAGTATAAAATTATTGTTTGTTTGTATTGCTTGACTCTCATGGGTGTAATTTGGCAATAAAGATTATATTTAAAAAAGAAAAATTGTCTGGTACTGATGATACCAGCTAATGGTGATCTTTCTACATTCAAAGTTTCATGAAGTTCAGTTTAGAAAATTTAAGAGAAGTTGTAATGAAAAGCTGATACATGATGATTTTCAAAGTTCAAAGGGACATAACTCCCTTAAAAATTTGAGAATCCAAATTTCCTGATATTTTGCATAACTACATATGATATACAGACGGACATACGGACAGAGTGACTTAACTCCTAGACCTGCTTCCACCTTTGGCTACGCAGGTAAAATACAAATAACAAAGTTATGCAAAAAGCTTTTCCTCAATGATATACTTATCTTGTACCAATAAAAAAAGAAAACTATAATTTTATCAATCAATAAAGAGAACCATTCTACAAATCATTTATAACAATGTTATGTGTCAAACCGATGTTGTAAGTGATTTTTCCACTTCAGTAATCAAAGTCTCTCTCAAAGCATCAGTTTTCCTCGCTTGTCTGGAGAAAAAACTGGCAATCTGCAGAGGTGTCAAAAATTCTGTACTAGAAAAAAATCGTGAACCATTCTGTGTAGCATATTTCATTTCTTCTGCTACACTGTCAGGATCTTCTTTGTTTCCAGTCTGTAACCCTATGTTAAACTTTGCAATCAGATAATTTTTTTGCTTTTCACTAAACCTTTTATTAAGTGTTGTGGCTTTCAGTGCCCAACCCATGGCTTGTCTATTTTGTCCTTCAATGACATTAGCTGGAGCTAATTTAACATCTCTTTGTGTTATCTGTGCAGTGTTTAACTTTTCTACGCAAAGCTGCACTTTTTGAAATTTTGGATGTTTTCAGCAGTGATAACACACTTGTCAACCAAGTGATGCTCCTCAAGCTCTCTATGTGTGTTGAAACTTTGGACACATCCGTCTGTTTCACATTTGAAAATTCCAGACAACACTGGATCCACAGCCGTTTCAATTTTAGGGTTTGGTCTTCCCAAGGAATGAAAGTCAACACTGATTGAACAATCATTGATAATTTTCAGTTGAGGAAGGTTCACACTGTAATTCGGTGGTTTACAATAATAAAAGATAGCATCCAGAGTTATAAAATAAAGGCAAAGACATGTATATCCATGAGTATTGTAACAATTGATAAATGAAGGAAACCATATACTGTCTGACCTGCTATAGGCATTATCAACGGAGAATGTTGGGTTAATCAGGTTTTGCGTGGCCAATTCAATCAAATTTTAATAATATTTCCTGTCTTTGGATGATGCAGATTATTTTAATGATCAGTTATCAAAAGAGTTTATATTAGTTTATTTCTTTCAGATTTAAAATGAACGACTACTGAAATAAAAAAGGTAGCTAATCCCTTTGTGAGCAAATATATATTCTAGTCCTTAAATTGAAAAAGGTGCATTTTACGACGATGACATATATATTAAATGCATTAAATTTTAGTGTAATGTTAAGCAATATTCAGAAAAAAAATGGTTTGGTTTTTAGATGTAGCAATATTTAAAATGATATGTTTATTGCAGTCCTCGCAACTTTAAATCAAATGATAATGCAAACTTCTGTCATTCTGTAACATGTTAAAAAAACATTGTTTAAATTTATAACTTAGAGCAGAAATATTATTAACGTTAATATTTTATTCTTTTTTTTAATAAAACCTGATTAGATTCCGTTTTACAACTTTCAATTTTTTGTGAAGGTTCAAACATCATGTCATTTTCGTCGGTTGACTCTTCTTTAACAACTCTTTGTGTGGGTTCGAACATGAGACTGTCAGTGTCAACGTCTGAATCAGAGGAAATTTCAATCACGTGTTCTTGTTTTATGTCACGAGGTTCAAGTTTTACTTTTTCTGTCCTCTTACTTTCTGAATCACTTGAACCTGAATTTTTCTGTCTTCTGACTACTGGTTCGGCTTTTGTCAACATTTTTTTTAATTGTGTTGATCCATTTTTGATTTTATAATTTTGATTAGATGGACTCTAAGCCGTTTGGTAATTTTACCATATTTTGTCCGTTGACAACCTGTAACCCTTGTAATGACAGGGCATATATATGTAATATAACCCTTCTTTGACACAACTACGTTTTTATTTCTTCGTATAGTCTTATATTTAAAGTCATGTTTGATCAAAGGTAACAACGCTTACTTGTTACTCGATGCATGCCTCTTCTAGATTTTAGACTCTTCACTTTCTTCCTACTTTTTTTCTGTCTTTTAAAAATATGAACACCGTATAGGAAGCGTTTATTTGTACCTGCTTTCGATAGTATATCGATTTAGAGTGCTGTCCACGTCTGCAGATATGGGATTGTCCCAATCTTTGCCATTGAAATAATGTATTAATATGATGATTATATTCTTAAAAGGTGTGTGTTAACTTCATTTGATTGTTTATCTTATATAAATTCAATCACTAATAATGTTCATTTAGCATATTAAAACACAGATTTATAAATACTTAAGATTCTTCAGGCAAGAAAGTAACAGCCTACAGGTTAATATCCTAATCATATTTTGCCCTTTTTTGTTGAAACTTTAGTTTAACATTCCTTTCAGAAAATGTTATGTAATCTGCATAAATTTTATTTCAGTAATCTACATAAATTTTATTTCATCTAAACATTTATCATAGATCCATATCAAATTCCAGACATAGAAAATGAACTTGAGACCAGAGAGGAAAGAGAGAGGAAACTGCTCGAGAACAACAACATTTAACATTTGTACAAATCACATATTAAAGGTAATTAAATAATTCAAATCAAGTAGAGATTCAAATTGATGTGACCATTAAGTAACCTAGAACAAAATTGTATTTTACACAGGCAAAATTGCAACGCATGTAAACGCATGTTTACCAGGAATTTACCGTACGTTTCTAAACATGTCAGAAACGCATGTTTGGAGCACCGTACGTTAAACGCATGTTTGGAGAACGTATTGTTTACATGCGTTTATGGGAAACATGCGTTTGAAAACACATGGTTAACGCATGTTTATATGTGAAACATGCGTTTGAAGACACATGGTAAACGCATGTTCATGGTAACCATATGTTTGAGAACATATGGTAAACACATGTTCATAAACCGTATGGTAAACGTATGTTTGGATGACGATTGCTTTACTTCCAGTTGCAGATCAGATGCATATTCAGGTTATGAAATCATGCTAATGAGAAATGAGCTCTAATACTGCTTTGTTAGGACTGACACCCTAACTCACTAAGTAACAGTTTGCAGGAAGAATAGTCACCCTACTTGGACACATAATTCTGACTAAGGGTCGGTTGATTCAGTCCTTGTTTTTACTTCTTAATGCTGCTTGCCTAGCATAGAAATACCAGTTTTTAAGTCTTTGCATTGACTCTGCCCCTGTTTGAACCTTAAATAACATCATGCACTTAATGCTAGCACTTTCAGAATAACTGAGGTTGTCTAATATCATGTAGGATATATGCATGAACAAACCATAAGTCATTTAGTGAATTATGCGTTTGAAATAAAATTTTAATGGTATCAATTCTATATCACCATATGAGCATTTCATCTGAGTACAGAATGTTTCAATCAAAAAAGTATCTACAGCTTTACAGTTTGCACTTTGATGTTGTGTTTTTTTTTAGGATTTTAAGAGCGCTTACTAATTATATCATTAAGATGAGAACACCTTAACCATCCCATCAGCTTAAGATAAAACCAATTTCTATACATGCAGGTTTTCTTAAAATGGCATGATTGATAATAAGTTCTCATTTCTGGTAACAGAATATATTTGAAAAATGTGTAAATAGTAAAATAAAAGGTAACATGAAAATATAAGGTAGCACAAATTTAAAGTCTATTTCTTCTTTTCTTTTATACTTCTTCGTCTTTTTAAACAGCAGGTTCTGAAATAAAGCAAGATGCAAAGTTAATTATACATTTTGTTATAGCAGCAACTAACTACCAATTAATCTTTAATTAAAAACAAGCAATAAAATTAAGTTGAGGTTAATATTAAGAACATTGATACATGAACATCTATATGTTTCTGAAAGACATTGAAAATCAATTATATCATTTTATAAACAGTTAAATTTTCCTTTCTCACCTAACTGGTTTAGATAAAAGAAACTATAAGTTTTTCAATTTTATTGTATTTAAGGGTAAAGAAAATCAAAAGATACATCCTAATCCGAGATAAATTAATTGTATTTCAATCTTCATAAAGGAGTAATATCACTGGTTCTAGGTTTCTAGTTGATTACACTTTAACTTCAACAAAAACTACCTTGATCATAGACTTCAACCTGTAGTGAGACAGACTGGAGGGACAAATAAATTAAGGGATGCAAAGCCCAAAAAACATATGCCCCTAGGTGGGACATAAAAATGTATGAAATGTTATAGTTTGTCTTTTTGAAATTTTTGTATGCCTTAGATGTTGTAATAAGACTCTAATCATGCATGTCATGTTCAAATTCCCTTCTTTTTAATAGTTTTAATATATATATTTTTATATTAGTTTGTTTGAATAACATTTGTTGCTTGCAAATAAATTAAATCACTTTGTAATAAAATAAAATTATATAATTCATTTAACCAAAAAATTTGGGTTTATTTTTCAATTTTTTAATTTGATATTATGTCTTAAAAAAAAAAGTAGTCACAGGAAGTAAGTCAGGCTCCGACTACAACAAATGTAGAAATCATTTTAACGGTACATGATTCAACTTGATTGTTCCCTTGCATGCAAACATTTAAATATCATTAACACAAGTGTCAGACTGACACACAGTGGTTCAGAAGGTCATCAGACAGAAGTCAATTAATAAATGTACACTTATCCTCTGTAATTAGAAATTTTTATACACTGTATTGCATATATCATGTTAAATTGACAAATGACCAGTAAAAGTCAAAATCACTTGGGAATCACTGCATAGACAAAGAAAGAAATGGATGGAAGGACACAGAGAATATAGTCAGACTGACAGACAAGGTGAATTCTAAATTTATACCACCAATATGTAAATGAGTGGTGATATTTTTTGATTGATTCATCTCACTTTTTCTAATCAATAAATATAAATATACTTTATAATATAATACCTTGTCTTCTCTTGGTTCTTCTTGAGTCCAATTCCTGGAGTACTTTCCACTTTTCAGGATCATTTATAACCTGGATCTCACCAAAGTAATCCTTAAATTTTCCCCAAAAGTCAAGAAAAAATTCCACCTCATCTGACCCGTTTGTGTTTAATTTGTGCTTGTTGAGAAATGACCTCTAAAATAAAAACAAATAAAACAGTTACTTGTATTACAATTAACTAACTTAGGAATCATGTACTCTTCTTACACGCCTATAATATATTTAAATAACCTATGGAAAACTTGTAAACAATTCCAAGTCTTTCTAGGTGATTATGTTATGTTGTAAACTTCTTTTACTACAAAAGTATACAAATATAGCCTTTGTGAGGATTATACAGTATGAGGATAAAGACAATAGTTTGTATGGTTCTCTTAATTGGACAATATAACCTTATAATTCTTATAAATTATATGATTTGTATACCATCATAACCTTCACTTCTAATCATGTGTGGTACAAATGCATGCAGGGATCCCATGATTTTTCAGCAAATTGAGATTAAAAATAAACTAGAGGATCTAAGGGCCTGTGTCGCTCACCTTGGTCTATGTAAATATTAAACAAAGGACGCAGATGGATTCATGACAAAATTGTGTTTTGGTGATAGTGATGTGTTTGTACATCTTTCTTCATTGAACATTCTTGCTGCTTACAATTATTTCTATCGGTAAATGAACTTGGCCCAGTAATTTTAGTGGAAAATGTTAGTAAAAATTTACAAATTTTATGAAAATTGTTAAAAATTGACTATAAAGGACAATAACTCCTTAAGGGGTCAATTGACCATTTTGGTCATGTTGACTTATTTTAGGTCTTACTTTGCTGTACATTATTGCTGTTTACACTTTATCTCTATCTATAATAATATTCAAGAAACGGCAAAATTTCCTTAAAATAATAAATTCAGGGGCAGCAACCTAACAACGAATTGGCTGGTCCATCTGAAAATTTCAGGGCAGATAGATCTTCACCTTATAAATAAATTGAAAGCCTTCAGATTTGCTCTAAATGCTTTGGTTTTTGAGTTATAAGCCAAAAACTGCATTTTACCCTTATGTTCTATTTTTAGCCATGGCGGCCGTCTTGGTTGGTGGGTCGGGTCACGCCACACATTTTGTAAACTAGATACCCCAAAGATGATTGTGGCCAAATTTGGATTAATTTGGCTCAGTAGATTCAGAGGAGAAGATTTTTGTAAAAGATATATAAGATTTACGAAAAATGTTTAAAAATTGACTTGAAAGGGCAATAACTCCTAAAGGGGTCAACTGACCATTTTGGTCATGTTGACCTATTTGTAAATCTTACTTTGCTGAACATTATTACTGTTTACAGTTTATCTCTATCTATAATAATATTCAAGATAATAACAAAAAACAGCAAATATTCCTTAAAATTACCTAATTCAGGGGCAGCAACTCAACAACGGGTTGTCCTATTCATCTGAAAATTTCAGGACTGATAGATCTTGACCTAATAAACATTTTACCCCAGGTCAGATTTGCTCTAAATGCTTTGGTTTTTGAGTTATAAGCCAAAAACTGCATTTTACCCCTATGTTCTATTTTAAGCCATGGCGGCCATCTTGGTTGGTTTGGCGGGTCACTCCACACATTTTGTAAACTAGATACACCAATGATGATTGTGGCCAAGTTTGGTTTAATTTGGCCCAGTAGTTTCAGAGGAGAAGATTTTTGTAAAAGTTAACAACGACGGACGACAACAACGGAAGACGATGCCAGACGCCAACTGATGAGGACCAGGTGAGCTAATAAAAAGGAGTTGTTTCTAATTAGAAAATATCAAACATTAATGGAATTTAGAAAGTCAATTGAGGGTGGGGGTTCAGGGGGAACTCCTTAGTTGCACCTTGTCAATTAGTGTTCATTTGCTGGTAATTATAGTAACCATTATACCACAAACAAGAATGTGTCCAAAGTACACAAATGCCCCACTTGCATTATCATCTTCCATGTTCAACAGACCGTGAAATTGGGTAAAAAATCTAATTTGACCTTAAAAGTAAAAAGATCAACCAATAGAAAACATGTGTACTAAGTTTCAAGTTGATTGGACTTTTAACTTCATCAAAACTACCTTGACCAAAAACTTTAACCTAAAGTGGGACAAACAGACGAACAGACAAAAGAACAGATGAACCAAACAGACGAACGGACAAACGAATGGACGTATGGACGCACAGACCAGAAAACATAATGCTTCTCTATTATCTCTATTATCTTGGTGGAGCATAAAAATGTTTATTAAAATTGGGAATATTAGGCTTAAGGATTTATAAGGATTAATCAACAATTTTACTGCAGGTTATTGATGTGTTAACCGGGGCTCTCACTCACAAAGTTAGTATAAAAGTTCTTCAGACTTATATTCAGTTTGCGATAATTAATCGCCCCTGTTTGCAGGTCAATAAACCTCTAGAAAAAATGTGTTTAATCCTATGATAAATACTGACCTCAGCCAAAGGCTACAATTATTATATTATTTATCAACTAATTTGCATGATCAATGTTCACCTGTTTTCTGCGTTTTGGTCAGGTTTCTGTCTATTTAAAGTGACATATTCCCCATTTCCATTCTCAATTTCAAATTTTTCAATGTATTCCAGTAAAAGGAATGTTATGAAATTTAATCTCATGAAAGTGATGTTATAAATGAATAACAGTTTGAATAACAAAAAGTTATAAAGGATGTTATGAGTATTTGGAAATAAAATAAAATCTTAAATTGGAACTTAAAGTGCCAGTCTGCCTAAGAATAAGGCAGTGGTGAAAACATGACCAAAAAACCTACCCAATTTGACATTAATTTCAGTTAATAATATGTAGTTATGCACAAAAATAACATTCATTTCCGTTTTCTGTTCTGGTAATAGAAGATACAATTTGGTAGAAATACACACGAGATTAACAAATAAGGGGAGATAACTCTGTAATTTGCCATAATTCTAACCAATTTTCTAATCGAGTTATTTGATATACCAGACACATCAAAACGAAAGACTAATAATTTTTAACACAGGATTATGGTTAGTATTAAATAGCATGATTAGCTTTTAACATAAATTGCCTGATTCTTACAAAGACTGGCTCTTAAGTCTGAAGATCATTAGTTAATTAAGATTATATATTTCTAAAAATACCAAATCATACTTTTTTGCATCAACATGATCAATATAATATATAGCAAATGTTACTTAAAATATTAACTTACTAATAGCAGGCTCAGTTGCCTTCTTTTGGGGGCCAACACATCAGATGAATTACAGAATGGGCCAAGGAACACTTTACTGAACTCATCTAGTTCCATGGCCTGTACATCTTTTCCTGATTTTATGTCAAGAGAAATCTAAAATGTATAACTTTAATTTCAGTAATTAGTACCAGTAATTAAGAATAAGACAAGTGTTACTTAATGTATTTGAAAAATTTAATATGTCCATTAATTTTTAGATAAATGCAAATCAGTCCTATTTTAAACTGAGTTTTACTGTGTATATTGCTGTCACATGTTTCTTTATTTTAATTACATTGGCTGGAAGTATAGGGGAGGTTAAGTTCTCACAAAATATGTTTAACCACACCTGTTATTTGTCAGGAGCCTCTAGCCTTTGTTAGTCTTGTATGTTTCTGAAGCATTAGTGTAATCAATCCCGTTTCAAAATAACTAGACTAAGATCAATCATTCCTGGTATACAAGCACTAGTGTAATCATTCTTGGTTTGAAAAAACTATATACTGTGAATATTACTCCGAAGAAAACACTATTTTACTTTCTCCCTTTCTAAGTTAAATCAACAATGCAAGTTTACCAAGAAAAAATTGAATAATTAAATCTGGTCTTTGTATGTGTGATTGACAATGAGACAATTCTCCATCAAAGTCATAATGACAGGTTGGGAACAACCTCTTAATGTTATAAATATCCCTTTTAATGAGGGGTTATCATGTTTATAATATGTTTTTTTGTAAAAAACACTTTTTAGTACAATAAGGAGGACCACAAAATTTCGGGTTGCAGTAGGGTCTAAGACAATAAAAAATGGCTGCCATTTCCATGGAAACGGAACAATTGTAAAAAATTCCAGTTTTTGGTTTTGGTGAATAATTTGGAGATGCTTAAACTTAGAATCATCATCTTTTAGTACAACTAGAACACACCCGCGAAATCGCGGGCATATACAGCTTGTAAACTGTTGTAGGATGATTTTTGTAAAAGAAATTATGACTGGAGAATTTAAGGTATCAAAAGCCCTCTCCCTTTGTTCCAAAGTCCGTTATGTGCTTCCTTTCTGTTAAATTCGATTATTTTTCGTGTTTCTGGCCTTATACCACAATTATTCTTCCCCTTTGCTACAATGCATTTTTTGGTAAAAGTCAAATTAAATTAAAAATTTGCACCGCTTCAAACATGAAATAAATGAAACTGCTTATATTATTCTAATAAAATGTGCTTCTAGGACAATCCATCAGTGCTTTTCCTTTTGAGAGCCGTATTAACATGCCAATGGTAGGATTTGAATCTCGTATAAATGACTAAGGCTCATTTGAGGGGTGGCCTGAGGGGCCCTGATTCCAAAATCCCGGGCTTAAAAACATGAAATTCCGAGGTGCGTATTTTAACGAAATTCATATCCCGACATCCCGAAATTAAAAAAAAATATTCCCGCATCCCGTAAAGATCAATCCTGAAATCCCGAGCTTAAAAAATCCCGACGTCCCGAATAAGTCCTTCCTCCCTCTTATCTCTACCCTACTTTCATTTTGGCCAAATCACTACTTTCACTTTCAACAATAACTTTTTATGCCCCATTTATGGGAAGTATGTTTTCTAGTCTGTTCTTCCGTTCGTTCGTTCGTCCGTCCTTCTGTCCGGCTTCAGGTTAAAGTTTTCACTTTCAACAATAAATTTTTATGCCCCATTTATGGGAATTATGTTTTCTAGTCTGTTCGTCCGTTCGTTCGTTCGTTCGTTCGTCCGACCGTCTGTCCCGCTTCAGGTTAAAGTTTTTGTCGAGTAAGTTTTTGTTGAACTAAGTAAATATGTTCCCTATGATATGATCTTTCTAATTTTAATGCCAAATTAGATATTTCACCCCATTTCACGGTCCACTAAACATAGTAAATGATAGTGCCGATGTGGCATCCGTATACTATGGACACATTCTTTTTTCCACATGTTTTACTTATTTCAATATATATGCAACTGGTATGACCCCTTAGATAGTAAATATTTCAGAAAGAGGTAGACAGAATACAGAGAGTCTCTGTATATTATAGTAGTTTATCCTGCAATTAGGTGTCCTACTATACAGATACAGCCCTACAGATATGATCAGATATCGCTATGCTGTATCTGTATACTATACAGATATCGCTTTAAAGGTCTGCCCACTGCCGGACTGAGTATTGTTTGAACCTGTGTGACCTCAGAATGTGTATTCCAGTTGCATTCCAATAACGATGACAATTGTCAATTTCAAAACTTGAATGTGTATGATTGTGTTACAAAATCAACCATGTCAATTTCAGCATGCGTGTTAAGTGAATGTCAAGTATGAAGCGTAGGATAACTACACTTCTGTTTCAAATTTGACAATGTTTTGTTATTTGTTTTTACTGTTGAAATTAGTTGTTATGTTAATATAGATAATTATTCACCTTGAGCGATGTATTATTGTTGACCATTCGAGATTCTTTTTTTGCGAACTTCCGTCTTCAGCGTAATGTGTGATTTTGATATTACTACGCGGGCCTCAAGGGATTACAAATCGAAAATAAATGCTAAATATGTTAGTTTTTGTGTCTTTCAAAACACAAACAATATACAGAATTAATTGCAGGATAAGGACAATAACTGTTTAGTGTCTTTAAATATCAGCTGTATTTGTACTCGGCTCGAAACAGGTGTAGTAGCTCGCTAAAAGCTCGCATACACCTTGTTTCCTAGCCTCGTACAAATACAGCTGTTTTTTTTAAAGACACTAAACAGTTATTGTCTATAATATAATCGTAGTTTACAGGTGGATTAACTCGAAAACATAATTGTCTCTAAGGAGGTATAATAGTTGTGGTTTTTGCAATCTAAAAACCATGATATATGGAGAACACTCTGATTGGCTTATATATTTTTAATTTTTTGTAATCTATCATACGATTGGTTGTTCTTGTGCATGTTAAAAACCGGAAGTCTTATATATGACTAAAAGTCGGTCCGATATCGGAAACAATATCCGGACACCTATTTTGTCGTTTTTCTCCCAAAATAACTTAATATGAATAATCATAAGAATGGATGACAAATGCGACTATGCATATTACCTAAAGAACACAGAGACATGATGATTAATTTATTGTGGAAGGAAGAGAAGCGACACACAAAATGAGGTCTTCTCGTTTAATAGTATAGAAGATGTAGCTGCCAGCCATATATTGGTTTTGATGATTTTGGCAATGTATAGGTATTTCCGCTGTTATATTTCAGAGCACTCCAACTTAGGATTAATTGGTTTCACAGATACATGTATGTACAGTGTGGTGGGGTGCTAATAGGTTTAAAATCGTTATATACAGGTTTATAAATCTTACTTTTCTCCTTAATTGGTTTCTATAATCTGTAAATTTGGATGCAGACCACTGCACCACCATCTTAAAGGCATGACCTTGGCCTTTGAAACCTTCTTTATCTAGGTGTGATTTTACTTCATTCTAAAATAGATTGACAAGATAATATATTATATGAATGACTTTTAAATGTAAAAAAACAAAATGCACATAATCCGAAACTCAAACTACAACTGTAAAGCATTGAAACTTAGTAAATTTACAAGCATGCAGTGACTATATAAGTCAACAAATGGTCAAGTTTGACATTTAAACCTGAGTCAAACTACGATTTAACCTCAAACTAATTGCAACAGAAAATGTTTTAGTTCTAATCTATAGCATAATGCCATAAATTAATAAACACAGAAAAAAGTCTCATAAAATCTAACTTGAGGAAAACTCCAAATCAGCATTTTTTATTTTCCTAGGGAAATTAAACACTGAAAAGGGAGATAACTCTGCAAAAAAATTTAGTCTTTCTGTTTTGTTCAGTTTTTGCTTGATTTTTTGAAATTTATGTAAAGTATGATACTGTGATGGGGTAATAAGTTAAATATATAATCTTCTGATCATGAAATGTACAAAACCAAAGTATTATGGGTATTTTTATTTTTTTTGTGCATGTTACATTGCAAATTTGAAGCTTTGTGACCATTTAAACTAGAGGCTCTCAAGAGCCTGTGTCGCTCACCTTGGTTTATGTGCATATTAAACAATGTACACAGATAAATTCATAACAAAATTGTCAGGATAGCCTTGTGCAATATGTAACCTTATTAAACCAATCATTTTCTCTACATCTTAGAACTTACTTTGAAACCTATGTCTGAAGTGGTATTCAACCATGGGTTGGCACTAAACTTCTCCCGAAGGTAAGTATTAAGTTTCTTCTGGAAATAAACAAAATTGATTTCATGATTTGATTAAGAACTTTTTTTTATATTTGAAGGGAACAAGAGGATAAAAGGTACCAAATAATAAGTATAATTAACCCTCTCCTACATTAATTTTTTTTTCTCTGCATACTTGATTCGCATAGGATTCTTGTAATAAAATGCTGAAAATATGCTTAAAAGTCAGTAATATAAGCAGCATATATGTAACTGTCTTTGGATATCTTAAAAAAAAATTAGAATGGAAACAGCCTCAGGGAATGTGTTAGTGTCACTACATTGATGTGAATACCTCACTTGGCCTTTAATTGGGCCAAATAAGCTAAACAAAAATATACATGATATTCTGCAAAAATTATTTTAGAACTGCATAAAACAAGAATGTGTCCATAGTACACGGATGCCCCACTCGCACTATCATTTTCTATGTTCAGTAGACCGTGAAATTGGGGTCAAAACTTTAATTTTGAATTAAAATTAGAAAGATCATATCATAGGAAACATGTGTATTAAGTTTCAAGTTGATTGGACTTTAACTTCATCAAAAACTACCATGACCAAAAACTTTAACCTGAACTTCACACTATCATTTTCTATGTTCAGTGGACCATAAAATTGGGGTCAAAACTATAATTTGGCATTAAAATTAGAAAGATCATATCATGGGGACCATGTGTCCTAAGTTTCAAGTTGATTGGACTTCAACTTCTTTAAAAACTACCTTGACCAAAAACTTTAACCTGAAGCGAAAGGACGAACGGACGCACAGACGGACGAACCGAGGCACAGACCAGAAAACATAATGCCCCTCTACTATCATAGGTGGGGCATAAAAATACCTTAAATGAGCATTCCTCCATTAGGAAGCTCTGTCCTTTCTGCTCTGACTGCCTCTTCAGGTACAGCACATCAGCTGATAGTTCTTGCAGAATCTTTTCCATTTTGACTAGCTTGTTCACTTAAAAAAATTGTATAATGATTAATATTCTTAGCCAATTTAATTAATTTTTCTCATTACCTTTTGTTTCAATTGTAAAAATCAAGTAAAATTCTCAACACTTTTTCAGATATAATCATTCTTCATTAAACTTCATAGTTTTTCACCTTAGACTATGATTCAGTCAACTTAAAAAAAATTATTCACATCTATATGTCCTTGATTGACCTAAAACAGGGCTAAAATTGTATAACAATAAATGATATGTTACTTAGAGTGAAATTAATTTTATTGAGAAAATAATTGAAATTCCTCAAGTCCAATTATTTTAATGGCAGGCTTCTGTAAGAAATTTGGTTATTTGCTTAAAGTGTAATAAAATTAAATGAATAAAATGCTGTTTTAACCCTAAATTAGAGAACCCATTATTTATCAAGAACACATGTTGAGTGTGAGATACCTCCTTGATTATAAGTTAATGGTTAAATTCTTTAACTTTTATATAAACAGCAATCAAACGATATGTACCAATATGTAAAACCAACATTTTTTTTTTGCAGTCGTATAAAAATTATTGAACTGTTACAATTAATAATTGAAACTTAGTTAGATTACTTTATTTATAGAGTATGCACTTACAAATTTCTTTGGATCCAGCACTAGCCCCTGCTGGGTTTTCTGGCGGTGCAAACAAATCCTGGGAGTGGTCTTGCTCATCTCCAGGTACTGCAACAGGCACATTTTCCTGTGAATCCTGTATAAAAATAAATATACATGATAAGTTGATGGGATACTTTTAAAAATGTTAAAGGCACTAGTTCCTGTAAAAATGTACGCTATTGTTCAGAATTAACCCCCCCCCCCCCCCCCCCCCCCCAAAGTGGTATAAGAGAGGTTGGGACATTGACTAACCTATAAAGGGGGTGGGTTCCAGTCATACTTCAGTGATTCCCTATGTAATCAAACAAATTTTTCTAACATAAGAGGGATGCCCCTCCCCTGAAACCACCTATATGGCCCTTTGGATACTATGAAAGATGCTTTTATTTATGAGCATTTATTTGAACTGAAAGATGCTTTTATTTATGGGCATTAAATTGAACTAAAGTCCGTCAGATGATGGTAGTAATACTAATATATATATATAGAGTGGGGTGCTCATTTTCGCCGGGGACACAATTTCGCTGTTTAAGGATTTTGAGGTGTAAAAACTTCAAAGGATGGCTGAAATGGAAGAAATGTACCCGTAAATTATATTTTTATAACAAATATAATATTTTTTTAAACTGAGACAAAATTGCGGCTCCTACCGAAAATGACCGAAAAACGGACAACGATTTTCGGACAATTTCCTGATTAAAAAACACGATTTCAAAGAAGTATTTCTAAGTAAATATTTGACTGAATGCCCTAATTTTGAATTCTTTATACCTTTGAAATGTCTGCTATTCATCTATAATGCAATTGATTTGATAAAAATTGTTAAAAGCTGCGGTTATTTGGTTTTAAATAGATGTGTAAAAACGGCGAATATGTGTCCCCCATTGACAAAACATCCGGAAATTTCAAACACCCTTTAATCTAACTTTTCAGATGATTTTCTTAAAACAAACCGGTTTTCAAGCTTAAGTATATTTTGCATTTGAAGTTATCTTCATATAGAAATATCAGTATACTTCAAAAACATTTAGACCTGAACATAAACTGTAGAAAACATGGAAAGATGTGGCGAAAATGAGCACCCCACTCTAGTGAAGAAAAAAAAATCTTTGTAGATTTAAAGAAGATATTTATAATAATGTCTATATCATGTTTATTAAATTTATCAAACTTATTTCATCTGTGAATTATGTGGTGTAAACTGGTATAGATCATAAAATATTTCAATGTGTATCAGGAATCTACCAAATTCTTAAAATGCAGCAAAATTCATTTCTTTTTGTACTCTCCGGCAATTTAAGGCGAACTGAAAAGTATCATTATTTCTTTACCCATATTATGATAATATACCTACCTCTAACGCACTCATGCTCTTTTTCTTCTGTTTTTGTATGTTTGACTGGTTTCACTGTGATGTGTATTAAAATAAATTTTGACAGAACTGTGTAACTTTGTAATAGTCGTCTGCTAAATGACGTCACGTCGGAAGCGTCGGTAAGAGCGCAACAAAAGCTGAAGCGGAAACGTAAACGTGATGTTTATCAAAATCTAAAGTCAATCGAAAGTATATAATTGTTGTGCAGTTATTTTAACAAAATAAAATAAATAAATATAGTAAACGATTTAGATACGTACAATGTTCTTATTGTTGAAATAAAGAGGGATACTTCCGTGTAACCGTTTCCCGTTTTTAGTTTGACCCGTATGACAATCGGAATGTTTTTGGGCTTGACTCACCTCAATTCAACAACCCTAGAGTGCTACCGAGTGAATGATTGTTTACTGCGTAACTATCAGTTGATTACTATGTCAGTATGTACATCTGCGACTGCTGTAATTTTAAAACAACGCGACTGTTTAATTATCAGAGACACCTGAGCAGAGCTACACACGAGCGGCAAGTGTTTTTAACTCTAGAGAACAATTACTCTTTCTCACCTGGATCTATTGAACCCCCTTCGGATTTCGTGTCGACAGCCTTCTCCGGCAGTGAAGAAGACATATTTATACAAGAAAACCATGAAACACTAGATGAAAATGAAAACAGACTTAGCGAGACAGATCAATCTGACAATGATTTCCAGGAAAACCACCAAACAGCAGATGAAAATGAAAACTGTAATACTAATAGTAATAGCGAGACAGGCCCATCTGACAAAGCCCCAACATGGTATCCTTTCTCATCCAAAGCTGAAATGTTGCTGTACATCTTTATGAATTCTACAACACATCCAGTTGTAAGTTTGTCATTTTATGATTTTATTTAATATAAGAGGTTTAAAATGGTATTGGGTCTGTTCTCCCTAATTACAAAATGTACATGTTCGCCCCGGTAGGTCTTTTCACCACCGCACACCGTACCGCCGAACACCCCAAAAGTTCATTATTTTGTCTTTTATCGTTATCAATGTGAATTAAATATAATATTCAAGTTATTAATTCAACAAATTAGAAGATTAAAAGTCCAAATATCTACAGAATACAGTCTTATAACACCCCATTTTTTTTTAACTCCGCTAACCCTCATGCACAAATATACTTTAAAATTTTTTCTTTTTCTAACTCTTCTATAAAATAGTTGTACCAATAATAATAAAAGAGAAAAATATCAAAATCTAACCAATGAACAGAGATCCAGGATACTTGAACTTATCATTACTTATTATGAATATATATTTGAATTTTATCATACACAATGTAATCCGGAAAGTGATGAATCCGGAGACGTTTTAGCTTATATTGATTTTCGATTTCAACATAAAAATGATGCTCATAAAAATCGAAAAATTGATTAAATTATATGTAATTTAATTTATTTTATCGTTTTATTGTATAATACATGTACATGTATCAAAGTTTTTCTCAGTGGTTGGTGGTTTTTAAGGTGTTCTGTGGTGTGCGGTGGTGTTCGGTGGTGAAAAGACCCACCCTGTTCGCCCTGGGACCTGTTCACCCTCAGTTTGTTCGCCCATAGGCATAGAGTCTGTTCATCCTACAAAATGTACTTAAAAATATTTTAAAATATTCAGGGCAATGCAGTTTAAAAAATTTATTTAGATTATTATTTCTAGGGTATATATTCTTGAAATTTATTGAAATTAACATAATGTGACTAGACAACAATTAGAAAAAATAAAAATCAGGGAGAAGGACCCTCACAGTGTGAACAAGAATCAGGGCCAATATAGGTACAAGGGCGGACAAGAAACAGGTCGAACAGACCTGGATTCAGTTTAAATTATGTTTTCAACAGCTGATTAATTTTTGTTAAAAAAAAAATTGATCTTACTTTAAAGAGTTTGGGATTTAAATTTGTTCTCATACATATGTATCAATTAATTCGCAAATGGATAAAATACAGGTAAGAAATCAATACAGTGGAATAAGGTTTTAAAGAACTTTGTTAATTATAAGTTGACATTTATTGTCAGACTACATTGTACATTTAATGTAACCAACCATTTTGTAAACATATGCAAAATTTGGATTTGACAAAAATTCAAGAATCAGAATACATATTTCCAACATGTCAAATTATTCTTTTTTAAGTATATAGGACAGGATCTTTATGTTTTATATTTCTATTAAAAAAAAGAATACATATTTTTATTATCAGTCAGTTCATACAGATTGGTAAAGTCATTGATTAAAAAGCTTAAGGTTAAAAATTTTCTTCACTAAATGTTATAATTTCCAGGTTTAATTCACATTGTATGACATTAAATTATAAACCTAAAGCATTTAGAGTAAAATCTGACATGGGATAATAATGCTCATTTAATAAATCAAGATCTATCAGCCCTAAAATTTTAAGAGGAATCAAACAACTCATTATGGGTTGCTGCCACTTAATTGCATTGTATAAATTGTAAGGAAATTATTCAGTTTTGGTCCATATCTAGAATATTATTATAGATAAAGAGAAATTGTGAACAGCATAAGTTTTCAGCATAGTCGAGAACTAATATATTAGTGAATATGACCATAATTGTCAATTGACTCCTTAAGGAGTTATTTTCCTTTAATGACACTATTGCACATTGTGTTCAATCATATTTGCTTTATTTTACAAGGTTCCAAAATATTTGACATAATTTTATATAATAAGCTTTGAAATTAATTAAACTGTAATTTCATTTTCAGAGTGATGAAATAGTGAAGTATATCATTTTTATGATGGGAGAACTGAATGTGACAGATGTCCCAACTCTGCAGAGTTTGAAAAATAAAAAAATTGGAGACTTCAGCTGGAAAGATTTTGTGACAAAAGTGAGGGTTCTATTAATTATAATACATTATACATGATATAAAAAAGTGGGTTATGTATTCAGAAAAAAAGTGAAATAAATTGGTGGTATCACCATGACTTATAAAATAAATAAATTGATACTTGCATGTCAGAAATTTACACATTTTCAGAAACCTGAATTAAGAGCTCTTTGAAAGGAAGCATTAAATATAGAAAGAAAAGAAAAAGTTGCAACTATAAAAACCATTTATCATCCTCTATGTTAGTTTTGTTTGAAATCTATACAGTATAAGAAAACAACAGTAAGGACTACTATGATGTGTGATAAAAATGAACTGGAGCGTTTTAAATGACTAAAGCCCTTTGTTAACCTTTATTAAAGTCTCAGTGTCAAGCAGTCTACATAAAGCTTGATTATACTAACATCATTTTACTGCAATTTTGTTATACCGGTACATGAAAGTCATTCATAATTTTTTTTACTCTGAAATTTGATTTTATATATTTTATACTTTACAATTTTTTGTAGTCTACAAGTGAAGATGGCATTCCTGTTTGGTCGATGAAACCATCACAGGTCTTAAAGCTCAATATGGCACATCCTAAGATCTCAAAGTCACTCAAAAGGTATACGGTAATCAATTCTTAGATCATTAAGTTATAAAGATTGATCTTGATCACAGAAATTAACAACTACTGACAGCCTTCAACAATGAGCAATGTCAATACAGCATAGTTCATTATAAAAGGCCCAACAATTACAAATTTATGCGAAACAATTCAAAGTAGAAAACTAGTGGCCTAATTTATTATAATGTACAAATAAATGAATGAATAACAAATATGTAACACAGCAACAAACGACAACCAAGGCTTCTGACTTGGGACAGACACATGCATACTAACTGTGGCGTGGTTAAACATGTTATCACATCTTTGTGTCACACACGGTCATGTAACAAATTTTTAGCTAGTTAAAACAAAATTATCCTATTCCTATAATAAGATCACCAAAATTAGATAAAAAGGTGAAATAGGACACACCAATACAAGAAATCTGATAAAAACATAGAGCATATGAAAAGATGATTCCAATTCAATGTTATATACATGTTATGTTATATACATGTATATATTATATTTTGTAGAAGTGCTGATGAAAGTGAAGTTATAAGACATCCTGCCAATGGAAAAAAATGGATTGAAGATCTGAATTTTAACTGCCAAACCCAAGATGGAGAATCTATAATCACAATCCCTTTCAATATGTTTCTGGATGATACAGCCACTCATAAAAGTAGACGCTGGATGCCACTACATTGCATTCAGATGCAACTATCAGGTAATTTATTTAAGTATATTGATGAGTGTTCAAACATATCAATTTAATATTGTGTCAATGACAGTTTCTGCATCAACAACAAAAATGCATATCATCCCTATGTTCTGTACTTTGCAAAGTTAATGTTTACCAATGGACGGATCATAGACACCAGTTGCAGATGGAATTACCGTAGTGCATGAGCTGAAAATCACATTGAAAATAAAAAGAACAGTTGCAATATTATAATGATATTAAAATAGGATTAAACACATTTTTTATAAAGGTTACATGTATGATGTGTTAACATGGTGTTAACATGTGTTAACATGGTGTTAACAGGGGCAATTATAATCACAATCTGAATAAAAGTCTAAAAGAAATGAGTTTATCCCTTATAATTTTTCAGCCAAACATTTCAAATGTTTGAGAAACATTTTTTGTTTGATGGATACAATATTTACCATCAACAGATTCCAAAAAGCACAATTGGATGCCGTTACTAAGGTTTTCTAAAAACCATAAATGTCTGATAAATGCAACAGAATCTAAAATGATATAGCATCTACCTCAAAAAGTTCATTTTCATTTGCCTTTTCCCAAATTTGAAGAGTACAAATATAGAAAAAATCTTTTATTTGAAATTTTTCCCTCCTGTATCATAATAATGTTAAATAATTCATTTTTTTATTAGGGATTCCAATAGATATGAGACAAAAACAAGAGACAATTCAGTTCTTGGGAGCAACAGAAAAAGCTGACATTATGGATGTTGCAAAGATAATAATAGATGATGTCAAGAGCAATAGGTACATGTATGGTACTTTAGTAAATAAACAAATGTGAAGAAATAAAATGGCAACCGTTTGTAAGAGTATCTTAAAGGTACTTTACAAAACATTGGTATACCATTAATTTTGTTTAAGGACATGACTTATATTTTTTCTGTCCTTTTTATAGACTTATATGTATAATATAAAAAAGAAGATGTGGTATGATTGCCAATGAGACATGTCACGGAATATAAGTTCTGTCATAATATAAGTACCAAAAGGAAAATATATTCTGGAATATTGTTTCCACAGGAATAAATATTACAGTATATGTTCCTAACGGAATAAATGATATAGAATATTTGTTCCATCAGGAATAGATATTATGACAATTTTTATAACAAAGTTTCCATTGGAACTTCTGTTAGAGGAACAAATATACGTTGACAGACAACTATCCACAAAAGACCAAAATGACACAAACATTAACAATTATAGGTCACTGTACGGCCTTCAACAATGAAAAAAATATAAAAAAGAAGATGTGGTATGATTGCCAATGAGACAACTATCCACAAAAGACCAAAATTAGACAAAAATTAACAATTATAGGTCACCGTACGACCTTCAACAATGAGCAGAGCCCATACCGCATATAGTCAGCTATAAAAGGCCCCAATAAAGACAATGTTAAACAATTCAAGCGAGAAAACTAACAGCCTTATTTATGTAAAAAAATGAATGAAAAACAAATATGTAACATATAAACAAACGACAAGTATGTCTGAGCCAGTGACAACTCTACAACAGATTTATCCGTTGGATCACCAGCAGTGATGGTGATACATGGCTGTGTACATTATGTATATATATACAACTCTTCTTTAAAACATCAACCCAACAATGTTATATCTATAAATTTGCTTTTGCAAATTTTTGTTCTTCCCTTGCCTGGATTCGAACCCAATCCCAGCGAGGGAAGAACAAAAAATTTGCAAAAGCAAATTTACAGATCTAACGTTGTTGGGTTGATGTTTAGACAAGTATTATATATACATAATGTACACAGCCAATGAATCATATATAAATGAGCCAGTACATATATTTTTAATGTCACTGTGTTGGAAAGATAAAGCAGATACAAAATATGAAGCCTGCTGCTTTTAACACGTTTCTAATTGCTATAATTTAGTATTTTAACAATTGATAATTAAGATATAATACACATCAAATTAATTGATTCACATTCCTCAGTTTTAAAATTTGATTTAGAAATGGAATTGAGACCTTCGATGCAGCCAATAAGAGGAAATGTTTTGTGACAGGAGAAGTTGATTGTATCGTTGCTGATTTTAACATGATGTCATATTGTTGTAATCATCTTGGAGCAACAGCTCAGAAGTACTGTCCAAAATGTTATGTATGTATAACTACACTTTGAAATGAATATTATTCTCAAATGATTTAAATATTGAAAGAAATTAAAACTTTGACAAATGAACCAATGAACAATGAAAATTAGGTCACCATCAATTGACCCCTGCAAGTTTGACATACACACCTAACAGATATTCCTTACACCAAATATAGTTTTACATCCTTTAGTATTTGGAAAAAAAAACAAATCACAAAATAATGACATTGAACAATAAACAATAAAAATAAGGTCAAGGTCAGAGTAAACCTGCCAGACAAATATATACAACTTACAATCATTCCATAAATCAAATATTGTTTTACTATCCCAATATTGGGTTAAAAACTCTATTTGGTATAAAAATTAGAAAGATCATATCAAATAGAACATGTGTACTGAGTTTCCTGTTGATAGGACTTCAACTCCATCAAAAACTACCTTGACCGAAAACTTTAACCTAGCTGCCATTGGAATAACAAACAAATGAACTAACGAATGAAAAATGGATGGACTAACCAATGGGCGCATAGACCAGAATACATAATGCCCTTTACTATCATAGGTGGGGCATAACAATACTTAATCACGGAAAAATGACATTAACCAATGAACCATGAAAATGAAATCAAAGTCAGACTATTACTGGCACACAAACATAAAAGTCGTACAATCATCCCAGACACCAAATATAATTGACTGAATGCTCAAAGTAAAGTTTCCAAAAAATAGACCAAAACTGAACTTTGACAACTGAAGACCAAAAGTAAACTTAGTGACAACTGAACCATGGAATTGAGGTTAAAGTCATGAAAACTGTCATTTGCACATGTACACTTACCAATCATTCCATACAACTGATCCATGAAATGAGGTCAAGGTCAAACGAAAAGTATCTGACAGGCATAAGTACAGTAGAAGGTATGCACATACCTAATATAAAAATAAGTGGCTGATCCAGGGGGTAGATTGGAACCACTATCCCTTTTTTTATTCAATCAATGCATGTGTATAGGGACATATGTTTGGAACTACCCCTTAATACCTGGATTTGGACCCCCTGTTCTTGAAAATAGATCAGCCCCTGGAAATCATATTACATGGCAAAAAGCTCAATTTATTTTGACTTTAAAATACTTTACTTTATTTTATGTTTTAAGGCTGATGCAGATCACTTTATGTCGCTGTGCCAGAAAAGGACACCAGCAGATACTAAGCTCCAGTTAAACAGACTTAGTTTGAGATCTCTTGAAAAGGATAAAAAGAAATTTAGGAAGAAAAAAGGTGTGAAAGAGCATGACAATGTTATGTGGGATGTATTGGATCCACACAGGTAAATATAAATCAATCAATATCTATTCATTATTAAAATAAATATAGTCCAGTCAATCTAGCATAAATTTGACCCTTACCTGAAAGTAATTGTAACAGAAGTTTTTTAAGTTTTAATCTTTAGCATTATACCCCAAATATACACAGAAAAAAGTCACACAGAATCTGACTTTTGAGGAGATTTGCATTGAAAAGGGAGATAACTCTTGCAAAAAAAGGCAGAAATATCAATAAAAATTGATACGAAATTACAACTTTACCGCTTCTATTCACCAGAATGTATTGCTTCTGATATTTTATCGGTCTTTAGAGTAAAACAAACAACTCTAAAGGTGTTTTCATATCTTTTATCAAGCTAAAATCTAGATTTCCTAATTCATTAGTTGACCAATTTTTGAATTTTTCAACATGTCAAGGTAAAGAGTCTCTAATTTAATAAAAAGAGTTCAGCATGTATTCTTCTTTTTGTGGTTTAAAGTGTCTTTAGATAAGTAAGATGCTGAAAAAATATTATACACAGATATAAACAATACCAAATTTTCACATTATTTTTCAAAAATGGTCACAAAGCTTCAAATTTGCAATTTCTTTAATGAAAATGCACAAAAGAAATAAAACTACCCATAACACTACAGTTTTGTACAGTTCATGAGCAGAAGATAATATAATTTAGTCAAAAACAAACTTATAACTCCATCAAAGTATTATACTTTACATAAATTTCAAGAAAATATACCTAAAAAGACAAAAAAAGACTCATTTTTGCGGAGTTATGGGACTTTTTTCTGTGTATATTAAGGGCATAATGCTATAGATTAGAACTGAAACATTTTCTGTTGCAATTAGTTTGAGGTTAAATCTTAGTTTGGGTGGACTAATAAGAAAATGTGGTGTAAGTGTCAATTATTTAACTCCCCAGCCAAGAGATAATGTGGTTAAAATAAACAATTATAGGTTACAGTTCAATTTTAAACACAGCGCCTTGGCTCATCCCAAACAGCAAGCTATATTAGGGACCCAAAATGACTAGTGTGAAACAATTCAAACTGGATAACCAACTGTCTAATTTGTAAACAAAACAAGAAAATGACAGTTGATATAAATTCAGCTTGTTCAAACATTTCATAGGCCGATCCTGGGGGGGGGGGGAGCTGGCCCCCCCCTTTTGTGGGAAAAACTTGGTTGAAGCATGACTGGAGTAGGTCCCCCCTTAGGTCAGTCAGCGCCCCCACCCCCCCTTAGGAAAAGTTCTGGATCCGCCACTGCATTTTTACAGACACCAACCTTCACACTAACATTACAACATAAAAAGAAACACTGTTCAGAATTAATTGAAAAAGGTTTAACACATTAAATTGACATGTTTATTTTAAACAAAATTATAAGAAGTGACATAATGGAATATTTTAAATATAGAAAACATTTAGTTTAACATGTATACTAGCTACCCTATATAATGTAATAGGATACGACCAAACAGTGTCATGGGAATATATTAGCTTTAATTCATGCCTTTCTTTTTTTAGAGATATTCCAGTTGGTCTTCTCCACTTATTACCTTTAGGATTAATTAAACATTTAATCCAATACATATTTAACAACATTGGAGAAAATGTTAAGACCAAGCTTATGCATCATTTGCTGTCTATTTACCCTGGAGCACAATTTCATGAGTTTGACAAACATTTAGGAAGTAGACAAGGGAAGGATTTTAAAGAATATGTGAGTAAATTTATTTATATTTTAATTTGTAAACTAGAATGAGCATGACATATCCATCAAATAACCAAAAACTATTAAATGGGAGAACCACTTGCAGAAGTATGGTATATGTGAGTGATTTCAAAGGTTATGTTTGTCTCCCACGTGGCGATAGGGGACATAGAAATACCAGACATTAGTCTGTTAGACCTGTTAACACTTGCTTGTATATAACTTGTACAAGTTCAAAAATGGTCGCAATCAACCTTTTTAAAGAGTTATGCTTCTTGGAAGTATTAAGTCCTCTCATGGGTAAATTTTTTGTGTGAAAATGAGTGCTGATTGACTTATTTATGGAGAGTTATGCCCTAGGTCTATAATAGCCTTTGACTTTAACCTGAAGCGGGACAGATGGACAAACAAATGGACACACAGATCAGGAAACCTTATGCCCATAAATTGGGCATAAAAAGTAACTAATACAACAATTTCTACATACAGTGTTTTAATAATCAGCATATGAATATTTTTAAAATAGTACATGTATAAAGAATGAACAGTATTGATTTTGCTTATATATTAAAGCCAATCCACTATAAACAAATATTTATAAACTAAATGATAATTTTTTTTTTAAATATTTTAGAAATTTCCCAGTCTTAAAATGCATAGTATTTCTTTTCAGTTGCAAATAGCACCAATTAATATGTTGTATGCTGGTGTTCCAAGAAGATATATTAAGATGGTGACTAGTTTGGCTCTGGTATGTAAGACATAATTAAATTAGTAACTTATAAACATATTTCCATTACAATTTTAATTGGAAGTGATTGCAGAATGCAGTGTCCTTTTTTATCAGATGCACATTTATGATTTAAAAAGTGGTACTGTTTTTATAAAGGTTTACTTTCCCTGCCTTAAACAATGTGTTTAATTTTTGTTTTGCCAATTAAAACCATACACCAGGAAAACCAGTAAATCAAAATTAATAATATTATATCATTGGAGTTTGTAAATTGATTGTGAACAGATATATCATGTTAAGGAGGGGTATTTTTAAAAAATACCAGTCTAGAGAATGTTAAATTTTGCGACCCGTAAGGCGAGGGAAATTCATTCTCAAGACTATTAATTTTCGCAAATGCCCCTCAAGAACATGCTATATCTGTTTAATTACACCGAATGTTAATGTTCAAAAATGCATTGATGATTGTGACGTTACAACCGTCAAGTCCGATAGAGTATTTTTTGTCTAATTACACCTTATATAAGAATGCCAGCTTTTGATTAGCTGATAGCCAGTGTATTTTTCGCATATTCTAACATTTTTTCCTCATTTCAAACGAATCTGACTGTTTTTCACCACTGCCGGTGAATATGCTTCAAATACCATGGTATTTGCCATTTTGGATATTCCTTTTTTACCCTAACGAGCATCTTCCCGTCAATTTTTTTCGGATATGACTTTACATAAAGACAGCGCGAATGTGTATTAGTACATGTATTTTCCCGCGGTATATTTTATGATAGTACTTGTCATCAAATACATATTTCCTTTTCCTAGTACAGAGAGTTTAAATAAATTAAAATTTATTCGGTGTAATTAAACAGATATATCATGTTATGAAGGGGTATTTGCAAAAAATACAAGTCTTAATGGGACAAAATTTCCCTTGCCTAGCACCTTGGGAAATTTAAGTCCCTCGACTTGTATTTTTCGCAAATACCCCTCCATAACATGATATATCTGTTCAAAATACCACGGCAGAGAGGGTAAAAAAGGCATATACTTTTTGCAAATACCCCAGTTGCCTTTAAAATGAACAATTTCCATTTGGAAACAGTAAACTAGTGAAAAATACACTGGCTATTAGCCAATCAAAACCCAGGATGCTTCTTATAAAAGAAATATAACATGACTTGTTAATATAAGCAGAACAGTTACTGTTGAATTTCAAATGATCAGAATTATCTATTCTGTTTTTTTAATTTGTTTTATTTTTATTGTTAAAGATCCAGAAGAAATTGAATGAAACATCATTTTGTTCAGAAGATTTGGACCAAATAAGAGAGGATATTAGAGAATATCAGCAACTCATATACCAGTATGCCCCAGAACTAACCAGAAAAGTAAAAGCACATCTTTTGCTACACTTGGTAAGATGATCATTAGATATTGTTACTATTGCTTTAAATACTCTTTTTTGGTTTTGATAACGTTGTAAATGTTACAAAATATTTCAAGGGTGCTCCGCGTCGCCAGGTAAACTAAATTTGCGACAGTAAAACTACCGATGGTCGTCCTTAAAGCTTCAAATACAATACAGTTATCTCTTAACTGACATAGCAATTCTTCAACTACAGTACTGTTACTCTGATTGTAATGAATTTCAAAAAGAAATAATACGATAAAACTTTATAAAATGTCTTTTTTTTTACCAATTAAAAAAATCCTGTGAAACTTCATGAATGATTGTATAGTTGTAATCGAACATTTGTTGATTCAATCCTTTCAAAATGGAGGGTCCCTCCTTAGTTACAACTGGTCGATGGTGAATTTGATGTCAATTTTTAGCCAATTTGAATAATTGTTACATACATATTTCATTAGAAACTTGTACAACCCTGATGACTAGAAATGGAAGAAAAACAAAAATACCATAACCTATTTAAGACACACATATATTAAACACAACATTGGAAGCTTAAGAGTAAAAGAGTGAGCAACATAATCTCAATAAAGAACAAAGGTGGTCTCAAACTAGAAAAAGAAAACAAGTCATCCTCAAAATGTATCATTTGTCATGATCTGTCATGGTATCCACTATATAAAAAAAAGGATGTGGAAACCGTTTAAGCATAGCTTATTGAAACTTGATTGTGAAAATTAGTTTTTATTTTTGAAATTTTTTCAGGTAGATGATATTGAAAGACATGGCCCTCCAAGTGGTTTCCTTGAGGATGGTTTTGAAAAAAAACATGGAAATATAAGAAACCTTATATTCCAACAGAACCAAAAGGCCAGGAGTCGAGACACTGCCTTCAAGTTTGCACAAAACTTTTTGTGTTTCCATGTGATTACAGGAGGATATTTTGAAAGGAGCAGAATATGGTATGTTGCATTGTTAAACTATATGAATTGAGGTTCATTTAACACTGACATTTCGTCCTCAGTCAATATACTTCTTTCAGGTCAATATATCCTTGTATCGACCTCATACACAGGCTATATTTGTATAGTATCGACCTCATACAAAGGTTATATTTGTATATTATTACATTGTCAATATTTATATGGGTTCATATACTCTATCAAGGTATCCTTTTAATTGTTTGATGTTCCAGAATACTTTGCTACAGTTATGCTTATGATGATAGCACATAATATAGAATTACACACATTTTTATGCCCTATCTACACCTATGATAGTAGAGGGGCATTATTTGTTCTGGTCTGTGCGTCTGTTTGTCTGTCTGTCCCGATTCAGCTTACAGTTATTTGTCAAGGTATTTTTTTTATGAAGTTGAAGTCCAATTAACTTGAAACTTGCACATGTTCCTTATGATATGATCTGTCTAATTTTAAAGCCAAATCAGATTTTTTTATCCCAATTTCACGGTCCTTTGAACAAAGAAAATGATAGTGGGAGTGGGGCATCAAGTCTTAAGGACTACCTAAGTAGTTCAGGCAGAATGGTTTAATGGTTTATCAAAGTGTAAACTAAGGAAAGTAAATCTAATGAAACAATCACATTCAAATATTTTTTGGTATGCAAATTAAATTAGAATTATAATTAGATTATATAAATGTATTTTTCAGATCTGCTATGGTATTTTCAAAGAAGCTATGAAGATCTGTCCTAAAAGAGGATCTGTGAAATTAATAGCTTTGGTATTGAAATGTACCATTACTGGTGATAAGGTTGTGCAGTGTCCTGTTTTGAGACTTTCAAATCTTAAAGAATATGTGCCTACCCTCCAAATATTATCTAACAGTCAAGTTATACACAGCTGTCATGAAGCTAGATGCAAAGTTATCGAGGGATTGATCACAGAAAAAATTGAACAGGAAAACATTGTCAGAAGAACAGTCACCTTTAACCATAAACTTCAGTGTCAAACCTATTTATTGAATGTATTTAAATTTTAAGACAATAATGTATATGTTGTGTATAAGTTGTAAGTTTGTACAAATTGTAATTTGTACAGGTTTTTTGTACAAGTTATAAGTTGTTTGACACATACCTTCTAGAATCAGGTGATACAGATTTATCTTCTTAAATGTACATGTTTATCTTTTAAATTCAAATTTATAAAAGCCAACATAACATTTGGTTATATACTCCTTGTACTCAAACTGGAAATATAAATATCTGAATGGTTTAAATTCTAATAATGTTTTTTTGTATCAATGCTCAGTATTATGCCTAGTTATGAAAATACTGTATGCTTGCATCATCCATATGTGTGGATCTATTTATAAAATACAATTGGTACAAACATTAAAACTTTTGTACACAACATATATATATGCAAACAAATCTGTATAACTAATATTACCTAAAAAAAAAATTCATAGCATCATTTATCAATTGTGATTTTGGTAAGTTCTTAACCAACACCTTTTTTAAAGAACAGAAAGGAACTTCATTAAACCCAAAGGTTTATGTAATTCTTCTGCTAGAAAAATATATTAAACCTTAATAAACATTTGTTCCGTAATTTGTCACTTAGATATTTGGTATATGATATCCAACTGTTAATGCACCTTTGAAATTCCCCCTGCGTAACCGATACTTTTCTTTGTAGGAGTTATCTCCCAGAACACTATTTTCATTGTAACTGCATCTCCTCTGTAACCATAAAAGGAAGCATCTAATTCATTTTATAAAATTGCTCGTTATATCCTTCGTATGATTTGTCCTTATTTGACCAAAGCGATATGATAACTCCATATGAGAGTTATTTCCCCTTATGCATTTGATATAAGAGATATGCATTTCTATCTTGTAAACTTTCAGTATTTAATAGAGACCCAAGATTTTTTGATTTTAGGCTCTTGATCCAAAAATAATAAAAATTAAGTCAATGTCAGAGGTCAAAGTCATATTTAAAATTTATGATTTAAGAAATAATTCATAGCAGCCATATCATATTTTGTGTTTGTATGTGTGTTTGGGGCTTTGTTTTTTACCACATTTTTGTTTTTGCATTGCAATGCAAGCTACTTGACCCTGGAAAAGCCAACATGAATTGAAGTGGTGTAAACCAAAAGTGGCTATTTTTTTGTACTTAATAAATTTAAAAGTACAATGTATATTGAACCATATATTTTTGAAGTCAGTCACTGTGTACAAAAATCCATCATTTGACGCTGGATATAATATTTCAAACTAGATTTTCATAATTCTTGATCAAAATTGATCTTCATGGGTGGAAAGACTTTCAATTGTTCAGATTTAATTATTTTTTTACATTTCTTTATTATACCCCCGCTTTGAAAAAAAGGGGGGATACTGTTTAACCTCTGTCTGTCCGTCAGTCTGTCCTTCCGTCCGTCCGTCCGTCCGTTTGTCCGTCCGCCCGTCCGTCAGTCAGTCCGTCCCATGAATATTTTTCGTTTTCAGATTGATCACTTGACAACTTCCTGTTTACCGAACACTTGTATGATTTTACACATGATAGCCAAGTTGATAATTTTCGTCACATTTTTCTCAGGAACTACAATACAAGGATTTCTGAAATTTGGTTTCAGGGTTTATCTAAGTCAGCTATACTGTGTGATGCGTTTTCAGATTCATCACTCGACAACTTCCTGTTTACCGAACACTTGCATATTTTTACACTATTAATATTATCCACTTGCGGCGGGGGTATCATCAGTGAGCAGTAGCTCGCAGTTTCACTTGTTTGGATTAAGCAATTCTTTGTAAAAATATCAAAAAGGCTTCCATTTGTAATTTTGAGGTATGATAATGTAACTATGAAGTTGTATTTGGATATAAAGTTTTTGACCCTGTTTTCAGTTATTCTTTGAGGTATGATAATGTAACTATGAAGTTGTATTTGGATATAAAGTTTTTGACCCTGTTTTCAGTTATTCTTGTATCATAATCAGGCTTACCCCAGTACCAGTCTTGCAATTTCTACAAAATTGTAATTTAAATGACGGTACACTTATTTATGTGAGGTCAATCAATTAAGAACAAGTTTTTTTTATCATTTTATTTCAATTAAAAAACACTCTTCATCCAATTTTTTGGATTTGGGCATAACAAATTTGTTACTAGAATATCTTTTACCTGTGATTATCATATTTGTTAGATTAGGCTGTCATTACATGTTCATATTGATCTCAGGGATTGATAAATAATTTGTCATATCATATCAGAAACTTTGCTGTTTATATCTAATTTGTTATTTGCTGATACAATTTCCTATGCATTTTTGATAGATTTGAGTTTGGATTCAGGAATTATTCATTATAAACCTAGAGAGTTCACTATAATTTGGTTTTACTGTATCTGATTCATTGATAGATATATAAAATTGCAATATTTTTTATTAGGTGGCATCACCTATAGTAAGAATTTAACAGGAAGATCATGTTTTCTGACACATCAAACACTTAGTGAAGATCTCTAAAATTTTCAGTGACATGTTATATATATATATATATATATGTCCCTCGATAGTAGTTTATATTAACAATAAACGATTTAAACTGTTCAATTGTATATTTACTTTTATTTTGCCATAGATAGTTTGTGCAGATTTCATTTCGAACTGCCTAATAATATTTATATTACAAGTTACATTAATAATACATTATTTTCACAATAAGAAATGACCAACATATTTATATACCAAACACTAACTGGTACTCTAAAGAGTTTACCTATGCTTGAGTTGAGTTTTGTAGATTTCGGGTTGTTATCTCTTGGACACATTCCACATTTCCATTCTTTATACTAATAATACGTACCAGTATACAAATAATTTAATATCCTATAATATGTTTTTTTGTCTTGTGTTGAGGGAGCCTAAGCATTGGCATATATATCGTTTCCATAAAGATTATTGCATTATTTTATGCATTTGTTATACATGTAATATCAAAATAACACATAGGCAAGACGTAGGTATATATTATTCATTTACATGTCAATCAAAAAGTTTAAACATTATTACATAGGTCAGTTTTCAAAACATGAAAAACATCTTTATTTGGTGTTACTCAAAACATACGTTAACGGCCTGTTTTCAAACATACGTTAACCAGATGTTACTCAAAACATGCGTTTACCAGGTGTTTTTCCAAACATATGTAAACTACATGTTTTCAAACACATGTTTACCAGGTGTTTCTTAAAACATATGGTAAACATATGGTCAAACGTATGTTTCTCATATGTTTTGTAAACATGTGTTTCACATGCGTTCATCAACGCATGTTTACCACATGTTTTTCAAACATATGGGAAACGCATGGTTTCAAACACATGTTTACCACCTGTTACTCAAAACGGATGGTAAACATATGGTGAAACGCATGTTTACCATACGTTTTCAAAAACACCTGGTAAACATGCGTTGCAATTTTTCCTGTGTACCACAAGAGAACAGATTCATACAGACACCCACACCAGGAACATGCCTACCTAATAATAGTATAGGCATAGCATAAAAAAGACATCTAAAATTATTCTGCGCTTTTTTATTTTATTGATGGACATGATGGATTTATTCCTGCATCTGACATTAACATACATACATTGTTCCTACATGATGCCTTTAATAAAACATTTTTTTTATATTCTTGTACAAATATATAAACAATAAGCAGCTGTTAATGACATATAATTTTATATATGTTCAAACTTCCTGGATTCATAGTACTTCATAACTCAACATCATATAGCATGTATAGTTTCGGTAAAGGCTTAGTCTCCATTAAAATGGTAGGAGGGTAGAAGTTTAATTATTGAATGTGGGCCATGGTTTTTTTTTACCATTATGCATAATCATCTTCCACCTACATGCATTTAATGAAATAGCCTTAATAATATCATAAATTTTATAACAATTTTAAAGGAATCTATCTATTGACAGGTTTTTAAATTAATATGTTTAATTTCAGTTTTAAAGTGGACTATACAGCCTAGCAACATCAGTGTCCATAAAAGTGTTACCACCCAACGAAATATATTACCAGGTAATTTTACTTAAACTTCAGACTCTCATTCTTTAATGTTTTAATATTGATGATATTGTTGTTGTTCTGTCACAAGTTGAGCATATTTGTAATCATAGGCAAATTTCCTTTTTATGAAAAAAAAAGAAGTAGAAAATGTAAAAAACTATATTTCCTTTTCTACACATCCTTTTCAATTAGTTTCTATTGACAGCGTCTATTGGTCTTTATTCTATTGTGAAATCACTGTAACTGATAAACTCATTGCATGTAGTTCATTGCAACAAATGTAATAATATAGTTTAATTTTGTTTCCATTTCATTTGAATAAAAAATAAGTACATATATATATTGCGGTTTTTATCCAACGCAGTCATAGGTTAGAACGTAGTTTTCAATTTAGACTCGTATATATATATATATATATATATAGAGTCTATACGAATCTACCAATCAGTAAACTTAATAGGTATTGGATCATCAAAATTGACAATACTACACAAACAGGAAAAATTATATGAGTCTGAAAGATTGTGTAACAATACCGATAAATAGATGGAAAACAAAACACTAAAAAGTGTTGAATATCATTGCACAAAGATGGAAAAACTGAACAGATGATATAAATTATACAATAATTGCAAATATTTCGGCTCAACAAATGGCCTTCTTCGGTGACAAAAGTTTTAACAATAATGAGATATAATGTATAAGGTGTAAACATAGATCATTAATAATACAGGTAAGTTTTGGTCGATTGATTTTAATCCAAAATCCTGAATATAATAATATAAACACTAGACTGTAAATTTAATTATTTCTTTCTATTGATTCCATCTGGATGGAGGACACCCAGTGTTTTTATCCAAAACCTCTCCCGATTTTCTCTTTGCCTATGTTGCCATGTACAATCCTGTTCGATCACAAGGATCTTCATGTGATCAAAATCTTTCAGATTGTGATCTGGTAACCTGAAATGTTGACTGACAGGAATATACGGTTTTTTTGTGAGGTCACTCCTGTGGCCATTGAGGCGTTTGTGAAATGGCTGCATAGATTCACCAACATATTGGAGACCACATCTAGGACACTCAAGAACGTAAATCACGTTTGAGCTTTTGCAGTTGACATTGCAGAAGATCTTGTATGTCTTTTCTGTGGTCTTACTGTGAAATGTTGATGAATGCTGCAATTGGTTGCAACATTTGCAGCGCTTATCCCCACAAGGCTGACAATTACCTACAGTATGGTTAGGTTTGGAAAGGTCAGCACGGACAAGTATATTTCTCAGGCTGTTAGGTTGTTTGAAGGCAATCATGGGAGGCTCAGGAAAGATTTTGGATAACTTCGAATGTTTCTCGATTGCTGTCCAATGATCACGAATGGTCTTGAAACTATTTCTCAGGCATGGATGGTAGGCGAGCACACATGGGATTCTTTTACTTTTCTGTTTATCTTTGTAAGTTAGCAGACTGCTTCTGGGGATGGATTCCGCTTTTCGAAAACTATTTTTGATGTTTTTGTGTTTATATCCCCTTCTTTTCAAATGTCCTTTAAGCTGCCCCAGACGTTGTTTTGCAGTGTCTTCAGAGGAGCAGATTCGCCTTATTCTTAGAGCTTGGCTGTATGGAATGCTCTTCGTGCAGTGTGGAGGATGGCAACTTTCAGGCGACAAGTATTGACATGAAATGGGACAAGGGAGACCAAAAATTACAAACTTTTATAACAAATGCTAACAATCAACACCCTACCATCAAATTCACCCATGAAACATCTAATTCCACCATAAACTTCCTTGATACATCTAGCACCCTCTCTGTAGGTATAATAAACACAGATATATACTCTAAACCTACAGATACTCATCAATACTTGTCGCCTGAAAGTTGCCATCCTCCACACTGCACGAAGAGCATTCCATACAGCCAAGCTCTAAGAATAAGGCGAATCTGCTCCTCTGAAGACACTGCAAAACAACGTCTGGGGCAGCTTAAAGGACATTTGAAAAGAAGGGGATATAAACACAAAAACATCAAAAATAGTTTTCGAAAAGCGGAATCCATCCCCAGAAGCAGTCTGCTAACTTACAAAGATAAACAGAAAAGTAAAAGAATCCCATGTGTGCTCACCTACCATCCATGCCTGAGAAATAGTTTCAAGACCATTCGTGATCATTGGACAGCAATCGAGAAACATTCGAAGTTATCCAAAATCTTTCCTGAGCCTCCCATGATTGCCTTCAAACAACCTAACAGCCTGAGAAATATACTTGTCCGTGCTGACCTTTCCAAACCTAACCATACTGTAGGTAATTGTCAGCCTTGTGGGGATAAGCGCTGCAAATGTTGCAACCAATTGCAGCATTCATCAACATTTCACAGTAAGACCACAGAAAAGACATACAAGATCTTCTGCAATGTCAACTGCAAAAGCTCAAACGTGATTTACGTTCTTGAGTGTCCTAGATGTGGTCTCCAATATGTTGGTGAATCTATGCAGTCATTTCACAAACGCCTCAATGGCCACAGGAGTGACCTCACAAAAAAACCGTATATTCCTGTCAGTCAACATTTCAGGTTACCAGATCACAATCTGAAAGATTTTGATCACATGAAGATCCTTGTGATCGAACAGGATTGTACATGGCAACATAGGCAAAGAGAAAATCGGGAGAGGTTTTGGATAAAAACACTGGGTGTCCTCCATCCAGATGACATCAATAGAAAGAAATAATTAAATTTACAGTCTGGTGTTTATATTATTATATTCAGGATTTTGGATTAAAATCAATCGACCAAAACTTACCTGTATTATTAATGATCTATGTTTACACCTTATACATTATATCTCATTATTGTTAAAACTTTTGTCACCGAAGAAGGCCATTTGTTGAGCCGAAATATTTGCAATTATTGTATAATTTATATCATCTGTTCAGTTTTTCCATCTTTGTGCAATGATATTCAACACTTTTTAGTGTTTTGTTTTCCATCTATTTATCGGTATTGTTACACAATCTTTCAGACTCATATATATATATATATATAGATATATATATATATATATATATATATATATATCTATATTGCGGTTTTTATCCAAAGCAATCATAGGTTTGAACATAGTTTTCAATTTAGACTCGTTTATATATATATATATATATGTATACATTGATATGTCATATACATACATTTTTTTTTATTTCAGTATCTAGTAGAAAGAAGACCCCTTTTGACCTGGCTGTTCAGTTACTGGGCCCATCAACCGATGTGGATGACTGCATCAAGTATAAGGCATTGAAGATGAAACATCCCACTCATAAATCCTTCATATCAAATTTTAATCAATCATTCTCCCGGCTACAGATTGAGGTCAGCAAAAAGTACCATTTCCTGAAAGACATAATACAAAATAATGAGGTAAAGGGGAACCTAGACAATCTGTTAGCTGACAAACGGATTGCACAAAAGCTGCTTGACCACTGGGGATTGTACCATTATTAATGTCCATTGCACTGTAAATTTGGGGGGACTAAATCCATAATTAATTATATTACATGACACCAAGCATACCAACGAAATAAAAAAGGAGATGTGGAATGGTTGTCAATGAAATATCTACATAGCAGAGAATTAACAACTGTCAATAATGAGCAAATCCCATACTGTACAGTAAGATATACAATATATATTTTAAAGATTAAAATTTAAACAAGAAAACACATTTACTTAATATGCTTAAATCATATAGTTTCTAAATATAAAGTTTTTCTATAAAGTTATATAGTCTCTAAATATAAAGTTTTTCTATAAAGTTAAGTATCTACAGCACAAGTTTTAGATTCATGTATGATATGACATATGATGGATGTCCAGTCGGAGATATAATTGGCATAATATTCAGTACAGGTTACATTGGTATAAAAATTATTGCTTTTAAAGTGCAAGATTTACAATATGCTCCTTAGACGCTTACATATGAAAAAGAAGATGTGGTATGATTGCCAATGAGACAACTATCCACAAAAGACCAAAATGACACAAACATTAACAACAATAGGTCACCATATGGCCTTCAACAATGAGCAAAGCCCATAATGCATAGTCAGCTATAAAAGGCCCCGATAAGGCAATGTAAAACAATTGAAACGAGAAAGCTAACAGCCTTATTTATGTAAAAAAAAGAATACATGTACGAGACCACAACAAAATTGTTATGTGATAATATGAGGCTAATAACGACAACTTCATTCAGTGACTCATCAACGTTCAATATTTTAAAATCTGTCAAATGGTGCATTGGGCATTTTTAATTTGTATACCTCCAGTGCCTTGCATCACATGACTTTTTCAAAAATAAATGTGAAAAAGGGGGATGGGGAATGGATTAAAACAAAATCCATACAGTGTTATGGTATGTTCTTCAAGGAAACATGTATCTATATAGGTTAATATCATGGTAATTTGAAACAACAGTAGGTCATTTAACTGCCTTCAACAATGAGCAAAAACAATACTGTTTAGTAAGGTATAAAATGCCATTACCATGGCATTAAAAATTGTGAAACAGTATAAATGAGGAAACCAATGACTTCATTTCTGCTAGAACTATGAATTGATATAGGAAGAGGTGGTATGAGTGCCAATGTTAAAATAATTAACATCAGACATGTAGCAAATGAGCAACAAATGACAATCACTAAAAATGATTGATTGTTGGTTGCTTTACGCCGCATTAGCACAAAAACGCTATATCGCGGCGAGAGCTAATTCGAATATTTTTACAATTTAAAGCATATTTTTAAAATAAGACAAAAGGTCCTTCAATACACTAAAATTCTTGACTAAAGCAAATTGATTATATACAAATAAAAATCAACAGTAAAATAACGTGATAAAAATTAAAATCGATTTAAATATAATAACATTTTTATAATCACTAAAAAAGATGGTACAAAAGACTGAACAAGACTGTTTTAATTGCTGTTCTTCCTAATCATTATAATCTCCAGGTCACATAGAGGCCTTCATCAGCTGTAACATCATCTTTTATTTTAAGAATCTGCCAGTCAGCCCCATTTCCCCTTTTTTACTAATTTTCTTTTTGAAAAAGCCTTTTTTTGTTATATTAAATATGAAGAGATTTATGAAGTGGACATCTCCAATAAACAGACATGACAGCTACTGTATTCACTTCTCACATTGTCATAATTTTTAATAGTTATCAAAAGTACCAAGATTATAATTTAGTACGCCGACAGGCGTTTCGTCTACATACATTTTGTACGACTCATCAGTGACACTTAGATCAAAATAGTATTAAACCAAACAAGTACAAAGTTGAAGAGCATTGAGGACCCAAAATTCCAAAAAGTTGTGCTAAATATGGCTAAGGTAATCTATTCCTGGGATAAGAAAATCCTTAAGTTTTTTGAAAAATTCAGTTTTGTAACAGTAAATTTATAAAAATGACCATATAATCATAAACTTGTTGACAACTGAAATTTGAAGAACAATCCTTGTTCGGATCTACATGTATCAGAGTAATCTTAAGGCAGACTTAAAAAAACTCGGGCTAATTTTTGATTGATTGATTTGTGATGTAATATAAGGCCACTTCTAGCACTTTTGGTTGTAATGGGGCGGCCAATTTTTACTGTTGAAGGTTGTAATGGGGCAGCCAATTTTTACTGTTGAAGGTAAACTGGAGTGTCGGGATATTTAGAACCTAAAACTTTCAGAAGGAAAACCGAACACCATAGTTAATTAAGATCGGGGTCTAACGTCTGCAATTTACAGGTTACGAAGGCCCTCTAAAATTGATTTAAAGTTAGTATAAATACAATATTAAAAGAGTTACATTCGTCAGGTAAATCTTATTCAATGATAGGTAGCTTTATCTTAAATTCATCATTAGAATGAGACAGTGAATACAGCATCAGCTTCATGTACTTGAGAGTCAAACCCATGTATACAGCCGATTCTCTACTGGATATGTACTAATTTGAGAAATCAAATTCCTGGATTTGACATTAAAATCTTCACTGGATATGACATAATAATACCGGATATGAAATAATAATACTTAATATGACATAATAATACTGGATATGACATAAAAATTTCCCTGTGATGACTTTTTTGTAATTTTATCATATACCGAGGTGACTGTTAGAATTTCTGGACATCTAAATTGTGTTGTATAAAACAGTATCATAGTAGGTTGGCCATAGGGTTATTCATGTGATTTATTATGATCTGTAGAGTTTTGAACTATGCTGTCTGGTATTTTAACTTATCATCAAGGATGTGATAAAATATTTTTCTAAATTTTGATCTTATAATAATAAATAATTTTAAAAAGTTATATTTTGTGAACTTTCAAGATTTATCTAACCAGTTTTTGTTGTAAATTTTTTCTAAATTTTAAAAAAGTTCAACAAAAAAAATAAATTAAATTAAATTAAAATGTAACACAAAAATAATGATGGCATGGATGACATGCATATAAAAATAGGTAAAATATTTCATCCATATAACATGTACAAAGTGATATCCATAAAATTTCAGTATACAAACTCCCTTGCTGTGTAAAATTCCCCTTACTTTATTTCATTTCGTATTCTACATTGCAATATTTAGTTTCAGTCCAAGTCCGGTTAAAATTCTTATATTAAATGAAAATTTTTGGTTCACTTCCCCCCCCCCCCCCCCCCCCTAGTTAAATTTGCACATTTAAATTTGGACAAACATTATATATATAAGTAAATGATAAACATTTAAAAAAAAAAATCGTAATGATATTTGAAATTAAACAGTCAATGTTTTAACATGTTTAAGAAAATGTTTGCATGTCATCCGTCTTTCTTTCTTCAAATATTGAATTTTATTAAAACCATTAACATACCATAATTGTAAACCAATTACTGTTTCTTAAAATAAAAAATAAAGTCGCGAACAAATAAGGCAAAGTTATGCAATATGTAAATCATATTTTATAAATAAAAACCAAACTAAATATTTAACTGCAATTTTTTTTTTAAAGTGAACAGCATAAAAATAATTATAAAAGTATCCACTTGGACTGAAATTTGCAATGTGGTGGTGGGTGGGGAATGCAGCCAAGATTATGTAAAATCTTGCCAGTCACAAGCCTGGAAGGAAGGGAACTTCAACATATAAATGGAAGTGACCTTCTGAATGCAGAGTGAACCACCATAAAAGAAGGAAAATTCTAGTCATGTGCAAGAAAAGTTTATATGCATGTCACTGATGTGGTATGCCAATGAGACGACTCTTCTTTTTATTACATATATTCATTTTTAATTTAAGGAAATTGTCATGATCGTTCATAATGTTCATATTATAAAAAAGAAGATGTGGTATGATTGCCAATGAGAAAACTGTCCACAAGAGACCAAAATACACAGACATTAACAACTATAGGTCTTTACGGCCTTCAACAATGAGCCAATATAAAAAAGATGTGGTATGATTGCCAATGAGACAACTATCCACAAGAGACCAAAATGACACAGACATTAACAACCATAGGTCACCATACAGCCTTCAACAATGAGCAAAGCCGAGGTAAAGCCCATACCGCCTTCAACAATGAGCAAAGCAGAGGTAAAGCCCATACCGCATAGTCAGCTGTAAAACGCAATCATACCATATCTTTTTTTTATATTTACATGTCAAAAAATGCGTGCAAATGTAATCAAAAGCTGCACACATTGTACGTAATGATTTTTGTGTGCAAATGTAATGGTAATGTGCGCAAACCTAAAGCACTGATTTATTTGATTTTAATAAATTTTAATTACAAAGTTGCTACATCATGTTCATGTACATGATGTATAAAACTTCAAGAAAAATACAAAAAGAGTGTTTTCTTGTTCAAAGAAAAATAATCTTTAAACTAAATTGTGACTTTTTGTCCTGTGACTGTGTGTGACTTTTTAAATGTGACTTTCTGTCCAACATTCAGATTGAATAGGGGAGTTTGGTTGACCCCGTCTCTCTCTATCTGAGACTACTATCTCATTGATGAGCTTTATGTTTCATGTACAAATGTATTGTGCTTGTCATGTATGTATGTCGGATAAAAGCTCTTCAGAGCTTATGTTGTATTGTTATTTGTATAACCGACAATAGATAAATAGCCCGTAACAAGTAAGAATTAGGTTACTTCTTTTTGTTTTGACATCTTGCAAGGGTTTTTATACCCCCGTATTAAAATTATACCCCTACTTTAAAAAAAGGGGGGGGTATACTGTTTTACCCCGTCTGTCCATCCATCTTTGCATCAGTAAATGAATATTTTTCGTCCCATTTTCCTCAGGAACTACAATAGAAGGATTTCTGAAATTTGGTTTCAGGGTTTAATAAATAAGTCAGCTATACCGTGTGATGCATTTTCAGATTCATCACTCCACAACTTCCTGTTTTCCGTACACTTGTATGAATTTACACATGATCATGATGATAGCCAAGTTGAAAGTTGAAAACTAACAACCTAATTTATGTAAAAAAAAAAATAAAAAACAGATATGTTTCACATAAACAAACGACAATCAAGTGCTGAATTATAGGATCCTGACTTGGAACAGACACATCCATAACAAAATGGCAGGGTATAAGGAACTTTGAAAATGTTTAGTTTTTGCTTTGGTCTTTTTTCCGGATACTGTAAGCAATAAGGCCCCTTGTGCATGTCCGAATGGCAGATTCATATATAAACCATGACCGCATTTTATTGTTCTTTGGTCAATGATAAGTTTTCTTGGTTTTGTCATTTTATCAGTTTTTCTAAGCATACATTGGCATAGGTCTACTTGTTGTTGAATGGAATGAATACAAGGTATCATATAAAAAAAGATGTCTGCCTGCCAAGGTTAATTTTACTGTGACCTCTGATTCATAGAATAATGATAATATTCATGATATTGAACAGCAAGAATGATGAGTAAGTTGATGTTATATACAAATAAGGCAAAATTTTCAGTTGCCTACTAATTATGATATAGTAGTTATTTTTGTCATTAAATGATGTTCACCCTTTTATGTGTAGGGCAAGAACATTAAAGATAAAGGGGAAACTATAAACAGAAGAAATTATCAACAAAATAAGATTTACAGAGGTCAACAAAGCCTAAATGGTAAGTCCACTGTTATAAAAGTTTTTGTTCGTGAATAATGATTAAATATTTATTAAAATAAGATGTGGTCCCCTGCTTTCATGATATTCATGTATTCATGAATAAGGTAGAATATTCATGAATATTCATGAATATTCCACTTCCATTCATGGTTACTATTCCAGTGTCAAAATTATTCATGAATAAGAAACATGAATTAAGTGGAATATACATGAATTTTTAATAACTGTTTGGAGACAACAAATAAATGTTCTTAAAATGCTAGTCACTTACTATATCATAGTATAATCAAGTTTCCTTCATTTAAAATTGTTTTTTGGGGGTAATACAACCCTTTTTGTCAATATGAATAAACATGAATAAGAATGAATGTTTGGACTTAGAATTTTTTTGCATACATTTCATGAATAAGAATGAATAATGAGGAATACATTTTGGACTTAGAATATTTTTCCATTGTGTGACAAACATGAATAAGCATCAATAAAGCTGCATGATAATGACTCAGAATTATTTGTGGCAAATCGCATAAAAATTGATAATGAAATTTGTTCTACACAGTCTAGGACTTTTGTATGTATATTTTTACTTGATTGTTGATGCTGAATAACATACATGTACATGTATGTATTCCACAGTTAAATGAAAAAAAATATGATGATAATTTTATTAGATAGCTCATGTAGGTGATATTCATAACATCTTCATACAAAACATGTAAGGTATTATAAATTTAATTTTATTAATTAGGCCAAAAAAAAAATAAGTGTGTTTCCTGTTGCATGCCCCAAAAAATTAGGGTCGGTAGGTAGGTATTTTTTTTTTTTTTTTTTTTTTTTACTGGCCTGCTTCGGTTGTTTTTTGTGTATTTTTATAATCAGTTTGTTATTCTTTCATGTTATTTTCATCAGTTCATTGTATAAAGTATACAAGATATGAATAGTCCATGTTCAAAAGTTGCAGAAGACTTGGCCAGGACTTCCAGCTTATAAAATTTTCAAACTTTTCAGAACTGAGATATTTCATGGTTTTTTCCAGTCACAGTAAATTCATTGTTCTTTAATCCAAAGTCATGATACTGATTGAATATATCAATAAAGGTGGTAGAATTAGAAAATGGGGCTATTATACTTTTTTTCTCGTTCCTGCGTGGACACTCATCGATTGTTATTGATAACACACTTTGACTGATGGCCATAGCAGAAGCCATGCCGTTGTTTGACTTCAATCTGTATCACACAAATGCTTACTGTATTAAAATTTTATTTGAAATCAAACGTTTAAAAGATGCCATTCAAAGGCTATACTAAACAAAAACCGTTTCCGGAAAAAAACGAAAGAAATCCGGATTTTTTTTTTTAATTTTTTTTTCCGGGAAAAAAAAAGTTAGGGTCGGCGCCAAAAAATTAGGGTCGGTCGGGCGACCGGAAACACACCTTTTTTTTTTTGGCCTTATCATGATCATAAAATAAACATGGTAAAAAAAAAAAAATTTTTTGCATACATTTCATGAATTGAATAATAAGGAATAAATTTGGAAATGTTTCCATTGTGTGACAAACTCTAAAAAGTGCTCCTTTGCAAAATTCCCCAACAGTTGTTTTGAAAAATTATAATCCAAAAATATTACTAAGTTTAAAAAAATAAGTTCATATTTAATTTTTCCACCCCCCTTTTTTTAATTAAAAATTGGATGCCCCCCTTTAATACTCTTAAATTTCATTAATAATCATATCATAGCATTATTACAGCCAATCTTTTATAAACTTTATAAAAATATTTATTAAAATTTTCTAAACATCCAGCAATTTATGATAATGTGTGTAAAGTTAATAAGATTAAAAAACACATGATTTGTAACACTGTAATCTCTAGCACCTCAAAAAGTAAGTTATCATTGCCCAACATTATCCTATATTCCTAATTTATATAGTTTTTATACATTACAAATCATTTAACAATATTAATTACTTTTAACCACACAGCTCTTCCTTTTATTAATTCAGATCTGGTTGTGTGCATTTATCAGATTGTCCCCTGCTGAGTTCACATCTGGAATTAACTTCCTTTAGTTCAGTCTCTGAATGGGGCACATACAGGAAAATCTGCATATACTTCTTTTTGATAATGAAATAATGTTTTATTATATACTTTTATTTTAAATTAATATAAACCTTGAAACTGCCAGTATGTTTCATAAATTATAAACATTAAATATTTTTGACCTGTTCATTTATTTAACATTTATGCATGACTTACAAAATGTACGAACTTATCCCTACAATGCCCCAACTGACCACTGGGAAGTAAAATACACACATGGAGCTACAAGATTCAAATAATTTGTTGGTGCTTTTTAGAAAAAGATTGTGTTTAATCATGTTATTGTCAGAGGCAGAGTTTATAAAATTAGCCAGTGATAGAAAAAGTTTTCATTAAAGGAAAATGGCTTAGACATTATTGTTTTCTTGGAAAATGTCCAGGATAACCCCAAAAACAACTCTTATTTTTAATGGAGAGGATGAAGATTCTACAGAATTTATGTATGACTTGTTCAAGTCAGATATGGAAAAACTATGTACAGTTGTTACTACATTTTGTTATCATATGGTAAGTTGTTTTTCTTTTTTCTAGTTTTGAAATAATTTTTAGATATTATAGATTTCTATTATTAAAGAGGACTGAGCTAAATTTAGCAAGTTGCAACCTTTATCGACATAAACCGATCAAAGATAAGTTATTTATGGGAAAGACTGGTAAATGAGCGGTGTGGGACTTTATTGCTTAAATTAAATATTAGTTTATACATATTTAATTATAAATTAATGACTTTTAAGATGTCAATTTTTGTATAAAATGAAATTTGTTGTGGTTTACAGTTTTTTAAGTCCATAACTGTTATTATATGAAACAATTAGTGTGTTCATAATGCATGGCAATTAAAGCACCAATATTGACAAAAAAAAAAATATACTAATATTTGCATTGAATTTTTTAATGACATTCTGATAAGAATGATCTCATTTGTTTTTTCCCCAGTGATCTTTGATATAAGTTAGCCCATTATCATGTCTAATGTACAATGTATGCTTATCATTAACTTTTAACAAGTTTTAATTACCCACCTAGCCATTAAAGTCTACATTTAAGGTTTCAATTTGTGTTAAAATCATGAATTTTTATAATTTTATCTGTTAAGTCACTTTTATTGATCTACATGAATTTTAGGTAATTGATCCAATAGCCACCCATTTATAGTATGGATCCCAATTCCAACCTTATCAAGCAATACGGGATGCATGGTTGCATGGGTGTTTTACTATTACAAAACAAATGTGATACATACATGTACTACAAAAGGGTGGATATTGGATCAATACAGTGGCGGATCCAGAACTTTTCATAAGGAGGGGGCACTCCAGTCATGCTTCAGTGATTCCCTATATGATCAATCAAATTTTCCCACGAAAGGGGGGACCCAGGCCCCACCTGAACCCCCCCCTTTTGATCGGCCTTTGCAATATATCTGGTAAATCATGTTGGTACTGAAGCAGTAGTAATACTCTTAAATGTGTAGTTAAGAACAATATATTTTAAAACAATGTAATTAAAAAATCTTAATATTCTACTTGTTTATTTTTACCACAGGATTAAACAGAATATCCAAAACTGGCCTCCAAAGTTAAAACCTTTGCTGATTCTGAAAAGAGAATTGAGAAGCTAGAGGAAGAAGATAAAAAAATGAAGAAAAAATTTCATTCCACGAAACACCATAAGCCAGAAATCGTGGAGGATGAATTTTTTCTTAACAATACAAAGAATAGTTCAGATGTCAAGAAAATAATAAGCAACATAAGTGACTTTCAGCCACGTGTCCTAGATGTTTTCCCGTTCATTTTTGAAGAAAACTAGCGGGTTGAGCATAGTATGAAAGGAAGAAAAGCCAATGCAAAGCACGAAGTCAAGCCAGCATAAGATAGGCCTACATGTACATAAGAACTTTTGACAATAACAATTTTAGAACAATGACCAGATAATCTAAAAAAAGATATCATTGCAAAATTACAAAATGTTCAAAAAGCTATCAGACAAAAAAATATATCTGCAAATAAGTAAAAATTATGTATGATTATCACTTTGCTCCAATAGATTTGCCGGTCTTTAGTTTAAAAATAGATCTGAAAACACATAGATTAAGGAAGGGTTTGGATTAAATCCTAGATCAAATAGTGGACAATTTTGCTAGATCTTAATGAAAGTGATTGTAAATTCATATTTCACAGCTATCATGATTAAAAAATATTTTAAACTTAAATGTCTGTATTTGCTTTTGGTTTTCAAAAAACCTCTCAAGGACACTTATTTCAATATTCATGGTTAATCTAGAATATTCAACCATTCAATATTCATGGTTATTCTAGAATATTCAACCATTCAATATTCATGGTTATTCTAGAATATTCAACCATTCAATATTCATGGTTATTCTAGAATATTCAACCATTCAATATTCATGAAATATTTACATTCAAGGTTATTCTAGAGTATGTATTGAGCATTCAATATTGGGATAGATATATATTTTTCATTCATGGTGATTCTAGAATATTCTATCATGCATTATTCAAAGACATTCTATTTCAAATTCATGAATATTCTATAGATAATTATTCATGTTAATTCTTGGTTATTCAGTTCATACAATATTCATGTATATTCAAGCTTATTCAGTTCAAACAATATTCATGTATATTCAAGGTGCCATTTAACATTCATGAATATTCATGAACTGTTACCTTGAATATTCATGAATTGTTCATGAATATTCATGAATAATTCAAGGTCAGGAAAGCAGGGTTAAAGATGAATGAGAAAACTATCCATCAGAGTTCAATTTAGTGGATGTAACCATTGTAATTACTTATTAGAGGCCATTGATGACCTGTAACGTGTAAATAATGAGAAAACCCATACCCTATACATGTTATAGTAATCTATAAAAGACAACACTAACCAAATTTGAAACAGAGCATCAATTCAAACGTCAAATATACCAGACTAATTTATAAAAACAAAAAATTATGAAAAATAAAAATGACGGATATGAACCAACATCAACCACTGAACTATGTACAAGCTCCTGATATTGGACAGGTATAATATGGCTGGGTTGATATAAAAATAAGAAACACTTAGCAGTCTGATTTCCAATGAGACATTTCTCCAATAGAGATCAAATGACATTTAAAGAGGCTCTAGGGTATAACAATTTCAGAAAAATATTTAATACTTTTTTTTCATAACTCAATTTTTTTTATTACTTTATCATATGATACACCAAATCCTTCAAAACGATCAATTCGGTTTGACCCCAGATGACTTTTAAAATGTATATATCATTGAAAAAGCTCTAAATTATCTCCCTTTGGTGCAAAAACGCCATTTTTAAGCATTTGAGATGTAATATCTTTTTTAACTCATCAGTGTCCTTTATTTTTATGTCCCACCTACGATAGTAGAGGGGCATTATGTTTTCTGGTCTGTGCGTCCGTTTGTCCGTCTGTTCGTTCGTTCGTCTGTCCGTCTGTCCCGCTTCAGGTTAAAGTTTTTGGTCAAGGTAGTTTTTGATGAAGTTGACGTCCAATCAACTTGAAACTTAGTACACATGTTCCTTATGATATGATCTTTTTAATTGTTAAACCAAATTTAACTTTTGACCCCAATTTCACGGTCCACTGAACATAGAAAATGAAAGTGCATGTTTCATGTTAAAGTTTTTGGTCAAGGTAGTTTTTGATGAAGTTGAAGTCCAATCAACTTGAAACTTAGTACACATGTTCCTTATGATATTATCTTTCTAATTTCAATGCCTAATTATATTTTTTATCCAATTTCATGGTCCATTGAACATGGAAAATTAAAGTGCGAGTGGGGCATTCGTGTACTTTGGACACATTCTTGTTTTGAATTATTTTTGTACCATATGATAAAGTAACAAAATTCTACTAAAGGTAACTGATAAAATTTGTAATCATGGTAATGAAAAATAAGTGTTTATTTTTTTTCTGAAAATCTTATACCTGTGAGCCTCCTTAATAGTCATGATAGTGTTTGTGCATTCATCTGTCCAGTCTTTCCTCTAAATTGTATTCTCCTTAAATATTGGTGAGTGTTCCTCATGAATTTCAGTAAGTCACTTGTGGATTTACATGTAAATACTCAAAATTTAGTACTTATATTAATGGGATTTTAGCATGACATCCTGTCAAATGCTCGTTAATCATGTTTATATTCCAGAACATATGAGTATTTGGACTGTACACGTACAGTCTGCCCAATTTTAAGAAGTTGGTCAAGTTTATTAGAAACAAATTTACATTACAGATCAATATAACTGAAACCTTTTAATAGATAATACAAAAAGTTAAATTTGTATTAAGTTAAAATTGAAATAAAAACACATGTTTGGTCTAGCTGGTACTAGACACTGTACAAGTATACTCAAATGGTCTGACTGTCATACTGTATGCATATGGTCGGACTGTAAGAGTATACTTATATGTTCCAGACTGTAAACATACGGTCCAAATACTGATATGGTCTGGAACATTAATATACATGTCTTAAAATTAATATCAACCACATTGGTGTTTGTGAACTTGGTAATAAGTTATTCAATAGATCTGTTATGTTTTGGGATATCAAAAATATCTCATTTTTAATTTTAATAAAGAGGAAGATTATTGATGTATGTATAACTGTATATAAAAATGAAACAGCAAGCCAACAACACAAAAAATAAGGATAAAACAATATAACATTTTTGTAGCAATGTTATAATTTCCAATATTCCAAAGAGTTCTAGTTATTTTTTTATTGAAATAAAGTTGAACTGTCAGAACATCAAAAGCTTCAGGAAATGTTATTTCTTTTGTCTGCGTTTTGTAAAATATATTGCGAATTCTTGTGAATAATGGAATGGTATCATAATTGTCTAAAGTTTTAACATTGATCTTTATATATATAGCTTGGGAAAATACCCAAATGTTAAAAAATGTTATAAAGAAGAATAAATTAATTGATTGTTATATAGTATTAGAATAGGAAGATGTGGTATATTGATAATTTGACAACTCTCCATCAGAGACCAAAGGAAGTAGGCGGTTAGCAACTGATGACCATGATGACACTGGACAATATTTACAATCAGTAAAATCCATACCGCATAGCTATTTTTATTGAAATTCATATTATTACTACATGTATGCAAACAATTTTGTATAATCAATAACTTCAATTTGTGTTGGTTCTTTTTCAGAAGGATTGAAATTCATCACCTAGAATAAATGAAGAAAACATAGAAACAAGACCAGAATAAATTCAAAGACAATGTTGGATCAGTCATTATTTTCATCAGTCAGTCAATGATTTAGAGTTCTTTAAAATACCAAACGATCTTGAAACCACAATAATGTCAATGTTCTTTGCTGAATGACCAAAAAGTGGACAATACAAACACACAATGCTTGATGATAAGAAACTATTAATGTTTTGTGTGGAGGGATATTATGAAAAAAAAAATACATTTACTTAAATAGCTACTAGTATGCTTAGCCTAATAATAGAGTTTTTCACTGATTTCAAATGGTAAATAATTGTGTTTCGAAAAAGTATTCTATAATTCATAAATAAACATATATTTATACTTACAATATCTGCTTTGTTGTTCAAAAATTAAGTTTTGAAGAGTTATAGAACAATATGTTGAATTAACATTTTCAAAGAAAAAACGATATTCAATTTAAAAGATTCATCTTATAACAATTTACTACCAAAAATAGAATATATTGTAACATGCACATTACTGTATAATTATATCTATATATTTATAATTTGAATCCCATAGGATTTTATTTTGTCCCATGGGATATTAAAAATCCCATGGGATAATTATAATCCCATGGGATTTTTTTTGTGCCATGGGACAACAAATATCCCATGGGACAACAATTATCCCATGGGACCAAAAAAAATCCCATGGGATTTTGCCCTGTCCCATGGGATATTGAAAATCCCATGTTTTTATAAATCAAATAGCAAAATAAATATAATAGAAACAGTAGAAAACCAATGTAAATATTGAATCCCATATAATTCCGCACATTTTGGTTATATACATGACACTGTAGCTCTTATTTGAGGCGGCGGCGGATTTGCAAATGAGTGTTTTGCAAATTAAAAGTGTCCAGTGTTTATTGATGATTGATTGATTAATTGTTGGTTGCTTAACGTCCAGTGGCAAATATTTCATGCATATTCAGGACGAGAACAAGTTAACAATAAATACAATAGGTAGGTCGATACAAGAGAGGCCATCTGGGATGATGGTCAAGGAAATTTGGACTGCCACTAGAAAATGAGGGTATGTGGATAGGGACAGAAATTTTGCCTTGCAACAGGCCACCTACAGACCCCTCAAAGAGTTGTTGCAAGGGTTCTTAACGTTCAAAGCGCGTGGCACTTTCTGTACACGAGGCATCGGATTTAACGTCCCCTTTCTGACCGGACGTGACTGCGAACTTGATACATCCCGCACAGCCAAACGGACGCCCCACTTCGGCAAGCGTTTTACTGCCGGTCGGGAGAAGACCAAATGACCATATTTCTATTCCCCAGTCACCCTTGGGGTTGTCTATTGATGCAACTGATGATGTCGTAACTCTGAACGAATATTTAATATACCTAGTTTTACTCGCAGCCGATACCGTTTTATTTGGGAAATCACCTGCTATTTTACAACATAATTGTTACTTAATAAATTGTCAACATATTGTATAAAATGAAATATTGAAGTAAACACTGACAAAACGAAAGTTATTGTATTTAGAAATGGCTGGCAGCGGGTTAAGACTATTTTTTTTGTATGACAACAAGGAACTCCAAATAGTTGATTCATATGTTTACCTCGGAATATTTCTACATTCTAATGGCAAATTTCTACAAACAGAGAAACGGGTGGCCCAGCAAGGATCCAAGGCCTTATCAAAACTAATGAATACTCTCAAAAGCGTTTACATTTCAACTGATCAATGTTGTATTTTATTTGACAGTATGGTTGGTTCCGTTCTTAGATACGCATCAGAAATATGGGGCTTTCATCGTGCTCGTGATGTTGAATTAATTTTTAACCGTTTTTGTAGATTTCTTGTGGAAGTTGGTAAAGATGTACCTATTATATGTTTCCTATGAACATATTTTATTCTGATTTCACACGCGCTTGTTCCCAATTCACATATAATCCTGCTGGCCACGTTATTGCCGGTGACATCAACATTGTTAATAACACTTCTCTACGAAATGCGTTATCGAAAGGTCCGAAATATCGTGAGCCTAAATCCACCAATTTTACACACCATCTCTATTGTTATACTTCATAGTATCTATTTTTGAAACACGTTTAAATTGAATTGATCGTGGGATCTAAACTATGCAAATTAATATCAGATCGGAACATGACATGCTAAAACTGTATACCAAATCTTCAAGCATAAAAAAAAATTACCCCTGTCCAGCCCCTCTATACTGTAAACGACAAATATATTTTCCATTACCTTTATGAAGTATTTAAATGCATCGATGTTAAAGAATTGATTTTTTTAAAGAATAGCTTTTTATAGTTTTCTTGCATAATATCTTTCATGTGTTTATTGAGAGGGGGTAGGAGGGGTCTTGATCCCGAAATCCCGGTCTTAAAAAATACGAGATCCCGAGATACCTGAATTCGAAAAAAGAATTCCCAGATCCCGAAAGGGACAATCCCGAAATCCCGAGCTTAAAAACACCCGATCCCGGAGTCCCGATAAAGGTCCTATCCCCCCTCTTTATTCATTTTATATTTTTCTTTTATGAAGTCAATATTTTGTATATCAGATATATTTAAATTATTTTCACGAGTTATATTTTCTTTACAAAAGTATACAAAGAATAGGTTCCTGTTTCATCAAACAGTTTAGTTGTGCAGTATGAATCATATAACGGATTAATTTTTTGTGCAAGATACTCTTGCCATATATTTTAGTGCTGGAACCTTTACATATAAATCTATTTGACATTGGCCTAACTCTGCCCTTGATGCAATGTTAACTGCTTTTTTACTTAAAAACCTAGAATTAATTTATAAGAAGGCCTGTACTAAGTCAGGAATATGACAGTTGTTATCCATTCGTTTGATGTGTTTGGACTTTTGATTTTGCCTTTTGATTTTTGATTTTCCTTTTTGAATTTTCCTCGGAGTTCGGTATTTTTGTGTTTTTACTTTTTTTTTATATTTACTAATTTTATGACACAGCTCACAAAGCAGATTCAGCATTAAATACAAAAAGAATATTTGTATAACTTAATAACAACCTGTAAGTTTTATATGTCATGTCAATAGAAAAATAAAAAGGGGGAGAATGCTCTTCAACTTTGTATTTGTTTGGCTTTATAACTATTTTGATATGAGCGTCACTGATGAGTCTTATGTAGACGAAACGCGCGTCTGGCGTACTAAATTATAATCCTGGTACCTTTTGGTAACTAATTGGCAGAGTTGGAAGAGGAAAACTTAATTTTGGACACCGAAAGGTTACGTGAAGAAACCAAGAGAATACAACTAGAACAAGAAAATTTGAAATTAGCTAAGAAGTTATTATCTTGAAAAAAAAGTTTAATCCTGCTATGTGGACTTTAAGCAGCACGAACTCCACCAAACTCATGGTCCAAAGTCCGAACAAATAATGGAGTGGAATCACAAAATTAATTTAGACAACAGTATAACTAGTTTAATAGAAATACTGGTTAAAGATTATGTGCCAGACCAAATAAGTACTACAGAACTCTGAATTATCTGTATTCCAGTGAATACCGACAATACAATCAACATATTCTATGTCCTTGCATAACTTGTCAAGAAATTTGGTAAGCCAGTGTCTTACAAGATTTGTCAATACTGCCAATATCAGTGGGGAACACATTGTTGAACTTTCTTGAGGATTATTACTGGTAAAGATTGAAAATTGGGTTCAAAAAGCAAATGCTGAAGCAGAAGCAATAATTTTGGCTTTGAAATTTATTGCTTCTTTGGATAAATCCAAATTTATTGTATGTTCGGATTTACTTGGAACTTGCAAGCTGCAGTATGGGAAAACAGAAACTAAATTCAACATCAGACAATCACCGGTCGTGTTATTCAAAGGGATGAAACTGTCCAATAAAGAGACACCATAAGAACCGGACATACTTTTAGAATCACCTGTCAAATAATTATGGTTGAACCAAAATTAGGACTCCGAAAGGAGGAAATAGAGAGAAAGATAATGGATGCATTAGCTACGTACTATTGAACCTAATGGACATAATGAGAGGGATGAAAAACAGGTTTACACAAAATCAAGGGAATAAATCATGAATTATATTCTATTAAACTAAAACACCTTTGTGTTTAGATTTCAAAATTATTATGTACAATAAACGGCAAAAATATGTTTTATACAAATTCAAATTATTTTATTCAAGAAAACTCACAAAGTGAGATGAAAGATGAAAAATGGTGATATCCAAAGGATAATAAAATCTACTAAAAGTAAGTTTGAATCTAGATGGTTATAACAACTTCAAACCAGTGAGAAACTGAGAACATATAGAACTTTCAAAAGCATTTTCAAATTTGAAAATTATCTTGTTAATATTTGTAACGAAAATGATAAATATAACATGAGTAGATGTAGAACCAGCAATCATAGACTGCAAATTGAATTGGGTAGATATACAATACCAAAAACACCTGTTAATGACAGAACATGTAAGAACTGTTCCTCTTGTGAAGTAGAAGATGAAAAACACATTTTATTAGATTGCCAAAAATATTTTACTATTAGGCAAACCTATATAGACATTTGCTATAATAAGAATAGTTCAAAACTGAACTCAGATAACAAATTTATTTGGCTTATGAGTAATGAACATGCCAATGTATGTAGAAATATATCTAGATTTCTAAGTTTGAGTATATTTTACAAAACTGATAGCAAAGCAACAGAAAAATTATCATCTTAGTGTTCTGTTATATATATATATATATATTTATTTGTTGTATGGATATGGTAACTTAATAGAGTATTTACATAAGAACAGGGTTGTCTCCCTTGATATTTATCATACCATATAATATAATATTTCCTTTTTATGTGTGTATTAGATTTCTTTGTCAGCTATAACTCTTTCTCAATATTTATGTACATATGCATTTATATTGTTCATTTTATGCTCTTTGTGAGTTTTCTTGAATAAAATAATTTGAATTTGACAAATTTTGTGTTACGTCACACAGGTAATGGAAAATAAATTTGTCGTTTACTGTGTAGTAGGAGGGGGTCAAAGACAATTCAACAATGCCATAATATAGTCCTCCTGGGACATGTAGTGGTAGTACTTCGCTTAGGTTCGATCAGCAGGATACAGTTTACCTATATAGGTATTGTTTTAAAATGTTTTTCTAAATTAACTAAACAAGAATTGTCCCACTATATATTATATTGAGGTCAGAAAGTACTTTGAAATCAGTGTGGAAAGAAATGAAAACATATTTTAAGGATTATGGAACACTCTAGAACCACTAAATTCTTTAAAATATAGAAAACCTCGATAAATCTGCATATTGGCCTATTAAAACTTAACATTAAAATATTCTTGGAGAAAATTTTCCATGACATTAAGCAGTCTTCAAACACAAATTTAACAAGATTTGAATTACCTTTATTTTTACCTGAAAAGTCATGTTTCCATGGCAACAACAGGGTGACACATTATGATTATGGAGTGAAATTTTTTTGTTGTTGAGAAAATAAGAACATAAAATGTATTGAGGTCACATTTGGTGGAATTCTTTATCATGTCATGGCCAGCTCATTTTTATATTTACAGAGAATTGATATTAAATACTATTATAGCATCTTCATTAAATATGTATTGGATCCCATCCTCATGCTTTTGGTCAATAACAGTAAAAATTCTATCCAAACCAATCTTCATTCCCTCTGGGATGGGTATCTTGTACATCGATGATGTAAACAAAACTTCCTTTGGACAAGAAATGAGGTATATGTAAAAGAAAATAACAATGTTCGTGAACATATAGCAAACCTTACTTCATCAAAATACATTTAAAAAATTTAATATCTCAATATTTCAACCGTCAATTATGTTTTTTATTTTATTTCAATAGCATGGAATAATATACTCAAAAACGATATAGGCAATATAAGGAGTACAATTTACTTTCAATTAGAAAATCTATGAAAAGAAAATCGCTTTAACTTAAAACAACGACCTTAACATATTTAACAAAATCAAGGGAGATATCTTTCAGACAGTTATTACTTAACTTCCAGCATTGAAAGAGACAGTTTAATATGAGGTTATTTCATATTATATTTGTTGATTGAATATTTTTTTTACAAAAACTAGATATAAATATGAAATGATGAATACCTATCATTGAACCCGTCCCAGTCATCTTTGTCCATCATGTCTGCTAAGATGAGCGGCTTTATCATACCACAGTGGTTAAAGTCGGTTCTGGGCAAGTGACTGTAACCTGAATTTTTAAAATTTCGATCCCATATTAAGCCTCCATTTAAATTCATAAACTGTTTCCTATCAATTGATCTTCCTCCAGGTTTGTAAATGTAAAAGATTGGTGCAATACCTTTATCACCTCATAGATTCCAATAACCTATATACCAAAGAGAAGATATAAGATTATATAGTCATTTAATGAACTATTGGTCACTATTGAGACTACCTATGCATTGTTTGTTGTTTTTGCCAAATATCTACATGGAAATGTACAATTTCTTAGTTTTACGATCTTTACTCTTTCTCCTAGGCTTAAAGCATAAAATAATTAAAGTTGTAAAAATACCTGATAATTATTTCTCATCAGGACATTATGCATTTCTTCCATTGAGAACACATCAATCAAAATTTGTGGTGGTGTAGGCGTTGATGTCTTTGGTGCCCTTGTTGAAGTATCAGCTTTGTCTCTAGCAGCGGCAAATTTCTTTTGCTTTTTATCTTGAATTGATGTTACAGCATCTTTAATCCTTTTTAAAGCCGGTGATTTTCTTGTCTGAAATTTTAAAAAAATGTAATGTTGTATATCTGTTTTCATTTATTGGCTTAAATGTGTTACAATGTCTAAACTCAGAACAGAAAGTTGATTATGTTCTCTGACTAATGCAGCAAACATTTGTTCAGGACTTTGTCGAATTGCCTGTTGTTTTTCAGTGACGACTTGCCTGAAAGGTTTAATGCCTTCAATTGCAGAAAGAGCATTATCATCCTAGTCTGAAAGGATTATTTGTCAAAAGTTGAACATTCTGAACAGGAACAGATTTTCCGGCAACTATCACAACACGAGTGTGATGTGTTGGATCGTGTAAATCAGGGGGGAAATGATGAATCAAATTATTCCTCCTACATGAATTTGAATTACAGTACCAAATCATGTGTTCATTAGCGCTATTTTTGGCTTTATCAATAGGATGGAAAAAAAGATGGATATAGATGTTATTTCATCCCTACCTGTTCGCACACTCTCTTGCTTAAAACATTGAAGGCTACGCGAGGCACCCAATGAATTATGAACCTCACATCTTATATATCTACTCCAATCCCAAAAGCTGTTGTGGCAATAATTACACGTGTCAAACTGTTTACCTTTCTAATATCTTCGATGACTATTTTCTCGGACAAGTTTTTCGAATATTTGCAAATTATTAAAACGATCTAGCTTTGAATCAGAAAAAAACAGATATAAAATTACTGTTTAAAAATCTATAAACATCTTTTATTAAACATCTTCAATTCAAAAAAAAACTTGGTTAATATCATTCGCAACACATTTTAAATTGCTAACACTTAATTACAAATCCCTATACTGTATTCGAGTGGTGGAAAAAAAGTAATAACACAAAAATACTTGATTTGGACTTGATGAAGAAAGTGGATCTGCCATTATGAGCAAAGCGATGTGTTACTTTCTTTAAAACGTGACTTCAAATTTTCTGATGACATAAAACATAAATTGGGTACGATTGGCAGACCACCAATTTTTCTCATCAATATTCTGTAAATCTGAGCGTATGATTTTAAGAAGACTTTGTGAGAAATCATCGTCAACTTTACGTTTCGCTCGTGTTAAGAGGATATGGCGTTTAATATGTTGTTCATCAGCTTCATGATTGTGGCTTTATGATAATAGATGCTTTCTCGTCTGTCCTTAATCTAGTTTTAAAGTCTTTTGTCTGTAAATATATTGTAAAATTGTGTGTATAATGAATTCTTTTTCTTCATTAATGTTTAGTTTATTGAATAAATGCACATTATACCCCCAATAGGGTTGAAGGCATATATAAATCAACACAATACATCATACAAAAATAACAACAAAAGAACAAAACATTATATGCGTACAAGTATCTTACCTTTCATACCTGCATACAGATGATGACATTTTATACATTGGCATATAACCAGAGACTATTTACACAGTAAAAAATCAGAGTGGTACTATACTTATATGTCATAACAATGTTCCTTCAAACATAATACTTCTTGCGGTAGCTCCCAATATTATGCTTCATCTGAGGAGGTCATACACAGTTTGAAATATGAGACGCCAGTATCACCGCATATACAACAAATATGCAAGTGAACATTCCATCCAACAAAAACTCATGCTTAAGTTGAGAGAAGTACCCAGGCACAAGTTGCAAAACTTTAGATTGAAAGTGAAGTGCATATTCCTGTTGGTGCAGGCAATAATAAATATTTTAATGTTTATACGAAAATCACTCAGTGGTCGCATCAGTGAACATATCATACGTGTATGTCTCTAGTGTATATAAAAAAGCATACACAATTTTTTAACATAGACTAATCACAAACAGTATAGAATATCTTGCCAATGAGAAAACAGTACACAAGATTGATTGATTGATTGCTTAACGTCCAGTGGCAAATATTTCATGCATATTCAGGACGAGAACAAGTTCACAATAAATACCATAGGTAGGTTGTTGTAATAGAGGCCATCTAGGATGATGGTCGGGGAAATTTGACTGCCACTGGGAAATGAGGGTATATTGGATAGGGACAGAAATTTTGCCTTGCAACAGGGCACCTACGGACCCCTCGAATGTCGCAAGGGTTTTTAACGTGCAAAGAGCGTGTCACTCTCTTTACACGAGGCATCGGATTTAACGTCCCACTTCTGACCGGACGTGACTGCGAACTTAATACATCCCGCACAGCCAAACGTACGCCCCACTTCGGCAAGCGTTTTACTGCCGGTTGGGAGAAGACCAAGTGACCATATTTCTATTCCCCAGTTTGTTTGGCTGTGCGGGATGTATCAAGTTCGCAGTCACATTTTACCCCTATGTTCTATTTTTAGCCATGGCAGCCATCTTGGTTGGTTGACCGGGTCATGCCACACATTTTTTAAACAAGATACCCCAAAGATGATTGTGGTTAAGTTTGGAATTACTCTTCAAATGCCTTGGCTTTGAGCTTTCCTGGTGAAATTTGTTTTTACTTTACAAAATAAAACAAATGCTAATTACATGTATACGAAGAAGTTAAATGTATAGTACATTTTTGTCAATATATGACTTTTCTATTTTGAAAGTCCCTTCAACAATATGAAAGGTAAATAATCCAATACTACCATACATACTATGGCGTTTGTAATAACTTCAGGTTGAGAATATGAAAATCTTGAAAAGCTTTAAACAAACCTGAATTTATACAAAACCTAACCAATGTAAAACATGTAAAACTAATATCTTCTCTTTTTCTTTTTTTTTTCTGATACTAGGTTTTTGACCAACCCACTAGAAGGGTTTTATGGAGTCGGGGGAGTCCAAAAACTATAGAGACTCCAGTTGTAGAAGAACCAGCGGTAAGCGAAAATTTTACTTTACTGAGTTAATTTTGTTTCCTTTTGGTACTTCCATGTTTAATAAACTGTCATGATTTAAAAGAAAAACAAAACACGCAAGAATGGGAGCTAAACGTACAAAAGACAATGATGTAGACAGCGAAACGTATATTCAATTGTTTTTTATTGACGAATTTTGAACTTATTCACGTCATGAATTATATCTAGCTTCAATGAACAGGTTTGTTTTAAAAATGTTGATTCGAGCATTATTTATCATACATTTCTATACATGTATGTATATGTTAACATTCCATTTCAGACTATAGCCTGGGAGTCAAAAGCTCGCAAGAGATTATTTTCGCCGGGTCCATCTTTTGGAACCATGGAATCGTTCCTGGATCTAGCTGTGGTAAGATAAATTTACTTTAGCATTCGTAAGCTTTTATGTACAAACTATTTTTAAATTGATTATTGATATACTAAATGTTGAGAATTGGATCCATTTGTACATTTTCAGGATAATTTATTGATATCGTTAGTTATGAGAATATTACAAATAAATAAAAATGAAATACACCCAGGAAGAACAATAACCTACTTGACTCAAAAACTAACTTTATAATCAAAAGAAGGCCTAAGGCGTATAAATTCATGATACAAAATCCCTACACGCACAACACAATATCCAAAGCAAAGGATCAGTGCTTGTATTGCTGTTCTTTATCTCAAAGTCACAGTTTAAAATAAAAAATCTTGCCCTAAACTTTGATGGAATTTTATGTTAAGACACAGTTTTTTGTTTTCTCTTTGTAGTCAATAGAAAGGCTTTATCCAGAAAAAGAGAGAATTGAGGCAGAGAATCGCAAGCTAAAACAGAAAGTGACCAAGTTAAAACAAAAACTGAACAATCGAATATGGAGGCTACCGATATTAGTCGTCTACGACCAAGAACTATTAAAAAGTAGTGTTGTCAAATTGTACAGTTTTGACTAAGCGGTTACTGGGACAACCTTTCGACCGATTAACCGGTTAACCGGTAGTTTAGTTCATGTTCAAAGGGCTTGAGTTTCTCATGGAATTACTCTTCAAATGCATTGTTTAATGATACTTTGAATTAAAGTGTGTCCGTAGATATCATAAGCCTTGGCTTTGAGCTTTCCTGATGAAATTTGTTTTTACTTTCCAAAATAAAACAAATGCTAATTACATGTATACGAAGAAGTTAAATGTATAGTACATTTTTGTCAATATATGACTTTTCTATTTTGAAAGTCCCTTCAACAATATGAAAGGTAAATAATCCAATACTACCATACATACTATTGCGTTTGTAATAACTTCAGGTTGAGAATATGAAAATCTTGAAAAGCTTTAAACAAACCTGAATTTATACAAAACCTAACCAATGTAAAACATGTAAAACTAATATCTTCTCTTTTTCTTTTTTTTTTCTGATACTAGGTTTTTGACCAACCCACTAGAAGGGTTTTATGGAGTCGGGGGAGTCCAAAAACTATAGAGACTCCAGTTGTAGAAGAACCAGCGGTAAGCGAAAATTTTACTTTACTGAGTTAATTTTGTTTCCTTTTGGTACTTCCATGTTTAATAAACTGTCATGATTTAAAAGAAAAACAAAACACGCAAGAATGGGAGCTAAACGTACAAAAGACAATGATGTAGATAGCGAAACGTATATTCAATTGTTTTTTATTGACGAATTTTGAACTTATTCACGTCATGAATTATATCTAGCTTCAATGAACAGGTTTGTTTTAAAAATGTTGATTCGAGCATTATTTATCATACATTTCTATACATGTATGTATATGTTAACATTCCATTTCAGACTATAGCCTGGGAGTCAAAAGCTCGCAAGAGATTATTTTCGCCGGGTCCATCTTTTGGAACCATGGAATCGTTCCTGGATCTAGCTGTGGTAAGATAAATTTACTTTAGCATTCGTAAGCTTTTATGTACAAACTATTTTAAATTGATTATTGATATACTAAATGTTGAGAATTGGATCCATTTGTACATTTTCAGGATAATTTATTGATATCGTTAGTTATGAGAATATTACAAATAAATAAAAATGAAATACACCCAGGAAGAACAATAACCTACTTGACTCAAAAACTAACTTTATAATCAAAAGAAGGCCTAAGGTGTATAAATTCATGATACAAAATCCCTACACGCACAACACAATATCCAAAGCAAAGGATCAGTGCTTGTATTGCTGTTCTTTATCTCAAAGTCACAGTTTAAAATAAAAAATCTTGCCCTAAACTTTGATGGAATTTTATGTTAAGACACAGTTTTTTGTTTTCTCTTTGTAGTCAATAGAAAGGCTTTATCCAGAAAAAGAGAGAATTGAGGCAGAGAATCGCAAGCTAAAACAGAAAGTGACCAAGTTAAAACAAAAACTGAACAATCGAATATGGAGGCTACCGATATTAGTCGTCTACGACCAAGAACTATTAAAAAGTAGTGTTGTCAAATTGTACAGTTTTGACTAAGCGGTTACTGGGACAACCTTTCGACCGATTAACCGGTTAACCGGTAGTTTAGTTCATGTTCAAAGGGCTTGAGTTTCTCATGGAATTACTCTTCAAATGCATTGTTTAATGATACTTTGAATTAAAGTGTGTCCGTAGATATTATAAGCCTTGGCTTTGAGCTTTCCTGATGAAATTTGTTTTTACTTTCCAAAATAAAACAAATGCTAATTACATGTATACGAAGAAGTTAAATGTATAGTACATTTTTGTCAATATATGACTTTTCTATTTTGAAAGTCCCTTCAACAATATGAAAGGTAAATAATCCAATACTACCATACATACTATGGCGTTTGTAATAACTTCAGGTTGAGAATATGAAAATCTTGAAAAGCTTTAAACAAACCTGAATTTATACAAAACCTAACCAATGTAAAACATGTAAAACTAATATCTTCTCTTTTTCTTTTTTTTTCTGATACTAGGTTTTTGACCAACCCACTAGAAGGGTTTTATGGAGTCGGGGGAGTCCAAAAACTATAGAGACTCCAGTTGTAGAAGAACCAGCGGTAAGCGAAAATTTTACTTTACTGAGTTAATTTTGTTTCCTTTTGGTACTTCCATGTTTAATAAACTGTCATGATTTAAAAGAAAAACAAAACACGCAAGAATGGGAGCTAAACGTACAAAAGACAATGATGTAGATAGCGAAACGTATATTCAATTGTTTTTTATTGACGAATTTTGAACTTATTCACGTCATGAATTATATCTAGCTTCAATGAACAGGTTTGTTTTAAAAATGTTGATTCGAGCATTATTTATCATACATTTCTATACATGTATGTATATGTTAACATTCCATTTCAGACTATAGCCTGGGAGTCAAAAGCTCGCAAGAGATTATTTTCGCCGGGTCCATCTTTTGGAACCATGGAATCGTTCCTGGATCTAGCTGTGGTAAGATAAATTTACTTTAGCATTCGTAAGCTTTTATGTACAAACTATTTTAATTGATTATTGATATACTAAATGTTGAGAATTGGATCCATTTGTACATTTTCAGGATAATTTATTGATATCGTTAGTTATGAGAATATTACAAATAAATAAAAATGAAATACACCCAGGAAGAACAATAACCTACTTGACTCAAAAACTAACTTTATAATCAAAAGAAGGCCTAAGGCGTATAAATTCATGATACAAAATCCCTACACGCACAACACAATATCCAAAGCAAAGGATCAGTGCTTGTATTGCTGTTCTTTATCTCAAAGTCACAGTTTAAAATAAAAAATCTTGCCCTAAACTTTGATGGAATTTTATGTTAAGACACAGTTTTTTGTTTTCTCTTTGTAGTCAATAGAAAGGCTTTATCCAGAAAAAGAGAGAATTGAGGCAGAGAATCGCAAGCTAAAACAGAAAGTGACCAAGTTAAAACAAAAACTGAACAATCGAATATGGAGGCTACCGATATTAGTCGTCTACGACCAAGAACTATTAAAAAGTAGTGTTGTCAAATTGTACAGTTTTGACTAAGCGGTTACTGGGACAACCTTTCGACCGATTAACCGGTTAACCGGTAGTTTAGTTCATGTTCAAAGGGCTTGAGTTTCTCATGGAATTACTCTTCAAATGCATTGTTTAATGATACTATGAATTAAAGTGTGTCCGTAGGTATTATAAGCCTTGGCTTTGAGCTTTCCTGATGAAATTTGTTTTTACTTTCCAAAATAAAACAAATGCTAATTACATGTATACGAAGAAGTTAAATGTAAAGTACATTTTTGTCAATATATGAATTTTCTATTTTGAAAGTCCCTTCAACAATATGAAAGGTAAATAATCAAATACTACCATACATACTATGGCGTTTGTAATAACTTCAGGTTGAGAATATGAAAATCTTGATCTCTGGCCGACAATTTTCTTTCTCTAAAAATTCTATGAATGCGGCGATTTAAAAATGATTTTTATCTTTAAAATATTTATCTTTATCTGTTATTTAATTCGCTATTAAAATTTGTAAATCTTTCTGCGTGTTGTAGTAATTTACTTGGTGCATACTTTTCTGTGAAATTCACGTGGAAATATATGAACATACCATTGGTAAAGAAGGTAGAACAACTCTGAAACCCAACTTATTGTTTAGTGTTGTGTTCGTAACATCTATCCGTATCTTTTTTGTTTCTATCATAAGAGAAATTGACTTACTGTTTGGTTACATTGCTGACGGTGTGTGTATAATCCGCATTTCCTGGTATATTTCTTCCCACATTTGATACACATAAATTTGTTATCAGTGTGATGCAAATTTACATGCTGGTTTAACTCTCTTTGACGATCAAATTCTAGATCGCAATACCTACAAAGGATTTTACACTTGCGACAATGATCGGAATATACGTCTTTTCTGTTGAACGTATTGTCACATTTACTACAAGTAAATCGTTCACCATTACTGTGAATAGATTTCTTGTGTCTGTTTAGTTCAGATTGTCGACCAAAGGTTTTTAAACATACATCACATTGAAAAACCATTTTTCTAAGTACCAGTTCCTTACAGTGTGGAACTTTCCTATATGATTGTGTAAAGGATAAATAAGATTTCATTGGTTGAACGTGTCAGATGTTCATGTTACTGTTTGCTATATTTGTTCAGTATGAGTCATTACTCGATACCTTCATTACCGGTAGTGTGTTTATAGTTACCACATGTTGGTGATCAAATGTTTACATTACTTCGTCTAATATGAACATTGTTTTGAAATGGTTAGTATTTCCATCACAAACATATATTAAATTGTATTCTTTTTGTTATCTCGTTTATATCAAGCAACGAGAAATAAGAAGGTGTCCGATAAAACGAATGAAATTTCAAAAAGTACTTTTCCACGCTATTCAAATGAGCAAAGCATACCCTATTTTTAAACAAAGCGAACGGAAAAATACTTCTTGAATTGTCATGTTACTGATTTCCCTGTGCTACACTGAACAATATTAGTAATAGAAAAGGCAAGACAGAATTCAAAATTTACAAATTTAATTACATAGTTTTGCACATTACACATGAAATAATTACAACTTCATATTAACAAGTCAATATTTCACACAAAGTTCTTGTACATTATCAATGTTACCGTTCCATTCCATAACATGGTCGATATTACACATCGTAGTTGAATTTGATGATTGGATTTAACCTAAAGTTTATATCTATTGTCAATCTCACCAAACCAAAAAGTTGTCTGGATTACACTCGGAACATCGTAGAAATCCAAGTTGATTTTGATGGTCTGAGCTATACGGACAAGGAACAATAGAGTTCAACTCTGGCACAAAGTCACCAATCACACTAGCAACGTCTTTCAGTTTAGCGTATTCTCCAGGTCTAAGCGTGATCCCTTTTCTGGTAGGCACTACCTCTGTTTCATTTGGAGGTAACCAATATTGTCTTGTGTTTACACAATTAGCTCTGGCTTGTACGGATGAGTACACGTTTCCCCCAAGGTGTGATGAGTGGTCTTTCTGTTCCGCTAGGGCTTGGTCCAATTTATCAAAACTGTTTGTCAACAGTTTCCATCTGTTTAAAGAGAGAGAAATTCCCTTTCTCGTTGGGATTAACTTTCCGTCTTTCAGCTCCCATTCTCGCACATTAATTCTGATTTGGTCTTTCCATTCTTTGGCCTGTACAAATCTGTTATTATTTAACTCTATGTTACAACGTGCGTTCTCCATCTCGGTCAATCGACGAATGATGAAGTGGTGAAGAAAAACTATCAATTTATATTCTCATTTCATAGTGACCAAATTCCCTCCATGTCCTTATTTGCTCACTTCGATCTGTGAAAACCTATACTTCCACACGACGACGACGAAGTCATTGTCGATCTGAATCCAAATTTGATCAATCTATTCTTTTACACGATGACGTAGTCGATCTGAATCCAAATTTGATTATATGACCAGGCAAATGTTGTTCGAGGAGGTAACACTATCTTTTCAGCCTCACCCGATGAACTTATTTGGATACAACGTGTGAATGTATAGATTTTTCACAGATCGTTATGACCAATTAAGTTTAGGTGTAATCGAAACGAAAGGTCATGACTTCTGTTGATTGACAGGGAGGGAGGGGCATGACCATATTTATCCGTGCCAGCGTGCCTACCTTTTTTCGGCGCCTAAAACTGAACACTCTCTACTACTGACAGGTTATCGCAAGCACTTCTACTAACAGTTCTAGGACCTGTAAATGCCAACAGTTTGGCTCTCAAAACTACTGGTAATGGGAATTGTCTATACAACCCTTTTTCTCAACTTTTCACAGGAAACGAAGATCTTGCTGATAGAATACGTCTTCAGCCAGTATTAGTGTTGTGTCAAAATAGGAAACTATTTGCACACATCTTGGAGAAGTTAAATAGGACATCCAGAAATAAACAATGAGAATCTTGAATATCTCTTTACCTGTTTACTTCAAGGTCAATCATTAAACATCTATGACGTGGCTGAAAATAAGGGAGATGCTATAACATATCACTACAAACATGTCGTGCTGGTAATTGGGCAGGAATGGTCAATATAATGACTATTGCAATAGGGTCGCCATCTCAATAAATATCTGGTTAACCAGAGGCCTGTAAAGGGATAAGATCACTTCAGAAATTAATGAAAAGGTAAATAACGCTCAAAATCATATTTCATTGATTGATTGATTGTTGGTTGCTTTACGCCGCATTAGCACAAAAAGGCTATATCGCGGCGAGAGCTAATTCGACTATTTTTACAATTTAAAGCATATTTTTAAAATAAGACAAAAGGTCCTTCAATATACTAAAATTCTTGACTAAAGCAAATTGAGTATATACAAATAAAAATCAACAGTAAAATAACGTGATAAAAATTAAAATCGATTTAAATATAATAACAATTTTATATTCTATAATAAATTCCAATTTCTTTTAAAAAAGCAACAATATTTGTAAATGGAACATTATTAAATAAATCATACATATTATTGACATTGAAATGCTTCTTACGAATATCAGCAAAGTCAATACAATTAATTAAAACATGTTTAATAGTATACTTGCAGTTGCAAGGAACACATTGTGGTTCATCTTCATTTTTTAAAAGATACTCGTGTGTTATTCTAGTATGACCAATACGGCATCTAGTAATAACACACTGATCTTTTCTGCACATAATATTATTAAAAGGTTTGCCTAAATTAGGTTTAATTTCATGCAATTTATTATCATCTTTTTTACTCCATTTATTTTTCAATATATTAAAAACATATTCCCTAATATTAGATTTAAAATCAGTATATGGTATATCACAGTTCGATAGAGGGTCACCCAGGGCATTCTTTGCCTCAAGGTCTACAGCTGTGTTTCCAAGGATTCCAACATGACTCGGAACCCATAGAAATATTATTTCTTTCAGAAGAATTTTTAAATTCCTCCTTACATATAAAATTTTCAGGATTGTTGGGTTTTTAATTTTAGTATTTCGTATAGCTTGTAAACATGAAAGTGAATCCGAACATATAATAAATTTGGATTTATCTGAAGAAGCAATAAATTTCAAAGCCAAAATTATTGCTTCTGCTTCAGCAGTAAAGATGGGTGCATCAGATGGCAAACGGAGGGTTGCAGCTCTGTCCCTGAAGACAGCCGCAGATGCAACTCTATCACCATCTTTTGATCCATCAGTATAGACAGTTGAAAAATCTAGATAATCGGCTTTAATTTCAGCATAGTATTGCTGAATTAAAAGAGGATTTGTTTTATTTTTATTGTGTTCACGGAGATCAAATATCATTTTTGGTTTGGGAAGTTCCCATGGAGGACATTTGCAAGTTTGAACTTGAGCAACAGATTTTAAATCAAAAGAAGCTAAATGTGGTTTTAAACGTAAACCTAACGGAGGAATTTTATTTTCATGTTTTGCAAAAATATCTTCATAAATCGGATTAACAACACAGCTGTAGGCAGGATTATCTGAATGGGCTTTTAGTTTGACAGCATATTGAAGTCCAAGCTTCAAACGTCTGTCAGTGAGTGAGTGCTCATCAGCCTCTACATACAGACTCTCAACTGGTGAGGTTTTAAATGCGCCAAGACAGAGACGCAAACCTTGGTGATGCACAGCATCGAGAATCTGTATGTAGGACTTCCTTGCAGAGCCATACACTATAGAACCATAATCTAGTTTAGATCTAACAAGAGATCTATATAAATTGAGTAAAATGTTGCGATCAGCACCCCAGTCAGTGCTGCCGACAACTTTTAAAATATCTAAAGCTTTTAAACATCTCGCTTTTAACATTTTGATATGGGGTAGAAAGGTTAACTTTTTATCGAAAAGTAAACCAAGAAATTTGGTTTCATCAACCATTTTAATTAAGTTGCCGTACAAAGTTAGTTCTGGATCAAGATGCAATTTTCTTTTGTTACAAAAATGCATCCCGACCGTTTTTGAAGTGGAAAATTTAAAACCATTTTCCGAGGCCCATTTTTCAATTCTTCCAAGACATAATTGTATGTTTTCAATGTTATTCATATTTTTGCCTCTGTAACATATTAAAAAATCATCAACGTACAATGAACCTTCAATATTACTTTTTAAAACTTCAACAAGGCTGTTGATTTTAAGACTAAATAATGTAACAGATAAAATACTGCCCTGAGGGACACCCATCTCTTGATCATACAGATCAGACATGGTCGAATTAACTCTAACATTAAATTGTCAGTTAGAGAGAAAATTAGAAATAAAATTAGGCATATTGCCTTTCAACCCCATATCAAATAGATCTTTTAAAATAAAATCATATTTCACAAGTAGCAAACCGGTTGCATGAATTGGAAAAAGCTTAGTGTAGACACATACCACAAAAATCCATATGACTTGAGATAATGTACATCTTATTGCTTAAAGTTATAGGGAGAGGTTAAATGATTTTATTTGACCATCATGATTTCCAGAGAAAGGTTGTTTATCTGCCTTTTGGTAGAGACTACCTTATAATACCAATCTTGCACCGCATAGTACGTTTCTAAACACTTCTAGCTCGTGTTGAAATGTAATTGGTAAGTATGTTTTTAAGCAATTTTGCGCCTGTCCCAAGTCCGGAGCCTCTTGCCTTTGATAGTCTTGAATGATTTTTAAAGGCAGTGCTTTAAGGCCTGACTTTCAAGTCATGAGGTTCATCTTTCCTTACGCAAATCTTTGCTGGGGGTCATTTTGCAAGAAATAGATCCGGAAATGTTTAAATTTCTCCTCTACCTTTTGTGGTATGTATTGGTTTTTGTTCCTTTCATTTACATTGGGAAATAAAGAAACGATCAGTGTGAATTGTTCGTTTTAAAAATCTGTTTATTAATGTGTCTTTTGCATTATAAGCAGTCAATCTGATTACAAATCATTATTCGAATTCCGTGTGGAAAGAGGTCCGTTCAATTTCGAGTACTATTTGCGATCTAAAGATATTTTAAAATCATTTCACTCGTTGATATAACATGATATTTAATTAAAAGTCGACTGACCGTGAATTATATTGCATAATATACAATTTAAAGTATTTCTGTACGTGAAGCCGTATGACGTTATAGTTATTTCGGTCTCAGTTATGTAAAATATGAAATTATCGTTCCTGAATAGGGTTCCACTAATTAAAGACAAGAAGCGTCAAAAAGTGATAAGAAGCGACAATAAAATTAAAATAGCGATAAGAAGCGACAATATAATTAATTTAGCGAGAAGAAGCGTCAAGAAGACTATATAGCGACTATACATAAATAACAAAAATGTCATTGCAACAACTTATTCCCCATAGATATTAAAAAAAACATGCATTATTTTTTATTATAGGGGCGGTTATAAAACATTTTTTATATTACTGTACATTGATAGATAAAAATATGTTTTTATTAAGAAGAAAGGGATAAGTTTTTATTAGATATCAAAAAAAATATATTTTATGCACACGCTAAAAATTGGCCATCAAAACAAAAAAAATTCAATTTCCTTTTAAAGAATTTATTGAATCAAAACCATGCAATATCATTTCCTTTCTAACAGTGAAATTCTTCTTTTTCATAGGGACATATTTGATAGGTGTAGCTTCACCCTATCAAATGAGAATAGCCTCGTGAGAGAATTACGATTCGCTTGTCCCTTGTTAGTTATTGTCGCTTCGTCACTAAATTAAACTTCTTGTCGCTGTTTGTCTCTAAAATTCTTTTTGTCTCTTATTAGTGAGACCAGTCAGTTCCGTCCTTAACTTCCGTTTTTGCACTGCAAAACAATCACACAATTAACGATGCCTAGTCCTTGTTGGTGTACCTGAGTGTCATTTAAGAGGAGGACTTGCATTTCTAAATAACTTAATAAGAAGGAAAAGTTGGATCAACGCCATGGCTCAAACGTAGATTGTCATGTGCGATGCAATCGTAGAACCCATATCAATCAGCTGTTGTTTGCAAGGCACATTTTACTGAAAACGACTACGTTCAGGAAACTATTCATGGTAAAACTTTATTTTCTTTAAGAAATATATACTGTTATTTATATAATCGCCATGCAAGTAAACCAAAGTCTGTTTGCAACCGCAATTATCGTTTGAGAATAAAAAGGGGGGTGAATTCAAGACGTCATAACTTTTGGGATTACGATTCAATATCATCTGTTTGACATTTTTTGGTTAATACTACAATTGTATGGTTTTTCTACAAGAGATATATTATACTGATAATTATTTTAGCAGTAATTATGTAAATTTCGGTTGTAATGACAAGAATTCATGAGCTATGCCTCGGGCTTTCTTGAAAAATATCAATGACAATGTAAACAGGAACAAAACATTGACATGAATGATGCTCTCCACCTATGTTATAGTTATTTAGGTATGTGTGTTGCACAAGTCTTTCACAAGTTTCAAAAAAGCTAATGTTATAAAACTTTTTTCAGGGCACATACCCACTTTATAGAGACTTGTCTACTGCCATGCATTCCCATCCTATTGTCATGCACCATTTGTAAGCAAGAGACTGAATGGTTTACAAAATTAAAAATCAGGACGGTGTCCCGTTAAACCAAAAGAACTAAACTGGATGAATATTGTAGGAGAAATCTAGAGGAAAGTTTTGATTTGTGAAATTGGTTTTCCTGAACAGATGTACATTCATCCTGCAGGAAAGATTTATAACTGTCCACCATCAACTGACGAGCTAATGTTGAGCTTCACAGATGGAATTACTCAAACACCATAAATGCCTATGTTTTCAGCACAGATTTCACAAATCATGACATAGCTGTGCATTTTTATGCCCCACCTACGATAGTAGGGGGGCATTATGTTTTCTGGTCTGTGCGTCCGTTTGTCTGTTCGTCCGTTCGTCCGTCCGTCTGTCCCTCTTCAGGTTAAAGTTTTTGGTCAAGGTAATTTTTGATGAAGTTGAAGTCCAATCGACTTCAAACTTGGTACACATGTTCCCTATGATATGATCTTTTTAATTTTAATGCCAAATTAGAGTTTTTACCCCAATGTCACGGTCCACTGAACATGGAAAATGATAGTGTGAGTGGGGCAACCGGCATTCGTGTACTGGGGACACATTCTTGTTTATACCTGTTAAGAGTCGAAAACTAAATATTATTTTTATATAAATAAACATATATTGTGTCATTTTAAAACTTATATTTTTCCAAAGGATGCATGAATGAAAGTAGTGAAATTCATTTTGCTTTGCTATATAGATTTGAATTACAATTGTTCATGTTATTGTAATGCATATAAAAATAAGGAGATGTGGCACAATGTAAATATATGATATTCTGTGAGATTATCAAACTAAAGGGGATAAGAAATGGGTATTTAAGCAGTTACAGGACTGTACTACTGTACAATCTCCAACAATGAGAAAAACTCATACTGTAAAGAGAATTTCATATTTACAAGTAAGTTTTGTTTTTGCATTGAATAATTTTCTTCTATTGTCTTAAAAGCAAATATGGGAAGTGGTTAAAATGCTAATGAGACAGCTTTTATGGCCACCAGATGTCATTGTTACCTTGATTAAAAACTCCTTTTTAGCTCACCTGACCTGACTCATCACTTGGTTTCGTCGTCCATAAACTTTTACAAAAAATCTTCTCTGAAACTACTGTGCCAAATTTAACCAAACTTAGCCAAAATCATCATTGCGGTATCTAATTTAAAAAATGTGTGGTTAGACCCGGTCAACCAACCGAGATGGCCACTATGGCCAAAAATAGAACATACAGGTAAACTGTAGATTTTGGCTTATAACTCTGAAACCAAGGCATTTAGAGCAAATCTGACATAGGGTGAAATTGTCTCTTCAGGGAAGATCTATCTGCCCAGGAATTTTCAGACAAATCTGACAACCCGTTGATGGATTGCTGCCCCCAAATTAGTAATTTGAAGGAAATTTTGCAGAGTTTGGTTATTATCTTAAATATTATTATAGATAGAGATAAACTGTAACTGCAAAGTAAGATCTACAAATAAGTCAATATGACCAAAATTTTAAGTTGACCCCTTAAAGAGTTATTGCCCTTTATAGTCAATTTTTAACAATTTTCATAAATTTTTGTATTTTTTGTTAATTTTTAAAAAATATTTTCAACTGTAAATACTGGGCCATGTTTATTATAGATAGAGATAATTGTAGCACCAAGAATGTTCAGTAAAGAAAGATCTACAAACACATCCCCATCATCAAAAACACAATTTTGTCATTTTATATGTGTCCGTTGTTTGATATGCACATAGACCGTCCAAGGTGAGCGACACAGGCTCTTGAGAGTCTCTAGGTCATTAATACAGGTAGATAACTTTATCATGTTTATACTGAAAAATAATTTTGCTTGGAGGGAGAATTTTAAAAAAGTTCTGTCTTCAAAAGAGTTGACATGTTACTATGTACATTAACCATTATGTTACTTGATGTTCTAGCAATACACACAGAACGGAGACTAGTCAATCTTTGTGAATTATTTTTCATAGGATAGGAGTAATTGAATATGTGTATATAATCAATAATTAAAAATAGTTTTATTTACATTAAAAAGGAAAAGTTCTTATGTCTTAAAAATGCATTTCATGGCGAGGTACAGAAAATATACTGTAAACAGTAGACTATAGATATAGGTGAACTAGGTACAAGAGAACTCTAAATCTTAAATACTACAAACCACCTCTGTTCTATGGAAGATAATGATATAACTGGACTAGAAGTACACACAACCTGTAATTAACTGCCTTTACAGCGCTTTCGCGCTTTGATTAATTTTAGTTTCTTGTGTACAATTCGGAGTTTAACACTGAACTAATGCACATTTTTTTTTTAACGGGGCAAGATGAAAGACGCCCCCGGGTGCGGGAGTTTCTCGCTACATTAAAGACCCATTGGTTGACTTCGGCTGTTGTCTGCTCTATTGTCGTTTACCAATTTTATTAATTCGTTATAGTGTGTGTGTTTTTTTTATTGCAGCTAAACAATGTAAGTTCTCACTTTAATAAACGGAAACTTGTCCAGAAATGCATATATTTATCGGTAGTGTATGATGTACATGTAAAGTAATCAAAGATACCAAGAGACGATGAATACTTTTTTTTTTTTTTATAAATCATAGAAATGATACATGTTTGTACATGTGAAAGGTTATGCAAAATAAAACAACACTTACATTTCTACAGACTCAATATATTTCATTTACATAACACAAAAATCAACCACTGTACAGGAGATTGCTGATGAAGTGCAAATCATGCAAAGGAATTTTCAGAGGATCAGTATCAAACAGTTACATGAGGGCCACAGTTTTGTAGCTGACTCATAATGACCAGAAAAAGGGTACATTGTTTAATCCCTAAATCAAGAAGTTATTTTAGACAAGAGGATTGGACTCTAAAGTTAAGTGGGACAAGACCAAACTGCTAACCAAATTCATTGATGTTTTTCCGATTAAGATTAAGTACAGTTAGAAGAACAACAAAGTTTCCAAACTTGTGTGTAAGCGTACGTGTCCGAGCTTTCTTTTTCTAATTTGGAACTTGAAGGGACATGCCATTTTAATGAATATTATTTCCCTGCTGTTTTCTATCTATAAATTAAAGAATATTTTGTTTTAAATATAAATTTAAAATATTCCAATCTGTTTATATTGATTTTACGAGAATTATTGCATCCATTCAAAGCTGTTTATTTATATTAAATAAAATTTAAATTATTATAAAAGGTTTGAATGCAAAACTTAGAAATGTAAGAAGGATAACTTCATAAATATCGTAGATGATTAATTGTTGTGAAACAAGTTTTTGTTATGAAGCTATTGTAATAAAACCTAAAACACACTTGTGTAATTTGAATGAAATTAAGGTTGTCCGTCATGTTGATTTTCTGAAAGTGATGTTGATGATGTGAAAATTATTTCGTCTGATCAGGAGTTGTCATCTCTAGGAATAATTAGCTTAAAGATTGTCGATGTTCCGGATGACACTAAACTTAGATTGAAATGTTTAGTTAGTAAGTGGAGGTCTATTTTCTCAAAAGGTCCCACTGACATTGGGCTCACATATATGATTAAACACGAGATTCAGTAATCAGATAATAAACCTCTTAGACAAGCTAACAGGCGTATTCAAACAGCATTGTTCGATGAGGTGATGAGGCAAGAGGACATGTAAGTGAAATGTTGGATGCGGGCTGTATAAGGGAGTCAAACAGTCCTCACGCTAGTAACGCTGTTCTCGTTCAGAAGGACAGTTATTTGAGATTTTGTTTAGATCTTTAAATAAGAAGACAATTCGTGGTAGTTATTCTTTGCCTCGCATTGACAAGACGATTGATTGTCTAGCTGGGGCTATGTATTTTACACGACTTGACCTTCGGTCGGCATATTGGCACATGAATATTGAAGAGTACGAAAAGCAGAATATCGCGTTTTCAAAAAGTCATTTGGGATTCTAGGAGTTTAAAAGGCTCCCATTTGTTCTGACAAACGCTAAAAATCGTTTCAGAGATGCATGGGTGAAGCGCGTTTAAGTGAGTGTATGTTATTTTTAGATGACATTGTGGTGTTTTCATCTAATATAGAAGACCATTTTGCTAGGCTGAAATCTGTTTTACACCACTGCTTGAAACTTTAAGGTAGCAAATATTTAAAAGGGTTTATTTCAGACGTCTTCATTTCTCTCAATTCCAACAGATTGTACCGTCAAATCGTAAGTGATATTTGGCTGGTACAGAACCGTTTACTTTTAGTACATACATTTCAGTTGACTACAGACAACTATTTCAGTCAGTCCGAGCATTAAATGTTAAAATTATTCGTACAATTGAGAATGAAAATAGGGAATGTGCCAAATGTGGGAATAGAATAAAGAAAATATATCAGTTTAACTTTTGAAAATAAAAGGTGTTCTTAAAAATCTCCGTTTTCAAAGCCAAAACGAGCATCTGTGAGATACGTTCAGGGACGGGTACGCCACTAAACTAGTCTAACTGAACATCACAATGTACGGGGACCTGCTCCTGTTACAAATATATACGACGACATTTTTTAATTATATACCTGTGTGCTATATCAAGTGATCATTGGAAGTAAAATCGGTTAGTATTTGTTTATTTTGTACTTGTTATGTATTGTTACGTCAAATCTTAAGCCCCCGCTATTAAATATTCATGGTTATTTTTTTATAGATGATAAGATGTACTAGCTGGCGGAAAAGCACACCATATTGATTTGCGAAAAATGCCAATCTTGAGAATGAATTTCCCTTCGCCATATGGCTCGTGATATTTAACAATACCAGGGAGTGAAATTAAGGCTGTAATTATTGAATATCAGCACTTTTCTTATTTAATAAATAAGTACATTCTCATGAAAACAGTTCCAAACAGTTCAACATTGGACCAGGGAGAAGATAAATTTCCATGTGATACCTGCAAGAAAGTGCACCACAGAAATGAAGACTTGCAAATACATAATTCCAGAAACCATCAGGTAATACTATGTACCTAACATCACTCGATGACAAACAGTTCAATAAAGTAGCAAACAAAAACCCGTTACTTTATGTAACACAGAATATGGCACTACTTTTACAGAAAATGCCTGAAAAAAGTCAGGAATATGACAGTTGTTATCCATTCGTTTGATGTTTTAGAACTTTTGATTTTGCCATTTGATTTGGGTCTTTCCTCTTTGAATTTTCCTCGGAGTACAGCATTTTTTTTGTTAGATTCTATTAGATATATTAATTGATTTTACTAGACATTTTAAGATAACAACTTATATTTCATTTTTATATTTATACAGGCTGGAACACCTGCACCAACCCCAGCACTGTCACCAACTCCAGGTGCACTTCAAGTTGTAGAATTTCAATATATGCTAGTCATGGACAATCATCTAGATCTGATACAAATTTTGCCAATTCGTTTTTTTGTTATCATAACCTCCATGTTCATGCATATACCAAAGTACCTTATAGAGTTTACCCACTACTCGTGTATATCATTTGTTGCTAGCTTGTGCCAAAAACATTCCAATTTTAACTTGATGTGAAGTTCAAGTAGAAATCTTTCAAAGTTCCCCCATACACCATTAAATTTGGCGTAGACGACCCCCCCCAAAAAAAAAATGCCCTAACAAAACTGTGGATATATTTTTTTCAGTATTATTTTTATTTTCCAACCCCCATATATCCGAGAAGTAGGTCAAAATAACCGCCAATGCATCAAATACAGTCTACCAACTTTTTTCGAAGAGATACATAGCAGACCAAGATAAACATATGAATCTTTACTATCAATAATGTCATTACATTTAAATATAAAATTGTTATGAAACTTTCTCTTTGAAAAATCTTTGCTTTTTGTCGGTGTATCGTTGTTACAATGTTTGATGTAAATATTATTTTTTTAGTGCTTGCTGTTTGGGTCTTCTTTTTTAGCCATTTTAGTGTGTAGTAGTTTATATGTGTTATTTATAAGGCATGAGTGTTTGTTTTGAAATGAAATGCAAGGTTTTTAGGGCTAACTGTATGAGAGTGTACGTTTTAGTGTTTACTTTTATTGTATTTGGTAGCTGAATACATAAATGTATATTTTATTGTGAATATCACACCGCAAATAAAAGATCCATGACTGTTTTGTTTTTATTTTTCCGTGAACAATTCTTCTGTTTCCAGATAAATAGATCGCGAAAAAAAATCACTTTAAAATCTAGTTCATGGTTTTTTTTGGTCTCTCTGTGTTGTTTCTTGAGTAGTAATTTTACATATTTTTATAATTTTATAATGATTAAATAGTGTACACATATTAAACTGCTTATTTGGGCCCTTTTTGGCCCCTCATTCCTAAAATGTTGGGATCAAAACTCCCAAAATCAATCCCAACCTTCCTTTTGTGGTCATAAACCTTGTGTTAAAATTTTATAGATTTCTATTCACTCTCACTAAAGTTAGAGTGCGAAAACTTAAAGTATTCGGACGACGAAGACGACGCCAACGTGATAGCAATATACGACCACACGACGTGGTCGTATGCTAAAAAGCTAATCTAAATAGATGCCGTCTACCTCAAAAATGTTATACTAGTACTAAGTAATAAATAACACATTGTTTAAATATTTCTTTTCTGTTTTAGGTCTTTAAACCGTCGAAAATTCCTAAAAGTTTTGCCAAATACAACTTGTGCAATATATGCGAGGTTATAACGTCTTAGTATTTCAAAAAATTCTGAACAGTAAATTTATAAATATAACCATAGCGCTGACAAATTCATGTCAGCACAAAAAGTGAGTCTAGACACCTCGGACAAAGACAGATGTAAGGATGAATATCCAGTTATTTGAAAGCAATCTTTTAGGTAAAGTTCTACATCAAAATAAAATAAAATTTTAAACCATTTTCCTTAGCAAAAATGGCTTGGTACATGTATAAAAAACCTCATCTGAAGAGTCTAAGACAAATACCTTTGTTAATCCTCTTAAAAGAAATAGAGAAGTCTTGGTCAGATTGTTTTCAAATAAGCCATCTTTCATATTGAAATGCTTTAAACTTGCACTCGTACGTGTTGGATGTGACATTCCTGCTAGTAGAAAGCTGTGTAGACATGCAGCAACCTCAGGTTGCAACAAATGTAAAAAGAAATTCCCGGGTACTGTAGGTGAAAAAAAATTGGTGGTTTTGATAAATTAGAATGGCTGTCAAGAGACAACGAAAATCATCGTCAAGATTGATTGATTGTTGGTTGCTTAACGTCCAGTGGCAAATAGTTCATGCATATTCAGGACGAGAACAAGTTAACAATAAATACAATAGGTAGGTAGTTGTAATAGAGGTCATCTAGGATGATGGTCGGGGAAATTGTGACTGCCACTGGAAAATGAGGGTATATTGGAAAGGGACAGAAATTTAGCCTTGCAACAGGCCACCTACGGACCCCTTAAAGAGTTGTCGCAAGGGTTCTTAACGTGCAAAGAGCGTGGCACTCTCTTTACACGAGGCATCGGATTTAACGTCCCCCTTCTGACCGGACGTGGCTGCGAACTTGATACATCCCGCACAGCCAAACGGACGCCCTACTTTGGCAAGCGTTTTACTGCCGGTCGGGAGAAGACCAAGTGACCATATTTCTATACCCCAGTCACCCTTGGGAAAGTCATCGTCAAGAATGTGGTTTTATAAACAATTCTACTAGCAAGGAGATAAAGAGAACCTTGAACGTCAGTTTGGTATCAGATATTCTGCATTGCTTGAGCTTCTTTAACTATATCAGTCAATATAAGAGACAAATCTAGAATTCCAGTCCGACTAAAAATCTTCACTGGAACCTACATTCTTTAGAAAAAACGGGCTGTGTTCAATAAAGCTATACCAGATGGTACTTGTATGATGTGCAAAAAGAACGAAAAAACTATGAATCATTTCCGGTTGATTTGTGAAGAACTAGAATGCATACGAAAACCACTTATGTTAGAAATACTAAACATTATTAGTATGCTATTTGCCAAACATAAAGTAGATGCTACAATTCATATAACAACCGTAATAGTAAACCCATATTTTTTTATTGCACACGGTTGAATTCTCAAGCTCTTACATCAGACATTGATACTCAACTAGAACCATTATGCAGAAGCTTGTGCTATAAATTACATGCTAGAAGATATCAGTTACTGGACATTTCAAAGAAGTCAAAAACAGTCACGTGTGTTAATTATATATGCCTTGTTGAGGACTGATCGCATCTTGATACTTCCCCGTTTCCCTTAATTTTTTTCATACTGATGGATAATTTATTTTCAGATAGTATAAATTATCTCATCTAGTTGGATAAATTATTTTTCAAATAGTATAAATTGTCTCATTTAGTTTTTTTTTAATTAGTATAAACATTTTAACTTTTTCAAAATCTTTGTGATTCCCAATTTATAGCAGATGAGAGACCGTGTGCTTAGATGACATTTAAAATTAATAAGAAGATGAATCTTTCTTTTTTATGTGTGTGTAAATAAACCTTGACCATTTGTCTTATTGGTGGAAGATTATGATATAACTTTAAATAATTAAATAGTGTGACCGTTTTTTTTCTTTTTTAATATTGGTGGATAGTTTTCCTACTCCTATTTTTGGAGGTGTGCCTTAATTGGCAGAAGATAGTAAATACAGATCCAGTAAAAATGACAGCAATTGATCCTATAGGACCAGCAAAACACATGCTTTCTGTATGGAAGACAAAGAAAGTATTATGTGATGATGACTTAAAAAAAATCAGACCAAACTGGATCCATTTGAATGTCCCTCAGATGTAGAGAAATTTGCTATATCTTATGGATCATTTAATGCAGATCAGTTCAACTTCTAATTATCTAGCTTTACCTTGTGCATTTTGAGGTTTACCTGTAAAAATGTGTTGTGTTAAAGATCGTACCTTCAATGGTGTTATGTGTTAGTCAATGCCTTTTGTTAAAACCTGTATAATCGTCCAATGCAGACATTACAGATATCATTAAGTTATATAATTCTTTGTTTTAAGGTAAAAACAGTGCGATTGAACCTCTCCATACCATAAACTACAAAATTATTATTATTTGTATATCAGTTTGAGGTATCAAATAACATCAACAAGGAGTGACATTTTCTAACACCGTTTTTAAATTTCATTCGTATTATCCAGGTGGAAAGACCTTCAATTGTTCTCTGAAAAATTGGTTTTTAATTGTAATTGAGTTTGTGTCAATAAAATGTTTGTATCTGCATAAAGTACAACCTTTCATATCAAACAATATTAAAAAATACCACAATTCCAATACCAATTCAACAAATACATGCATACATATTATCTTAAATTAGGGTAAAGCCATGTAGTATATAGCTTTCTAAAGCATTAACCTTGGGACTCTTCTGCTTTCACATGTATTATTGATGGAGTCGTCACAGATATGTCTTTACTGTGTGTACCTTACATGACAATAATATTATGTACGTCACACAGGTAAAATAATAAATTTGTCGTTTTAACGTCCTGACAAACAAATATTTTATTTCAGCCAAAAGATTGTACTTGAGAACACAACAATCTCTTCCTTCAAGCACAACATGTGGATGCCACGAGCATCTCTCAGGAGACATGAATTGTCGAAATGTGCATCTGGTGCAAGAAAATTGGTACCGTTAATTTCAAGTGCAAAAGTGATAAGACAGAAAGTCACCGGACTAAAAAGGCACAAATAATTTTTTAATACGCACTCCAAAATAGAAAATGTTTATGTCGTTTATTAGTATTGTCAAAGAACATAAGTTCTGCCATAATATTTATTCCAAAGATAAATTAGGTAGCAACCATTTGATTTTCTGGGGTGGGCTATGGTGTTTTTTTTCTGTGCAAACTTTTGTTTTCGCCTTCGGCGAAGAACAATCTATTTTTTTAGCGACAAATTGAAAACAATTTTTTTCTTTCAATTTTAGCATTACATATAGTGGCAGCTGAGGGTGAAACAAACATTTTCTTTTTTTTCAGGGTCCAAAACAAATTATTTTTTTCACTTAAACCTGGAAACAAATCTTTTTTTTCCAAAAATAGTCAAAAATAGGGGTGCAACAGTCAATATTGTGTTAGCAGTTAAAAAACAAGCCTATCTTGCCCTTGTCCGACCGCACCTTGAATACGCTTGCAGCGCATGTGACCCTCACCTACAAAAACATATTTATCAGATTGAGATGGTCCAACGCCGTGCAGCACGCTTTATCAAAAGCAATTATTCAAGGGAGCCTGGAACAGTAACAACTCTTCTAGAAGAATTAAATCTAACACCACTAGAAATAAGAAGAAAAGTAGCACGTATAACACTCTTTCATAAAGCCATCCATGAAAGAGTTGCTATACCTATTCCAACGCACATTATAAAACCAAGAAGAACGTCGAGACTCCACCAACCGAACACTAAAAGATATGTACAAATCAGGCCAAACAAAGATATCTACAAATACAGCTTTTTCCCTAGGACCATCAGAGACTGGAATAAACTACCAGATGAACTATTAGAGATCGAGAGCAGTGAGGAATTCAAGACCAAACTCACCAAGCTCCTCTGTAGTGGCTAGCAACACAGACAGTCGATACTGGTAGAAAATGTTTTTAACCTGCACCTGTATATAAATTTTTAGCACAATTTTGGAACCATTGTTTGTAAATATAGAAGTTTATTGTCATGTTGGAGGACGTCAAAAGTTAAAACTATACTTGAGTGATGGGTCGAAGTACCCTTTTCAAGTGACGACCGCTATGTCGTAGATGTAGATGTTATCATCTTAATATCACTACATAAACAACAAATGTAACAAAGAAGCACAAAAAGGCATACATCAAATTTAACATTCTCATTTTGCTTTTCTTATACGGCTGAATTTAACTATAAAAAAAGTCTACCCATAAATGAAAGAAGGTTTTCATTACTGGTGTAAAATTGCGCGTTTGAAATTTGCACAGGTAGACATAAAAATAATTTTGTCGTATGACGGCATACATAAATGCAGACTCTCGTAAAGTAGATATAACAAAAACAGACTTAACAGTAAAAATAATAAATAAAATAATGGAGTAGTTCAAAAGTATGAAACACTTGCCCCTTCACCAATATCTACAAAACCATCAGACACGCACACTATTATAATTCATACACCCACTGAATCAACACATCCTCACCTAAAAAATCTATGCAAACACCTGTAATAACTACATAACCTACACAAGTTCAAACAACTGTAGACACACTCTAAACTACTTATCATACATCAACATCTACAAAACTGTCGGAAACCCTCACAACTATAATGCATACACCCAATTTAATAACTACAGACACAGCCTCAACTGCACAACCTGGACAAACACAAAAAAAACTATAGAAACAAAACAAACAGAAACAACTTCGAAAGCTACCAACACATAAAAGAGGAAAGAGAGCAAAGATTCTAAAGGCAACTTCAAGAAAACTAAAATAGGTAAAGTGATAAAAATACTCGTCTGATCACATACCATTCAAGATTGTCAATGTTTGAATATTGCCTCTTTACGAGTGCATGTATCAACTTAATTAGATTTGTCGCTGAGCGCAGTCTTGATACAACTGCAGAGGTTAAACTTTAAACAGTTGGGGCAAATTTGGAAACAATATTCAAGTTTGATACTATCTAATTTTGGATTGGGATCAAATTTTTGACATAATAACTTCTAAATATATACTATTCAAATAAGATATTGAGCATGATGTGTGTATAATTACCAATGTTACCGATAAAGAATAAAATTTTGTTAAAAAGGCTCAAGTCATCAGATTCATAGTATGCAAAATGAACTTTTGACAATTAACAAATGAATTGGTTTTTATGACAAACATTTCAAATAAAAACATACATTCATGACATACAGGGATTTCTTTTCACCATTTATTTTTACATTAAGTATATGGTAGGAACATTCACACTTTAACAGTCATGAAAGTGCTACATTGAAATTGAAAAAAAATCAAGGGTATGCTTTTTTATAACTTAAAAATAGGGAGGGAGGGAGGGAGGGGAGGGTAGGGTCAAAAGCAAAACACATATGTTTTTTTTTCATTTGACCTTACTTTCAAAATTTTTATACCGACATGTCAAGATCAAACAAATTTTGTACACTAAAATCCTAAGCATATTGTATGTATGTGACTTACCTAAATGTTTGTTCTATTTATGTATATCAATTTATAAATTTACTTCTTGCAGCAGAATATTTCAATGCCAATTTCTTCTAAGTTACAGGCATCTTAGGAGAGAAGAAAGTAGGAAGGAAGAGACTATATTTGGTTCATTTGGGATGGTTATCCTATATCACAAGCAACATGGGAACCAAAAGGGAACATTCCTTCATCTATCATAAGTTGCTATAATAAAAAAATGTAAATGTGTATATTGAAGTATGTAACTTACCTAAATTTTTGATCTATATATGTATATATAAGTATATCAATTTATAAATTTTACTTCTGGCAGTGGAAGATTTCAATGCCAAATTCTTCAGAGTAGCAGGCATCTTAGTAGAGAAGAAAGAAGGAAGGAAGAGACTATATTTGGTTGATTGTGATGGTTATCCTGTATCACAAGCAACATTGGAACCAAAAGGGAACATTCCTTCATCTATGATAAGATGCTATAATAAAAGTGAAGTTTCATTTTTAAATTTTTGTTCAATGAAAGAGCAATTTGAACATGACTCATAAATTGCTATCATAATATATACAGACAGACAGACAGTACATGGAGGCATGTATATACTTAGACAATATCCTTGGAATGGTCAGTCTGGAACAATTCACTTAACATATTGAAAATTGATGGAACAATACATTCTTTAAATCTTTGTCATAATCCTAGCAGGAATCAAACAAATTTTCTACTCAAATCTAGTCAAGCATGTTAAGGATTATATCACCGATGTAGCTTTGTACATGTCCCATCTTGATTTTATAACATGCATATCATGGTTCCAATAGAGGATTATGTATTGGTGTTTGGTAATTTATCAATTATTGCATCCATTGTAGCAAGCAAAAATGTTCGGTGACCCCATTTTTTCTTTTGCTTTGCTTATTTTAATTCATGTTATAAGAGCAATATTCTCACACTTTATCTCTATAAGGTTCTAATAGAACGTTTTCTTTTTATCACCCAACATTTAATTTTCCATGAATAATCTATACAAAATCTGACAATTTTGAGTAACCTGTAGCGAGAAAAAAAATCCTATATCTGTGTTTGTCTTGTTTATAGCCTATTGAATTAGAGATTAAATACTTTAAATTCGGACGAGCAGGGCGAGGGAGAATTTAAATGTATTTTATTTCGTTTGAAATAGGGTTTTTCCCGTTTGCTATTTGTAGTTAATATTTACAGATGGGAACTAGTATAACTAGTTCGGATACTGATTTTGTAACAGTATGTACTATTTATACGTTTGATGTTAGGTGCAGGAGGCACGAGGAAAGTTTTGGCGGTTTTTATGGGTGGTGTTTAAAGGTACTATATAAAGTTTGGGATTTAAATGTATTAGTATCGAAGGTGCTCGCAGTTACGTCGGATTGAAGTTGGTCACATAGGTATATGTGCAGTTGCTGCCATGTGTATTGTACGTACAGGCGTTGGAGGCATTAGCCGGGGGAAAAAAAACGATGCGAAAGAGGAACAATGTTATATGTCATGTGTTTATATAATGTTTCGATTGAAGAAATATGTACAATTCAGTAAAATAAAATATTGTATCGCAAGAGAAAATAAGATGTTACTGCGAGCAACTAATCCAAGGGTGACTGGGGTATAGAAATATGGTCACTTGGTCTTCTCCCGACCGGAAGTAAAACGCTTGCCGAAGTGGGGCATCCGTTTGGCTGTGCGGGATGTATAAGTTCGCAGTCACGTCCGGTCTGAAGGGGGACGTTAAATCCGATGCCTCGTGTAAAGAGAGTGCCACGCTCTTTGCACGTTAAGAACCCTTGCAACAACTCCTTGAGGGGGTCCGTAGGTGGCCTGTTGCAAGGACAAATTTCTGTCTATCAAATATACCCTCATTTTCCGGTGGCAATTCAAATTTCCCCGACCATCATCCTCTATTATAACAACCTACCTATTGTATGTATTGTTAATTTGTTCTCGTCCTGAATATGCATGAAATATTTGCCACTAGACGTTAAGCAACCAACAATCAATCAATCAATCCAATATAGAGTTTCAGGAAAATATGCAAATAACTATTTGAAAAGCATATGGTATTGGCCAAGGGAGAAATATATCTGTTCAGGGACAAATGAATAGTCAAGATGAAAGGTTGGTACAATTTACTAAACATAATAATATTTTGCATGGTATATGTTGTTTCAGCTGCCTAGCAAGTATGCCTATCCTGACATTAATTTGGATAATAGGTTATTTGTCTATGATGTTCTATAGCATGAAAACAACGGGTCCCCATTTTAAGTGAATTAGTAGTTCAAAAGAATGGATTTGGGTATTAAAATTCATGACACAAAATCAATTCATGGACCAAATGAATGATAATGATGTTGATGTAAGCAGCTACATGTTACAGTACAACCTTAAACTATTGACAAAAGTCCTTCTGTTTAGATAGTTTGACATTATATATATGTGAAGTTTCATATAATAACAACTGTTAAAACAAAAACCAATATGATAAATAGCAATTAATGACTTGAGACCATATTGGTAATGTATCTGTTCACACAATCATGTTTTATTAAAATACATACATGTATAATCATGATTTATTTTTATAAAAAGATGAATTTGAATTTTATAAACTTTTTTCAGGTCATTGAAAGTGATAGCTGATTGTAAACCTCCAATGAAGGTGGAAGGATCCATAAAGCAGAGTTCTGCAGGTGATGGTTTCAGTTGTCAATAAGGTTGTGTTCAGACCTTTACCTCATTTATGGATATGCATATGCATTGTTTGATTGGTGATCACAACTACGATCTTCAGCAAATGTAAACTTATGACAAGATTAAGCTCAGATGGTATGATGCGTGTATAAACTTGTCTGAAATATTGAATTTTAATCGAACTGATGCTTCTCAACCAAATATCTCACAAGATATAGCCAAAGAACAACAAGGTTGGGCTTTAAAAAAAGAAAGGAAGCATGTGAGATTTTCAGACAAAGTGAAATTATATCTGAAGTCAATATTTGAAGATGGTGAAAAGAGTTGGAACAAGTTGAATGCTGGCACTGTAGCAAGAAATATGAGAGTTGCACTAGAGAATGGTACCAAAAAGTTTTGCAACAGTGAATACTTAAATGCTAGTCAAATCACATCTTACTTTTCTCGGTTAACTGCAGAGAAAAAAAATGCCATCAAAGTCTTCAGAGGATATTGACAGTGCAGTAGCTCTTATCGAGAGGTTTGAAGCCATAGAAGAAATAACAGCTTTAATCTAACAATGATTTTCTTAACAGTACTGTGTAATTTGTGTTCTCAGTTGTGTCATTAATACTGAACGCAGTTCTTTTTTTAAGTTAATCATTGTTTTTAACACATTGTTTTTATAAGAACATAATTACAAAATGATATAGCTAAATTCATTTTTGAATAGAATAAGTTGACAACAAATTTTGTCATTGTAAACCATATTTTTATTTATACTGCAAGCCTTTTATTTGAGCAGCCAAAATGCATTGGAAGTATATTTTTGTGTGATATACCGTCAATGAAGGTATATCACCTTCTTTGTGACGTTGACAATGTGTTTCCATAGAGTTTTATTGATGAAGTCATTAAGTAATACAGGTTCACGGAATCTTGACGTCATTTGCTTCAAATTCAAAATATTGGTTTTTACCCAAAATATTTCATTTGTAAGAAATTTTAGAGTTGCAGTATATAGAGAATAACCATACATTGTCTCACGATATAAATTGTATTTTTACTCGGCTTGAAACAGGATAGAAATGCTCAGGAAAGCCTTGATTTCTTCCCGTTTCTAATCCTTGTACCAATAAATTATATATTTTTACATAAGGTATGGTTATTCTATATATATATATATAGGGTTAGTAATATTATTCTCATTTACAATCCTTTATTATCCACATGCAGAAAAACCGGAAAACTAATTTTTTAAATTAATTTAGACATCTAAGGATAAAATGTGCAAAATAACGGTAAAGATAGTGACAACAAGTGTGGTCAGAGCTAGTGATTACTTTTTACAGTCTTTACAATGTCCTTGTAAATTCAGTTCAGAGAACTAAAGTTTACCTTTTGACTGTGAGCCATGTCTTATGATAGTTGTAGGACATGCCTTAGTCGTAAGATTTGTTTTCAAAACTGTCCAAAGTTACGATATGTCATAACATTTTTCGTAAATCTTAAATTGAGAATTGAAGAGTTCTCGCGATATGACTGTCCCGTCCGGTGATGGCCTTATGGTTATCAACTAAATTGTAAGTTACTTTCGGTGTTTATTTTCATACTGTACGTAAATCTGAGACTATTTTTCTTACCCATGATTTTGTATAAAATAACTATACATATTATATCTTTCCTTATTTAGTACTTTATCAACGTTTTTTGCGCAGCATTTCGTTAAGTACAAATGTAGGTACTCGATGTACGAGTCGCTATGTATTCGCGATCAGATAACCATTCCGGTTTGAAAAAACATGAACGCAGAGTCGTAAATAATGAGAATGGTCATGTGTCTCTAAGTTATGACAGCCATAAGAGCATCATGCACAGGTATGACTACGTATCTTAGGACAGCTTTGATATACATTCTATGACATATCATATTTTCTCGGATTCAAGAAACGGTAGAGTCAGGACTTTGGAAAGGAGGCGTAGAATAGAATCTTTCGGCGAGCGGAGCAAAGCAAAAACATTACTAACCCTTTATTGGCTGAAACATAAATTAGCACAAATTTGACGGTTTGTTACGTGAACATGTAGTGTAAAAGTGTAGTTAAATAGACAATAAATATAATATAAGTGTCTTTAAATATTAGTTGTATGTGTACGAGGCTAAGAAACAGGTGTAATGCGAGCTTAAGCCAGCTGTTACTTCTATTTCGAGCCGAGTACAAATACCGCTGATATTTTAAGACACTGAACACTTATTGGCTTTATCCTGAAATTAATTCTGTATATTGTTTGTCTTTTGAATGACACAAAAAATCACTTCTTTTTTTTGCATTAATTTTCGATTTGAAATCCCATGAGGCAAGCGTAGTAATATTAAATCACATATTCAGCTGGAGATTGGTTCGCCAAAAAAAGAATCTGGAATGGTCAACAATAATACATCGCTCAAGGTTAATAATTCTCTTTATTACTTTGATTTTTTCCGAAAAACTAAGGATTTTCCTATCCCAGACATAGATTACCTTAGCCGTATTTGGCACGATTTTTTTGGAATTTTAAATCCTCAATGCTTTTCAACTTTGTACATTTTTGGACTTGTTTGGCTTTATAAATATTTTGATATGAGCGTCACTGATGAGTCTTATATAGACGAAACGTGCGTCTGGCGTACTAAATTATAATCCTGGTACTTTTGATAACTATTAACATATCAACTTATTTTAACAGTAGAACATTGTCCAGTGTATCGAGGGTGATCGAGTTGTCCTACGCTTCAGACGTGACATTCACTAAACATGCATGCTGAAATTGACATGGTTGATTTTGTTACACATTCAAGTTTTGAAATCGACAAATGTCATCTGCTGTTCGTGTGTGTATGTTATCAGAAAATTGGGGTAATTCTTACTGCTCTTAGGCAATGTTTGAAAACAAACAGAACGTATAAAAGTAATCGTTAATTCGCATAAGGTCAAACGATACGTCATTAGAATGCGACTGCAATACCCATTCTGAGGTCACGCAGATTCATACAATGCTCAGTCCGGCAGTGGGCGGAGCTTTACAGCGATATATGTATAGTATACAGATACAGGATAGCGATATATGTAGGGATGTAGGCTGTAGGGCTGTATCTGTATAGTCAAATAATTTATTATGGTAAAACTCATTGCAAGAACATGAAAGCAGAAATGTACACGTGCATTGTATATTCTACAAAACAGTGTGGACTATTCAACCTGTAGTGCTGTACCACACATGTAGTTCCTTTGAAATCAAAGTACTAGTAGGCTAACCGTTGGAAGGTCTAAACACCATATATTTCTAAACATATAACATCTAAACACTTGTTGAAATCTAAACACTTGTTGAAATCTAAACATGTTTAGATGCTTAACGCGTTTCAAAACGTACACAGAAAAAGTGTTTAGATAAGTGTTTAGGATCTAAACACTGTTTTTACACTGTAGGACACCATATTGCAGGATAAAACCGGATCACTATCCTAGTCTAGTCGAAGGAGAGATAAATAATTGCAACGGTGACTGACGTTTGTTGTAAGATTAATTAGCATAACCTCACAGGTTTCTTGTTGTAAACAAGATTTAGGGTCATTTAATGAAATGTAAGATACGACCGCGACTTAAATTAAAAAAGACAAACAAGCATTTTTTATTCAAATGTACGGTTGAAATGTTTCACCCAAAAAGGGAAATGAGTGGTTCAACAACAATCAAAGGCTTTATACGAATGAGTCTGAAATGACAATAAAGTTGTGAATGACGGTTGAGAAAGGGGGATTCCCAGTAGGCAAGTTGCAGTCGGTCCTTGAAAAGGGACTCAGTATAACATTTCGGCGAAACAGAAATTCCGGTTACAGTCATATCCTGTTAAAAAACATTAAGGAAAAGAAGAAAAGTAATTCAAATATCAACAAAATTTAAGGCACATACCATTTGATTTTTTGGGGGATTGCCTGGGATTTTCATGCGAAAAAAAGATACGTTGGTCTTTTTTTATAACAAAAGTAAAAATAAAAATAACAAAAGTAAAAATAAAAATTCAAATAATGAATTTGTTTGAAATTAATTTTGTCTCATAGAAAAACAAGTGGACTAGATTACTGTTTTCAACCAAGGTACAATCATACTTGTTTTAGAAACAAACAAGTTCAAAATTGCCCCCACCCTTTCCTCTCCTACACCCCTGAGAAAAACAAATGGTCCGTACTATTGACTTTTAATTAAATAGGGATTACTGACTGGGGATCATTATCAATCAGGCACAAATGGACTGGGGCGTGTGGCGTTAAACATGTTTCGTATGTAAATACTAAAGCTGTGGAACATTTTGTTATCATGTGAGTGTAATAGAGTATTATACCTTCTGTTGGGTGGAATTGTGAAATAGGCGTCAATACGTCCTTGTTCCATCCTTTGTCGCTTTGAAGGCATCATGCCTGTTATTTTTAACCTAAGCAATCCTGAGTATTCGAGCGTCACTGGTGATCGAGTCTTTTGTAGACGAAACACGCGTCTGGCGTATATACCAAATTTAGTCCTGGTATCTATGATGAGTTTATTTACTGTAATAATGACCGAGGGACGTTGGTCAACGCTATGGTGGCAATTTGCCAAATCATGTCACGTTGAAATATTAATCAATAATTTATTACACGTAAATAGAAACAAACAAATTATTTATATATAACGAACTGTCCCATAAAAATAGATATACGGGAAATGACAAGGTTAACAACGATATCTAGTGGGATTAATTATAGTTTAGTCCTTAGAAAAAGAAAAGTGCAAGTAAGAGGTGCGGACACCCTCTACGGCCCTCGTGATCTGCCACTGGTGATTCTGCCTAGTACCCGCAGTCATTTATGGGCTTTGCTGGTTATTTTTTTTAGTGGTTTCAATAGTTAAGTATACAATGTATTGTTCGGAGACCATCCTAAGACACGTCCTAGTTATATGACAGTTTCGTTGACACAGCCACAGATGTATTATAAATCTTCGGTCAATGTAAGCCCACGAGTCAAAGACTCGAGGACTGACAAATATCCCTCGGCTGATAGATAGTTTATTTCTCATGAAACCATGTATGTGCAAAGGATATCCCATAATTTATCTGGGAAACGCCACGTAATAATCTGATAGTATAGAAGAATGAAAAATAAGTTTCTACCAGGTCGCCCCCACTGAGTGCGTGGTTGGGATCAGGTTGCAAATACCAATATCCGACCAAGAACGACCCTAGTACCTCTTACGTGTACGTGCAAAGCATTCACGTTACTAATAGATTACCAGAGTCAAGCGACGTTAACTAAAAATATAATTGACTACTTTTGAATAAAAATAATTTTGCCAATCATCTAAGTTTAAACATTTCAAATATGTGACTCTGGATTCGTCGTACATTAAATTAACGTCAAGGTTAACACAGATATAATTGTTTACAAACCTTATCTAACCTTGAGCTATTAATGGTCTGCTGTGAATAATACAAAAGGAATCATGAGTATACCTCCCGTAAGCAAAGCTTTAGGTGTATATACGAATCACCATGTCCATCCGTTCGTGTGTCCGCGTCCATCTGTTATTGGTCTGCATGTCTGTTAATTTGTCTGGTAAACGCAACTCCTCCGTAACGGATGGATTGGTATACAAGGATGGACAGTTATAGTACAAGACATGAGGATGTGCATAGAGTAGTGCGGAATTGGGGAATGCTATTGTGAGTAGACTCGCAATTATAGTTTCAGCTTCCTTATTGTGAACATTTCATTTTCTATGGATGAAGTTCCTTTATATGGAGGAAATATCCAAATTGATTTCTCGTTATGAAGTTTACATGATTTATGTGGTAGAGGGTTGCTGCTTACAAAGAAGCTCATAAAACCTAGGGTATCAACCAGATAAAATTGCAGTCCTCCCTTGACTGATTTACGGACACATCACGAGTTGGTTGACCATTAGGGGATATCTGAGACACGGATATTTTCCAAGTGTTGATAGTGTATTTGCTTACCCTTGAGGGGCATCTAAGACCTCTTCTAGTATTTGTTAGGTATTTGTTGATCCTTAGGTTTCTGTGTAGTACTTTGAAGACTGGCGCTGGTCTTTTTTTATTGTTTGATTTTTTGCTATGACGTGTGTGCGATGTCTGTTTGTCTTCTGGTTAAGAGTTTGATTGTCTCTTTGTTATAAAAATATCTCTTGAATTAAGAACTCCCATTGAATATGTATATACTGATATGTACAGAACAGCTGTATGTTTCCATATTTCGACTTCAAGAGTAATTATTCTTGTAAAATTAGTTTAATTATTGTGGTATTACATTGATAATTTCTATCTGAGCCAATGATGTAATGGAGATCTTCTGCCATCTTTTCTGCCGTCACATCAGACCTTTCCAAAACCAAAAGCTTTTGACTTCTTTAATCATCCATTACTTTATTACTCTCTTCCTCCATTTATTGCGGAACATTTCTTGGAGATCTTGATCATCTTTAATAACACTACAATATATTATATTATATCAAATTCCATACTGTGGGAGTTATCCATAATATAAGTATTTACGCTGTACAATTCATAAATAACATGAGTAATGTAAATAATGAAAATAACAAGAATGCAAGAAGTTGGTTTGTGTGCATGTGTCCAAAATAATTGTGCTAATTAGATCACAGCTTTGTTTACAAAGCGTCATAAGGACATCATATTAGAATGGTGAACAATTTTTAAACCCAGGAAAGTAAATGAAAAGGTTCCTGTTTTGCTGTTCAAATTACATAATTCCTTTTTATAGTGTAAATTCATGTATTGTTATTATAATAAGGACATTCATTATTTCACGAACTTTGGATGTTTTTGTTAAAATTTTTAATTAAACCTACATTATTTATTGACATGAATAGTTGGTGAAAATTTTTGAGGTAGTAATTACTGCATAAATGTTAAATTAGTCCTGCTCTGTGTTTAAAACAAGTTTATGTTTTTTTCTCAGCAAGTAAAAATATTATGTAATATCAGTGAAAAAGGTTAGTAATAACACTTACTGCTAATTGTGTACTTTCGCTTCCTTCCATTGCCTGAAACAGAAATACATTATTGTTAATACAGGAATTAAGACAAAAAGGAATTCTTTAATAAACTTAAAACAACTATATAAAATATAATATGTGCACAAATGTCATTGTTTGTAAAATGAAAAGATAATGTCAATCTAAAGACTACACAATGTATATTTATACAAAAATAGCCTTTATATGATCCAAGTCACTAAGGCTGCACACTTATATAAAAATGTCCAGTGCATCATTTAACATATGAAAGTGCTCATTATACAATTGTATATTAAATCTAATCACTTTTAAATGTACATTTTGTGCATTAATGTAACGGTTGCTGATAATAGTACATAGCAGGGTTCATATTTATACATCACTAACATGATTAACATGTTTGCACCTGTCCTAATTCAGAAAGTTTAAACATATTTTATTTTCTTAAATGTGCAAAAGGGATGTGAGAGACACAAGTTAATCAAACTTAAATAGTATTCTCCCAAGTCAGGAATCTGATGTACAAATTTACAGTAGAACTTTGTCGTTTGTTTATGTAATTTATACATTTTTTTTGGTTTTTTTATGTAGATTAGACCGTTTGGTTTCCATGATTTAGGGGCTCTTCTTAGCTTGTTCGGTGTGAGCCAAGGGTCAATGTTGAAGGCCATACAAGGACCTATAATGGTTAACTTTTTAAAATTGTTATTTAGATGGAAAGTTGTCTCATAAACATTCACACCACATCTTCCTATATCTATGTAATATTTGCTAGTTGACATTTAACACCTGCCATGAGCCTAAAACAAGAATTTTAAAGACCAGAACTTGAAATGTGAATTGAAACTAATGTATATTTTGTTAAATTTAGAGCATTGTCCATATATTTCATCAATCTCCTAAGCTGTACAGTGAACGATAGCTGCTTACATCCATGATCTTTGGTCAAATGAAGATAATCATATTATTGTCAATCATACCACATCTCCTTAAGTAGATATGAAATTTGGTAAAGTTAATTTATATGTAGCATTCGAGAATTATTAGTTAGTGTACTGGACATTAAAAGTAGTACATTCTAGTGATCCAGCAGCTTTTGAGCAATCTCTTTGTCAGCTAACAGATCCCTCTGTTCTCTTTTCCATCATCTTTTGCTATTTCATCTTGCAGGGCGAAGTACCTCTTGCTTACATCAATCTGTAGCTTAGAGAAAAATTGATCAAAAGCTGATATGAAGGATTTATGACCAGGGTGTTTTTGCTTTAATTTTCTGTACTTAAAACAGTCATCTACATCTAATGATGGACCAAGACGTTGGACAACCAGATCAAATGTTGTCTTCTTTCTACTTGATGCTGAAGCAGAAAAAGGTATATATTTAGTATATTTACATTTACAGCTGATTTCCTAATGCTTGCAAAGTAAAACTTTGGTTGGCTTGCTTGCTTTGTATAATTGTTTATACAAGCTTTGTGAATATTATTGACATCTTTAAGCAATATATATAGACATAGTTTAACCTGTATGTATATTATATCTTTATTAAATTTTACAATACTAAATTGTTTTGAATACAACTATATGGAAATATTAATTCACTTTATATTTTGCTGTTAAGAACATATAATACCAAAGTTCAGGTTAACTTACTAATACTTACCAATTTCTTGATTGGAAACTTCAGACTGAAATAGGTTCATTTTGCAAGTTGGTTGTTTCTTGAAATTGTGAGCTGAAATTAAAAAAAATATTTTGGAAAATGGAATGATCAACAACAATCTGACAACTTATAAAAAAAACCATAGTCTTCAATATATCCGAATGTTTATAATTAGAATATGAAGATTGTGTAATTACCTGGTAATTGTTTTGGTTTGATGAGCAAACTTCCTTGGACATCAATGTTGCCATAAATGACAAAGTCTGCAAAACTGTTGCATGGTCTTAAGCATCTAAACAATGTGACATCATATGTATACTCTGGATGTCAAACATGAAAACTAAACATATTTTTACTTTTCGTACGATTCAGAATGGTTTTAATATAGACAAAATGAAGATTTTAGGGCTCTGAATGTGACTACCTTGTTTATTTATTGGAGAAATTACATACACCAACAAAATCAGAATTCAAAATGGTAGCAATTTAGCTCACCTGGCCCGAAGGCCCTGTTCAGGTTTGCTCAAAATTAAGCTAATTTAACAAGGTATAGATGTGCATCGGAGCCTTTAACTTGATTCTTGTCTCCTATTGTTGTTTGTGAGAAATTTTGGAATTCTTTTTGCGCTTCTTTATCCTGGTTATGGTAGGGAAGTTTGGCTATGATATTTTGGATTAAATTAGTCAGGTCATGCAGGGGTTCAGTACACAAAATTTCGGAACTGGGGATATTGATATTTTCAGTTGGAAGATGGGGTTCAGGTATCAGTAAAGCTGGTGGTCTTGTTATTCCGTGAAGTAGTTGAGTAAGGTCCTCTTGTAGTTGTTTGCGGTCTTTATCGGTCGTCTCTATATTCCTTGCTTTTAATTTTTTTTACCAGATCGGCTTTTTTTCAGATTTTGAAAGGGACTTCAAATGCCTTCCTTTAGTTCCCTAATACTTGTTGTTGAAGTTGCTAGTTGGCATCTTTCGTGTAGACTAAGCAGTTTCATAAAATAACATCTCATATAATTGCCATGTTCTACTGCTAGAATTCCACAAAGACAGGAAATATTTCCTCCCCTTTGCTGACCTGATTCAAATTGACGAGCTGGCCCATGAAATTGAACAGCTAATTTACAGTTGAATTTGATATTGACTTTCTCTTCTATTATGGGTTGGACGATGTTGATGAAAGACTTAACAATTTTGACTCCTTTCTCTTGGGTCATTGCTGTTGGCGACACAGTATGAATTAAATGATCTGTAGCTGTCTGGCAAGTTTCAAAAATTTGACGGGCGTCATTGTATAGAGATTTATGTAAAGAAGACATATCATTGTAGATTGGTCTGCATGGATTGCATTTTTCAAGCGTATGTTTTTGTTTCCCAATTTTTTTAAGATTGTACTAATTTTGTATCCAAAATAATCCAGAAATAAGTTACGTTCTTCCGATTTTCCTCCCCTTTTCCAATATTTCTTTTCAGTCAGGTAGGATTGCAGTCGACTTATCCTTTTTTGAAGTAAGTGTTTTCCACATGCATTTTTGGATATCCGGCCATGAACATCATGGCTGGCTCGTAAAAAAATATAACCATGTGAACTACCCTGCAATATCATTTTGTTGCATCAATTTAGAGCTACATTATGTTACATGCTTGTCTCTGTTTAATTCCATAAAACATCAAAGGAAAGAAGAAAAATGCATGTTATAAAGATGTTTATTTAATTATTGTTAACCGACTCAAAATTACACATCAAAGATAATTTGTACAAATTTCAGATAAAACATTAGACAGTACTAGACTGGTATAATGTACAAGTTATCATTTTTTGTAAGTTAAATTCCAGTGTCAACGAATGCAAAAGCGTAATAATAGCATTTAATAAACTTATAAAGCACTATACCCCTTCCCCCATTGTTGATATTGTAAAGTCAATGTAACGCTATGTCATTCCGAAAAAAAAGAGGTGCACAATTGCAACATGTTTGAAACTGTTGGTGGCAATTTCATCAATCATTTGGGAGTTGCAGATACACAAATTTTACAGACAAGAAGATGAATGGCAAAATTCATATTTTTACCGGAAAAACCCGAAATCTAAGCTTTTGACATAATCTCCATTTTCATTCTTATTGTATAAATTATATGTAGTAGTGAATTATATCAATCATCCCCAACCCCAAAAAATGAACTATATTCAAGACTAATTTCACTGAGAAATCCTTTGTATAAAAAGATATGGTACAATTGCCAAAAACAACTTTTCACTAGAGACAATTGACAGAATTTGGCAACTATAGGTCAGCGTACGGCCTTTAACACTGCGCAAAACCCGTACCGCTTATAAAAGAACCCGAAATGACAAATGTTATTCAATTCAAACTAGAAAAATAACAGCCTAATTAATATACAAATATATGAACGAAAAACAATTATGATTGTGAAAAGAAAAGAATATTGAATATTAAATATTATTATAAAGTATGGTGAATTTGCTTCATAAATTTAAAAACCCTGAAAATATCCAACAAGTTATTTGCCTCTAAAAAAATAACAATTTAAGAAATAAATTACTTGTTGCTTTCAAGATTCTCAGAGTCCATTGTCGGGTGAAGTGATCAGCTGGGGTGTAGTCAAAACCTTTTGGGTATTCTATTGAACTAGCACTTTTGTCTGCAATCCTAATTTTAACTTTGGACAGTGACCATGGTGCCTCTGGTATTGTAGTTGATTCTTCAACACTAGTGAGAGTAGAATAAGTTTTTGACGGTCGACTTTTCTTGCGCTGCTTTGGTGGATTGACACAAGGTGCATCTGGTTCCTTTCTCTTCACATTTGACCATGTCCCTTCAAATAGTTGGTATTGTTTTTTTCACAGTTTCGAACTTTAATGGTGTCCGTCTTGCTACTTATCAAGTCTAGAATGTTGCTAAGGACATAAGAGATAGTGTGCATGCTATCGTTCTGCAAATCTAAAATTAGAATTTTTCAGTTGAATGACATGAAATGCTATTGATCTGATAGATTTAAAAGAAAATGATTGAACAAAAAGGTACGTTTAATTCAAGTGAAACAATTTGAATTATGCAGTTATGAACTTGATTTCTGAAAAAAATTCCAATACTTAAAATCTCTTGAATAGAACCATTTTTTAACTGGATAACATATAACAAAATTTTTTTTTTACTCTCCTTTATATAATTTCAAATTAATTTCATGATATTATTTCACATTTTACCCTAAATATTCACCCAAAAGTTTTAATACTACATAAATATAAAGTTTGTCTTCTCTTTGCAAGTGGAAACGGATGGCCAAATCTGGGTGTCGGCGTCTGGCGCCTTTGCTGTATTCTCGATATGTTTACTATTGTAGATCTGTTAGGTCGATTATTCTTCAATCTCCGGATTTCGTCTCCCTGTTCCCTCACCATATATCTTAAACCCTGTACTTGCGATACCAGACTTTCGATCACTGTTTGCAACTGGCCAACACTCTCTCTTGTCCTCGAGTGCTCTGCAGCAGTGTTCTCGAGCAACGTAGATATGGACTGTTTAACCTCTCCCAGAGCAGAACATCCAGATGAGAATGAGGAGGAGGATGACGATGAATTGGGTGCTGAACCTTGCTTAAAAAGGAACACCATTCCATTCCGTGGCTGGATGGTTTGTTAAGAGTAATATAGGAGGATTGCTGGCACCTAACAGCTTGGGCAACAAATTGTCCTCTTCCTCGATTTCTCAGTTTCTCATTATGATGTTCCTCACTGGAAAAGCCAAGTCTGGTTTAGATACCAATGGAGATTCTGGCAAATCAAAAAAATATTTCTTCAAGATCCCGATTGGGCGATGAAGATGAAATCATCCGTCATTGACCCTATCACTGCAATGGATAGTCAAGTGCCAGACACTTCAAATAGTACAAATTGCACAAAGGAAAAATCAGTCACCATTAACATCCACTGCAATGGATAGTCAATTACAGCGTCAGAAACTTCATTTTATACAACATTCATTCATACAACACATTTAAAAAGAGTGTAAGTTGTAACAGATTAAATGACCAATCAATTCAATCATCACTGATAAAGTTTCTTGTTCTGCCAGGCAACTAAATTATATGTTACTATCTTTATCCGAAGACCATTTTCAACCACTTTATTTGAAAAAATAAGTGAAAACAACTATTTATCAGTAATAACTTTAAAATACTATTGTTCTTCTACTGAAATTTGAACTGGGAACATAAGATATGTCGGTAAAAAAGCATGCACTCCAAAAAAATTTAAAACAAATAAATTCAATAATTCATCATTAACAGGTAAAAGTAAAGGCAACAGTAGTAAACCGCTGTTCAAAACTCATAAATCTATGGACGAAAACAAAATCGGGGTAACAAACTAAAACCGAGGGAAACGCATTAAATATAAGAGAACAACGACACAACACCGAAACGCAACAGAACACAGAAACGGACCAAGCAACAGACAAAACACCACGAGAATAACAAATATAACATCAAAACCAAATATATGAATTTTGGATAGACAAGTACCGTGCCACGTCTTATCTCAAAAATAAGAGAAAACACAAACGCCTCAACGTTAAAATGCAACACACACACAGAAACGAACAATATTATAACAATGGCCATCTTCCTGACTTGGTACAGGACACTTTTAAAGGGGAATAAAAGTGGTGGGTTGAACCTGGTTTTATGGCATGCCAAACCTCGCACTTTAATGGCACAGTTAAATATAAAATTGAAATGAAAACAAAATATTACAGGACTACAATACAAATAACTAGAGGCTCTAAAGAGCCTGTGTCGCTCACCTTGGTCTATGTGCATATTAAACAAAGGACACAAATGGATTCATGACAAAATTGTATTTTGGTGATGGTGATGTGTTTGAAGTTCCTACTTTACTGAACGATTTTGCTTCTTACAATTATATCTATCATGAACTTTGCCCATTAGTAACAGAGAACTATATTTGGTAAAAATTGACATAAATTTACCAAATTAATGAAAATTGTTAAAAATTGACTATAAAGGGCAATAACTCCTTAAGGGGTCAATTGACCATTTAGGTCATGTGGACTTATTTGTAGATCTTACTTTGCTGAATATTATTGCTGTTTACAGTTTATCGCTATCTATAATAGTATTCAAGATAACCAAAAACGGCAAAATTTCTTTAAAAATTACCAATTGGAGGGCAGCAACCCAACAACCAGTTGTCCAATTCATCTGAAAAATTCAGGGCAGATAGATATTGACTTGATTAACAATTTAACTTCTTGTCAGATTTGCTCTAGATGCTTTGGTTTTATAGTTATAAGCAAAAAACTGCATTTTACCCCTATGTTCTATTTTTAGCCGTGGCGGCCATCTTGGTTGAATGGCCAGGTCATCGGACACATTTTTCAAACTAGATACCCCAAAGATGATTGTGGCCTAGTAGTTTCAGTGGAGATTTTGTAAAAGATTACTTAGATTTATGAAAAATGGTTAAAGATTGACTATAAAGGGCAATAACTCCTAAAGGGGTCAACTGACCATTTTGGTCATGTTGACTTATTTGTAGATCTTACTTTGCTGAACATTATTGCTGTTTACAATTTATCTCTATCTATAATAATATTCTAGATAATAACCAAAAACAGCAAAATTTCCTCAAAATTACCAATTCAGGGGCAGCAACCCAACAACCGATTGACCGATTCATCTGAAAATTTCAGGGCAGATAGTTCTTGACCTGATAAACATTTTTATCCCATGTCAGATTTTCTCAAAATGCTTTGGTTTTTGAGTTATAAGCCAAAAACTGCATTTTACCCCTATGTTCTATTTTTAGCGGTGGCGGCCATCTTGGTTGGTTGACCAGGTCACGCCACACATTTTTTAAACTAGATACCCCAAAGATGATTGTGGCCAAGTTTGGATTAATTTGGCCCAGTAGTTTCAGAGGAGAAGATTTTTGTAAAAGATTACTTTAATTTACGAAAAATGGTTAAAAATTGACTATAAAGGGCAATAACTCCTAAACGGGTCAACTGTTGACTTATTTGTAGATCTTACTTTGCTGAACATTATTGCTGTTTACAGTTTATCTCTATCTATAATAATATTCAAGATAATAACCAAAAACAGCAAAATTTCCTCAAAATTACCAATTCAGGGGCAGCAACCCAACAACCGATTGACCGATTCATCTGAAAATTTCAGGGCAGATAGATCTTGACCTGATAAACATTTTTACCCCATGTCAGATTTCCTCAAAATGCTTTGGTTTTTGAGTTATAAGCCAAAAACTGCATTTTACCCCTTTGTTCTATTTTTAGCCGTGGCGGCCATCTTGGTTGGTTGACCAGGTCACGCCACACATTTTTTAAACTAGATACCCCAAAGATGATTGTGGCCAAGTTTGGATTAATTTGGCCAAGTAGTTTCAGAGGAGAAGATTTTTGTAAAAGATTACTTTAATTAACGAAAAATGGTTAAAAATTGACTATAAAGGCCAATAACTTCTAAACGGGTCAACTGACCATTTGGTCATGTTGACTTATTTGTAGATCTTACTTTGCTGAACATTATTGCTGTTTACAGTTTATCTCTAACTATAATAATATTCAAGATAATAACCAAAAAACAGCAAAATTTCTTCAAAATTACCAATTCAGGGGCAGCAACCCTACAACCGATTGACCGATTCATCTGAAAATTTCAGGGCAGATAGATCTTGACCTGATAAACATTTTTACCCCATGTCAGATTTGCTCTAAATGCTTTGGTTTTTGAGTTATAAGCCAAAAACTGCATTTTACCCCTATGTTCTATTTTTAGCCGTGGCGGCCATCTTGGTTGGTTGACCGGGTCACGCCACACATTTTTTAAACTAGATACCCCAATGATGATTGTGGCCAAGTTTGGTTTGATTTGGCCCAGTAGTTTCAGAGGAGAAGATTTTTGTAAAAGTTAACGACGACGGACGACGACGACGACGACGGACGACGACGACGGACGACGGACGCCAAGTGATGAGAAAAGCTCACTTGGCCCTTCGGGCCAGGTGAGCTAAAAAGGAGAACATATTAGACAAAGAAAAGCATGATTAATAGATAACAAAAAGCATCAGGTTTAAAATTCAATACGCCAAAAACGCGTCTAGTCCACACGAGACTCACCAGTGACGCCCAGATATAAAAGATCGAAAGTGAAAAAAAATACAAAATTGTACAGCACTGAAGATCAAAAGTTGAAAAGGTTTTGCCAAATACGGCATTGTTTGTATGCCCAGGATAAGAACATTCATATTATATAGAACAATTCACGCTATTGCAAACAGTAAATTTTAACAAATGAATATGAAAGAGATATACATAATGAAACTGAAGTATTAACTAGTTACAGAAAACTAAACCCAAATACAAAACGCCCAGATATACAAGATCGAAAGTGAAACAAGTACAAAGTTGTACAGCACTGAAGATCAAAAGTTGAAAAGGTTTTGCTAAATACGGCATTGTTTTTATGTCCGGGATAAGAACACTATTATATAGAACGATTCATGCTATTGCAAACAGTAAATTTTAACAAATGAATGTGAAAGATATATTCATAATGAAACAGAACAGACTGTCACAACATTTTAATTCATATTTTTTCAAAGGATTAACATTAATGACAAATATTCAGTTTGAATGTAGATAATTGTATGTGATAAAAAAGAATAAAATTGATTTGAATGCAAATAAGACAGTATCCATCTAAGACATATTGTATTTGTAAGCAGTTGAGCACTTGGAAGAATTACCTCCCTTTTCTGATTGCATGATAAAAAACAATTTTGACATGGATTTCTTAATTAAACATGAAAACATGTTAAAAAGTGTTCTATCTTTATTTTGTACGCCATTTTGAAGCATTATAATTACATCAACCTGAGGAGCGTACTCCCTTAAATTACAAATTTGAATATTCCTTTTTAACTTGCTATTTATAAGGCATATGCATTATTTTCATATGATTTGGTTGTGACATCTTCTAAAATACCAATTAAAAACATTTTATAGGTGGTTTTTGTAGAAACCTTTCTTGGCATATCTGAGAAACAAGTTTTCCACAGAGCTGTTTGCAAGAAAAACCGACGATGAATTGAAGGTAAATCTGTATAACTAAGTAAGTAAGTTAGCAAGTAAGAAAATTATTTGTTTAATAGTGACTTGTGTTTTTTACAATATATTACATATTGCAGTGAATTATAATTTTATTAATTAGAAGACAGGAAATTTGGGTCAGTAAGTCACTTTAAACATTAATGTCAAGGGTATAACAAACAAAATAAATAAATTTTCACGTAAAAGTTTTCCCTTACTGAAAGTTTATAGTTAAGGTATTCAATAGTTTTCTTGGATATATGCTTTCTTTTGATGGTAAAGTACATAAATGTCTTGTTGAAGATGTTAATTGTTATTTACTATCACAATTTAATTTAAGTTATAAGATCAACCAATGTCTCTTCTTTTTGTTTTTAACCATTACCATTGTTAAAGCTTTATGCCCGAGTTTGTTTTGATAAACTAAAAAATATAGGAATTTGGAATAGAAGGGGATATTAACTGTGTTATATTACGTGTACAATTTAATTACCTGTAACCAGTTTGCTAATAAAAGATGCAAGCTATAAAATGTAATATTATTTTTTTTCAGAGAAAGATACTACAGGACAAGATGAGTTATGATGTGAAACAAGATTCCCGCACAGCCAAACGGACGCCCCACTTCGGCAAGCGTTTTACTGCCGGTCGGGAGAAGACCAAGTGACCATATTTCTATACCCCAGTCACCCTTGGGATGGGCATAATACAATTTATAACTATTAACAGCTACTTAGTGAAACAGGAGCAAATCCTTGAGAAAAGGACCTTCCCAGGTTGGCAAGACCTGGGTAGAGATACAATTCTTCTAACAACCTATCTAGTAATTTAATGTATATAAACAAAAAAATAAGCATAAATTAACTTATTTAAAGTCACATGAAATTTCAAATTAAAAACAAATAAAATGTATTGTAAGGATTCTGTGGAACCCAGAGACTCGCCTACTTTTGCTGTAAATCCATAAAATCGGATACTTTATGAATCTAGCAAATGCTTTAAAAACTCTAACTGCAGACTGTATGTAATGTTAACTGGAGAAAAAAAGTAAATTACAGAATAGAAGGTACAAAATGTTAACAATAATTTCTTTTACACATAAACAAACTTTTGTCCATTTTTGCTACAAATCAAGGATAGTTTAAGAAAGATTGTTTTGAAAAACTATTTATCCACAGAGTAATTGTAATGTTTCCATGGGGAAAAAATTAACTCACTATTAAATTTAAGGAAAAACATAATTTTATCTTTTCAATTTTTTTTTTCCAGATACTGTCTTATGATCATCAACCAGCTCCTGTCTAAGTTTTGTAGAAATCCAGAAGAGATGAAGAAAATTATCAAAAATTAAAAAAACTTTAACCCCATAGTGAATATTTGTGGACCCTGGTGCCACCACTGATGAAATGAAGGATCACTCTGTCTTGCTTTTTGCTTTTTCAACGGAAACATAAGGCTTGACAAAACTATGAAAATGTTTTTGTTTATAACAAAATGACTAGTTTTAATTGTATAAAACTTGCGTATAGAAATAGGAAGATGTGGTATGAGTGCCAATGCAACAACTCCTCCAAAGTAACAATTTATAAAAGTAAACAATCATAGGTCAAGGCACGGCCTAAATATGTAGTACTGGAAATTTACTTTTAATATTTAGTACTATTATTTTTTTTTTTGTAATATTTAGGTACTTGTATTTTAAAGTACTTGATTTGTACTAAATATTTTGGTACAGAAATAATAATATATTCCATGTTTGAAAATCATAATTTTAAGAGATTTAAAATAGAAAAACTTTCAAAATGCTGAAAATGTAACGGTAGTAATCAAATATCTAAATTTCAAATACAAATTAAGTACTGTATAAGTCATCATGGATATCAAAAGAGTTGGTAACATTTTTACAACACTTTGTTTAAACTTTGACTTTAATATGTGTTATTTGTTTTGTAAGATGTTTCGCACATGAAAGAGAGTTGCTAAGGAAAGTTCCCACTGAGCAGAAACGATCTCTTGGTTGTAAGTTTTGTAAAGAATTTAAAGACTATCAAACTCGTTATACAAGCAACCAAGAGCCCCAAAAACACCTCACCTTCAAAGACCGGGAAGAGAAAAAGATTGTGAGATCCCGAGCCATATTGACATAGGTAAGATTACAAAATGGATATTTTATGGATCCAATATGAAAATTACACAAAACTTTAATTTGGATTATTCCTACAAAAGTTTTATATTACAATAGTCCATTTAATGTTTAATGTTATATTTGTAATTCTCATTAGATTTTGTCAAATGTGTTGACGTCTTCTTATTATATATTTAGGTGTGACGTATAGAAAAATTTATCACCTCCTCTTTATTAATTATATTAAATTTTGTACGTTTATTTACGTTTGAAGTTGGATTCATAACAAACTGGACATATATATATATATATATTACAGTTAATTGCTATTAATAAGTATTGCAATATGCATTTTGTTTAAATGAATTATCAGTATTTAGTTCTAAATCAATCCTAATTCTATCTCATTTTTGAATGATAGTTTTTCATATGTGACGTCATGCTGTTTCTAAATTTCATAAATTCAAATGTGGCATAACGTTTCTGCCTTTTCGCCATCGTATGTGACGTCACATTTTTTTAATTACGTTGACGCCTGCACTGATTCGGATGTGTGTCTATTTTGTGATAAACTTGGGTTTAGTTTTCTGTAATTAGTTAATATTTCAGTTTCATTATGTATATCGCTTTCATATTCATTTGTTAAAATTTACTGGTTGCAATAGCATTAAGTGTTCTATATTATAAGGATGTTCTTATCCCGTGCATAAAAACAATGCCGTGTTTGTCAAAACCTTTTCAACTTTTGATCTTCAGTGCTGTACAACTTTGTACCTTTTTAACGTGCGATCTTTTATATCTAGGCGTTATGTATTCAGGTTTAGTTTTCTGTAATTTTTAATACTTCAGTTTCTTTATGTATATCTCTTTCATATTCATTTGATAAAATTTACTGTTTGCAATAGCATGAATTGTTCTATATAATAAGAATGTTCTTATCCCGGGCATAAAAACAATGCCGTATTTGGCGAAACCTTTTCAACTTTTGATCTTCAGTGCTGTACAACTTTGTACTTTTTTCACTTTCGATCTTTTATATCTGGGCGTCACTGGTGAGTCTTGTGTGGACAAGGCGCGTTTTTGGCGTATTGAATTTTAACCTGATGCTTTTTGTTATCTATTAATCATGTTTTTCTTTGTCTAATATGTTCTATTTATTTGTATTGTAGTCCTGTAATATTATGTTGTCATTTCAATATTATATTTAACTTTGCCATTATAGTGCGAGGTTTGACATGCCATAAAACCAGTTTTAACCCACCACTTTTATTCCCCTTTAAAAGTGTCCTGTACCAAGTCAGGAAGATGGTCATTGTTATATTATTGTTCGTTTCTCTGTGTGTTGCATTTTAACGTTGGGTCGTTTGTGTTTTCTCTTATTTTTGAGATATTGAGATAAGACGTTGCACGGTACTTGTCTATCCCAAATTCATGTATTTGGTTTTCATGTTATATTTGTTATTCTCGTGGTGTTTTGTCTAATGATTGATCAGTTTCTGTGTGTGTTGCGTTTCGGTGTTGTGTCGTTGTTCTCTTATATTTAATGCGTTTCGCTCGGTTTTGGTTTGTTACCCCGATTTTGTTTTTTGACCATGGATTTATGAGATTTGAACAGCGGTATACACTACTGTTGCCTTTATTTATATTACCATAGTCCATTTGCCAATTCCCATAATTGATCCTGTAGTAGATTGATTGATTGTTGGTTGCTTAACGTCCAGTGGCAAATATTTCATGCATATTCAGGACGAGAACAAGTTCACAATAAAAACAATATGTAGGTTGTTGTAAGAGAGGCCATCTAGGATGATGGTCGGGGAAATTTGGACTGCCACTGGAAAATGAGGGTATATTGGATAGGGACAGAAATTTTGCCTTGCAACAGGCCACCTACGGACCCCTCAAAGAGTTGTTGCAAGGGTTCTTAACGTGCAAAGAGCGTGGCACTCTCTTTACACGAGGCATCGGATTTAACGTCCCCTTCTGACGGACGTGACTGCGAACTTGATACATCCCGCACAGCCAAACGGACGCCCCACTTCAGCAAGCGTTTTACTGCCGGTCGGGAGAAGACCAAGTGACCATATTTCTATACCCCAGTCACCCTTGGGGTGGATCCTGTAGTAGAAATTTTCTTCTTAAGTTGTCTCACTTAGGAGGGACAATAATTTTAATTGACAATGGAGAAAGAGTAAATTTGCCTGTGCTTAATGTGAGTAATCTAAAAGCTTTTGAAATATTTAAATTACATTTATATGTTGTTTAGCTACAAATGTAATTACTTACGACATTAGAAATTATTTTTCATGATAGATTAGTTAAACCGCCGATTCATCATTTTTAATTTCATTTTACTTTGCATACAACCTGAGTCCAAGATTGACAAAGGGAATTAATTTGTTTAAAAAGTGTGAAATAACAGAATGAAATCGGTAATTGACCAATTGACTATTCAAGAACATGATAATTATTTTTCTCACAAAGGTGGATTAATGTGAAACACATTAAAATGAGAGAAAAGGCAATAAAAACATTATCTTTTATCCAATTAATATTTTGTCAATACATTAAAATTTAAATAGTCTTAGATCCAACAATAGTTCATTCCCCCAGAACTACCTTCAATTGAAAAACGTACATTTCATTTGTTATACAATCCATTATTCTACTACATAACTGTTTTAACAAGTGACAAACCAAGTATTTGCTCAAAATTTTATGTTAATTTTGAAACTGCTATTGCTGAATCTTTTCATCTGTCACCATCTGAAACTGCAGAAAGCAGGAAAACACAATGGAACAATCACTCAACATGTCCATGCAATCTATCAACAGTGCATTAACTGACAATGATGTTAGGCAGTTTTTAACATTAGGGAAATCTTATAAAAGCCATGACCGCGAGAGGATGATACACTAGAGCAAGAAAATTTTGGAAAACTCAAACCCAAAAAACCTCATGGAAATTTTGACAAATACAAATTTGAGAGAAGTAATTTTATTGAGGAAATATCAACAATTGAAGAGGGTCATACTATAAATTGGACAAGCATGGCAAGAACACACAACTTTAAGAATCTACAAAGTGCCACTGAATTTCAGGACAGATATGATAAAGAGCAAGGTATAATGAAAGCAATTTTTACAGACTCCTTTATTCTTTGAATAGTTACTGAATATAAATTTTTGATAGATCCATGGATTGCTTTAAACTCTTTATTTAAAAGTTTGCTATTTAAAGTAAAGTTGTAATCAAGCAATCCAAAACTCCTGAATCGCAAAAACAGTAAAAAATATTTTTGTAAAACATTTCTAAGAATAAATGTTGTGCTTTAAATTATCAATTTGATTTACAAAAAAAAAGAAAAGAAAGCAGTTGCTATTATTACCCAATCAGAACCATAATGTAGCATTTTTACAGATGGTCTGAAACAGTTGCTTTCAATCTACCTTTATTTTTTTAATTAGGAATAGATATTTACAAATTTACCAAACAAAGTCGTGTCAGTGGAAGGGACTACTTGCGCCGTGTTCGTCGTTCAAAAAAAGGTTGCTGAAGACCAACATTTCTCTCAATACACCAAGGTCAGCCTAAATACTGAGAGGTATAGTTAAGGAAAAGGTAGAGTCAGGCGAAATAAACATTGGAAAAAAGATAACTCCAAAAACCTTCATAACAACAACGATAAAGAAGGAAGGAAACCTCATTGAAAAACAATCAGTCTATGGTTAAAAAATTCCATTAAAACACATATTCAGCCACTAACAACTAATAAATAAATCATGCATCTAAGACTAAAATATCAATCTGTACACATATAACATCCAATGGATTTAGTGTAAAGACGTCATAAACAGCTAGAGAAAAACATAATTTTGTGCAATGCCAAGTTACAGGTATCAATAGATTGTAGATCCATAAATATGTATATAAGATACTAGCTGTATGTGATAGTATGTTATCCGTAGGTGGCCTGTTGCAAGGCAAATTTTCTATCCCTTTCCAATATACTCTCATTTTCCAGTGGCAGTCCAAATTTCCCCAACCATCATCCCAGACGGCCTTTATTATTTCAAGACTTACCTATGGTATTTATTGTAAACTTTCTGTTCGTATCCAATATACTCTCATTTTCCAGTGGCAGTCCAAATTGCCCCGACTATGATCCCAGATGACCTCTATTGTACCAACCTACCTATTTATTAGTATTTATTGTGAACTTGTGCTCGTCCTGAACATGCATGAAATATTTGCCACTGGACGTTAAGCAACCAACAATCAATTAATCACTATCAATATAAATGTACTGTCCCAAAATGTGAATAAAAGGATTTGTTGTATGCCAGCTGGTAATGCTGTATTGGTTCAAGTGTGTGTAAGATGGAAACACTCCTTACAAGCTGCTGCCATAAAGGGAATTTAAAATTGACAGTTGAAATGTCGTATCACTACACTAAATATGACCTCTGCCACACGTTGTGTGGAATTTGTCTCCAAACCGATTTACATAAAATCTAGTTCATAAAGATGGCCGACTACAAATCGCACCTTCGTGTACTGAGTTTTAATTTATAAGAAAAGCAGATAGAAATATAAGACATTTTATAGCAAGGGAAGAAAGAAATAATTGGAATGTCATCCACTGGTTATGGAAAAAGTTTAGTTTATAAAATTGCACCACTTATGCTTATCCATAATAGAAATCTTGAGTATCATACGATTTAGAGAGTAACGGTTGTCGTAGACCAAGAGACATAAACGTAAGCTAACTAGAATAGTTCGGGAAGATCTTCTTTGGCTCAACTTGCGATCGTATCACACATACTTTTTTTTTATATAATACATTGTATCTATAGAATCGGTACAAATACGTGAACATGATGTCAAACAGACATTTCATATCAACAAGATTAAATATTCTTATTATGTTGTAGAAAAGACGTTCACTATTAGGCTGAGCTGAATTTTGGTGTGAGACAGGACTCGACCAAGAGGGACTTACAAAAACTTTCATCTCTAAATATATTGGTATGAGTGTATTGTGCATATTGTTATTACTCAAAGCAACTCTGTTTTAATATATTACAAATCTTAAATATAAATTAAACACCTCATCAACTGCTTAGTTGATTTGATGAAACTGAAGACAAACAGTCTCCAGTAAATATTATATATTCTCTTACATGTTTATATGATTTTGATGAATTATGTTCAAAGTAAATTTGAAAAAGAAACATACCTCCCGTTGTGAGCTTGTAAATCTAAATTGTCATGTTATAATTACTTTTGTGTTAAATGTTTTGTAGGGTTTGGAGTGATAGCCAATTCTGATTTCAAAAAGGGAGATTTTTTACTAGAGTATGTTGGGGAGCGTATCAACGGAGATGAGGCCAAAATAAGAGAAGAGGAAGGAGACTGCTATATATTCGGATACAAATATAATGACAAATTTCAATGGTAATTTTGAATAAAATGTGTAATATCTACATGATCTTTACAACAGAGAAAAAGATCAATTTCATCGAACCACAACTCATCTGAAACTAGACAAAGATGGAAATATTCGTAATATGACGTACAACTGTGCTATTTTGAACTTCGTAATTTTTCTTTATAACTGTTAGTCTTCTTTTTCACCGCAGAAAAGAAAGCGTTTTGATAAAATATCCAATTTTTTATTGATCCGTGTCTTATACGCTTTCGTACATGCTTATTCTATTTGACGTACTAAATTCAGTCACTATTACATTGTTTTCTAATTTAGTTTGTAATTTGAAAGCATGACTTTATCATATGAAATTAAGATTAATAAAAATTCAAACTTAAAACATACTAAGGCGTAGGTACAGTTTCCAATTTGTTAGCTTGCAGAGGTGGATTTAGGGGAGGAAGCCCAGCCCCCCTTTTTGGGAAACAAATTGGTTGCTTATATAGGGAATCACTGAAGCGTGACTAGAGCAGTCCCCCTTTTAGGTCAGTCAGTGGGCCCCAACTTATGAAAATTTCTGGATCCGCCACTGGCTTACATGTACATAGTAATAAAATGGTGAATAGAAGTTCTTTACTATATATATGGCCTTCCAAATACCGTTTCGATCCCTAACATCACTGAAGAGACATTTATTGTCGAAATCCGGATATGGTGTACTAAAGAAATATTGACACCGAATGTTTGTGGCACAACATCCTGTCCACAAGTTAACAATTATTTTTTTTCTGTGACGTATTAAATTTATATTAGGATCCAGTTTGTTACATCTTGTGATCAATTTTATTTGGCAATCGCCAATGGCAGTCAGCAGGGTTAAAGAACATCAGTTGTTCGACCTGTTAGTCAAATGCGTTTTGTTTAAATATACTTTTTCACTCTTTTGGTCTTTTGGAAAATGTTGTTTGTGCTGTTTTTAGACCCTTCTACAACGAAATTTGTTTGACATGCACACGTATAAAAACTGCGGTTTTTATCCAACGCAGTCATAGGTTTGAACGTAGTTTTCAATTTAGACTCGTTTATATTTTTTGTTTGGGCATGTATCATATTTTCCCTCCGGTTTATATGATCCGTTCATCCTATATATTGACTCTTAAAATTCAAGAGTTAATCTAAAAATGAGGGTACTTTTTATATGGCCTTCCAAATACCGTTTCGATCCCTAACATCACTGAAGAGACATTTATTGTCGAAATCCGGATATGGTGTACTAAAGAAATATTGACACCGAATATTTGTGGCACAACATCCTGTCCACAAGTTAACAATTATTTTTTTTTTCTGTGACGTATTAAATTTATATTAGGATCCAGTTTGTTACATCTTGTGATCAATTTTATTTGGCAATCGCCAATGGCAGTCAGCAGGGTTAAAGAACATCAGTTGTTCGACCTGTTAGTCAAATGCGTTTTGTTTAAATATACTTTTTCACTCTTTTGGTCTTTTGGAAAATGTTGTTTGTGCTGTTTTTAGACCCTTCTACAACTTTTCTAATATTAATTTTTTTTCAATTCCTTACCATGTTACTGCAACTTACCATTGATAAAATTAAATAAAAGAATCATATATATTAAGCGGCGGTTTAGTTTAACATTTGTTTCGGGGTCTTGTAGTGCTGGTTATGGATATTTACTAAAGGCACTGGCTACGGTTACTTCCAGGAAGATACACCAATTATTTCTTATTACTTCCATGCCTTATTGCCAAAAGGAAATTTCGGACAAGGCGCTGATTTCAAACGGAATTTCGGATGTAACCTTTAGTGTGGTTTTTTTTCTTCTGCGGTGTGGGATGTTGCGCACAACTGAATGCCAAGTAACATTCTTCTTAGTTAACGACCCCCAAGGGTGACTGGGGTATAGAAATATGGTCATTTGGTCTTCTCCCGACCGGCAGTAAAACGCTTGCCAAAGTGGGGCGTCCGTTGGCTGTGCGGGATGTATCAAGTTCGCAGTCACGTCCGGTCAGAAGGGGGACGTTAAATCCGATGCCTCGTGTAAAGAGAGTGCCACGCTCTTTGCACGTTAAGAACCCTTGCAACAACTCTTTGAGGGGTCCGTAGGTGGCCTGTTGCAAGGCAAAATTTCTGTCCCTATCCAAATATACCCTCCTTTTCCGGTGGCAGTCCAAATTCCCCCGACCATCATCCCAGATGGCCTCTATTGTAGCAACCTACCTATTGTATTTATTGTGAACTTGTTCTCGTCCTGAATATGCATGAAATATTTGCCACTGGACGTTAAGCAACCAACAATCAATCAATCAATCTTAGTTAACGTACTCAAAGCCCGGTTTAAACAAGGTTTTTATTCTCCAAATTAAGAATTAGAAATTTTTAAAAATGTATTAATATTACACACAATAATATTGCAATTTTTTGAACAGAAATAAATCATAAATATATAATAGAAAAAGAAATACATATTATTTATTTAGGAATTATATGTTTATCTTTCACACGACAGGTTTTATGGGGTCTAAAAGTGTCATTGAATTTCACGAGGAATGGAAGGAACCAGCAATTATTTGGACCACTATTGCCGCATCCAAGGGTGTGCAGCCCTTCTATGACAGATGATTTTTCAGATTTCAGCAAAATCCATTTGCACAGCATTTATGTTTTCTTCATAAATAAGTGTTCTTTCACTGACTGCCGAAAATCTTGGAAACATTTAGCATTGTTTGACCTTATGTATGCCATTTTAAGAGAATGAGTAATTTTATGAAACTGTCGAATAGTTATCAAAGGTACCAAGATTATAATTTAGTACGCCAGAACGCGTTTCGTCTACATGAGACTCATCCGTGACGCTCAAATCAAAATATTTATAAAGAAAATTAAGTACAAAGGCGAAGAGCACTGAGGATCCAAAATTCCAAAATGTGTTTCTAAGGACAGCGTGTTTTAAAGCATTTTGGGAAGCATTACAAAAACATGGATGAATGTGGGCATTGTAAGGTCATCACAATCGGAATTATGGTATGATCATACACTAACATGCTATTTAAAACTTGATTGCCAAACAATTTTCACTATAGCGCCTGGACAGGGAATTCATAGCCAAGTCTCTCTTTACCAAAACTTTTTCAATTCTTGAACTGCCTTTATAAAATATCTAATATAATGCATGTGCATAAATATAAGTAAATATGTGAAAGGTGTAGTTATTTATAAATTTAAAAGCTGTAATTTCAAAAGGAATTGTTCTTTTATTGTTAAATTAGTAAAAAAATTCACATATCAAAACAAATTTAGGAATTAATAGATATAGGAAGATGTGGTGTGAGTGCCAATGAGACAACTCTCCATAGGAATTAAGCACATATGAGGTTTTCTGTTTTGATTTGGAAGTTGATCATTATTGTTTCTGATTTCTCATTCTTCTTCTTTTGTATAAGACTCTGGTTTACTTGTTCTTACCTCACCTTTGATAGCAAAAGCATTCTTTCTCCCTCTCAAATGGATGGTTTTCTGGTAAAAAAAAAAAGCTCTATTGTTGAGGTTAACCACTTTGTGTAAAGATTTACAAAAGAGCCTTCTTCAATAAGGACATCAATGGAATGCAGTCTGGCTTGAAACATGCAAAATCTTGCTGAATGCTGGAATATCACACATGTTATGCAGGAGTGCCATTAGGACTGATGAAGGGGCTCCTCTGTAGGTATTACACAGTGCGCAATCTGTCAGTTCTAGCAATTTATTCACTAAAAGGTCCAAATATTGATCTAGATTTTTTTTGGCTCTTATGTGTGTGTACCCGGTACAATGCCAACCAACATCATTGGTCCTAAAATATTACTGACATTTACAGGCGAAACAAGCCAGGTGAGGATTAATGGCCACACCGACTTTTGAAAGGATTAAGACCATCACTTAAAAGTGCCAATAGTACTGTTCAACTTTCCTCTATATTCTGAAAGACTCCTCCGTCTTCATACCACGATTTGTATATGTTTCCATCAGTTACGTCGGTTAAATTTCTATTGCAAAGATCTTGTCTGGAATACAGTATCTTGCATGTATTTTCACTGCCAAAAATCCTTGAAAGTCTTCGTCCAGTAGGCATATACGTGACAGTTTTGCGTGCACTTATGGACTCCACTTTGAATCGTGTCCTACAACATTTGGTACACTCTTTGTCTAACGAGTGTTCATTGTAATTTGTTTTGCAGAAAAAACAAGCAGTCATTAACACATGCATCATATCTTCTTGTTTTAATAATCATCGATTTGATCAGCTGATATGCTTCTTTATATGATTCAGGGAGGCAGTTTGGAATTGGTCAAACTATTTTCTCATTTTTGAGGCACATACAGATGGGGAATGTGACAAAGAGACAACAACCCGACCATATAAAACAACAACAGCAAAAGGTCACCAACAGGTCTTCAATGTAGCGAGAAATTCCCACACCCGGAGGCGTCCTTCAGCCCCTGAACAAATATATACTAGTTCAGTGATACTGAACGCCAGACTAATTAATGTTACTATTGTGGGTAACATAATGACGGATGTGATATTTCTATATCATCATACCCTGATATATAAGCGTTATTACACTGCTTGCTTTTTTTTTGGTAATATGTAACATGCTTAAGAAAAACAACTACCTTGACTTTAGATTTTGAGTTCTAGTATAATTAAAATAAATTCTTCATTTCTTTCTTGATTTTTTCTTTACTTCTCAGTTCCTGTAAGTGAAAAAAAAATGCATTAGAAAATGATATAATTCTGCACTTGTGAATATAGAATAAAAATTTAAATACATTTGATCAAATAAAAAATACAGAAATGTTCAGATATTTAAAAATATATACCTATGGTAAATTCAAAATGTATTAGTCGTTTCTATTTATGCAGTTGATGCAATTTCTGTATACAACATTATTATGACATCACAAATTTTTTTATGCATCTATTGACCCACAAATATCTAGCTGTTATTAGGAGGCTTGAAGAGTACAAATATTTCTACGTTTTTTCTTTACAGATTTATCTATTACACTATAACATGTTACTTGATGATATGACACTAAAATAAACAAAAATAATCATTTTGTTGACCTGTTATTTTTTTTTCAAATTTCAAATACGATGTACATGAAGAACTTGTTTTTGTATTTGATTAATTTACAAATAATATAAATTAAAGCTTTTTTTCATAAATATAAAATAAATATCTACATGTATATGCACTAACCTACAAAGTTGTTAGTTAAAAAGTAACAACTCAATATGTTTTAGATATAAGAATTATGTTGACAATTAGTATACCTAATCTCTGCAGCCTTCTTCTGCTGTCAAGGTCCTGGAGCTTTTCAATTTTTTTAAATCATTTTTATTGTCTTCAGTAGTTTTATCATAATATTCTTTGAAAGTCTGCCAAAAAATGCAGAAGAACTCTAAAGCATCACTCCCATCAAGGTTTAGCTTCTTTGTGTGCAGGAATGACCTGAAACAGTGATACAAAAATAAATGAAAAAAAAAGACACTTTGTTAGTGAATAAGTAAAGCATTTACCAACTAGGGGCCTAGCCTGCCATAAAAGGATAGTAAGAATAAGCCCTATTGGCATTTTCATGAAAGGTTTGAGGACATAAACAAATCAAAGTTGCATTTTCCAATATGACCTTGCTCAGCCATTTTCCCATCCCCTAACAAACTAGATAGATAACTCATTGAAACTTATAGACATTAGATGATTAAAAGTTTATGTAAATGTTTGATTTTAGCCTATTCCCCTCATTTTCATGATAAAGGTTTAAGAACTTCACCTAAAAAAAACTGTTATTTGGGGCTTTGTCTGCGGGGACAACAACATATTTATCATGGAGGTCGGATAAGTGTTTAGCAACATTAGGGTCTTCAAAGATTGACGTAGCATGGGCATTGATGGACCCATTCAGTTTCTTAATTCTGATTTGTATTTACGACCTCACTGCCTTACAAGCTGCTACCAGTGTATTTATATTATCTACACCATTTTGAACGTATATTTATAATAAAATAAATACTAGTCCCCAAAAGTTGTTAAAACTTATATTTAAAAAAAAAGTCCATAAACTGTAAAATACAATCAAAATTAAATTATTATAGTTTTAAATATGCTAAAAAAGTAAACAGTATAGTCTAGTAATTTTCAAGATTCTAAACAAAAGAAGTATTAACTTACTTTAATTTGTAAAAACAAACAATATAGCAAATACATACCTTTCTACGCAATACATCACCAGAAATGTTACATCTTCTTAATTTTAAATAATTGTGAATCAATATAGATGGACTTTTCTCTACTGGTTCACACGTGTTATCATTACAAGTGTAACCTTGTAATTTCACCTTTTAATTATAAATTATAAAAAAAATAAGTACTAAATATACAAATGCTATAAAATAATAAAAATACAAAAGTAAACTCTTCCTTTATTCAGCTTATAATTTAGCTGTTGTCTCTGGCTTTGAACTTCTTGTCTAAGGCTCTCATATGCTTTCGTCTTCTTTGGAGATACCTCTTTCTGCTTCTCAGTCCCTGTCTCAATAAATATGCCAATCTCTTTCTCAATGTATAACGTATAAATATATAGAGTGAACAAGCCAAAAGGTTTTATGAAATGAGGTCAAAACCTACAAAGCTGTAGACTTGTCGGAGAGGGAGCATTCAGAAAAAAAGTAAAATCAATGTAATAATTTCTTTTTTAAAAATGCGCTAACAGGATTATAACTTGGTACGCCAGACGCGTATAGTTTGTACATCTTTCCTGTTTAGTAATGCTATTTTAATTTCAAAATTATGAAAAGGCGAGACATATCTCTATGATAACGAAAACAACGTTTAACCACAAAAAGAAGAATATATGTTTTATATGTCAATTATATGGTCATGTTTATAAATTTTCTGTTTACCAAAACTTTGAATTTTTTCGAAAAACTAAGGATTTTCTTACCCCAGGAGAAGATTACCCTAGCCATATGTGGCACAACTTTTTAGAATTTTGAGTCCTCTATGCTCTTCAACTTTGTATTGGTTTAGCTTCTTAACTATTTTGTTCTGATCGTCACTTAAAAGAAAAATTTATAAAGAAAACTATAACAGAACTCGATGATAAAGGTGAACATATATCAGAGCAATCTAAAATTCTAATGGAACAACAAAATTTTTATAGAAATTTGTACTTAAGGAAAAAAATAGACTGTGATGATTCATCAATTTTTAATCATAACATTAAGCTCACAGAAGAGCAAAGATATTTTTGTGATCCACAAAGTATGGGGGTGAAAGGGTTTTACATCTACAGAAAAAAAGCTAATTGAGATTTCTAAAAGATGTAAAAATCTTTCTAGAAGGATGTTTTACTATGCTTTTCTATCGCAAAACCTAATACTGCGAATTCTGTAAGTGACATTTTATCATTAGATATTTTGAACTTTTCTTCTTTGGATGACTTCCCATATTACATCCAATGAAAACATGGAGGTGTGCAGTCAGTAAGTGACCTAATTAATAAAGAAAATATGATTTTTTATAAATTTAAACAATTTCAAGAAAGAGTAAAAATCAACAATTGTATCAAATATCATAGTCTGATTTCTGGAATCCCTCAGACTATGAAAAAATGCCTTGAAGAGAACAGTTTAAAGCCAGATTTGGATAAGCCTGATAATGGTGATATTTTTTTAAAGAGAATTATAGGTTATGTGAAAGCAAAGTCTGTATATAAAAAAAAAGTAAATAAACTACCAACAGACAAATTTTCGAAATGGGAAGAACTGTCGATTATTGATTCAATAGAATGGTCAGAATATTTCAGAATACCCAAAAAATCCTGTAGAGATAAAATTGAGAATGGAAATGGGGAATGTGTCAAAGAGACAACAACCCGACCAAAATAAAAAAAACACAACAGCAGAAGGTCACCAACAGGTCTTCAATGTAGCGAGAAATTCCCGCACCCGGAGGCGTCCTTCAGCTGGCCCCTAAACAAATATATACTAGTTCAGTGATAATGAACGCAATACTAATTTCCAAATTGTACACAAGAAACTAAAATTTAAAAAATACAAGACTAACAAAGGCAAGAGGCTCCTGACTTGGAACAGGCGCAAAAATGCGGCGGGGTTAAACATGTTTGTGAGATCTCAACCCTCCCCCTATATCTCTAACCAGTGTAGAAAAGTAAAAGCATAACAATACGCACATTAAAATTCAGTTCAAGAGAAGTCCGAGTCTGATGTCAGAAGATGTAACCAAAGAAAATAAACAAAATGACAATAATACATAAATAACAACAGACTACTAGCAGTTAACTGACATGCCAGCTCCAGACTTCAATTAAACTGACTGAAAAATTATGATTTCATCATATGAACATCAGGCACAATCCTTCCCGTAAGGGGTTTAGTATCATACCATCATAACATATATGAGAAGAACATAACCCGTGTCATGCCAACAACCGTTTTTTAGAATAAATGTGTTTAGTTCCGACGCAAAGACCTTATCACTGACTCAATATTAACGCCAAAATATGCAATCTTTAAAGACTTGACAACAGTATCGTAATTATATCCCTTCTTAATAAGTTAATATGTTTATCTAAGAACCTTTCACTACAAATGTCTGCATAGAATCATTGCAACTAATACATTTGTATACAAAATTAAATTAAAAGACACCAATATGTGTACTTTTTGTAAATTTGTGTGAAGAAACCATTGAACACCTTTTTTTTGAATGCACAATATCTCTCGTACGGAATATGCATGAAATATTTGCCAATAGACGTTTAGCAACCAACAATCAATCAATCAAAGGCTATTATATAGGGTGTCGAGACCAAATGCTCCCTAGCACATTAAGGGCAACCATAAACTTATTAGGTAAATAACATATATGAATTTCATACTCCGATCACCAACTGGTATATGTAATCTGAATAAATAGAATTAAAAAAATGTACTTAAGGTGCGTTTTAATACATTTAAAGTTTTCAATATTTAAAAAAAATTGTATGACCCATCTACGATAATAGTTTTTGATGAAGTTAAAGTCCAATCAACTTGAAACTTAGTACATATGTTCCCTATTTGTTGATCTTTTAACTTTTAAAGCCAAATTAGATATGTTTACCCAATTCACAGTCCATATAAAAATACCCTATGGAAAACATATATACATATTTATGACCATTCGGGTCAAGCAGCACAACGTCAGAAATCATTTAAGATAGAGGTATAATACAAGTCCGAAATTTGAATCTAATTTCCGGGTGTAGATGTGGTATCCTCCCAAGGTGAATTAAATATTATGACTCGGATGGACAGGGCCACTCTTAGGTGTGACTGACAAAGCTTTTGCTCAAAAAGTGAGAGCGTACTCATTATAACTGGGTATATAGAACCTCTCTCAATCGCTTAAGTATAGTATTCTAATATCATTCTTTCTTCTTCTCCACTTCTTCTTCGATTGAAAAGTATGATTTCTGCTAAACACATTTTTGAAAATTCAACATATTGTTTTTGATTACAGATACCAGATTTTTTTATCTTTTTAGAAATTAATTTTAAGTAATTACTCAAAGTCATGACATCTCCTACCAAAGGTAGTAATTGAGTTTTGTTATATCTAATTTTTTCTAATGTAGCTAGAGCTTTTGAAGAAATTTCAACCATCCACGATATTTTATACATTTTTAAGAAAGTGTCCGCAACATTTGCCTCTTCATTATTCCCTTTAACTTTGGATTTAAAGTACATATCTTGCGCAAATTTCTTCATTGAATGTATAATTTTCAATGCAAGTGATGGTTTCTTGAATTCTTTTGTTTCAGAATAAAAAAAAGAAATACTTTTTACACACTGGATAAATATGTTCCACTTACTATAAATGAGGCAATCAGCAATTGAGGACATATTGTTTTCCGTTACTTTTAAGTTCATGGGTTATGTCTACATGGTATAGTTATGATACTTCAACCATGGAAGCGTCTTGGGTAGTGTTCCATGGTCCACTTTGACCTCTGATCTATGTATAATGCTTGATTGACTGGTTAATTTTCTAACTGTTATATATTAATTATGGGAGGGACATATGTGGCTTATAGACATCTAGTTTTCATCCCGTTAAATACTAAAAGGAAGTCTTGACAACTGAGGCGCTATACAAAAAGAAGGGCAATCAATGGTCAAAATACACACCCGAAAATAAATAAGACGCACAAGGACCAACAACAACAACATTCAACATTGAAAACTAAAAAAAACAAATGAAACACCAACCCCGAAAAAAAAACTTGGGCGACCTCGTGTGCCCTGGAAGGGTAAGCAGGTCCTGCTTTTTGCAAGACACCCCCGAGTTTCTCATGAAGGTCACTTTCGGGAACAGAGGAAAAGACAACTGTAGAAGGTCTGTTGTCATGTGTGATATATATAACACAATATAAAATCATTCCCTTTCATAGAAACCAAGAAAACTTTTACAAAAATTTTCCTTGTATATTGCGTAGTAAATTTTCAAACTATCGGCAAACCGGAAATGGCTGCACTGCAGATAAAAAAATTGCTTACACATTACGACTCAACATGATCAAGCTTTGGACCAAATATAAAATCATTCCCTTTCATAGAAGCCAAGAAAGCATTGACGAAAATTTTGTTATTTAGATAGGTCATTTGATATAACCAAAGATATGGTGCTCTCTTTATCACCAATTGTTGCTGATAGTGAACAGGATGATGATCATGGTTATGCTTGTGTGGTAATATTCAAGCTTTTATAAGTTTTAACGATTCTGGATTAGTCAACCATAGATACATGAGCCACAAATTAAAATAACTTCTATCAATAACCAATCATGAATGTGGACAATGGAAAGGGTATCTTCTAATAAGATTTCACAACCTTATAAAACCAAGAACTCAACGAAACCAAGTAATTGTAGAACATGAGCCAACATGACCCTACACTGCATTATGTAATAATTGAATGGTCTTTTTATGCAAGACAAGTCTACTGGGAAACACAAGTTACAAACAAAAATGTCAAGAAATCATGAGATGTTGATCTAAACCCAAGGACTTCCATTTATGTTGAAAAAATTCAATTAATTTTTATGTTAAGTTTTCTGAAATTCGTGCTAATGATATAATATTACTTTTTGATTAGGATCCAATTATTATTATATCACATGTTTAAGTACACACACTTCAGCTTTTCAGTGCCTTCGTGGACTTTCGCAAGGCTTTTAATAAGCTACACAGAAGAATTTTAATATACAAACTGCTAAGTAATGGCATTAGTTACAATTTGTTTTCTATTGTTAAATATTTATATTCGTCAGGGCGTCTTCGTGTACGATTGGTGGAGTGCTGTAAGATGCGTTTGACATTTTTCTTGGTGTGAAACCTTATCGCCTCTGCTGTCTTTGCTTTTTATTAACGATATTATTCAAGATATTTCCATTGAAACATATAATGACATCGTGTCTCTAAATGGATTTTTAAATTGTTTGCTCTTATTTGCTGATGATACTGCACTTTTTTTGGAAAATCGACGACTGTGTTGCAGCATTTACTGAATAAATTACTTTTATATTGTAATAAATGAAACATAGAAGTAAACACGGAAAAGACAAACGTTGTATTTCGAAATGGATGGAAGCCTGTGGTAAACCGTTTTTATTACAACGATAGAGACTTAGAAATTGTGAACTCATATGTATACCTCGGTGTGTTTGCTCCTCTATTATGGAACATTTTTATGAACTCTACAGCGTTTATTTCAACCAGGATCAAGAGCGTTATACCCACGAATAAATTCATTGAAACAAATATATGTGACTACTGAACAACAAATTTTTCTATTCGATAGTATAATTGGATCCGTTTTAAGTTATGGGTCTAAAATATGTGGGGTTTCATCGTGCTGGTGATATAGAGCTTATATATAATAGATTTTGTAGATTTATTTTGAAACGTTACGTGGTAAGAAAAAGTCCCTACACATGTTTTATATGGTGAACTTTAACACTTGCCATTGCATATTTTGAGGAAATACAAAATCCTGAAATATTGGGATCATATTTTTACTAATAAGCCTCAATTTATATATGAAGTTATAGACTTTTGTACGAAGATGCAAATAATGGTAAAAATGCTTGGGCGTGGAACGTAAACAAATTGTTCTGTGACCTTTGATTTTATGATGTATGAATTATATGTCATAATATGTTTGTATACTCTGTAACTACTGTTTTCTGCTGTCTTTTGTTTGTCATATATTGTATATATTTTCGTTTGCCTTAGCATGTATATGCTAATTGCAAATAAAGTATTCATTCATTCACTCTTAATTGCCTCTATTGTCCAACTTGAAGAAATTCTAATTAAAGGTGATATAATATTTATTATCATAAGCGGTAAGTATGTAAAAGTTCGAATTGTACCGTCGTCTCTGATTTTGGTTCTAAATGTTTAATTGATTAAATTTCAAGATTGTTTCATCAAAATAAGTTGACATTATTTATTACACATCGTGATGATACTGATGCAGGATATCTGTTATCCGAAATATTAACATATTGTTTTTTATAGTGTTATAGTTGGTGTTGTTGTACCCTTTTAGACTTTATATATATTTTATTTTGAAGTGTCCTGTATCATAATTATATGATCCATCGCATGACAGATTTATCGTTGCTATTATTCAGTCATTTTATGCATATATAAGTACTGTCTAGCCCACTCACATTAGCTCTTATAAATTTGTTCATCTAGCTTTTCACATTATGCATTTGTAATATTAGTTTAGCATACCACATCATTGGCATTTATGTAATTTGAGAATTAAGATGCCAAGAATTGTTGTAAGGATTTACGCATAATAAATAAAATGTGATCGATATTACTGCACTATTCGGATTATAGGCTGTAAAACTTAAAAAAAACAGCGAGGTGTTCCGAATCAAAGAACATTGATTTCTAAATTCCCGCCATTTACTGAGCAAACATGGCTAAACGAAAGCAGAAACGTTAAACTATGATGAAATCAGCGGTAATCTTTTAGAAGTGTCAATCAACCATCAAGGCTTCTGAACAAAACAACAATTACTTTAATGGTTTTAATAACTCAAACAGTTTCTCGGTTTCGACGTTTAAAACCATTCTCAATTCAGATCAGCCAGCACTCAGAAGTCTCCAGTTAAATTGCCGCGCATTGCTCAAGAACCGAGGATAGGAGAACATGATGTATTGGAAAAGAGAACATCCTCATTGAATGCTCTACGGTCTTTAGATTTCACATTTAAAGAACAACCAAACGAAACAAGTGAACAATAGATATAGGAAGATGTGGTGCGAGTGCTAATGAGACAACTCTCCATCCAAATAATTAATGTACACTTGACGAGATTCAAAATCTTCCAGAAAAATCAAAGGAAATTGAACTAATGTAGCAAGAAATGACTATTCATGATTTTTTAGTGGAACAAGACTAACGTTAGTATAGAAACGCAATGGATGCGGGTAGTAGGACTGACGTGGGGCGCCTCGGAGGTAAAAAAAAAGACTAGGATAACGATGTTTATGATTTAATCTTTCTTCCTGTACCTTATGAATCTTTGTTAGCTATCGAATGAAAATTAAGCAGTCCATAATAGTTTCTTAACAATTAAAATAAAACATCTACTCAATTTTGAAATAGAGTAATTATGTATATTCAGGACGAGAACCAGTTCACAGTTAATACAATAGGTAGGTTGATACAATAGAGGCCATCCAGGATGATGGTCGGAGAATTTTGACTGCCATCGGAAAAAGAATGTATATTGGATAGGGACATAAATTTTGTCTTGTAACAGGCCACCTACGGACCTCTCAAAGAGTTGAAACTTATGAATACGGTTACTCAGGAACAAGCTAGATGTAACAAGAGAGCAAAATAACGTGCCACATAGTGGGGATTTGTCCTTTGCAAAATTAAACTTCCTGTTTTAATCAACACGGCTGCAAATGTGTTGGCTACAACCCATCTTGAATAACTTCAGGGAAAGCATTCCCCAGAAGTTACTTATGCCAAGAAACAAGAAATGTGGCAGGATATAATAACTAAAGTAAATGCATTGGGGTGTGTCTCAGGACAGAGACAGAGGTTAGGAACCGTTGGAGAAACCTGACCCGTGGGCCCAAGCAAAAAATGACAACGGTGCAGACGGAAATATCACAAACTGGTGGTGGTCCTCCTCCCACCCAGCCTTGCTAAGCTGCGGAAAACATTATCAGTTGTATGGAAACACTGGCTGCCTGCACCGAATTCTATATCTACTTATATTGCTGCAATGGTAGACCAAGGCATTAAACACAAAATTTGCCAAGATGTATATCAATTCGTTTTCATATTTCGCCTTCGGGCTCAAGTAATGAATTAGCTTAACTTCTCTTTGAGGGATGAAGCTTATATGTAATATATCTGTTTAAAGAAACAAACTTTAACCGTCAGACCATAGATAGCCAGTGACCTTGACCCTAGTATATAACCACATGTTCCATAATAACTTGTCATTTATTTTTGTAGAGGGTGTGAAGTGAACACTTCACTTGAATTCTTTTTAGTTATTTAATTTTAGGGGAAAGTTACTTAAATTACATTTAAATTGTCTACGATGTACGACTTGTGCTTATGTTTATATGTTACTTAGAAACGATGTATGACAATTCTATATATTCATTAAGTTTTTGCCTTAGTACGATGTACGGCACATTTGTTACTTAATTCACAACCTCTTTCTGAAACAGGTAGATATTGAAAAGTATTTTTTGTACCTGAAGATCGTGAGTACTCTTCAGAATTTGCACGTGTTTTACTTGTAAAGGTACACATTATTTTATTACAATGGCTGAATTTGATAATGCAAATATATTGCTTTTGCAAAATGTTTAGAATAATGTTACGAGGGTGATTGCTATGATTTTCATCACCTCTTGGTTGCTTTAAAAATTAAAGATGTTAAATTTAATAGGAAAACTAGAGGTATTTTGAATAAATCCTCTTCTTAAAACAGTCATAAAAGCTAGTAGTTTTATAAAAGATTATATAAGGCTTAGCAATTGGAAATGAATGATAGAGCAACAAAACCTGTCAATAGTAAAATCTAGTGATACTTGTATATTTTGTGCAAATTTATATATTTATGCTGATTTACACATGTCACTAAAATAAACATTAACAACATACTTACTTGAAATGTATATAACAACTGACAGTACCCATGGGAACCAGCGATTGAACAAACTTTAATATAGTGGCCAAGCCAACAGATTATAAGTCAATATGTTTTACACAAATGGTTTAGATTTAAAAAAAAACAACAACACGTATATACTTGTGTACATGTATCCTTTGTGTTAACAAAATACTGAACTCCGAGGAAAATCCAAATAGGAAAATCAAAAGGCAAAATCAAGAGTCCAAACACATTTAAAAATGTATAACAACTGTCATATACCTGACTTGGTACAGGCATTTTCTAATGTATATAATGGTGGATTGGACCTGGTTTTAAAGCTAGCCAAACCTCTCACTTATATGACAGTTGCATCGGATTGCATTACATTGTCATTGATGCATGAACAAAATAAACATACATGTACTCAAAAGAGTAAAAATGACAAAAATAGGGGTACAGCAGTCAACATTGTATTATCATCTTAATATCACTATAAAAACAACAAATGCAACGAAGAAGCACAAAAAGGCATACATCAAATTTAACCTAATACACATTTTGCTTTACCTATCCGACTAAATATCTATGTAAATAAAATTGAGATAGGAAATGGTGAATATGTCAAAGCGACAACCACCCGACCATAGATCAGACAACAGCCGAAGGCAACCAATGGGTCTTCAATGTAGCGAGAATTCACGCACCCGTAGGTGTCCTTCAGCTGTCCCTTTAAAATATGCATACAAGTACAGTGATAATGGACGTCATACTCAACTCCAAATTGTACTCAAGAAACTAAAATTTAAAATCATACAAGACTAACAAAGGCCAGAGGCTCCTGACTTGGGTCAGGCGCATAATTTCGGCGGGGTTAAACATGTTTATGAGATCTCAACCCTCCCTCCATACCTTTAGCTAATGTAGAAAAGTAAACGCATAACAAACGCATTAAAATTCAGTTCAAGAGAAGTCCGAGTCAGATGTCAAAAGATGTATAATCAAAATAAAATAAATAAAATATCAGGCTCAATCCCTCCCGTTAGGGGTTTAGATTCAAACTGTCATAAAATATATGAGAAGAACCTAACCCGTGTCATGCCAACAACTTTTTTTTTAGAAATAAATGTGTTTAGTTCCGATGCAAAGTCTACACGTAAAGAATAGAAGGCTTTGAGTACTGGTGTAAAAGTGCGCGGTTGAAATTCACACAGGTAGACATAAAATAATTTTACCGTTCAAAGTATGACGGCAAACATACATACGTGCAAGGAGACATACTCAAATACAGAAACGGATATCTTTTTAAATGAATAAATATTTGAACAAATTTTGCTTAAATCGTCTCCCTGTCTTACCCCAACATCAGATTGAAAAATTATAATTGATTGATTGTTGGTTGCTTTACGCCGCATTAGCACAAAAGGCTATATCTCTAGTGATCCAGCATTCTTAAATTAAAGTCCATTGAGGTGTTTGTAATATGCTGATGATATGGTATTGCTATCTTCAAATGAATAGGCCCCCAAGGGTGACTGGGGTATAGAAATATGGTCACTTGGTCTTCTCCCGATCGGCAGTAAAACGCTTGCCGAAGTGGGGCTGTGGGGGATCAAGTTCGCAGTCACGTCCGGTCAGAAGGGCGACGTTAAATCCGATGCCTCGTTTAAAGAGAGTGCCACGCTCCTTGCACGTTAAGAACCTTTACGCAGTACCACTTTCCTCTGGGCATACGTCGGATGTTAACACACTTGTAATGGAACCATTGGTATGGGCAGTCTTAGTTCTCACATTTGATCATACGATCATATTCGGGTTCAGAGCATAGACACCATGTTTCTGTCACGTTGTTCTTGTCATCTTGTGTACTTGACGTTGTGGCAGGTTGGTTTTCAAGGGCTCTTGTAATGAGTTCTTTCACAACATAGTCTTGGATAAACCTGTTACATTTCGATATCATGGAATTATTATATGTTCGGATTCACTTTCATGCTTACAAGCTATACGAAATACTAAAATTAAAAACCCAACAATCCTGAAAATTTTATATGTAATGAGGAATTTAAAAATTCTTCTGAAAGAAATAATATTTCTATGGGTTCCGAGTCATGTAGGAATCCTTGGAAACACAGCTGTAGACCTTGAGGCAAAGAATGCCCTGGGTGACCCTCTATCGAACTATACGATATATATTATCAATTTGCTTTAGTCAAGAATTTTAGTGTATTGAAGGACTTTTTGTCTTATTTTAAAAATATGCTTTAAATTGTAAAAATATTCGAATAAGCTCTCGCCGCGATATAGCCTTTTTGTGCTAATGTGGCGTAAAGCAACCAACAATCAATCCATCAATCATTGTTCTACCGCTGAAATAAATAAAGTGCATGATACGTCTGAATTTTCCGAGCTATATAGCTAATAACGCATTAATTTTGAAACGATTGAATGTAGCATGAGTGTTGACCGATAGGGTATATGACCATAGACACTATTTAGTGTCGGAGGGAAAAGAAAGGGAAGATCCGAGACATATTTTTTTTATTATTAAATTAGTTATTAACGTATTAAATTGTTATTAAATGTGTTGATGCATCATTTGCAGCTAGGGCAATTCGGTTGTGTAATGCATAAATAGCCAGATTCAAATCATAGTTTAATGATGTTACGTAATTTGAGATTCAAACCTTCATGATAATCATGTCATCTGTCATTTAGATGATTTATATGCATTGAGTCATTCTGCTTTACTGATTTTTGTTGAAATTAGGGACCATATACTCGACTTTATTCAAACACACACCAAAACATGTGTAAGCTTTTCATCGATATATAAACCCCAAGGGTGACTGGGGTATAGAAATATGGTCATTTGGTCTTCTCCCGACCGGCAGTAAAACATTGCCGAAGTGGGGCGTCCGTTTGGCTGTGCGGGATGTATCGAGTTCTCAGTCACGTCCGGTCAGAAGGGGGACGTTAAATCCGATGCCTCGTTTAAAAAGAGTGCCACGCCCTTTGCACGTTAAGAACCTTTGCAACAACTCTCTGAGGGGTCCGTAGGTGGCCTGTTGCAAGGCAAAATTTCTGTTCCTATCCAATATACCCTCTTTTTCCGGTGGCAGTCAAAATTTTTCCGACCATCATCCCAGGTGGCCTCTATTGTATCATCCTACCTATTGTATTTAGTGTGAACTTGTTATCGTCCTGAATATGCATGAAATATTTGCCACTGGACGTTAAGCAACCAACAATCAATCAATTCATCGTTATACTTTATTGCATTTCGTTCTTATTATATATCTTCATAATATCTTCACTTTTTCTTTAAGTCACTGTTTCTGCAAATTACTGGTGTATTAGAAGAATGAGAAACAGATTATGTATATGGTACATCAAACGTAAAGAAATAAATCATTATTGCAGCATGCACTGCAACCATTTAAGTCATTGGTGCCTCGGACCATGCAATTTGATACTGTTCAGGGGAATGAATGATTCAATCAGCAAACATAGTCCACTAAAGTAAAATGTACTGCCAAACCTACTAAATATCAAATTTTTAGCAATAATTATTGAGTAAATCACCAAGTTTTTCTTAAAACATTAAAGTGTGCAGCATTTGCCAAAATTATAATGGAAATGGACATTGGATAAATAACTACTAAATGTACACTCTAATCCATGAACCAAAGGAATGAATCTTTAAAAGTAAGTTTCAATTTGCAAAATGCGTATCATCGATAACTTTGACAGCAGCCTACAGACAAAAATAACTATTTGATTCAGAAATGAAAGAGTTTCTAACAATAACTTCATGATGAGTTAATAGAAATCTATGAAATTTTAACAAAAGTTTTATGACCACATACAATGGATTGATTTTGGGAGTTTTGGTTGCAACAAATTGGGGGCCAAAAGGGTCAAAAATAAAACTTTGTTTGATTTCATCAAAAATAAACGCTCAACAACATAGGTATAGTGATTTATAAGCAAATGTTTATTTTGGATTAAGATAGATTAGCATGTTTAGAGATATCTATAATAATAAAAATTAGCCAATGGGACAACTCTCTTACCATGACCAATGTAATACACATAAGCATTAAAACGTCACAGTACAGAAGGGAACCTTGAGCATCCTTAGCAATAATCTGATATTAACAACTTATTTCCTCTTTCTGGGAAGGGATTTCTTTCCCCTTGACTTCCTCTTTTTTGCCTTCTTTGCATCAATTCTGAAATAAAAATAAATCTTTATCAATTCATCTCAAACATGAGTCTATTAACAATGATTAATGACAATTATAATCATATAAAGGGGTCATACACAAGAATATGACACATGCATATAGTAATAGTTGAAGGTATTTTTTGTCTAGTAATTAGTATATGAATGATGTGCAAAATGATATCATACAAAATCATCTACACTACCATGACGTGTAATCCCAATATGATTCAATATTAATATTATTAATTGTATATGTTTTTCTTCATTCCTTCTAACTGGCACACTTTCATCTGTTAAAGCCAATGTCTTTTTCACTACAACAATCAATCAATCACTACTTGTTTTTTCTTTAGTGTTTGTAGACTTTGTGATACTGAAGAAAAAATAATCAATGAATTAATCTATATTTAATATACTTGTACTTTTAATTTACAATTATCATGAATATGTGCATTTTATGTTAAACAAATAAGACAAGTTGGGCACTAAACGTGCTAAACGACAACATTAAAACCAAAATCTTCAAACGATGATTATATGGTCTCAAAAAATGAATTTTTTGTAAACGTTTTCTTCTAAAGTAAGGCCTTAGGTGTCATCTAATTAACACCTGTGATATTATGCTTAAGCAAAAGTCAAAGACAAGTATAAAAGCAGCAATTTTTCTATTATTTTATGCTCAAGAATGAAGGTAACAAATTAAATTTAACTTCCGTCTCATGTGATTAATCAAAGCTGTATGACTAAAGGCACATTCTATTGAAAAATTTATCTTTTTGGATTATTTTATATGATGTTACCTAAAATCGGTCATTTGATCATGATAATTTTCTCATATGTATTGACAATTGTATTAGAAGAAAACACAACCAACCACTGCTATTTTTAAAAATTGAAACATTTTCAATATATTTGACCTCTTTTTGGATATTCATTTAGATAATACCTATATTGATAATTTTCGTCGATTTACTGACAATTTTGACTACTATGGATAATTTTATATGATGTTACATTAAATGGGTCATAGACAATTGTATTAGAAGTAAACTTGAACCAACCACTGCTATATTTAAAAATTGAAACATTTAAAGTAAATTTTACCTCTTTTTTGGATATTCATTCAGGTGACCTATATTATCAATTTTCCACGATTTTCTGATAATTTTGACTACTTTTTGGATAATTTTATATAAAGTTACCTTATATCGGTCATTTGACCATGCTAATATTCTCATATATATTGACAATTGTATTAGAAGTAGTCTTCAACCAACCACTGCTTTATTTAGATATTGCAACAATTTAAATAAATTTTTCCACTTTTTGAATATTTAGTTGTTACCTTTATTGATAATTTGTCCACATTCTATTGAAAAAAAATTCTTTTTGGATAATTTTATATGAAGTTACCTTAAATCGGTCATTTGATCATGATAATTTTCTCATATGTATTGACAATTGTATTAGAAGTAAACACAACCAACCACTGCTATTTTTAAAAATTGAAACATTTTGAGTAAATTTGACCTCTTTTTGGATATTCATTTAGATAATACCTATATTGATCATTTTCGACGATCTACTGACAATTTTGACTACTTTTTGGATAATTTTATATGATGTTACCTTAAATCGGTCATTTGATCATGATAATTTTTTCGACTGTATCGACAATTGTATTAGAAGAAAACACAACCAACCACTGCTATTTTTAAAAATTGAAACATTTTGAGTAAATTTGACCTCTTTTTGGATATTCATTTAGATAATACCTATATTGATCATTTTCGACGATTTACTGACAATTTTGACTACTTTTTGGATAATTTTATATGATGTTACCTTAAATCGGTCATTTGATCATGATAATTTTTTCGTATGTTTTGACATTTGTATTAGAAATAAACTTGAACCAACCAATGCTATATTTAAAAATTGAAACATAAGTAAATTTGACCTCTTTTTGTATATTCATTCAGATGTGACCTATATTATTAATTTTTCACGATTTTCTGACAATTTTGACTACTTTTTGGATAATTTTATATAAAGTTACCTTATATCGGTCATTTGACCATGATAATATTCTCATATATATATTGACAATTGTATTAGAAGTAATCTTGAACCAACCACTGCTTTATTTATATATATTGCAACAATTTAAATAAATTTTACCACTTTTGGAATATATAGTTGTTACCTTTATTGATAATTTGTCCACATTCTATTGAAAAAAAAATTCTTTTTGGATAATTTTATATGAAGTTACCTTAAGGTGGTACCTAACACTACAGTTTGTAATATCAGCTAAACGTTTTAATTACGTTGCGTTGTGAAGGCAATATAAAGCTTCTCAATGATCAAAATAAGTGTTTGTCAAACTGCTATATAACCAGTGTAATTTTTCTGTCAAAACGCTTGGTTCAAAATTTTTGATTTTTTTAAATTTTTGTATAAGGGTCAAAGTAAATACTTTGTTTTAATTTTATGAAAATTAAACGAGCCAAATTAATTTTAGTGAAAGTGTTGGGTACCACCTTAAATCGGTCATTTGATCATGATAATTTTCTCATATGTATTGACAATTGTATTAGAAGTAAACACAACCAACCACTGCTATTTTTAAAAATTGAAACATTTTGAGTAAATTTGACCTCTTTTTGGATATTCATTTAGATAATACCTATATTGATAATTTTCGACGATTTACTGACAATTTTGACTACTTTTTTGGATAATTTCATATGATGTTACATTAAATCGGTCATAGACAATTGTATTAGAAGTAAACTTGAACCAACCACTGCTCTATTTTAAAATTTAAACATTTTGAGTAAATTTTACCTCTTTTTGGATATTCATTCAGATGTTACCTATATTAATAATTTTCTGCGATTTACTGACAATTTTGACAACTTTTTAGACAATTTCAAATTATATTACTTTAAATCGGTCATTGACAATTGTACTAGAGGTAAACTTGAACCAACCACTGCTCTATTTTAAAATTTAAACATTTTGAGTAAATTTGACCTCTTTTTGGATAATCATACAGATGTCACCTATATTAATAATTTTCCACGATTTTCTGACAATTTTGACTACTTTTTGGATAATTTTATTTGATGTTACCTTAAATCGGTCATTTGATCATGATTTTTGACCCAATTATATTTTACGCAGCCATGCTGCATAAAAGGCGAACAGACCTTTCCAAGCATAAATATTACTATAGTAAGTAATTTTCTTTAAAAGATTCAATCTACCCGATTTCTCTGTTTCAGAAATACCATGACTTGTGATAATTTCAAGCTCTCCCGCGGTAAACAATTTAATGTCTAAACTTTTAAAGGAAGTTGATTCATTTACATACTCATATTGTAGAGCGGAATGAGGCCATAAAAGTGGATTCTTGACTTTATCTGACGACTTACTCTGAATACCAGATTTAATTTTTCTTTTCCTACGCTTATTCCTTTTCTTTTCACACTCAGAATCATCTTCCGAATCGGACGAACTATCCGAAACAGCTATACATTTCTTTCTATCACTGTTCCCTTTTTTACCTTTTTTTCTATTTACCCCATCATCAGAACTACTCTCTGAACTTGTTGAACTTAGTTTAATCTTAAGTTTGTTTTTCTTTTTACTAGCGTCTCCTTTTATTTCAGGTTTGTCAAATAACCCCATATCTGACAATTTTTTATCAACTTTGGAATTAAGCCTTTCCATCTTTCTAAGATCAGTTAATTCAACTTTGTCATCTATTATACTATCCTCACCTTTCATTGACTTTAACACCTTTTCCCCTCCTTCTATTTTCTTTTCTAAGATTGCTTTCTCCTCCTCTTTCTTCTTTCTAATACTATCTTCTGTGTTCTTCAACTTCTTACGTAACTGTTCTAGTTCTTCGTCTGAGCGACTTCCTTCTTCGTCAGAATCCAAGTCCTCGGCCACTACCTTATCTAAAATTCTTGCTGTGGTGAGTTCCAACTTTTTCCTTTGTGTGGAAATCTAAACAGGATCTGTCAAATTTAATGCTGGCAGTCCATAATCATTCAGCGACTTGTAATTTATGCCTTTCCGAGATCGTAAACTTTCTGCCATTCTCTAACTATATTCTCTAACTCTATTCAACAAAACATTCTATCTAACTATATTCCAACTTAACTAATCGAAAATATATCTAATAATGATTACAAAGTTACTAAGAAGTACTCACTGAACATATACTATAGATAGTAGAGAATTACGAAATGTCGAAGAAAACGAACTTCGCATATAATTATCCGTTTTTGGATAAAAAATATACAATGAAAAAGAGTAAAAAAATAATCAACCAGAAGAAGCAGATGAGCAACACGAGGGAGAAAAATCAAATGAAGAACAAGACAACACAGATAATCAAGAACAGAGAAGTGACCCTAATAAAGAATCTGATTTGCAAAAATATCTCCAGGAACGACAACGAGTTCTTGTAAACGTCGGAGGTAACGGACACTGCCTTGTTTATGCCTTTCAGATTTGCATGGAAGAAGAGTTACATGAAAAAATCGGGACTGAAGAGATATTTCAAAACCTGAATATCAAAAAGTAGAAAAAATTACTGAAAAAATAGTAAATAGTGTAATTTTGAAATAAAGCTGTGGTTGTTTCAATTTTACTCCTAATACATTTGTCAATACATTTTAGAAAATTGTCTTGATCAAATGACCGATTTAAAGTAACATCGTATACAATTATCCAAAAAAATGTCAAATTTACAGGAAAATGTTGAAAAATTATCCAGAAAGGTCAAATCTGAATGAATATCAAAAAGTAGAAAAATTTACTGTGAAAATGGTGTAATTTTTAAATAAAGATGTTTCAATTTTACTTTCACCTTTGTATTTATTTGGCTTTTTAACTATTTGATCTGAGCGTCACTGATGAGTCTTATGTAGACGAAATGCGCGTCTGGCGTATACAATTATAATCCTGGTACTTTTGATAACTATTTACTTCTAATACATTTGTCAATACATATTAGAAAATTGTCTTTAAATGACCGATTTAAGGTAACATCGTATACAATTAACAAAAAAATCTCAAATTTACAGTAAAATGTAAAAATATTATCAATAAAGGTCAAATCTGAATGAATATCCAAAAAGTAGTAAAATTAACTGAAAATTGTACTAAGAAAATGTTGAAATTTGTCAGTAAAATAGTACTTAGTTAAGTTTACTATTAATACAATTATCTATATATATTAGAAAATGTCTTGATTAAATGACCGATTTAAGGTAACATGATATACAATTATCCCAAAAAATGTCAAATTTACAGTAAAATGTTGAACAAATTATCATTAAAGGTGAATTCTGAATGGATATCTATAAAGTATAAAATTGACTGAAAAAATGTTACTGAGAAAACTTTGCAATTTTCAAATAAACCTGTGGTTGTTTCAATTTTACTTCTAATACATTTGTCAATACATATAAGAAATTCATCTTCATCAAATGAACGATTTAAGGTAACATCGTATACAATTATCCCAAAAATATGTCAAATATACAGTAAAATGTTGAAAAATTATCTACAAAGGTCAAATCTGCATGAATATCTATAAAGTAGTAAAATTTACTGAAAAAATGGTGTAATTTTTAAATAAAATTGTGGTTGTTTCAATTTTACTTCTAAAACATTTGTCAATACATATTTGAAAATTTTCTTGATCGAAATGAGGGTATATTGGATAGGGACAGAAAATTTACCTTGCAACAGGCCACCTACGGACCACTGAAAGAGTTGTCGCAAGGGTTCTTAACGTGCAAAGAGCGTGGCACTCTCTTTACACGAGGCATCGGATTTAACGTCCCCCTTTTGACCGGACGTGACTGCGAACTTATACATCCCGCACAGCCAAACGGACGCCCCACTTCGGCAAGCGTGTTACCGCTGGTCGGGAGAAGACCAAGTGACCATATTTCTATTCCCCAGTCACCCTTGGGGGAGCAATTTAAAATGAGACCTAGGTGGAAAGAATTATCGTTAAATGCAATTTTTACATGTGTATGCTATTCCGTAATTCTTCTGGTACTGCAATTTGAAATAAAACTTCTCCCTATTTTTTTTTTTAATTTCTTGTTCAGCGCGGGGTTGAAAAATGTGGTATAAAACTTTATTTATCATTTCGTATTGCATGCATTCATAGGAAATTTTTTTTTTTTTATCTATGTTATCTGGTAATAAGTACGCATAGATGTATTTAAAATACGCACATTATCTCTGATTCATTCCTATTTTTTTCGCAACGGTATCTACATTTGTAATATTAGTGATAGTTGGCAATGCATTGGCCGGAACGAATGACATTTATTTTTAAAATGTTATCTGGCGGAGTAGGTGCATCGTTAGAAAAGTGAATACTTTTTTTTTTTTCTATATTAAATGGGTAATGTCAGTAGAACGATCTTCCTGATTGTTCGCTTTAAGTTATATCTTAGATAATACATTAGCGTGGAGGTTTTTGTTTCCACTTTTGCTGTATGCTTTAAACTTGTACTTTTGAACTTTTAAATTCCATCTCATTGATATAGGAGAATTATGGGTGTATATTTGTCAAAGTTCCGATTGTTTCGAATATTTTATATAACTTGTATATCAGATATGAATCATGAGAGCAATCAAGTGGTCAGAAATGCAAATTTATAAAAAAAAAAAAAAAAAAAAGGTCAAAACTGATTATTGACTTAAAATCTATAGAATAGACATTTAGAATAAATATATTATATATGATCTTATATTTTTGTAATATATTGATTGATTGATTGTTGGTTGCTTAACGTCCAGTGGCAAATATTTCATGCATATTCAGGACGAGAACAAGTTCACAATAAATACAATATGTAGGTTGATACAACAGAGGCCATCTTGGATGATGGTCGGGGAAATTTGGACCGCCACTGGAAAATGAGGGTATATTGGATAGGGACAGAAATTTTGCCTTTCAACAGGCCACCTACGGACCCTCAAAGAGTTGTTGCAAGGGTTCTTAACGTGCAAAGAGCGTGGCACTCTCCTTACACGAGGCATCGGATTTAACGTCCCCCTTCTGACCGGACGTGACTGCGAACTTGATACATCCCGCACAGCCAAACGGACGCCCCACTTCGGCAAGCGTTTTACTGCCGGTCGGGAGAAGACCAAGTGACCATATTTCTATACCCCAGTCACCCTTGGGGAATTTTTGTAATATATATTTAGTATATATTGATTATACATGTACCTATATGTTGTAAAACATTTGGTTAATAAAGAATTGAATTGATTGAAAGATTAAATCGGTAATTGGTGATGATTACATGAAAAGATAAAGACAGGTTCAGTTAAACGTTCACCTTACAATATTGCAACTTGCAATTAAAAGTGAGACATTTACATAACAGCAATGAACAGTTAAGGTATAAAATACTTTTTTGAATTGCATGATGTGACAGTTTTAAAAATGGTTAGAAGTATTCAAATTAACTTTCTTTAAATTTTAATACGAATAATTTATTTATCTTTTTAATTTTTTTTTTTTTTTTTATTTATTATTATTATCATTATTTTTTTTTTAAATCATTATTTTAGGAGAGAGAAAAATATAGTTACAGCAACAGTCTTACCGTACATGTGAAAACAAAATTGTACGAGTTGGAAATGAAATTACTGTCCATAGATAATATTGGAAATATTGTTAGAAAACATTAATATTGTTCGTGTGTGGTTTGAAAGACTGTTCTAGTTTGATCCTTCGGGTTGTCACAATTGTGCATAAGTAACTAATTGTAACTGTTTCCGGAAGAGTTGTATGAATCGTCATGGATTATTTTGAGACTCGGGCTCCTGAATTAAGGTTTTGCAGTAGCTATATTACCAGTGCCGATTGGCCGGTATGGTATCGTTCCTAACATCACATAGGTAGATTTTTATGAATTGGCTTAGGGTTCTGTTTGTCTCCTTATGGTTGATAAATTTCTGTCTCCACCTGGTAAGGGCGTTTGAATCATCACTTTCTTTGTTGTCATAAGAAGGTTCGGGTCCTCTACCATATTATTGTGACGATATTTTGCTGTCATCATTTGTGGTAGTGATTTTATGGTGTTGTTGTAATGTTAACTTCCCAGGGAGGTCACTTGTTACGATGTTGGTATTATGGTCGTCTTTGTTGTTTTCTTTATTGATAAACATGAAGTTGTTTTGCCTCATTTCGTTTGATCGAGTTCTTCTACGGTTCTGGTAGGTAGAAGGATGTTTGGACATCTGGGGACTACATGTCGTTGTTATGGACTGGCTTGGCAGCGAGAGTACCCTTTTTAATGAAATAAATAAGACTCAATTTGCTGGTTGGAACAAGGATTGTAATGTGTGTAATGTACGGGCAGTAGACTTATATTTGCTTTTATAGTCACTACTCATTACCCGACATTCTTGTTCCCCAGACAACATTGAGCTTCTTTTGCAAACGATGGAATGTGTTGCCAAAACTTATATTGCTTCATAATATGCAAATTGTATTTATTTGTTTTTGAAAAGCATTTGGACTTTTATTTCTTAAACTAAATAAAATAACTTTTTGGAAGAATTTCAATTTCTCATATTTATAATAATTGATAATTAAAGATTTGTTAAATTTTAAATAAGTATCTTGTATACGTCAATCTTCGTATCTAAACTCTTTGATTGGTTATTAATAACAATCCTGTGTGCCTAAATGTATTACTGAATATTCATGATGCTGTAGTATCTACACATTCTGTGAATATGGTTATAACCTTGGATGTAGTATCAATTCGACATACATCTGTCCGTCGACCTAGCAACCTTCTAAACGCGTGCCAAATAAATAATGAGGTTCTTTACTTGTACTATTTTTTCTTATCATGGATCTAAGATAATGCTCGTTATTCGCTGTCTTCTTTATGTGTTTTCTTCTTAGTACTTTGTTTTCCTATATCAATGAATCATTTGACCTTAATATTATCTTTTACTTGGAACTATCTTAATAACCTATAAACCTATATTTTTGTTTAAATAAGATCTATTTTATTACAATTTCTTATTATTATAACCAGGAAGATTTGGACTATTTGCGATTACAAATAAATTAAGATCAGACATTATATTTTAAGTGCTAAAGTGACAATTTGTTAATCCGTCTATCTAACCTTTTATATTTCTTTGTGTGTAATTAATTCTATTGTTAAATATATGTTTGTCGTGATGGAAATCACTCTGACCATGACAAGTTAATCCGTTGGACACTAATTCTTTGCTATAGAAACTGTTTTTAGATATGCTTTTGTATGTCATTTTAGGTCTTAGGTCTGGTACTGTCCGGACCTTGCTTATAAAGTTTAAAGTATTGGTATTCCGTCTTTGCATTACTATAACACGGAAAACGCCCGGTTATATATTGGTTGAGGTACCCGCGGCACGATCTTGAGCTAGTTCCCCCAAACTAGTAAATGGATACCTTCAGAAACAACACTATGGAAGGAACCTGGAATTACCAGCCTTGCAGAAATGGACATCCGTTTCCGATAAGAAAAGAAAATACCTGTTTGGACTTTCTGTGTAAATATTGCGGTAAGACATTGAACGTTTTCACCTATCATCGATGTTATGCAGCTAACGCTCATTGTTACAAGTGCAGACATCATGGACATTTTGCCCGTATGTGTAGTTTTCACGTGAAATCATGTGAAAACCCGAAACCAAAGAAGAAGTCAAAATCTAAAATGCGAAGAGACAGCGACCGCATGAGAACATTTATTGAGAAGAAACAAATGTCTCAATTTCCGTTTCAAGGACTTGAGGACAAGGACATTTCTTCATTTACGTGCTCCATACGGGACGAATCCGCGAAACTCCACATAAGAAAGTTAAAAGTGTCTAACCGAAACTTCATCAAAGAAATCGCTGTGCTTAAGGCTGAAAATTCTAAATTGGACACCGCAGTCAAAGATAATGTGCTGTTAAGGAACAGTTTGGACAATTTAAATTCAGAACGTTTACACCATGACCAGATAATTCAAAAGATCGAACATGAGTTAGCCGAACATAGAAATAGAACTGAACATATGGAAAGAGTAATAGTTCAACTGAAAGAGGAAAACCTAAATTTAACGAACTCCAGACAACGCTTAACAATGGAGTTCAAAAATACTGACTTGCAGTACACTCGCATCTTACATGATATGGAAGACGAAATTCAGAGACTTAAGACAGAGAACGTAAACAGTAGACACGAGATTCAACATCTAGATATTAGATATTCATTCAGATTTGACTTTTATTGGTAATTTTTCAACATTTTACTGTTAATTTGACATTTTTTGTGATAGTTGTATACGATGTTACTTTAAAATCGGCCATTTGATCAAGACAATTTTCTCAAATGTATTTACAAAGGTTTTAGAAGTAAAATTGAAACAACCGCAGCTTTATTTAAAAATTACACAATTTTTCCAGTAACGTTTTTCAGTATTTTTTTTCTACTTTTTGATATTCATTCAGATTTGACTTTTATTGGTAATTTTTCAACATGTTACTGTTAATTTGACATTTTTTGGATCATTGTATACGATGTTACTTTAAATCGGTCATTTGATCAAGACAATTTTCTAATATGTATTGACATATTTATTAGAAGTAAAATTGAAACAATCACAGCTTTATTTGAAAATCACACTATTTTCTCAGTAATTTTTTCTACTTTTTGATATTCACTGTTAATTCGAATTTTTTTTATACAATTGTATACGATGTTACTTTAAATCGGTCTTTTGATCAAAACAATTTTCTAATATGTATTGACAAAAGTTTAAAAAATAAAATTGAAACAACCACAGGTTTATTTAAAAATTGCAAAGTTTTCTCTGCAACATTTTTTTAGTAAATTTTACAACTTTTTGGATATTCATTAAGATTTGACCTTTATTGGTAATTTTTAAACATTCTACTGTTAATTTTACATTTCTTTGGATAATTGAATACGATGTTACTTTCAATCGGTCATTTGATCAAGACAATTTTCTAATATGTATTGACAAAAGTTTAAAAAATAAAATTGAAACAACCACAGCTTTGTTTAAAAATTACACCATTTTCTCAGTAACATTTTTTTCAGTATTTTTTTCTACTTTTGGATATGCATTCAGATTTGACTTTTATTGGTAATTTTCTAATATTTTATTGTTAATTTGACATTTCTTTGGATAAGTGAATACGATGTTACTTTAAATCAGTCATTTGATCGCGAAAATTTTCTAATATGTATTGACAAATGTATTAGAAGTGAAATTGAAACAACCACAGCTTTATTTAAAAATTACACCATTTTCTCAGTAACATCTTTTCAGTAATTTTTCCTGCTTTTTGATATTCATTCAGATTTGACCTTTATTGGTAATTTTTCAACATTTCACTGTAAATTTGACCATTTTTTTTGGATAATTGTATACGAAGTTATTTTAAATCGGCCATTTTATCAAGACAATTTTGTAATATATATGACAAATGTTTAAGAAATAAATTGAAACAACCGCAGCTTCATTTAAAAATTACACCATTTTCCCAGTAACATGTTTTGTGTAAATTTTTCCACTTTTTGATATTCATTCAGATTTGACTATGATTGGTAATTTTTCAACATTTTACTGTTAATTTGACACTTTTTTGGATATTTGTATACGATGTTACTTTAAATCAGCCATTTGATCAAGACAATTTTCTAATATGTATTGACAAAAGTTTAAAAAATAAAATTTAAACAACCACAGGTTTATTTAAAAATTGCAAAGTTTTCTCTGCAACATTTTTTTTTAGTAAATTTTACAACTTTTCGGATATTCATTCAGATTTGAACTTTATTGGTAATTTTCAAACATTCTACTGTTAATTTGACATTTCTTTGGATATTTGTATACGATGTTACTTTTAATCGGTCATTTGATCAAGACAATTTTCTAATATGTATTGACAAATATTTTAGAAATAAAATTGAAACAACCACAGCTTTATTTAAAAATTACACCATTTTCTCAGTAACATTTTTTCAGTAATGTTTTCTACTTTTTGATATTCATTCAGATTTGACTTTTATTGGTAATTTTTCAACATGTTACTGTTAATTTGACATTTTTTGTGATAATTGTATACGATGATACTTTAAAATCGGCCATTTGATCAAGACAATTTTCTAAAATGTATTTACAAAGGTTTTAGAAGTAAAATTGAAACAACCACAGCTTTATTTAAAAATTACACAATTTTCTCAGTAACATTTTTCAGTATTTTTTTCTACTTTTTGATATTCATTCAGATTTGACCTTTATTGGAAATTTTTCAACATGTTACTGTTAATTTGACATTTTTTGGATCATTGTATACGATGTTACTTTAAATCGGTCATTTGATCAAGACAATTTTCTAATATGTATTGACAAATTTATTAGAAGTAAAATTGAAACAATCACAGCTTTATTTAAAAATTACACCATTTTCTCTGCAACATTTTTTTAGTAAACTTTACAACTTTTTGGATATTCATTCAGATTTGACCTTTATTGGTAATTTTCAAACATTCTACTGTTAATTTGACAATTCTTTGGATATTTGTATACGATGTTACTTGAAATCGGTCATTTGATCAAGACAATTTTCTAATATGCAAAAGTTTAAGATCTAAAATTGAAACAACCACAGGTTTATTTAAAAATTGCAAAGTTTTCTCAGCAACATTTTTTTAGTAAATTTTACAACTTTTTGAATATTCATTCAGATTTGACCTTTATTGGTAAATTTAAACATTCTACTGTTAATTTGACATTTTTTGGGATAATTGAATACGATGTTACTTTAAATCGGTCATTTGATCAAGACAATTTTCTAATATGTATTGACAAAAGTTTAAAAAATAAAATTGAAACAACCACAGCTTTGTTTAAAAATTACACCATTTTCTCAGTAACATTTTTCAGTAATTTTTTTTTTTACTTTTTGATATTCATTCAGATTTGACTTTTATTGGTAATTTTTTAATATTTTATTGTTAATTTGACATTTCTTTGGATAAGTGAATACGATGCTACTTTAAATCAGTCATTTGATCACGACAATTTTCTAATATGTATTGACAAATGTATTAGAAGTGAAATTGAAACAACCACAGCTTTATTTAAAAATTACACCATTTTCTCAGTAACATCTTTTCAGTAATTTTTCCTGCTTTTTGATATTCATTCAGATTTGACCTTTATTGGTAATTTTTCAACATTTCACTGTAAATTTGACCATTTTTTTTTTGGATAATTGTATACGATGTTATTTAAAATTGGCCATTTTATCAAAACAATTTTGTAATATATATGACAAATGTTTAAGAAATAAATTGTAACAACCGCAGCTTCATTTAAAAATTACACCATTTTCCCAGTAACATTTTTGGTGTAAATTTTTCCACTTTTTGATATTCATTCAGATTTGACTATGATTGGTAATTTTTCAACATTTTACTGTTAATTTGACACTTTTTTGGATATTTGTAAACGATGTTACTTTAAATCGGCCATTTGATCAAGACAATTTTCTAATATGTATTGAAAAATATTTCAGAAGTAAAATTGAAACAACAACAGCTTTATTTAAAAATTACACAATTTTCTTAGTAACATTTTTTAAGTAATTTTTTCTACTTTTTTATATTCATTCAGATTTGACTATGCTTGGTAATTTTTCAACATTTTACTGTTAATTTGACACTTTTTTGGATATTTGTAAACGATGTTACTTTAAATCGGCCATTTGATCAAGACAATTTTTTAATACGTATTGAAAAATATTTTAGAAGTAAAATTGAAACAACCACAGCTTTATTTAAAAATTACACAATTTTCTTAGTAACATTTTTTAAGTAATTTTTTCCACTTTTTGATATTCATTCAGATTTGACTATGATTGGTAATTTTTCAACATTTTACTGTTAATTTGACACTTTTTTGGATATTTGTAAACGATGTTACTTTAAATCGGCCATTTGATCAAGACAATTTTCTAATATGTATTGAAAAATATTTCAGAAGTAAAATTGAAACAACAACAGCTTTATTTAAAAATTACACAATTTTCTTAGTAACATTTTTTAAGTAATTTTTTCTACTTTTTGATATTCATTCAGATTTGACTATGCTTGGTAATTTTTCAACATTTTACTGTTAATTTGACACTTTTTTGGATATTTGTAAACGATGCTACTTTAAATCGGCCATTTGATCAAGACAATTTTTTAATACGTATTGAAAAATATTTTAGAAGTAAAATTGAAACAACCACAGCTTTATTTAAAAATTACACAATTTTCTTAGTAACATTTTTTAAGTAATTTTTTCTACTTTTTGATATTCATTCAGATTTGACTATGCTTGGTAATTTTTCAACATTTTACTGTTAATTTGACACTTTTTTGGATATTTGTATACGATGATATTTTAAATCGGCCATTTGATCAAGACAATTTTCTAATATGTATTGACAAATATTTTAGAAGTAAAATTGAAACAACCACAGCTTTATTTAAAAATTACACCATTTTCTCAGTAACATTTTTTTCTATATTTTGATATTCATTCAGATTTGACCTTTATTGGTAATTTTTCAACGTTTTACCATTAATTTGACATTTTTTTGATTATTGAATACGAAGTTACTTTTAATCTGTCATTTAATCAAGACAATTTTCTAATATGTATTGACAAATGTTTTAGAAGTAAAATTGAAACAACCACAGCTTTATTTTAAAATTACACCATTTTCAGTAATTTTTTCTACTTTTTGATATTCATTCAGATTTGACTATGATTGGTAATTTTTCAACATTTTACTGTTAATTTGACACTTTTTTGGATATTTGTATACGATGTTACTTTAAATCGGCCATTTGATCAAGACAATTTTCTAATATGTATTGACAAATTTATTAGAAGTAACTGTAATCTTCATCGGTCAATTGATCAAGATAATTTTATAATATGTATTGACATTTAAAGTTACCTAAAATCGGTCATATGATTAAGACATATTTATTATATGTATTGATAATTGTATTTGATGTTACTTTAAATCGTCATTTGATTAAGACAAATTTATTACATGTATTGATAATTGTATTTGATGTTACCTTAAATCGGTCATTTGATCAAGACAAATTTATTATATGTATTATTTATTGTATTTGATGTTACCTTTTATCAGTCATATGATCAAGATGTTTTTAAGAGGTATTGACAATTGTATTTCAATTCAACTTTAACCAACGAAACCTTTATTTGAATTGATCCAAAAAAATGTCAAATTTGCAGTTAAATGCATGAAAATGATCAATATACCAAAAACAGATTTTCTGTTTTATTATGTACAATTATTATACAATTACTGAAAACTATTGCATTTTTATAATAAAATTTTCGTTGGTTCAAGTTGACTTCAAATACAATTGTCAATACATCTAAGAAAACATCTTGATCATATGACCGATTAAAGGTAACATCAAATACAGTTATCAATACATATAATAATTTGTCTTGATCAGTTGACCGGTTTAAGTTAACATCATAAACAAATATCCCAAAAAATTTCAAATTTACAGTAAAATGCATGAAAACGATCAATATACCAAAAACAGGTTTGCTGTTACATTATGTACAATTATTATACAATTACTGAAAAATATTACATTTTTATAATAAAGGTTTCGTTGGTTCAAGTCGACTTCAAAAACAATTGTCAATTCATCTTCGAAAACATCTTGATCTTATGACCAATTAAAGGTAACATCAAATACAATTATCAATACATATAATAAAATTATCTTGATTAATTGACCGATAAAGGTTACATCAAATACAATTATAAAAAAATGTCAAATTTACAGTAGCATGCACGAAAATGATTAATATACCAAAAACAGGTTTGCTGTTACCTCATGTATAACTATTAAACAATTACTAAAACATCTTCAATTTTATAATAAAAGTTTTGTTGGTTTAAGTTGACTTCAAATACAATTGTCAATACATCTTAGAAAACATCTTGATCATATGACCGTTTTAAGGTAACATCAAATACAATTATCAATACATATAATAATTTGTCTTGGTCAATTGACCGATTTAAGTTAACATCATAAACAATTATCCCAAAAAATGTCAAATTTACAGTAAAATGCATGAAAATTATCAATATACCAAAAACAGGTTTGCTGTTACAATTACTGAAAAATATTACATTTTTTAATTAAAGGTTTCGTTGGTTCAAGTCGACTACAAATACAATTGTCAATTCATCTTAGAAAACATCTTGATCTTATGACCAATTTAAGGTAACAACAATACAATTATCAATTCATATAATAATATTATCTTGATCAATTGACCGATAAAGGGTACATCAAATACAATTATAAAAAATGTCAAATTTACAGTAAAATGCACGAAAATCATCATTATACCAAAAACAGGTTTGCTGTTACATTATGTATAATTATTATAAAATTACTAAAAAATATTACAATTTTTAAATTAAAGGTTTCGTTAGTTCAAGTCGATTTCAAATACAATTGTCAATTCATCTAAGAAAACATCTTGATCTTATGACCGATTAAAGGTAACATCTAATACAATTATCAATACATATAATAAAATTATCTTGTTCAATTGACCGATACAGGTTACATCAAATACAATTATGAAAAAAAATGTCAAATTTACAGGAAAATGCATGAAAATTACCAATATACCAAAAACAGGTTTGCTGTTACATTATGTACAATTATTATACAATTACTGAAAAACATTACATTTTTATATTAAAAGTTTCGTTGGTTCAAGTTGACTTCAAATACAATTGTCAATACATCTTAGAAAACATCTTGATCATATGACCGATTAAAGGTAACATCATATACAATTATCAATACATATAATAAATTTGTCTTGATCAAATGACCGATTTTAGGTAACTTAAAATGTCAATACATATAATAGAATTATCTTGATCAATTGACCGATGAAGGTTACATCAAATACAATTATGAAAAAAAATGTCAAATTTACAGTAAAATGCATGAAAATGACCAATATACCAAAAACAGGTTTGCTGTTACATTATGTACAATTATTATACAATTACTGAAAAATATTACATTTTTATATTAAAGGTTTCGTTGGTTCAAGTCGACTTCAAATACAATTGTCAAATCATCTAAGAAAACATCTTGATCATATGACCGATTAAAGGAAACATCAAATACAATTATCAATACGTATAATAAAATTATCTTGATCAATTGACCGATAAAGGTTACATCAAAAACAATTATAAAAAAAATGTCAAATTTACAGTAAAATGCACGAAAATGATCAATATACCAAACAGGTTTGCTGTTACATTATGTACAATTATTATACAATTACTGAAAACTATTACATTTTTATATTAAAGGTTTTGTTGGTTCAAGTCGACTTCAAATACAATTGTCAAGTCATGTTAGAAAATATCTTGATCATATGACCGATTAAAGGTCTCATCAAATACAATTATCAAAACATATTATAAATTTGTCTTGATCAATTGACCGATTTAAGTTAACTTCATAAACAAATATCCAAAAAAACGTCAAATTTACAGTAAAATGCATGAAAATGACCAATATACCCAAAACAGGTTTGCTGTTACATTATGTACAATTATTATACAATTACTGAAAAATATTACATTTTTATAATAAAGGTTTCGTTGGTTCAAGTCGACTTCAAAAACAATTGTCAATTCATCTTAGAAAACATCTTGATCTTATGACCAATTAAAGGTAACATCAAATACAATTATCAATACATATAATAAAATTATCTTGATTAATTGACCGATAAAGGTTACATCAAATACAATTATAAAAAAATGTCAAATTTACAGTAGCATGCACGAAAATGATTAATATACCAAAAACAGTTTTGCTGTTACCTCATGTATAACTATTAAACAATTACTAAAAAATATTCAATTTTATAATAAAAGTTTTGTTGGTTTAAGTTGACTTCAAATACAATTGTCAATACATCTTAGAAAACATCTTGATCATATGACCGTTTTAAGGTAACATCAAATACAATTATCAATACATATAATAATTTGTCTTGGTCAATTGACCGATTTAAGTTAACATCATAAACAATTATCCCAAAAAATGTCAAATTTACAGTAAAATGCATGAAAATTATCAATATACCAAAAACAGGTTTGCTGTTACAATTACTGAAAAATATTACATTTTTTAATTAAAGGTTTCGTTGGTTCAAGTCGACTTCAAATACAATTGTCAATTCATCTTAGAAAACATCTTGATCTTATGACCAATTTAAGGTAACAACAATACAATTATCAATTCATATAATAAAATTATCTTGATCAATTGACCGATAAAGGGTACATCAAATACAATTATAAAAAATGTCAAATTTACAGTAAAACGCACGAAAATCATCATTATACCAAAAACAGGTTTGCTGTTACATTATGTATAATTATTATAAAATTACTAAAAAATATTACAATTTTTAAATTAAAGGTTTCGTTAGTTCAAGTCGATTTCAAATACAATTGTCAATTCATCTAAGAAAACATCTTGATCTTATGACCGATTAAAGGTAACATCTAATACAATTATCAATACATATAATAAAATTATCTTGTTCAATTGACCGATACAGGTTACATCAAATACAATTATGAAAAAAAAATGTCAAATTTACAGTAAAATGCATGAAAATTACCAATATACCAAAAACAGGTTTGCTGTTACATTATGTACAATTATTATACAATTACTGAAAAACATTACATTTTTATATTAAAAGTTTCGTTGGTTCAAGTTGACTTCAAATACAATTGTCAATACATCTTAGAAAACATCTTGATCATATGACCGATTAAAGGTAACATCATATACAATTATCAATACATATAATAAATTTGTCTTGATCAAATGACCGATTTTAGGTAACTTAAAATGTCAATACATATAATAGAATTATCTTGATCAATTGACCGATGAAGGTTACATCAAATACAATTATGAAAAAAAATGTCGAATTTACAGTAAAATGCATGAAAATGACCAATATACCAAAAACAGGTTTGCTGTTACATTATGTACAATTATTATACAATTACTGAAAAATATTACATTTTTATATTAAAGGTTTCGTTGGTTCAAGTCGACTTCAAATACAATTGTCAAATCATCTTAGAAAACATCTTGATCATATGACCGATTAAAGGAAACATCAAATACAATTATCAATACGTATAATAAAATTATCTTGATCAATTGACCGATAAAGGTTACATCAAAAACAATTATAAAAAAATGTCAAATTTACAGTAAAATGCACGAAAATGATCAATATACCAAACAGGTTTGCTGTTACATTATGTACAATTATTATACAATTACTGAAAACTATTACATTTTTATATTAAAGGTTTTGTTGGTTCAAGTCGACTTCAAATACAATTGTCAAGTCATGTTAGAAAATATCTTGATCATATGACCGATTAAAGGTATCATCAAATACAATTATCAAAACATATTATAAATTTATCTTGATCAATTGACCGATTTAAGTTAACTTCATAAACAAATATCCAAAAAAACGTCAAATTTACAGTAAAATGCATGAAAATGACCAATATACCCAAAACAGGTTTGCTGTTACTTTATGTACAATTATTATACAATTACTGGAAAATATTACATTTTTATATTAAAGGTTTCGTTAGTTCATATCGACTTCAAATACAATTGTCAATTCATCTTAGAAAACATATTGATCATATGACCGATTAAAGGAAACATCAAATACAATTATCAATACGTATAATAAAATTATCTTGATCAATTGACCGATAAAGGTTACATCAAATACAATTATAAAAAAATGTCAAATTTACATTAAAATGCACAAAAATGATCAATATACCAAAAACAGGTTTGCTGTTACATTATGTACAATTATTATACAATTACTGAAAAAATATTACATTTTTATATTAAAGGTTTCGTTGGTTCAAGTTGACTTCAAATACAATTGTCAATACATCTAAGAAAACATCTTGATCATATGACCGTGTTAAGGTAACATCAAATACAATTATCATTACATATAATAATTTATCTTGATCAATTGACCGATTTAAGTTAACATCATAAACAATTATCCAAAAAAATGTCAAATTTACAGTAAAATGCATGAAAATTATCATTATACCAAAAACAGGTTTGCTGTTACGTTATGTACAATTATTATACAATTACTGAAAAATATTACATTTTTCTGATAAAAGTTTCGTTGGTTCAAGTTGACTTCAATTACAATTGTCAATACATCTTAGAAAACATCTTGATCATATGACCGGTTGAAGGTAACATCAAATACAATTATCAATACATATAATAAATTTGTCTTGATCAAATGACCGATTTAAGGTAACATCAAATACAATTATCAATACATATAATAAATTTGTCTTGATCAAATGACCGATCTTAGGTAACTTCAAATGTCAATACATATTATAAAATTATCTTGATCAATTGACCGATGAAGGTTACATCAAATACAATTATGAAAAAAAAATGTCAAATTTACAGTAAAATGCATGAAAATGACCAATATACCAAAAACAGGTTTGCTATTACATTATGTACAATTATTATACAATTACTGAAACAAATTACATTTTTATATTAAAGGTTTCGTTGGTTCAAGTCGACTTCAAATACAATTGTCAAGTCATCTTAGAAAATATCTTGATCATATGACCGATTAAAGGTATCATCAAATACAATTATCAATACATATCATCAAATTATCTTGATCAATTGACCGATGAAGGTTACATCAAATACAATCATAAAAAAATTTCAAATTTACAATAAAATGCATGAAAATGAACAATACACCAGAAACAAGTTTGCTGTTACATTATGTACAATTATTATACACTTACTGAAAAAATATTACATTTTGATAATAAAGGTTTCGTTGGTTCAAGTAATCTTGATCATATGACCGTTTTAAGGTAACATCAAATACAATTATCAATACATATAATAATTTATCTTGATCAATTGACCGATTTAAGTTAACATCATAAACAATTATCCAAAAAAATGTCAAATTTACAGTAAAATGCATGAAAATTATCATTATACCAAAAACAGGTTTGCTGTTACGTTATGTACAATTATTATACAATTACTGAAAAATATTACATTTTTATAATAAAAGTTTCGTTGGTTCAAGTTGACTTCAATTACAATTGTCAATACATCTTAGAAAACATCTTGATCATATGACCGATTGAAGGTAACATCAAATACAATTATCAATACATATAATAAATTTGTCTTGATCAAATGACCGATTTAAGGTAACATCAAATACAATTATCAATACATATAATAAATTTGTCTTGATCAAATGACCGATCTTAGGTAACTTCAAATGTCAATACATATTATAAAATTATTTATATCAATTGACCGATGAAGGTTACATCAAATACAATTATGAAAAAAAAAATGTCAAATTTACAGTAAAATGCATGAAAATTACCAATATACCAAAAACAGGTTTGCTATTACATTATGTACAATTATTATACAATTACTGAAACATATTACATTTTTATATTAAAGGTTTCGTTGGTTCAAGTCGACTTCAAATACAATTGTCAAGTCATCTTAGAAAATATCTTGATCATATGACCGATTAAAGGTATCATCAAATACAATTAACAATACATATCATCAAATTATCTTGATCAATTGACCGATGAAGGTTACATCAAATACAATCATAAAAAAAATTCAAATTTACAATAAAATGCATGAAAATGAATAATATACCAGAAACAAGTTTGCTGTTACATTATGTACAATTATTATACAATTACTGAAAAAATATTACATTTTGATAATAAAGGTTTCGTTGGTTCAAGTAATCTTGATCATATGACCGTTTTTTTTTTAAGGTACCATCAAATACAATTATCAATACATATAACAAATTTGTCTTGATCAAATGACCGATTTTAGGTAACTTTAAATGTGAATAAATATTATAAAAATGATCTTGATCAATTGACCGATGAAGGTTACATCATATACAATTATGAAAAAAATGTCAAATTTACAGTAAAATGCATGAAAATGATCAATATACCAAAAACAATTTGTAGTTACATTATGTACAATTATTATACAATTACTGAAAAATATTACATTTTTCTGATAAAGGTTTCGTTGGTTCAAGTTGACTTCAAATACAATTGTCAATACATCTTAGAAAACATCTTGATCATATGACCGATTTAAGTAAACATCAAATACAATTATCAATATATATAATAAATTTGTCTTGATCAAATGACCGATTTAAGGTAACATCAAATACAATTATAAATACATATACATTTGTCTTGATCAAATGACCGATTTCAGGTAACATCAAATGTCAATATATATTATAAAATTATCTTGATCAATTGACCGATGAAGGTTACATCAAGTACAATTATAAAAAAATATCAAATTTACACAAAAATGCATAAAAATGATTATTATACCAAAAAAAGGTTTACTGTAACATGTACAATTATTTTACAATTACTGAAAAATATTACAATTTTATAATACAGGTTTCGTTGGTTCAAGTTGACTTCAAATACAATTGACAATACATCTTAGAAAACATCTTGATGATATGACCGATTAAAGGTAACATCAAATACAGTTATCAATACATATAATAAATTTGTCTTGATCAAATGACCGGTTCTAGGTAAGATCACATGTCAATACATATTATAAAATTATCTTGATCAATCGACCGATGAAGGTTACATCAAATACAGTTATGAAAAAAAATGTCAAATTTACAATAAAATGCATGAAAATGACCAATATACCAAAACAGGTTTGCTGTTACATTATGTACAATTATTATACAATTACTGAAAAATATTACATTTTTATATTAAAGGTTTCGTTGGTTCAAGTCGACCTCAAATACAATTGTCAATTCATCTTAGAAAACATCTTGATCTTATGACCGATTTAAGGTAACATCAAATACAATTATCAATTCATGTAATAAAACTATATTGATGAATTGACCGATAAAGGTTACATCAAATACAATTACAAAAAAATGTCAAATTTACAGTAAAATGCATGAAAATGATCATTATACCAGAAACAAGTTTGCTGTAACATTATGTATAATTATTATAAAATTACTAAAAAATATTAAATTTTTTAAATTAAAGGTTTCGTTGGTTCAAGTCGACTTCAAATACAATTGTCAAGTCATCTTAGAAAACATCTTGATCTTATGACCGATTTAAGGTAACATCAAATACAATTATCAATACATATAATAAAATTATCTTGATCAATTGACCGATGAAGGTTACATCAAATACAATTATAAAAAAAATGTCAAATTTACAGTAAAATGCATGAAAATGATCAATATACCAGAAACAAGTTTATTGTTACATTATGTACAATTATTATACAATTACTGAAAAATATTACACTTGTATAATAAAGGTTTCGTTGGTTCAAGTTGACTTCAAATACAATTGTCAATACACATTAGAAAACATCTTGATCATATGACCGATTAAAGGTAACATCAAATACAATTATCAATACATATAATACATTTGTCTTGATCAAATATCCGATTAAAGGTAAGGTGAAATACAATTATCAATACATATAATAAATTTGTCTTGATCAAATGACCGATTTAAGGTAACATCAAATACAATTATCAATACATATAACGGTTTTAATTACGATTTTTTTTAAATTTCACTGTAAATTTGACAATTTTTTCGATAATTGTAATAGATGATATCTTAAATCGGTCATTTGATCAAGATACATTTATAATATGTAATGACAATTGTATTTGAAGTTAACTTGAACCAACTGAATTTCTTTAACAATATTATTATGTTCAGTAAATTCTACACCTTTTTCATAATTTATTCTGATATTACATTATATCAACCATATTCTAAAGATAGTTGTATAGAATATATAATCAAACCTGTCAACAGTTTTAAATCACGATTTTTTTAAATTTCACTGTAAATTTGACAACTTTTTCATTAATTTTAATAGATGATACCTTAAATCGGTCATTTGATCAAGATAAATTTATAATATGTAATGACAATTGTATCTGATGTAAACTTGAACCAACTTAATTTCTTTTAACAATATTATATTTTTCAGTAAATTCTACCACTTTTTCATAATTCATACTGATATAACGTTATATCGACCATATTCTAAAGATAGTTGTATAGAATATATAACCAAACTTGTCAACAGTTTTAATCACGATTTTTTTAAATTTCACTGTAAATTTGACTTCTTTTTCATTAATTTTAATAGATTATACCTTCAAGCGGTCATTTGATCAAGATAAATTTATAATATGTAATGACAATTGTATCTGAAGTAAACTTGAACCAACTTAATTTCTTTTAACAATATTATATTTTTTATCAAATTCTACCCCTTTTTGATACTTCATTCTGATATTACATTATATCGACCATATTCTAAAGATAGTTGTATAGAATATAATACCAAACCTGTGAACGGGTTTAATCAAAATTTGAAAAAAAAATTTCACTGAAAATTTGACAACTTTTTCGATAATTGTAATAGATGATACCTTAAGTCGGTCATTTGATCAGGTTAAATTAATAATATATAATGACAATTGTATCTGAAGTAAACTTGAACCAACTTACTTTCTTTTAACAATATTATATTTTTTATCAAATTCGACCCCTTTTTGATAATTCATTCTGATATGAAATTATATCGATCATATTCTAAAGATAGTTGTATAGAATATAATACCAAACCTGTGAACAGTTTTAATCAAGATTTAAAAAAAAAATTCACTGAAAATTAGACAATTTTGTCGATAATTGTAATAGATGATACCTTAAGTTGGTCATTTGATAAGATTAAATTATTAATATATAATGACAATTGTATCTGAAGCAAACTTGAACCATTTTAATTTCTTTTAACTATATTATCTTATTTATCAAATTCTACCACTTTTTCATAATTCATTCTGATATTACATTATATCGACCATATTCTAAAGATAGTTGTATAGAATATATTGCCAAACCTGTCAACGGTTTTAATCACGATTTTTTTAAAATTTCACTTTTAATTTGACAACTTTTTCGATAATTGTAATAGATGATACCTTAAATAGGTCATTTGATCAGGATAAATTAATAATATGTAATGACATTAATATCTGAAGTAAACTTGAACCAACTTAATTTCTTTTAACAATATTATATTTTTTATTAAATTTTACCCCTTTTTGATAATTCATTCTGTTATGATATTATAACGACCATTTTCTAAAGATAGTTGTATAGAATATATTACCAAACGTGCAAACGGTTTGAATCACGATTTTTTTTAAATTTCACTGTAAATTTGACATCTTTTTCAATAATTTTAATAGATGATACCTTAAATCGGTCATTTAAACAAATTAAATTTATAATATGGAATGACAATTGTATCTGAAGTACACTTGAACCATTTTAATTTCTTTTAACAATATTATATTTTTCAGTAAAATCTACCACTTTTTCATAATTCATACTGATATTACATTATATCGACCATATTCTTAAGATAGTTGTACAGAATATATAACCAAACCGGTCAACGGTTTTAATCACGATTTTTTTAAATTATCTTATTTATCAAATTCTACCACTTTTTCATAATTCATTCTGACATTACATTATATCGACCATATTCTAAAGATAGTTGTATAGAATATATTACCAAACCTGTCAACGGATTTAATCACATTTTTTTTAAATTTAACTGTAAATTTATTTCGATAATTGTATGAGAGTGATATCTTGAATCGGTCATTTGATCAAGATAAATTTATGATATGTAATGACAATTGTATCTGATGTAAACTTGAACCAACTTAATTTCTTTTAACAATATTATATTTTTCAGTAAATTCTACCACTTTTTCATAATTCATACTGATATAACGTTATATCGACCATATTCTAAAGATAGTTGTATAGAATATATAACCAAACTTGTCAACAGTTTTAATCACGATTTTTTAAAATTTCACTGTAAATTTGACATCTTTTTCATTAATTTTAATAGATTATACCTTCAATCGGTCATTTGATCAAGATAAATTTATAATATGTAATGACAATTGTATCTGAAATAAACTTGAACCAACTTAATTTCTTTTAACAATATTATATTTTTTATCAAATTCTACCCCTTTTTGATAATTCATTCTGATATTACATTATATCGACCATATTCTAAAGATAGTTGTATAGAATAGATTACTAAACCTGCCAACGGTTTTAATCAAGATTTTTTTTTTAAATTTCACTGTAAATTTGACAACTTTTTCGATAATTGTAATAGATGATACTTTAAATCGGTCATTTGACCAGGTTAAATTAATAATATATAATGACAATTGTATCTGAAGTAAACTTGAACCAACTTAATTTCTTTTAACAATATTATTTTTTTTATCAAATTCTACCCCTTTTTGATTATTCATTTCACTGTTAACATGACAAATTTTTTGATAATTGTAATAGATGATATCTAACATCGGTCATTTGATCAAGATACATTTATAATATGTAATGACAATTGTATTTGAAGTTAACTTGAACCAACTTAATTTCTTTTAACAATATTACATTTTTTAGAAAATTTTACCACTTTTTCATAATTCATTCTGATATTACATTATATCGACCATATTCTAAAGATAGTTGTATAGAATAGATTACCAAACCTGCCAACGGTTTTAATCAAGATTTTTTTTTTAAATTTCACTGTAAATTTGACAACTTTTTCGATAATTGTAATAGATGATACCTTAAATCGGTCATTTGATCAAGATAAATTTGTAATATGTAATGACAATTGTATCTGAAGTAAACTTGAACCAACTTAATTTCTTTTAACAATATTATATTTTTTATCAAATTCTACCCCTTTTTGATAATTCATTCTGATATTACATTATATCGACCATATTCTAAAGATAGTTGTATAGAATAGATTACCAAACCTGCCAACGGTTTTAATCAAGATTTATTTTTAAATTTCACTGTAAATTTGACAACTTTTTCGATAATTGTAATAGATGATACCTTAAATCGGTCATTTGATCAGGTTAAATTAATAATATATAATGACAATTGTATCTAAAGTAAACTTGAACCAACTTAATTTCTTTAAACAATATTATATTTTTTATCAAATTCTACCCCTTTTTGATTATTCATTTCACTGTTAACATGACAAATTTTTCGATAATTGTAATAGATGATATCTTACATCGGTCATTTGATCAAGATACATTTATAATATGTAATGACAATTGTATTTGAAGTTAACTTGAACCAACTTAATTTCTTTTAACAATATTATATTTTTTAGAAAATGTTACCACTTTTTCATAATTCATTCTGATATTACATTATATCAACCACATTCTAAAGATAGTTGTATAGAATATATTACCAAACCTGTCAACGGTTTTAATCACAATTTTTTTAAATTTAAATGTAAATTTGACATCTTTTTCAATAATCTTAATAGATGATACCTTAAATCGGTCATTTGATCAAGATAAATTTATAATATGTAATGACAATTGTATCTGAAGTAAACTTGAACCAACTTAATTTCTTTCAACAATATTATCTTATTTATCAAATTCTACCACTTTTTCATAATTCATTCTGATATTACATTATATCGACCATATTCTACAGATAGTTGTATAGAATATATTACCAAACCTGTCAACGGTTTAAATCACAATTTTTTAAAATTAAACTGTAAATTTGACAACTTTTTCGATAATTGTAAGATAGTGATACCTAAAATAGATCATTTGATCAAGATAAATTTAAAATATGTAATGACAATTGTATCTGAAGTTAAATTGAACCAACTTAATTTCTTTTAACAATATTATATTTTTCAGTAAATTCTACTACTTTTTCATAATTCATTCTGATATTACATTATATTGACCATATTCTGAAGATAGTTGTATAGAATATATTACCAAACCTGTCAACGGTTTTAATCACAATTTTTTTTTAAAATTTCACTATAAATTTGACTTTTTCGATAATTGTAATAGATGATACCTTAAATCGGTCATTTAATCAAGTTGAATTTATAATATGTAATGACAATCGTATCTGAGGTAAACTTGAACCAACTTAATTTCTTTTAACAATATTATATTTTTTAGTAAATTCTACCCCTTTTTGATAATTCATTCTGATATGACATTATAACGACCATATTCTAGAGATAGTTGTATAGAATATATAACCAAACCTGCCAACGGTTTTAATCAAGATTTTTTTTAAAGGAGTAGGTCCGGTAAGGACTGATTTTGGCCTCAAATTTCAGTTTCATCTGACGAAAGATTTTGACCACTTTTTAAACACTTAAGTGTCTATTTCATATGTTTCCATTAATCTATGTAAAAGATTTTAACTTATTTCGTCATTAAAAACGATACGATTCAAGCTCAAATATGAAAAATCTACCAAATATGCGAAAAAATTTAACTTTTCTGATGGTTTTTGTCAAAAACGAAAGTGGCCGCATCCGTATTCATCCGCAACCTTTATATATGTTTTGTATTATCATCAAATACAACTTGCATTTCAATATTTTGGATTAACACGAATGCGGCCACTTTCTTTTTAAACGGAAATAGTCTAAAATTCAAGTAAAATCCTGGAATTGTAAAGATTTCAGTAATATAGCATGACTTTATGGTGCTAGTACCCAATATATGTGCATTGTATTGTCAAGAAGAGCCCATATTTATGTAGCAGAACCATTTTACTATCCAATAAATAACTAAAAGTTAACAATTTTGTTAAACTGCCATTTTTTGGGGCCAAAAAAGGGTCTTACCGGACCTACTCCTTTCACTGTAAATTTTACAACTTTTTCGATAATTGTAATAGATGATATCTTTAATTGGTCATTTGATCAAGATAAATTTATAATATGTAATGACAATTGTATCTGAAGTAAACTTGAACCAACTTAATTTCTTTTAACAATATTATATTTTTTAGTAAATTCTACCCCTTTTTGATAATTCATTCTGATATGACATTATAACGACCATATTCTAAAGATAGTTGTATAGAATATATAACCAAACCTGCCAACGGTTTTAATCAAGATTTTTTTTAAAGGAGTAGGTCCGGTAAGGACTGATTTTGGCCTCAAATTTCAGTTTCATCTGACGAAAGATTTTGACCACTTTTTAAACACTTAAGTGTCTATTTCATATGTTTCCATTAATTTATGTAAAAGATTTTAACTTATTTCGTCATTAAAAACGATACGATTCAAGCTCAAATATGAAAAATCTACCAAATATGCGAAAAAATGTAACTTTTCTGATGGTTTTTGTCAAAAACGAAAGTGGCCGCATCCGTATTCATCCGCAACCTTTATATATGTTATGTATTATCACCAAATACAACTTCCATTTCAATATTTTGGATTAACACGAATGCGGCCACTTTCTTTTTAAACGGAAATAGTCTAAAATTCAAGTAAAATCCTGGAATTGTTAAGATTTCAGTAATATAGCATGACTTTATGGTGGTAGTACCCAATATATGTGCATTGTATTGTCAAAAAGAGCCCATATTTATGTAGCAGAACCATTTTACTATCCAATAAATAACTAAAAGTTTACATTTTAACAATTTTGTTAAACTGCCATTTTTTGGGGCCAAAAAAGGGTCTTACCGGACCTACTCCTTTCACTGTAAATTTGACAACTTTTTCGATAATTGTAATAGATGATATCTTTAATTGGTCATTTGATCAAGATAAATTTATAATATGAGCCAGTCCATGCGAAAAGGTACAAAAACGAAAAAATTACGAAATTCTAAAAAGTGTTCATAATTATTGGTAGTAGACTTGTGATTTATAAAACACATTTACTTTCCCTCATATCATCAAGCTGTGAGCTACACGCACCTGCGAGTGTTGAGACCCCCCCCCCCCCCCCGACCCCCCCCCCTTAGTTTTCTCAAGATTTTTAGTGAATTATTTCATATATTTCAATCATTTTCAAAGTACAGTTTAAATGGCTTGATTTGCCAATTGTTAATGTTAACCCCGGTAGCAGTGGGGATAAGGCTCTCGCTTACGATGCGGATATCAATGCAATCAAACCGGGCAACGGTTCGAATCCCGTGCAACTAAGGTTGATTTATATAATATTAAATAACTTAACTTAACTTAAATTTCAATTTCTAAAACACAAGATGTCATAGTTTTTGTATTTTCCCTCATGTTTTAATGTTGTCTTACTTTCTTTAAACCTGTAGAACTGACGGAAATTATTGACTTTTGTCTCTGTAGTGTCATAAATTTTTATAGTTTCTGGTCGGTATAGCATTAGTCCGGGGAACAAATGATTTTACACTTGCTCAAATACCAAAAATTCAGATATTTCTACGTCTTTTTCTGTTTTAGTTGACAAATTCGGAATAGAATTGACAATCTTATGAATGTTTACATTAATGTAATTTTTTTTCGGATAAAATCATTTTTCAAAACTACTATAACAAACTTTGATAACGTGTCCTGTAAAGTTTACCAAAAGCACTTTTTGTACCTTTTCGCATGGACTGGCTCATATGTAATGACAATTGTATCTGAAGTAAACTTGAACCAACTTAATTTCTTTTAAGAATATTATATTTTTCAGTAAATTCTACCACTTTTTCATAATTCATTCTGATATTACATTATATCGACCATATTCTGAAGATAGTTGTATAGAATATATTACCAAATCTGTCAACGGTTTTAATCACAATTTTTTTTTTAAATTTCACTATAAATTTGACAACTTTTTCGATAATTGTAATAGATGATACCTTAAATCGGTCATTTAATCAAGTTGAATTTATAATATGTAATGACAATCGTATCTGAGGTAAACTTGAACCAACTTAATTTCTTTTAACAATATTATATTTTTTAGTAAATTCTACCCCTTTTTGATAATTCATTCTGATATGACATTATAACGACCATATTCTAAAGATAATTGTATAGAATATATAACCAAACCTGCCAACGGTTTTAATCAAGATTTTTTTTAAAGGAGTAGGTCCGATAAGGACTGATTTTGGCCTCAAATTTCAGTTTCATCTGACGAAAGATTTTGACCACTTTTTAAACACTTAAGTGTCTATTTCATATGTTTCCATTAATTTATGTAAAAGATTTTAACTTATTTCGTCATTAAAAACGATACGATTCAAGCTCAAATATGAAAAATCTACCAAATATGCGAAAAAATGTAACTTTTCTGATAGTTTTTGTCAAAAACGAAAGTGGCCGCATCCGTATTCATCCGCAACCTTTATATATGTTATGTATTATCATCAAATACAACTTCCATTTCAATATTTTGGATTAACACGAATGCGGCCACTTTCTTTTTAAACGGAAATAGTCTAAAATTCAAGTAAAATCCTGGAATTGTAAAGATTTCAGTAATATAGCATGACTTTATGGTGCTAGTACCCAATATATGTGCATTGTATTGTCAAAAAGAGCCCATATTTATGTAGCAGAACCATTTTACTATCCAATAAATAACTAAAAGTTAACAATTTTGTTAAACTGCCATTTTTTGGGGCCAAAAAAGGGTCTTACCGGACCTACTCCTTTCACTGTAAATTTGGCAACTTTTTCGATAATTGTAATAGATGATATCTTTAATTGGTCATTTGATCAAGATAAATTTATAATATGTAATGACAATAGTATCTGAAGTAAACTTGAACCAACTTAATTTCTTTTAACAATATTATATTTTTCAGTAAATTCTACCACTTTTTCATAATTCATTCTGATATTACATTATATCGACCATATTCTAAAGATAGTTGTATAGAATATATTACCAAACCTGTCAACTGTTTTAATCACATTTTCTTTAAATTTAACTGTTAATTTGACATCTTTTTCGATAATTGTAAGAGAGTGATACCTTAAATAGGTCATTTGATCAAGATAAATTTAAAATATGTAATGACAATTGTATCTAAAGTTAACTTGAACCAACTTAATTTCTTTTAACAATATTATATTTTTTTTTAAATTCTTCCCTTTTTGATAATTCATTCTGATATGACATTATATCGACCATATTCTAAAGATAGTTGTATAGTATATATTACCAAACCTGTCAACGGTGTTAGTCTCGATTTTTTTAAATTTCACTGTAAATGTGACAACTTTTTCGATAATTGTAATAGATGATATCTTAAATAGGTCATTTGATCAAGATAAATTTATAATATGTAATGACAATTGTATCTAAAGTAAACTTGAACCAACTTAATTTCTTTTAACAATATTATATTTTTCAGTAAATTCTACCACTTTTTCATAATTCATTCTGATATTACATTATATCGACCATATTCTAAAGATATTTGTATAGAATATATTAACAAACCTGTCAACGGTTTTAATCACATTTTTTTAAAATTTAACTGTAAATTTGACAACTTTTTCGATAATTGTAAGAGAGTGATACCTTAAATAGGTCATTTGATCAAGATAAATTTAAAATATGTAATGACAATTGTATCTGAAGTTAAATTGAACCAACTTAATTTCTTTTAACAATATTATATTTTTTATTAAATTCTACCCCTTTTGATAATTCATTCTGATATGACATTATATCGACCATATTCTAAAGATAGTTGTATAGTATATATTACCAAACCTGTCTACGGTTTTAGTCTCGATTTTTTAAAATTTCACTGTAAACTTGACAACTTTTTCGATAATTGTAATAGATGATACCTTAAATCGGTCATTTGATCAAGATAAATTTATAATATATAATGACAATTCTATCTGAAGTAAACTTGAACCAACTGAATTTCTTTTAACAATATTATATATTTTCAGTAAATTCTACCACTTTTTCATAATTCATTCTGGTATTACATTATATCGACCATATTCTAAAGATAGTTGTATAGAATATATTACCAAACCTGTCAACTGTTTTAATCACAATTTTTTAAAATTTAACTGTTAATTTGACATCTTTTTCGATAATTGTAAGAGAGTGATACCTTAAATAGGTCATTTGATCAAGATAAATTTAAAATATGTAATGACAATTGTATCTAAAGTTAACTTGAACCAATTTAATTTCTTTTAACGATATTATATTTTTTTATTAAATTCTACCCCTTTTGATAATTCATTCTGATATGACATTATATCGACCATATTCTAAAGATAGTTGTTTAGAATATATTACCACACCTGTCAACGGTTTTAGTCTCGATTTTTTAAAATTTCACTGTAAACTTGACAACTTTTTCGATAATTGTAATAGATGATACCTTAAATCGGTCATTTGATCAAGATAAATTTATAATATATAATGACAATTGTATCTGAAGTAAACTTGAACCAACTTAATTTCTTTTAACAATATTATATTTTTCAGTAAATTCTACTACTTTTTCATAATTCATTCTGATATTACATTATATTGACCATATTCTGAAGATAGTTGTATAGAATATATTACCAAACCTGTCAACGGTTTTAATCACAATTTTTTTTTTAAATTTCACTATAAATTTGACAACTTTTTCGATAATTGTAATAGATGATACCTTAAATCGGTCATTTAATCAAGTTGAATTTATAATATGTAATGACAATCGTATCTGAGGTAAACTTGAACCAACTTAATTTCTTTTAACAATATTATATTTTTTAGTAAATTCTACCCCTTTTTGATAATTCATTCTAATATGACATTATAACGACCATATTCTAAAGATAGTTGTATAGAATATATAACCAAACCTGCCAACGGTTTTAATCAAGATTTTTTTTAAAGGAGTAGGTCCGGTAAGGACTGATTTTGGCCTCAAATTTCAGTTTCATCTGACGAAAGATTTTGACCACTTTTTAAACACTTAAGTGTCTATTTCATATGTTTCCATTAATTGATGTAAAAGATTTTAACTTATTTCGTCATTAAAAACGATACGATTTAAGCTCAAATATGAAAAATCTACCAAATATGCGAAAAAATGTAACTTTTCTGATAGTTTTTGTCAAAAACGAAAGTGGCCGCATCCGTATTCATCCGCAACCTTTATATATGTTATGTATTATCATCAAATACAACTTCCATTTCAATATTCTGGATTAACACGAATGTGGCCACTTTCTTTTTAAACGGAAATAGTCTAAAACTCAAGTAAAATCCTGGAATTGTAAAGATTTCAGTAATATAGCATGACTTTATGGTGCTAGTACCCAATATATGTGCATTGTATTGTCAAAAAGAGCCCATATTTATGTAGCAGAACCATTTTACTATCCAATAAATAACTAAAAGTTAACAATTTTGTTAAACTGCCATTTTTTTGGGCCAAAAAAGGGTCTTACCGGACCTACTCCTTTCACTGTAAATTTGACAACTTTTTCGATAATTGTAATAGATGATATCTTTAATTGGTCATTTGATCAAGATAAATTTATAATATGTAATGACAATTGTATCTGAAGTAAACTTGAACCAACCTAATTTCTTTTAACAATATTATATTTTTTAGTAAATTCTACCCCTTTTTGATAATTCATTCTGATATGACATTATAACGACCATATTCTAAAGATAGTTGTATAGAATATATAACCAAACCTGCCAACGGTTTTAATCAAGATTTTTTTTTAAAGGAGTAGGTCCGGTAAGGACTGATTTTGGCCTCAAATTTCAGTTTCATCTGACGAAAGATTTTGACCACTTTTTAAACACTGAAGCGTCTATTTCATATGTTTCCATTAATTTATGTAAAAGATTTTAACTTATTTCGTCATTAAAAACGATACGATTCAAGCTCAAATATAAAAAATCTACCAAATATGCGAAAAAATGTAACTTTTCTGATGGTTTTTGTCAAAAACGAAAGTGGTCGCATCCGTATTCATCCGCAACCTTTATATATGTTATGTATTATCATCAAATACAACTTCCATTTCAATATTTTGGATTAACACGAATGCAGCCACTTTCTTTTTAAACGGAAATAGTCTAAAATTCAAGTAAAATCCTGGAATTGTAAAGATTTCAGTAATATAGCATGACTTTATGGTGCTAGTACCCAATATATGTGCATTGTATTGTCAAAAAGAGCCCATATTTATGTAGCAGAACCATTTAACTATCCAATAAATAACTAAAAGTTAACAATTTTGTTAAACTGCCATTTTTGTGGGCCAAAAAAGGGTCTTACCGGACCTACTCCTTTCACTGTAAATTTGACAACTTTTTCGATAATTGTAATAGATGATATCTTTAATTGGTCATTTGATCAAGATAAATTTATAATATGTAATGACAATTGTATCTGAAGTAAACTTGAACCAACCTAATTTCTTTTAACAATATTATATTTTTTAGTAAATTCTACCCCTTTTTGATAATTCATTCTGATATGACATTATAACGACCATATTCTAAAGATAGTTGTATAGAATATATAACCAAACCTGCCAACGGTTTTAATCAAGATTTTTTTTAAAGGAGTAGGTCCGGTAAGGACTGATTTTGGCCTCAAATTTCAGTTTCATCTGCCATAAGATTTTGACCACTTTTTAAACACTTAAGTGTCTATTTCATATGTTTCCATTAATTTATGTAAAAGATTTTAACTTATTTCGTCATTAAAAACGATACGATTCAAGCTCAAATATGAAAAATCTACCAAATATGCGAAAAAATGTAACTTTTCTGATGGTTTTTGTCAAAAACGAAAGTGGCCGCATCCGTATTCATCCGCAACCTTTATATATGTTATGTATTATCATCAAATACAACTTCCATTTCAATATTTTGGATTAACACGAATGCGGCCACTTTCTTTTTAAGCGGAAATAGTCTAAAATTCAAGTAAAATCCTGGAATTGTAAAGATTTCAGTAATATAGCATGACTTTATGGTGGTAGTACCCAATATATGTGCATTGTATTGTCAAAAAGAGCCCATATTTATGTAGCAGAACCATTTTACTATCCAATAAATAACTAAAAGTTTACATTTTAACAATTTTGTTAAACTGCCATTTTTTGGGGCCAAAAAAGGGTCTTACCGGACCTACTCCTTTCACTGTAAATTTGACAACTTTTTCGATAATTGTAATAGATGATATCTTTAATTGGTCATTTGATCAAGATAAATTTATAATATGAGCCAGTCCATGCGAAAAGGTACAAAAACGAAAAAATTACGAAATTCTAAAAAGTGTTCATAATTATTGGTAGTAGACTTGTGATTTATAAAACACATTTACTTTCCCTCATATCATCAAGCTGTGAGCTACACGCACCTGCGAGTGTTGAGACCCCCCCCCCCCCGACCCCCCCCCCCCCCTTAGTTTTCTCAAGATTTTTAGTGAATTATTTCATATATTTCAATCATTTTCAAAGTACAGTTTAAATGGCTTGATTTGCCAATTGTTAATGTTAACCCCGGTAGCAGTGGGGATAAGGCTCTCGCTTACGATGCGGATATCAATGCAATCAAACCGGGCAACGGTTCGAATCCCGTGCAACTAAGGTTGATTTATATAATATTAAATAACTTAACTTAACTTAAATTTCAATTTCTAAAACACAAGATGTCATAGTTTTTGTATTTTCCCTCATGTTTTAATGTTGTCTTACTTTCTTTAAACCTGTAGAACTGACGGAAATTATTGACTTTTGTCTCTGTAGTGTCATAAATTTTTATAGTTTCTGGTCGGTATAGCATTAGTCCGGGGAACAAATGATTTTACACTTGCTCAAATACCAAAAATTCAGATATTTCTACGTCTTTTTCTGTTTTAGTTGACAAATTCGGAATAGAATTGACAATCTTATGAATGTTTACATAAATGTAATTTTTTTTCGGATAAAATCATTTTTCAAAAATACTATAACAAACTTTGATAACGTGTCCTGTAAAGTTTACCAAAAGCACTTTTTGTACCTTTTCGCATGGACTGGCTCATATGTAATGACAATTGTATCTGAAGTAAACTTGAACCAACTTAATTTCTTTTAAGAATATTATATTTTTCAGTAAATTCTACCACTTTTTCATAATTCATTCTGATATTACATTATATCGACCATATTCTGAAGATAGTTGTATAGAATATATTACCAAATCTGTCAACGGTTTTAATCACAATTTTTTTTTTAAATTTCACTATAAATTTGACAACTTTTTCGATAATTGTAATAGATGATACCTTAAATCGGTCATTTAATCAAGTTGAATTTATAATATGTAATGACAATCGTATCTGAGGTAAACTTGAACCAACTTAATTTCTTTTAACAATATTATATTTTTTAGTAAATTCTACCCCTTTTTGATAATTCATTCTGATATGACATTATAACGACCATATTCTAAAGATAATTGTATAGAATATATAACCAAACCTGCCAACGGTTTTAATCAAGATTTTTTTTAAAGGAGTAGGTCCGATAAGGACTGATTTTGGCCTCAAATTTCAGTTTCATCTGACGAAAGATTTTGACCACTTTTTAAACACTTAAGTGTCTATTTCATATGTTTCCATTAATTTATGTAAAAGATTTTAACTTATTTCGTCATTAAAAACGATACGATTCAAGCTCAAATATGAAAAATCTACCAAATATGCGAAAAAATGTAACTTTTCTGATAGTTTTTGTCAAAAACGAAAGTGGCCGCATCCGTATTCATCCGCAACCTTTATATATGTTATGTATTATCATCAAATACAACTTCCATTTCAATATTTTGGATTAACACGAATGCGGCCACTTTCTTTTTAAACGGAAATAGTCTAAAATTCAAGTAAAATCCTGGAATTGTAAAGATTTCAGTAATATAGCATGACTTTATGGTGCTAGTACCCAATATATGTGCATTGTATTGTCAAAAAGAGCCCATATTTATGTAGCAGAACCATTTTACTATCCAATAAATAACTAAAAGTTAACAATTTTGTTAAACTGCCATTTTTTGGGGCCAAAAAAGGGTCTTACCGGACCTACTCCTTTCACTGTAAATTTGGCAACTTTTTCGATAATTGTAATAGATGATATCTTTAATTGGTCATTTGATCAAGATAAATTTATAATATGTAATGACAATAGTATCTGAAGTAAACTTGAACCAACTTAATTTCTTTTAACAATATTATATTTTTCAGTAAATTCTACCACTTTTTCATAATTCATTCTGATATTACATTATATCGACCATATTCTAAAGATAGTTGTATAGAATATATTACCAAACCTGTCAACTGTTTTAATCACATTTTCTTTAAATTTAACTGTTAATTTGACATCTTTTTCGATAATTGTAAGAGAGTGATACCTTAAATAGGTCATTTGATCAAGATAAATTTAAAATATGTAATGAAAATTGTATCTAAAGTTAACTTGAACCAACTTAATTTCTTTTAACAATATTATATTTTTTTTTAAATTCTACCCCTTTTGATAATTCATTCTGATATGACATTATATCGACCATATTCTAAAGATAGTTGTATAGTATATATTACCAAACCTGTCAACGGTGTTAGTCTCGATTTTTTAAAATTTCACTGTAAATGTGACAACTTTTTCGATAATTGTAATAGATGATATCTTAAATAGGTCATTTGATCAAGATAAATTTATAATATGTAATGACAATTGTATCTAAAGTAAACTTGAACCAACTTAATTTCTTTTAACAATATTATATTTTTCAGTAAATTCTACCACTTTTTCATAATTCATTCTGATATTACATTATATCGACCATATTCTAAAGATATTTGTATAGAATATATTAACAAACCTGTCAACGGTTTTAATCACATTTTTTTAAAATTTAACTGTAAATTTGACAACTTTTTCGATAATTGTAAGAGAGTGATACCTTAAATAGGTCATTTGATCAAGATAAATTTAAAATATGTAATGACAATTGTATCTGAAGTTAAATTGAACCAACTTAATTTCTTTTAACAATATTATATTTTTTATTTAATTCTACCCCTTTTGATAATTCATTCTGATATGACATTATATCGACCATATTCTAAAGATAGTTGTATAGTATATATTACCAAACCTGTCTACGGTTTTAGTCTCGATTTTTTAAAATTTCACTGTAAACTTGACAACTTTTTCGATAATTGTAATAGATGATATCTTTAATTGGTCATTTGATCAAGATAAATTTATAATATGTAATGACAATTGTATCTGAAGTAAACTTGAACCAACCTAATTTCTTTTAACAATATTATATTTTTTAGTAAATTCTACCCCTTTTTGATAATTCATTCTGATATGACATTATAACGACCATATTCTAAAGATAGTTGTATAGAATATATAACCAAACCTGCCAACGGTTTTAATCAAGATTTTTTTTTAAAGGAGTAGGTCCGGTAAGGACTGATTTTGGCCTCAAATTTCAGTTTCATCTGACGAAAGATTTTGACCACTTTTTAAACACTGAAGCGTCTATTTCATATGTTTCCATTAATTTATGTAAAAGATTTTAACTTATTTCGTCATTAAAAACGATACGATTCAAGCTCAAATATAAAAAATCTACCAAATATGCGAAAAAATGTAACTTTTCTGATGGTTTTTGTCAAAAACGAAAGTGGTCGCATCCGTATTCATCCGCAACCTTTATATATGTTATGTATTATCATCAAATACAACTTCCATTTCAATATTTTGGATTAACACGAATGCAGCCACTTTCTTTTTAAACGGAAATAGTCTAAAATTCAAGTAAAATCCTGGAATTGTAAAGATTTCAGTAATATAGCATGACTTTATGGTGCTAGTACCCAATATATGTGCATTGTATTGTCAAAAAGAGCCCATATTTATGTAGCAGAACCATTTAACTATCCAATAAATAACTAAAAGTTAACAATTTTGTTAAACTGCCATTTTTGTGGGCCAAAAAAGGGTCTTACCGGACCTACTCCTTTCACTGTAAATTTGACAACTTTTTCGATAATTGTAATAGATGATATCTTTAATTGGTCATTTGATCAAGATAAATTTATAATATGTAATGACAATTGTATCTGAAGTAAACTTGAACCAACCTAATTTCTTTTAACAATATTATATTTTTTAGTAAATTCTACCCCTTTTTGATAATTCATTCTGATATGACATTATAACGACCATATTCTAAAGATAGCTGTATAGAATATATAACCAAACCTGCCAACGGTTTTAATCAAGATTTTTTTTAAAGGAGTAGGTCCGGTAAGGACTGATTTTGGCCTCAAATTTCAGTTTCATCTGCCATAAGATTTTGACCACTTTTTAAACACTTAAGTGTCTATTTCATATGTTTCCATTAATTTATGTAAAAGATTTTAACTTATTTCGTCATTAAAAACGATACGATTCAAGCTCAAATATGAAAAATCTACCAAATATGCGAAAAAATGTAACTTTTCTGATGGTTTTTGTCAAAAACGAAAGTGGCCGCATCCGTATTCATCCGCAACCTTTATATATGTTATGTATTATCATCAAATACAACTTCCATTTCAATATTTTGGATTAACACGAATGCGGCCACTTTCTTTTTAAGCGGAAATAGTCTAAAATTCAAGTAAAATCCTGGAATTGTAAAGATTTCAGTAATATAGCATGACTTTATGGTGGTAGTACCCAATATATGTGCATTGTATTGTCAAAAAGAGCCCATATTTATGTAGCAGAACCATTTTACTATCCAATAAATAACTAAAAGTTTACATTTTAACAATTTTGTTAAACTGCCATTTTTTGGGGCCAAAAAAGGGTCTTACCGGACCTACTCCTTTCACTGTAAATTTGACAACTTTTTCGATAATTGTAATAGATGATATCTTTAATTGGTCATTTGATCAAGATAAATTTATAATATGAGCCAGTCCATGCGAAAAGGTACAAAAACGAAAAAATTACGAAATTCTAAAAAGTGTTCATAATTATTGGTAGTAGACTTGTGATTTATAAAACACATTTACTTTCCCTCATATCATCAAGCTGTGAGCTACACGCACCTGCGAGTGTTGAGACCCCCCCCCCCCCCCGACCCCCCCTTAGTTTTCTCAAGATTTTTAGTGAATTATTTCATATATTTCAATCATTTTCAAAGTACAGTTTAAATGGCTTGATTTGCCAATTGTTAATGTTAACCCCGGTAGCAGTGGGGATAAGGCTCTCGCTTACGATGCGGATATCAATGCAATCAAACCGGGCAACGGTTCGAATCCCGTGCAACTAAGGTTGATTTATATAATATTAAATAACTTAACTTAACTTAAATTTCAATTTCTAAAACACAAGATGTCATAGTTTTTGTATTTTCCCTCATGTTTTAATGTTGTCTTACTTTCTTTAAACCTGTAGAACTGACGGAAATTATTGACTTTTGTCTCTGTAGTGTCATAAATTTTTATAGTTTCTGGTCGGTATAGCATTAGTCCGGGGAACAAATGATTTTACACTTGCTCAAATACCAAAAATTCAGATATTTCTACGTCTTTTTCTGTTTTAGTTGACAAATTCGGAATAGAATTGACAATCTTATGAATGTTTACATAAATGTAATTTTTTTTCGGATAAAATCATTTTTCAAAAATACTATAACAAACTTTGATAACGTGTCCTGTAAAGTTTACCAAAAGCACTTTTTGTACCTTTTCGCATGGACTGGCTCATATGTAATGACAATTGTATCTGAAGTAAACTTGAACCAACTTAATTTCTTTTAAGAATATTATATTTTTCAGTAAATTCTACCACTTTTTCATAATTCATTCTGATATTACATTATATCGACCATATTCTGAAGATAGTTGTATAGAATATATTACCAAATCTGTCAACGGTTTTAATCACAATTTTTTTTTTTAAATTTCACTATAAATTTGACAACTTTTTCGATAATTGTAATAGATGATACCTTAAATCGGTCATTTAATCAAGTTGAATTTATAATATGTAATGACAATCGTATCTGAGGTAAACTTGAACCAACTTAATTTCTTTTAACAATATTATATTTTTTAGTAAATTCTACCCCTTTTTGATAATTCATTCTGATATGACATTATAACGACCATATTCTAAAGATAATTGTATAGAATATATAACCAAACCTGCCAACGGTTTTAATCAAGATTTTTTTTAAAGGAGTAGGTCCGATAAGGACTGATTTTGGCCTCAAATTTCAGTTTCATCTGACGAAAGATTTTGACCACTTTTTAAACACTTAAGTGTCTATTTCATATGTTTCCATTAATTTATGTAAAAGATTTTAACTTATTTCGTCATTAAAAACGATACGATTCAAGCTCAAATATGAAAAATCTACCAAATATGCGAAAAAATGTAACTTTTCTGATAGTTTTTGTCAAAAACGAAAGTGGCCGCATCCGTATTCATCCGCAACCTTTATATATGTTATGTATTATCATCAAATACAACTTCCATTTCAATATTTTGGATTAACACGAATGCGGCCACTTTCTTTTTAAACGGAAATAGTCTAAAATTCAAGTAAAATCCTGGAATTGTAAAGATTTCAGTAATATAGCATGACTTTATGGTGCTAGTACCCAATATATGTGCATTGTATTGTCAAAAAGAGCCCATATTTATGTAGCAGAACCATTTTACTATCCAATAAATAACTAAAAGTTAACAATTTTGTTAAACTGCCATTTTTTGGGGCCAAAAAAGGGTCTTACCGGACCTACTCCTTTCACTGTAAATTTGGCAACTTTTTCGATAATTGTAATAGATGATATCTTTAATTGGTCATTTGATCAAGATAAATTTATAATATGTAATGACAATAGTATCTGAAGTAAACTTGAACCAACTTAATTTCTTTTAACAATATTATATTTTTCAGTAAATTCTACCACTTTTTCATAATTCATTCTGATATTACATTATATCGACCATATTCTAAAGATAGTTGTATAGAATATATTACCAAACCTGTCAACTGTTTTAATCACATTTTCTTTAAATTTAACTGTTAATTTGACATCTTTTTCGATAATTGTAAGAGAGTGATACCTTAAATAGGTCATTTGATCAAGATAAATTTAAAATATGTAATGACAATTGTATCTAAAGTTAACTTGAACCAACTTAATTTCTTTTAACAATATTATATTTTTTTTTAAATTCTACCCCTTTTGATAATTCATTCTGATATGACATTATATCGACCATATTCTAAAGATAGTTGTATAGTATATATTACCAAACCTGTCAACGGTGTTAGTCTCGATTTTTTAAAATTTCACTGTAAATGTGACAACTTTTTCGATAATTGTAATAGATGATATCTTAAATAGGTCATTTGATCAAGATAAATTTATAATATGTAATGACAATTGTATCTAAAGTAAACTTGAACCAACTTAATTTCTTTTAACAATATTATATTTTTCAGTAAATTCTACCACTTTTTCATAATTCATTCTGATATTACATTATATCGACCATATTCTAAAGATATTTGTATAGAATATATTAACAAACCTGTCAACGGTTTTAATCACATTTTTTTAAAATTTAACTGTAAATTTGACAACTTTTTCGATAATTGTAAGAGAGTGATACCTTAAATAGGTCATTTGATCAAGATAAATTTAAAATATGTAATGACAATTGTATCTGAAGTTAAATTGAACCAACTTAATTTCTTTTAACAATATTATATTTTTTATTTAATTCTACCCCTTTTGATAATTCATTCTGATATGACATTATATCGACCATATTCTAAAGATAGTTGTATAGTATATATTACCAAACCTGTCTACGGTTTTAGTCTCGATTTTTTAAAATTTCACTGTAAACTTGACAACTTTTTCGATAATTGTAATAGATGATACCTTAAATCGGTCATTTGATCAAGATAAATTTATAATATATGACAATTCTATCTGAAGTAAACTTGAACCAACTGAATTTCTTTTAACAATATTATATATTTTCAGTAAATTCTACCACTTTTTCATAATTCATTCTGGTATTACATTATATCGACCATATTCTAAAGATAGTTGTATAGAATATATTACCAAACCTGTCAACTGTTTTAATCACAATTTTTTAAAATTTAACTGTTAATTTGACATCTTTTTCGATAATTGTAAGAGAGTGATACCTTAAATAGGTCATTTGATCAAGATAAATTTAAAATATGTAATGACAATTGTATCTAAAGTTAACTTGAACCAATTTAATTTCTTTTAACGATATTATATTTTTTTATTAAATTCTACCCCTTTTGATAATTCATTCTGATATGACATTATATCGACCATATTCTAAAGATAGTTGTTTAGAATATATTACCACACCTGTCAACGGTTTTAGTCTCGATTTTTTAAAATTTCACTGTAAACTTGACAACTTTTTCGATAATTGTAATAGATGATACCTTAAATCGGTCATTTGATCAAGATAAATTTATAATATATAATGACAATTGTATCTGAAGTAAACTTGAACCAACTTAATTTCTTTTAACAATATTATATTTTTCAGTAAATTCTACTACTTTTTCATAATTCATTCTGATATTACATTATATTGACCATATTCTGAAGATAGTTGTATAGAATATATTACCAAACCTGTCAACGGTTTTAATCACAATTTTTTTTTTAAATTTCACTATAAATTTGACAACTTTTTCGATAATTGTAATAGATGATACCTTAAATCGGTCATTTAATCAAGTTGAATTTATAATATGTAATGACAATCGTATCTGAGGTAAACTTGAACCAACTTAATTTCTTTTAACAATATTATATTTTTTAGTAAATTCTACCCCTTTTTGATAATTCATTCTAATATGACATTATAACGACCATATTCTAAAGATAGTTGTATAGAATATATAACCAAACCTGCCAACGGTTTTAATCAAGATTTTTTTTAAAGGAGTAGGTCCGGTAAGGACTGATTTTGGCCTCAAATTTCAGTTTCATCTGACGAAAGATTTTGACCACTTTTTAAACACTGAAGCGTCTATTTCATATGTTTCCATTAATTTATGTAAAAGATTTTAACTTATTTCGTCATTAAAAACGATACGATTCAAGCTCAAATATAAAAAATCTACCAAATATGCGAAAAAATGTAACTTTTCTGATGGTTTTTGTCAAAAACGAAAGTGGCCGCATCCGTATTCATCCGCAACCTTTATATATGTTATGTATTATCATCAAATACAACTTCCATTTCAATATTTTGGATTAACACGAATGCAGCCACTTTCTTTTTAAACGGAAATAGTCTAAAATTCAAGTAAAATCCTGGAATTGTAAAGATTTCAGTAATATAGCATGACTTTATGGTGCTAGTACCCAATATATGTGCATTGTATTGTCAAAAAGAGCCCATATTTATGTAGCAGAACCATTTAACTATCCAATAAATAACTAAAAGTTAACAATTTTGTTAAACTGCCATTTTTGTGGGCCAAAAAAGGGTCTTACCGGACCTACTCCTTTCACTGTAAATTTGACAACTTTTTCGATAATTGTAATAGATGATATCTTTAATTGGTCATTTGATCAAGATAAATTTATAATATGTAATGACAATTGTATCTGAAGTAAACTTGAACCAACCTAATTTCTTTTAACAATATTATATTTTTTAGTAAATTCTACCCCTTTTTGATAATTCATTCTGATATGACATTATAACGACCATATTCTAAAGATAGTTGTATAGAATATATAACCAAACCTGCCAACGGTTTTAATCAAGATTTTTTTTAAAGGAGTAGGTCCGGTAAGGACTGATTTTGGCCTCAAATTTCAGTTTCATCTGCCATAAGATTTTGACCACTTTTTAAACACTTAAGTGTCTATTTCATATGTTTCCATTAATTTATGTAAAAGATTTTAACTTATTTCGTCATTAAAAACGATACGATTCAAGCTCAAATATGAAAAATCTACCAAATATGCGAAAAAATGTAACTTTTCTGATGGTTTTTGTCAAAAACGAAAGTGGCCGCATCCGTATTCATCCGCAACCTTTATATATGTTATGTATTATCATCAAATACAACTTCCATTTCAATATTTTGGATTAACACGAATGCGGCCACTTTCTTTTTAAGCGGAAATAGTCTAAAATTCAAGTAAAATCCTGGAATTGTAAAGATTTCAGTAATATAGCATGACTTTATGGTGGTAGTACCCAATATATGTGCATTGTATTGTCAAAAAGAGCCCATATTTATGTAGCAGAACCATTTTACTATCCAATAAATAACTAAAAGTTTACATTTTAACAATTTTGTTAAACTGCCATTTTTTGGGGCCAAAAAAGGGTCTTACCGGACCTACTCCTTTCACTGTAAATTTGACAACTTTTTCGATAATTGTAATAGACGATATCTTTAATTGGTCATTTGATCAAGATAAATTTATAATATGTAATGACAATTGTATCTGAAGTAAACTTGAACCAACTTAATTTCTTTTAACAATATTATATTTTTCAGTAAATTCTACCACTTTTTCATAATTCATTCTGATATTATACAATTATTGACTTTTGATGAGGTTGATACAATGATTTATCACGCAGGTAGGTTAAGTCACTTATGGGTGTTTTTTTCCATTAAATCGGCCATAATCATTGAATCAGATTTTTTTTGTATTTCATCTTGCCATATTTCGTTACCTCAATTATAATGAAAAATGTTCATACTGATGTAATAAAAAAATTGAGAACACCGGTTCATGTTTACGCACACCTGTAATTTCATATCATGTGATTTCTGTGGTATGTCTAGTGACATTTACAAATCGGAAAAGCACATTATTGTTCCTCACCATTAAATTGGGATTTTTTTTTACACATCACTTCAGAAATTAGCACACTTTAGAAAAAATGATACTCGCAGACCCGGCTACCTCAAGTATTATTTAAAATAAAAAATGTTTTCTGTGAATAGGTCCGTTGTTGTTAAAATGCGTGAAAAAGGTCAATTTTGTACATTAATCGTAATCTCTTAAAATGCGAGTAGCAATTTTTAAAAGCAGAAAAAAATTCTGAATAAAATGTTAAAGAAATCCCGTTATAATAACATATGGAACAACTTGTACTTTGGGATTCTTTATGTTTGTGAACAAAGGTAAAAAATTCATCGCTTGCCGTCAAACGTTCAAGAGACGTCAACAAAACAGAAACGGACGCTACTCTGTAAAGATGCGGGAAATGTAAAAACGATACCTCTGTGTAGGAAGGGGCCTTTGCACTTATTAGGGATCATTCAAGGACACAGCAGCCATACTGATTACAGGAGTCAAATTTGGTTAAATTATGTCCAAATGTACCACAATTACATTTAATGTGTATTTCACTCTTCTACATTTTATTTCCATCAATGACAAACTTAGAAACATGAACTACTGCAACTTTTCAAAGGTTATTTTGGCCAGATCAACAAAAGACAGTGCAGCAATTGTTTTTTTTTAATAATTATGATAATTCCAAAACTACATCAAATTTTGTAAAAGCAAAGTATATAAATAGTATATCAATTCAGCAGACATGAAAACTACAACATTTTTATTACAAAATACAGAAATCTACAGATACCATCATATGACATATTCAAAAACCAGCTCCCTAAACTTCAAAATTATGTAACAAACAGCAAATATTTTATGCATAATGGCAAAGCTGGGGAAAAATGAGGTTCACTGATAACTTCTCTCTATTCAATTGGCTTAAACGTCCAGAAAATGAAAAGCAAAGCCACAAATTGCAAGATTGTTCCACCTGTTTGACCACCCATGGCAGCATATCATCTCTGCACAAGTCATATTCTCATGCTTCATCATTAGTACGTACAGCCATGTAAAGACCTTGTAAACAATATCAATGAGATTATTGTGTCACCGTCTTCATCAATTGGAACAAAACCAGTTCAAAATGTTATTAAAGTTTTAGAACCATCTCTTTATCATTAAATAAGCGTGCACTCACTGAAATCTTTCGCTTACTTTATCAACCATTGATTTATGCTGAATATAAATTCAAAAGCTTACAATACTACAATAATTACATAAACATGATTGTAAAAAATAAAGACAAGGTGATGTAAAAAAAACACGAAATAGATATGCACCTTACAATCATTCAATAAACCAAATATAGTCAACCTATTCTGATTATTACCTTCAGTTTCATTGAAAAAAAAAACTAACATTGACCAACAAAACATGAATATGAGGTAAAGGTCAGATGAACCATGCCATACAGACATGTACACCTTACAATCAGGTTATACATTAAATATAGTTGACCTGCAAATTATAATAACAAGAAACAATCTCAACCATGAAAATTTAATATTGACCAATGCGGAAAACAGACGAAGTCGTGGTAAATGTATCCGACAGAAGTGGGCTTCAAACATTCGAGCCCGACATGAGTGAATCGACCGAGGTGGTCCAGGAATTTGGCTATCTAAAGTTCGCTATTTTTACTGTGAACAGGCACCATTCTGAATCGGACGAAGCGCCAGAGGAAAATAACAATGTCATCAAAGAAAAAGGAAAATAATACCAAGATGTATTGATGTCGAACGCCAGGCATTTGGCATGCACTAAAAACCCAATTCGAATAAATGAAGAAAATCCCCGCTTTACAGGTATGTGGAACTATATATAATATTTAATACCAAGTTAATTGTAGGGTAAACTCTGCAAGCTGACATGTTCAATGTTATAAATGTCAGTTTTACACTTCAGAGTTTTATAATCTGCCATCGGCCTGGGTGTAGGGAAGGAGGGATAAAGAAAACAATGTGTTTACTAGGGGAAGTGCTGCCCAACTTTTTGTTAATACACTTACCATGCTTACCGTGATGTAAATTTAAAAAAAAAAATGGGGGGGGGGGGGGGGGTAACCTATAGAAGGAGTGTAAATTGTCTTTCCACATTTTTGTCACAATTTTCCTGACTCTCTGACACTTAGCCTAATATTATCAAATTCTATGTGTATTGAATTTAGGGAACCAAGGGGTGGGGGATTATGAATTATACATGGCCTGCATGTATATCCATATATCTATGATTTTTTTTTTAATTTGATTCTTCTTCTAGCTCACACCTAAAAGAAGAAATGACACATGTCCAGGATAGCAAGCCTTTTCAAGGTTTGTGTGATGTTGATATTTTATTTTATATAATTTTTAAGAAGATTCAAACAATCTTGTTATACTGCTTCTTAAATTTAATTAGTCCAGAAAGAAGCCAATCAGATTTGTGCTTATTTCAAGTTTAAACGTTGTTTTCTAAACGCCCACTTTCTTGTTTTCTTAAGATGAAAAAAAAATTCTAAATAAATAAGTAAAAGTCATCTTACTATTATATAAATATTGTAATCGATTAAACAGTCTGTGTTTGCAGAAAATATATGCTAATACATTATGTTATAGATAATGCATAATTTAAGGTGTTTCTTGTCGTAGAACACACAGAAGGGTGTCAGGATTGATCAAATGAAAGACCGACTGACTTATATACCGTCAAAAAAATATAAATTTTATAAAGACTTGTAAAATTTAGTATCCTATTTTACCGACAACACTTAAGTGGGATATTTCTTTCTAATGCGTTCAGGTTTTAATACGCCCTACGGCTCTTTAGAATGTGAAATTAAACTCACTAAATAATTTAGATATAAACCTTTTTGAAATTATTAACCATACACTATATTACTATAACTGCACGAAGTAAGACACAAATGTATTGATATCATCCGTTAACGGTGTATGACAAATACAAGACACATTGTAAGTAATTTTTTGTACCACTTATCTTATGAAAAAGGGGGAAGGTTGTTTTATTCTTATATTTGTTATGTTATTTCTATCGCGGAAAAGTGGTTATTTTTTAACAGATTTACTTGAATCGAATGAAAAATTCAGAAAGAGGGTATTTTGACTAGCAATACATTGTATCAAAAGATAATCAGGATATAGTTATATACCATCCGTACCCGACCCTTTCGTGAGTTACGTAAATGTTATTCAATAGAATATAAAATTATCTTATTAGTTGATCGTGTGATAAGGTAAAAGGTATACATAAATTTAAAAAAGTTAAAAACGGACACGAAGACGAATATAAATACATGTAGGTGACAGTATGATTTCCTATTCAGTGTGTATCGTTTCTGAACATGCATGAAATATTTTCCACTGGATGTTATGCAAGCAACCAAAAATCAATCAACCTATTCAGTTTGACCCAATATGATTTTCAAAATCTTACACACGAATATGTTTAATCTGGATTTATTTTATGAAAGTCTACATTAAAATTCATCTGACATATATGAAAATGTTTTTTTTATTGTAGCGATACATTAACAAAACTTCACGTACTTCACGTTATTTGTTTCTAAAACTAAAATGCGGGACTTAAATGACGGTTTCTTTTACACCTATCATCGATTGAACTTTAAAAAATAAATTTCCAAATCGGCAACAAAAAACTATTAGACGAATAAAGTTTTGAAGTAAATCATAGATTGCATGTTTATCAAGGAAAATAATGACCTCTCACAGGTCATTATTTTATGCCTTGGACCATATATCATTGAAACATGGTATCGTCCGGGTTGATTATGATAAAGAATGACCTGTCGTTCTGAAAGAAAATAAATCCATATAGGTATATAAGTTATGTTTGTATCAGACATTTAAAGTTCAATTGAAATTAATTTTAACAGTTTCAAAGACTACAAAGCATTGGATGCCAGATGATGTAATATCCTTGTAAACCAGAGAGAACATACATATTCAACAAAAAATACAGAACACCAACTTCTAAACTATCTTGCTCTCCATCACTGTTTTCAACTTTTTGAGGAAGAGTATACTGAACGAAATTCAAATCATAGAGGCAGAACAAAATACAGGTACATATCTTGATTCTATGGACCACCAGTTTGCGAACTCATCTATAAGTGCATTTCATACAGGAATAGAATCACCGCGAATACACACAGCACACAACGCGAGGAGCCAACCCCGGAATATTACGGAGATACCATGTGTTTTTCTGTAAAGAGATACATGCGCCAACAAACTGTACCAATATTAGTGATAACACAGCCCGAATGTCTATCGTAATTCGTGATAATTTTTGTTTTAACTGTTTAGGAAATCATCATGCTTATAAGTGTCAATCGAAACGAACGTGTCGACACTGCAACCAGAGACATTCCAGCTTATGTAGTGAGAGTAATAATGTAAACAGCGAAGGTTTAGCGTTCATTACAAGCAATACAAATAAACAGATTAAATATACACCAGTCAATCTTATAAATGACACCGAAAACCAGGAAGATACTAAAGTGTTGCATTCAACGACACAGATGCGTACAAATCTGCTACTGAAAACGGCGGTAGCTCCTGTTTGGTCAGGTAATATATCTATGGATACGAATGTTTTATTTGATGAGGGTGCACAAAGATCTTTTTTAACAGAGCATCTTGCGAAGAATTTGAATTTGAAAACTGAAGGAATTGAAGTTGTACACCCATCGGCATTTGGAGAGGACAACACGAGCACGAGAGAACTACGCACAACCACCGTATTTATCGAAACCGAAAAAAGTCGTAAAATTCCGATTGAAGTCCTTATTGTTCCTACCATAGCAATTCCAATACATAATCATATGCGGTACGTTAACCGAAATATGGATTATCTGAAAGGATTAAGACTCGCTCATCCAGTTACCAAAGACGAATGTTTTGAGATATCATTACTTATTGGTGCCGACCACTATTGGGACTTTATCGAAGACAAAGTAATACGAGGAGATGGACCGATAGCAATGAAGTCAAAGCTTGGATACATACTATCAGGACCCTTACAGCGGGGTAGGGTACTTTCGTCTACGACATCCAGCATCTTAAGCGTACTGGTTTCGAATAAATCAGAGGAATTTGGCTTAGAAGAAATTATAAAGGAACAGACACGTTGCCAAATTATCGAGAGAGAATTGAGAAAGCAGAACCAACAGAGAAAATATCAAAAGATGGACTGAATGATACGTATCTATTGAACTGTTGTGACTTATTATGGACTGTTACGAAAATATTTGATATATTGACTTACTTTTACATGTTTCAGTTCTAACACATAACAGTGGGTCAATTCTTGACCATTTTTACACAAACAATCTAATAATGAAGTATATGAAAGTTGTTTAGACATATTACAGTGATCACAGCAGTATTTGTGTTTCTATACGGCATCAGCAGTGAAGATTTCTTGAAGCTTATTCCTATACTTTAATAATTTATCATAGAATAAAGTATTAATTTTTAAAGGTTTTTAATGAAAGTAGTTAAGTATGAGTATGCAGTCCATCAACTTGAAACTCAATACACAGGTTACATTTATTATTTCCCCCTAAAATGCATTACAAATTAGTAAGTTGCCCTCAATTTCATTTGACAAAGAGAATAAAAATGCGAGCGGGGCATGGTGTCTTTTGGACACATACTCTTGTAATCTTTTAATCTCTATACTGATTTCCTTCAATTGTACAAAGACATGGTTTGATTTTTTTTTCATTTTGAGGCTATTACTCGTTTATCTAGTTGACTAAATTATATCACCATTTCTGATTGGCAGTATTATTTGCTACTGTTCTTTTAAACTCATTCTCTTAGATATATATTTATTTTAGGAGATGTAGAGTATCAAATTGACTCATTGGCTGAGAAGATTGGACAAAATATGTTAAATAAATTGACAGGTGGAAGGACACCAAGTATAATAATCGTGTTTATTTTGTTACATGAATCATAATGCACATATGTATCTAATACTAAAAAAAAACAGTTGATAAGAAATTTTTCGATATTTTACATTAATGAAATACGTCATTAATATGTATATCATTTTTTTTTACATCTGCGCTAAATAAAATTAACATATGCCTTAGTCATAATATATGATTTCACAAAGACCAAGAACATTTCATTTCAAACACATAACTAAACATAATTGATTTTTTTATAGATCTGATATGTTTGCTCAACGTATTACTTTTGAAAATGAGTGAATGAATGAATATAGGCAGATTTATCCATGACAACCACTGCATTGCCTTTATCTGCAGGTTTAATGACGATATTGTTGTTAGATCTAAAACCTGCAGATAAAGGCAGTGCAGTGGTTGTCATTGATAAAATTTAGTTTGGAAACTTGAAACATTTGAGAAAAAAAACATTTTGACATATAATTTATTAAATTGTAAGCACGATCGTTTTGTACTATGTGTAAGCGCCAAAAGTTTAAATTAATGAATGAATTGAGCTACATATTCAATTCAAAACAATAGGTTTGCAATGTCTTGCGGTACTGTCCGAGTTAAACTTTCTTGCCTTTACAAAACTTTTCTGCCAAAAAACAGATTTTATTTCATGTTTCGGCTTTGAAATAATACTATACCAATAAAAAGTACTTTAAAAGTTGCAGTTGTTACGCCAAATTGTATTTAGATTACAGGGTTACCTATAAACATTAAGGATTAATGAAATGTCTTGCATGGTTGTCCGTTAACATGATTTGACGTCGCCACAAGCGTAATATGGGACGACATAAAGTGCATTCGCGGGTTCCTTCCTCCACTTAATGAAAATGTCCTTCTTTTAACAAAACGAAATGATGCACATATTACAAAAGTACACATCTATAAGACAATCAAAGGTTAAAAAAACGTCAGTGTCATAACTTTAAGCCATTTAATTGTCTGTTGTTCCACTGCTTGAATAAAATCATATTCGGGTTGTTTATATAATGCAGTAATATTCCCCCGAAAAAACACATCATTACTAAAAGTAAAATGTAATACTAGTATCATATGTAAATTATAAAATCATATTGGAATGGAATATGCTCATGTGCATACTTACTCTTAAGATACAGATAACTTTACTGTTCGTATGCTGGACAATACTAGCCGTCTATACAGAGGACAATGCTATTAATGTATGCTTTATAATCTCAGCAACCAAAAATAAACTCATCATAGATACCAGGATTAAATTCTGTTTATTCTACAGAACACTCATCAGTGACGCTAGAATCCTTAAATGTTTAAAGGCCAAATAAAGTACGATGTTGAATAGCATTGAGGACCAATATTTCTTAAAGTCTTGCCTTATACAGCTAAGTTAATCTATTCCTGATGAGGTAGAATAGCCTTAGTATTTCAAAATTCAAAAGTTTTGTAAACAGTTAATTTATAAATATAACCATATCAATGATAATTTATTTCAGCTGGGCTGGTGATACCATCGGGGAATTAAAACTCTACCTAGTGGCCGAGAAATACGTAGTACAACAAAACTCTCCAATAGTCTGAAGAATTGGTTGGGTGGCTCCGTGGTGTTGATGTCCAGCAACACGAGGAAGTGATGACTGGATGTCGTGATCTGCTACAAAATTTGAAAATCGTTTCCCTTGACCCTTGGGGAGCCTAAAGCCTATAATAGTCCAAACAAATGTTCGCCTCACTCTCTGCATGCTAATTTGCTAATTACACTTTAAAGAACTCTTTGAGCGGTCTGCTGTAAGTCACAATGTCTGTCCCTATCTAATTAATCCTAATTTGGAACACGACCACATGTATGGGCTATTGATCGACGCCCAAACCATCTAGAACTACAAATCCAAAAGTAACTTTATCCTTCTCATCCAGAATCAAATCTGATCCTGTGCAAAATCTAAAAAATAGAATATATAACAACAGACCAGAGTATATGGATTTGTGTCACTACAATATAATAAATATTCCGATGAGATTGAATTCCTTGTTATTTATTCATCATCCAAGCACACTTTTAAAAGTGTAAAATCAATTAACAGTTTTTTCACCCCACCAAAAACCAAATGAATTTCCCCAAAAACCGGGAATTATCTCAGGTGCTCCAAAAGGGAATCTAAATTCTGTTCCAGAAGTGACACCCTCCGTGATAAGATAATAGCACTAAAATATAAACATAAGGAAGCAGATTTACAACTCCGTAAGGAAGCAGATGTATAACTCCTTTAGCTGAACACCCTGGCTATAAGCTCACATTTTTTGAAATAATGAACCGTGCGCTTGTGAAGTCGGTGTCAGACAAGAAGAAAATTTGTCACCGTTTTTATTTTCTTTATACTTGAATGACCTTTAAGACTATCTCATCTCGGAAAATGTTTTAGGTTTGAACACAATAAGTAAAGATATATAAGAAAAACTTGGAACTGTAATGAAATTATTCATAATTCTCTACGCAGATGACACTGCATTCATGGTAGAATCACCTGACCAACTGCAACATGCACTTAACAAATTAAAAAAGTATTGCGAAACCTGGAAGATGCGAATAAATGAAGATGCTTCCAAATTTCCAAAAAGTTGTGTCAAATACGGCTAAGGTAATCTATGCCTGGGATAAGAAAATCCTTATTTTTAAGAAAAAATCAAAGTTTTGTAAACAGGAAAATTATAAGAATAACCACATTATTGATATTCATGTTAACACCAAAGTGTTGACTACTGGGCTGGGCTCGGGGACGAAACATCCACCAGCAGTGGCATCGACCCACTGGGGTGTAAATAGTTATCAAAGGTACCAAAGGTAATCTTTAACTAGGATACATTGGAGTTTTATCAGAAGATCGTGGTAATGATTATTTGTAACTTGAAGACAAACTGGAAGATTACTTGTTTTCTTTCTTCAGCCAATTCCAAATATGTCTCTCTTTTCTTAAATAAGTATGTGTGGTAGCCAAATCATATGGTCCATTGGCATAAATTGCCATCTCAAACTCCTGTTGCTGACAGGTAGCATACTAATTTCTTACTACGCTTTTGGGCATTTCCCGATGTTGAGTTCATTCTGTTCACACTTGGTCTGTATTCTTCCGTCCACTTGTTTTTTAAGTTTAGTAGTTCATCATTGAACTCGACCACTTTCGGAACCCGAGTTCAGTTCTTTGTATAGCTCCAGTTTAAGTTTATCAGCATCGAAGGTATACTTGGAAGTAAACTCCTTGCAGGATGCTGTTAATTTTTCAGGATACCCTAGTCAGATTCTTGACGTATAACCTATAATTTTTCCACCAAAAAAGTCCTTCGCTTCATTTGATCCATTAAATGGTATAAAGTCAATGTTTGTATTCAAAAATATGGGTGTTCTAGTTGATTCTTGTCTCATTGTATATTCTAGTGTGAGAATATGATGTCTATTCTCAAGGATAGTATTTATCGCTTTGATGGTTGCTCCGACTGTAGGTGTTGCATGTTGAATTAGAGATGACAAGTCGATGTCCAAAAAAAATACTGGGTTGTCATTGTTAGTGGTATTCATACTGAGGGATTCTGGCAAAGCCATGTCCCTCTGGGCTAGATGTTCTATTGTAAAGTTCATGTCAGTTAGGTCCATGTTTAATTTTTCCAAATTTTGTACTGCTACTGCATGTTTGTAATGGATTGATTGATTGATTGTTGGTTGCTTAACGTCCAGTGGCAAATATTTCATGCATATTCAGGACGAGAACAAGTTCACAATAAATAAAATAGGTAGGTTGTTGTAATAGAGGCCATCTAGGATGATGGTCGGGGAGATTTGGACTGCCACTGGAAAATGAGGGTACATTGGATAGGGACAGAAATTTTGCCTTGCAACAGGCCACCTACGGACCCCTCAAGAGTTGTTGCAAGGGTTCTTAACGTGCAAAGAGCGTGGCACTCTCTTTACACGAGGCATCGGATTTAACGTCCCCTTCTGACGGACGTGACTGCGAACTTGGTACATTCCGCACAGCCAAACGGACGCCCCACTTCAGCAAGCGTTTTACTGCCGGTCGGGAGAAGACCAAGCGACCATATTTCTATACCCCAGTCACCCTTGTTTGTAATGGAGGCCCAGTCCTTGTCGTCTCCTTCGATCCTCAAAAGCAGCAGCGTAATAGAAGTTTATCTCCCGTGATTCTCATTTTATTTTATTAGTTTATATAATGAATAAGTAGCCATTTAGTGGTGACATCTCTGTTTCTCTGCTTGATTGCATTAACATTTGTATACCAGATACTCCAGTATATTTTGTAAATACTGCCCGAACTGGTATTGCAATTATTATTTTTTATGTTTTACATTTGTATAAGACCAAATTTTCGAGGCTATGAATCGATTATTTCTTTTTTCAAAAATAACCTCTAAAGGGAAATTCTGAATTCTGAATTTTTTTTCCGTCATTTACTTGACCAAAATTGTTTATTTTACCAAATTTGGGATCAGACACAATTTTTAAGGAGTTTACCACTTCCTTTCAGAAGTTAAATGGTCTCTCCCCAAGAGAAATGAATACGATGTACAGAAAATAACAAAACTATTAAATAGAGATGGAATTGTTGATCTACAGATCACATCAAAAATATTTTATGACAATAAGCTCTTTGTTTGTGGGTTCAAATGAAAGCTGTAGAAAATTATTGAGAAATAGATTCAAGAACTTCGAGATCAACATAAAATGCAGGCAAAAGTCATTTATTCTGCTTCAAAATAAGAACAAGTCGGGAATCACGTTAAAATGAAAAGAATCAATCAAAGAGTTGTGTTTGTCTTCGAATCTCCTTATATGGACATTCGCTATGCTAGTTGTTGTATTTATTTGTTTCAGCTTCCTTGACCCTCTGAATGTAGTTTTATGTTAACATTTTAAGTCAATGTTATAGTATTCAACATTGTTCTTACATTTCGTAATGTTTTGGCAATTTCGATTGACTTTCATAGCACACTTACTATAGCAACCACTTTCTCGGTAAAACACCTCTGTAACTATGGGCATCATATTTAAGCACATTGTTACAATGTTCTACATCTTAATCATACTGATGATTTGTGTTTACGGCCCCCTTATGGTTTACAGTTTTGTTCCATATCAGTCTGTGAGCCTGGCGTTCTGTTAACAACTTCAGTTTGGGCTATAGTTTCCAAAAGTACCAAAGTCGTATTTTGTACAATGCCAATATTTATAGTACAAAACAAGGAACTGGTCAATTCTCAACATCCTTGATCCATCACCCATATGAATTGCATCGGTGTATCAATTTTATATGTTAAATTTTTAGAAAAGCTTTCCTAAAAATATTAATTTTCATTGGTTAATTCTTAGATTGTAACTTTCAATGCCCCATTATTGGGGTTGGTCTAACTATTTTGATTTGAAGTAATGAAGATCGTTATAGTTATAAACAATACTATACATTTGTTACAATGTTCAGGTGGTCTGTCCCTACAGATAATCAAATTCGATGCGCTTCGTATTATTTTGTATGAAGTAAAGGTGTGATGCTATTAGAAACTGAATAATAGTTACCCATGTCGAATGTAAGTTTCCTGTGATAATGGTTGTAAGAATGATAAATTTGGATGTAAATTGTCTGTACGTAATGAATTTGAAGATTATATATTCCGAAACAAATTCCACAGACTTTAATAATGGCATATTTGTAAATACCTTGTTATACAATAATAGCATTTATTAATGCATTTATTTCTTATAATTATCGTGATCAAATGACCGCTTTTAGATAACATCAAATAAAATTATCCAAAAAGTTGTCCAAATCACATTAAAATGTGGAAATTTTTCAATGCACTGATTGCAAGTTTTGAGAACATTCTATACAAAAATTAAAAAAAATATGGTTAATTTCTAAAAAATATCAAAATAGTTGTCAAATTTAGTAAAAATGTAGAAGAAAACATAAAGTTGTTGTTTGCTATTGTTTATGTCAACTGTAAGTACTCATTAGAAAATTATCTTGATCAAATGACCGATTTAAGGTAACATCAAATAAAATCATCAAAAAAGTTGTCAACATCACATCAAAATGTGAAGAAAAAAAAATGTTTTTTATAACTTTTGATTTTTTTATTTCCAACAATTACAACATATACATGATATACATACAATATAATACATATAAGATAAATACAATATCATTTTTATAAATAAATCTTAATTGGAAATATTTTACATTTTCTATTGAAAAGATAAAGAAATAAAAAAGAATAAAAAAAAGTAAAATGAAATAGAAAATAAATAAATAAATAAAGAAGGAAAACAAAAAAACAAAAAATAAAAACAAAACTCAAAGGGATTATCCAGTTACATCCCTATCTTTATTTTTAATATCACATAATTATGCTGAAAAAAAAATTGAAAATTTACGAGACATATTTCTTTCGTAACAGCCATCAACACGATCAAGTACATAACATGGCAACAATATTTTCTTTAAAAAAGATTATAATTAAGTTGTCATAAGTAATTGTAACAACAGCAAAAAAGACATTAGCCGGTATACAATAATAGTTTTTCAAAAACATTCCATAATCTTTTTATTTTTTACAGCTATCATACTCTCTAAGTTATACATATCTTTCAGTTTCATTATAATTGCTTGCAATGAGAGATTCTTTTTAAAGCATCTAGAATTATACATATATTGTTTAATATAAAGAAAAATCATGTTATATGGGTTGTTGGGAAATATCTTGGATAAGTTTCCAAAAAGAAAGTTTAATTTATTCATTGGGAGACTTATTCCACCGGAAAGGAACCAGTTATCAACATCCTGTAGAAAATCTTGTACAGTATTGCAATTCCAAAATAGGTGTTCTATAGACTCATTATCTGATTTACAAAATGTACACAAAGGATCATCAGTCAATTTTATTTAACTAAATACTGATTTGTGGCAATAATGCAATGGTTAATCCTATATTGCAGCCACTGTAATTTACTATTTTTAGTAACCGCAAAAGGCAGTCTGAAAATCTTTTTCCAGTTCAGGTTCTGTTCACCTAAAATTTTAACCCACTTAAGCTGTCCAGTAGGAATAACATTATTTCTTGTCAGTACAGAAAACATATCTTTTGATCCTTTACAATGTTTTAAAAATATTTGTAGACATGATGGTATAAAAGGACAAGCTAATTTGTAAGATCCTTTAGGGAAAGATTTGGATGCCTCTTTCACTGCCGAAATAACACTACTAAATTTAAAGAAAATCTGTGTTAATGTTATATATTTGCTTAAATTTTTTGAATAATCATTTCCCAGGATCTTAGTACATCTTTCCAAAAATGGTTGTTAACTGTCATATACAGTTGTCTAATATAACCAACACCACAACTAAACAACTTTCTTTTATCTATATTTGACATGAAAATATTTTGCCATTTACTATCTCTCTGCAAAATCCTCCTAATCCATGTTGATTTAAGTGCTGTAATGAACATATTCAAATCAAGCATTTTCAAACCACCCTCCAAAAAGTCTTTGAGTAGAATATCCTTCTTAACTCTATGTATAGGTGAGTTCCATATGTATGAATAAATAAGTTCATTTATTCTCTTAATACTATCATCTGAAGGATTTGGCAGAGAGATAATGAGATGGTTTACAATAGGCAAGACTAGAGTCTTAATCACAGTTATTCTCCCTATAACAGTTAGATTCCTTTTAGACCATTGTTTTAAAGTATTTTTAATCGGTACAATTCTTTCAGAATAATTTATTTTAACAATTTTTTCAAGATCTACATCAAAATTGATTCCTAGTAATTTAAAAGAAGTTTCACCCCAGGACAGATTTCAGTTAGGACATAAAGTATCTGTACTATATTTTTTGCTCCCGAACCAAATAACTTGTGTTTTTGTGAAGTTAATATTCAGTCCAGATATTTTTGCAAACCAGTCTAATTCTAATAATGATTCTTGTAAAGATTTTTCACTCCCATCCAAAATCAAAGAGGTGTCGTCAGCAAATTGTGACAATTTATGCTCAACCCGTGTGACCTCTATACCACTAATGTCGCTATTTCCCCTTATTTTCAATGCCAGAATCTCAACACATAAAATAAAAAGATATGGAGACAGGGGGTTCCCTTGTCTACAACCTCTTCCAATAGTAAAAAAATCTGAAAGGTTCCCCCCCCCCCCCCCTGGATGACAGCAGAGTTGATATTATTGTAAAATACTTTAACCGAATTGATGATAGATTCGCCAAAATTGAAAATTTCAAAACATTTATCAAAAAGTCCCATGATATTGAATCGAAAGCTTTTTCGAAATCAATCAAAAGTAATAACCCTGGTATTTCATGTTCCTCTGTGTACTGTAATATATCATAAATGAGTCTTATATTTTCCCCAATATACCTTCCACTAATAAAACCAGTCTGATCAAAATTGATCAATTTATCAAGGACACTCTTAAATCTGTTTGCAATAGCTGCTGATCCAATTTTGTACACAGAGTTCAGTAAAGATATAGGGCGCCAGTTTTTTAAAAAGTGGCGAGGTTTATTACCTTTTGGTAAACAAGTAATAATCCCTTGTTTTTGTGTAACAGATAGTTCCCCTGTTTTTGCACCATAATTTAAAGAATTTACAATAAAAATTTGAAGATCCTTCCAAAAAAATTAATAGAACTCTGCTGAAAAACCATCCGTTCCAGGGGTTTTGTTGTTTTTCATTTTTTTCAATGCTTCTCCAGCTTCTTTAACAGTAATTGTACCTTCCAAGCGTTCTCTTTCCTGAGATGAAAGTATAGGAACATTTAAATTTTTCAAGTCTTTTTTAAGATCATTTAAAGTACTTTTAGTATCCCTTTTTTTATAAAGATTGTCATAAAAATATTTAACTTCATTCAAAATATCTTTTTGTTTTGTTATAATTTCCCCATTTTCTTTCTCTACTTTGGGAATAATTTTGCTCATAAAATTTCGTGATTCTAAGCCACAGAAATAATTAGTAGGTTTTTCCCCTTCCTGTATCCATTGGACACGGGATCTTACTAATTTCCCTTTTAATTTTTGTGTTCGTAAACTTTACAGCTCATGTTTTTTTGCTTCTAATGCGTTAATGGAATGTTCATCAACTCTTTCCTCTAATTGAGTTATTTCATTTCGAAGATTTTGTTCCCTTTTTTCGTCTTGCTTTTTTTTATAGCTTGAGTATGAAATTGTCTTCCCCCTAATTTCCATAAGAAAAGTCTCAAGCAAAAGCTGACAATTAATTCTAAAATGAATGTCTGTATTATCTATTTTGTCAATATTTTCCATATTATAAACTAAAGCACAATATTGTTTTTTCACTTCCTGAATTTTTTGCTTAATAGTATTTATATAGTCTATTTCATATAATAAAGAGTTGTTAAACTCCCACAAACCTTTTCCCCTAATGAAAGGGTTAAATTCTAAATCTAGCAAAATCATAGAGTGATCTGACCGATAGCTTGGAAGTATATTACAATTTTTTACACTGTTTAAAAAAATTTCAGTGAGAAAAAAAGTCTAATCTAGCCTGTTTAAAAGGATTTCTCTTCCTCCAGGCGTATCGCTGTACATCTGGAAAAAGTTCTCTATACGGGTCTATCAAATTTCTTTCTTCAATAAATTCCAATACCTTTTCCCTAGCTTTCAAATTGTTAATATTCACATAGTTGCAATAATCTATACATGGGTTTTGGACAAGATTGAAATCACCACAAATAACAAAGTGAAAAAATTTTAATGCACTGATGGCAGGTTTGGTTAACAATCTATACAAATATTATAAAAAAAAGTTGATTTCTAAAAATATCAAAATAGTTGTCAAATTTAGTCAAAATGTAGAAAAAAAAACATAAAGTTGTAGTTTGCTATTGTTTATGTCTGATCCAACTTTAAGTACACATTAGAAAATTATCTTCATCACATGACCGAATTTAGGTTACATCAAATAAAATTATCCAGAAAATTTTCAAAATTACATTAAAATGTGGAAAATTTTCAATGCACTGCTGGCAGGTTTGGTGAACATTCTATACAATTATTAAAAAAAATATGGTTGATTTCTCAAAAGATCAAAATATTTGTACAATTTAGTCAAAATGTAAAAGAAAACATAAAAATGTAGTTTGTTATTGTTTAAATATGATCCAACTGTAAGTGCACATCAGAAAATTATCGTGATCATGATCGATTTTAGATAACATCAAATAAAACTATCGAAAAAGTTGTCCAAATCACATTAAAATGTGGAAATTTTTCAATGCACTGATTGCAAGTTTGGAGAACATTCTATACAAAAATAAAATAAATATGGTTGATTTCTAAAAAATATCAAAAAAGTTGTCAAATTTAGTAAAAATGTAGAAGAAAACAAAAAGTTGTAGTTTGTTATTGTTTATATCTGATCCCACTGTAAGTACACAATCGAAAAAATATTTTGATCAAATGACCGATTTTAATTAACATCAAATAAAATTTTCAAAAAATGTCAAAATCACATTAAAATGTGGAAATTTATCAATGCACCGATGGCAGGTTGGGTGAACATCATAAACAAATATTCAGAAAATATTGATGATTTCTTAAAATATCAAAATAGTTGTCAAATTTAGTCAAAATGTAAAGAAAACATAAAGTTGTAGTTTGTTATTGTTTATGTCTGATTCAACTGTAAGTTCACATCAGAAAATTATCTTGATCAAATGACCGATTCTAGGTAACATCAAATAAAATTATCAAAAAAGTTGTCAAAATCACATCAAAATGTGAAAAATTTTCAATGCACTGATGGCAGGTTTGGTTAACAATCTATACAAAAATTAAAAAAATATGGTTGATTTCTAAGAATATCAAAATAGTTGTCAAATTTAGTCTAAATGTAGAAAAAAACATAAAGTTGTAGTTTGCTATTGTTTAAATCTGATCCAACTGTAAGTACTCATTAGAAAATTATCTTGATCAGATGACAGAATTTAGGTTACATCAAATAAAATTATCCAAAAAATTGTCAAAATTACATTAAAATGTGGAAAATTTTCAATGCACTGATGGCAGGTTTGGTGAACATTCTATACAATTATTAAAAAAAATATGGTTGATTTCTCAAAAGATCGAATTATTTGTACAATTTAGTCAAAATGTAAAAGAAAACATAAAGATGTAGTTTGTTATTGTTTAAATATGAGCCAACTGTAAGTGCACATCAGAAAATTATCGTGATCATGATCAATTTAAGATAACATCAAATAAAACTATCGAAAAAGTTGTCCAAATCACATTAAAATGTGGAAATTTAAATGCACTGATTGCAAGTTTGGAGAACATTCTATACAAAAATAAAATAAATATGGTTGATTTCTAAAAAATATCAAAAAAGTTGTCAAATTTAGTAAAAATGTAGAAGAAAACATAAAGTTGTAGTTTGTTATTGTTTATATCTGATCCCACTGTAAGTACACAATCGAAAAATTATTTTGATCAAATGACCGATTTTAATTAACATCATATAAAATTATCCAAAAAGTTGTCAAAATCACATTAAAATATAAAAAATTTAAATTCACTGATGGCAGGTGTGGTGAACATTGTATACAAATATTAAAAGAATATGTTTGACTTCTAAAAATATCAAAATAGTTGTCAAATTTAGTCAAAATGTAAAAGAAAACATCAAGTTGTAGTTTGTTATTGTTTAAATCTGATCCAACTGTAAGTACACATCAGAAAATTATCTTGATCAAATGACCGAATTTAGGTTACATCAAATAAAATTATCCAAAAAATTGTCAAAATCACATTTAAATGTAGATAATTTTAAATGCACTGATGGCAGGTTTGGTGAACATTTTATTCAATTATTAAAAAAAATATGGTTGATTTCTCAAAATATCAAAATATTTGTACAATTTAGTCAAAATGTAAAAGAAAACATAAAGTTGTGGTTTGTTATTGTTTAAATCTGATCCAATTGTAAGTGCACATCAGAAAATTATCGTGATCAAATGACCGCTTTTAGATAACATCAAATAAAATTATCCAAAATGTTGTCCAAATCACATTAAAATGTGGAAATTTTTCAATGCACTGATTGCAAGTTTTGAGAACATTCTATACAAAAATTAAAAAAATATGGTTAATTTCTAAAAAATATCAAAATAGTTGTCAAATTTAGTAAAAATGTAGAACAAAACATAAAGTTGTAGTTTGTTATTGTTTATATCTGATCCCACTGTAAGTACACAATCGAAAAATTATCTTGATCAAATTGAATTTTCAAAAAGTTGTCAAAATCACATTAAAATGTGGAAATATTTCAATGCACTGATGGCAGGTTTGGTGAACAGTCTAAACAAATATTAAAAAAAATATGGTTGATTTGTAAAAATATCAAAATAGTTGTCAAATTTAGTCAAAATGTAGAAGAAAAACATAAAGTTGTAGTTTGTTATTGTTTATGTCTTATCCAACTGCAAGTTTACATCAGAAAATTATCTTGATCAAATGTCCGACTTTTGGTAACATCAAATTAACTTATCCAAAAAATTGTCAAAATCACATTAAATTTTAAAAACATTAAATTCACTGATGGCAGGTTTGGTGAACATTGTATACAAATATTAAAAGAATATGTTTGACTTCTAAAAATATCAAAATAGTTGTCAAATTAAGTCAAATGTAGAAATAAACATAAAGTTGTTGTTTGCTATTGTTTATGTCTGATCCAACTGTAAGTACACATTAGAAAATTATCTTGATCAAATGACCGATTTTAGGTAACATCAAATAAAATCATCCAAAAAAGTGTCAAAATCACATCAAAATGTGAAAAAATTTTAATGCACTGATGGCAGGTTTAGTTAACAATCTATACAAATATTAAAAAAAAGGTTGATTTCTAAAAATATCAAAATAGTTGTCAAATTTAGTCAAAATGTAGAAAAAAACATAAAGTTGTAGTTTGCTATTGTTTATGTCTGATCCAACTGTAAGTACACATTAGAAAATCATCTTGATCAAATGACCGATTTAAGATAACATCAAATAAAATTATCCAAAAATCTGTCCAAATCACAATAAAATGTGGAAATTTTTCAATGCACTAATTGCAAGTTTGGAGAACATTCTATACAAAAACAAAAAAATATGGTTGATTTCTAAAAAGTATAAAAAAAAGTTGTCAAATTTAGTAAACATGTAGAAGAAAACATAAATTTAAAGTTTGTTATTGTGTATATCTGATCCATATGTAAGTACACATCAGAAAATTATCTTGATCAAATTGAATTTTCAAAAAGTTGTGAAAATCACATTAAAATGTGGAAAATTTATATCACCAACCGTTAACATGGATTAACTCGGAGTGAAACATTAAAATGACTTGACCAAATGTTATTTCGCGTTTAAAGTTCAAGACAATAGACAATATTTTATTCGCACAAACAAGTGAAGAGATTGATGTCCAGGATTGTCACGTAAAGCAGATTTGTTATTAGATAGGTATAGTTCATCACTCAGATTCATTGAACAAAACAGAATATAGGAAATATCCCAAAAAATCAACAAATTTACAGTAAAACGTGGAAAAATTATCAATAGATGTATTATATGGATGAATATTCAAAAAGAGGTAAATTTGACAGTAAAATGTCGAAAGGTTATCAATAAATGTATTACATGGATGAATATTCAAAAAGTGGAAAATTTACTGAAAATTTTTGTAATTTGATTGAAAAAGCTGTGGTTGGTTCAACTTTACTTCTAATACATTGTCAATACATATGAGATAATAATCATGCTCAAATGACCGATTTAAAATAACATTAAATACAATTATCCCAAAAATCGACAAATTTACAGTAAAATGTGGTAAAATTATCAATATATGTAATATCTAAATGAATATCCAAAATGTGGTAAAATTGACAGTAAATGTTGAATAATTACCCAAAAATGTATTATAAGATCTAATATCCAAAAAGTGGTAAAATTACTAAAAAAAAATTGTAATTTGATTGAAAAAATCTGTGGTTGGTTCAACTTTACTTCTAATACAATTGTCAATACATATGAGAAAATTATCATGATCAAATGACCGATTTAAAATAACATCAAATACAACTTTCCCAAAAATCGACAAATTTACAGTAAAATGTGGAAAAATTATCCCTATATGTATTATCTCAATGAATATTCAAAAAGTGGTAAAATTTACAGTAAATGTGGAAAAATTATCAAAAGATGTATTCTATGATCAAATATCCAAAAAGTGGTAAAATTTACTGAAAAATTTTGTAATTTGTTTGAAAAAAGCTGTGGTTGGTTCAACTTTACTTCTAATACAATTGTCAATACATATGAGAAAAAAATCGCCTAATTTACAGTAAAATGTGGAAAAATTATCAATATATGTATTATCTGAATGAATAACCAAAAGGTTGTTAAATAGACAGTAAATTTCGAAAAATTATCCAAAAATGTATTATATGATCTTATATCAAAAAAGTGGTAAAATTTACTGAAAAAAATAGTAATTTGTTAGAAAAAAGCTGTGGTTGGTTCAACTTTACTTCTAATACAATTGTCAATACATATGAGAAAATTATCATGATCAAATGACCGATTTAAAATAACATCAAATACAATTATCCCAAAAATCGACAAATTTACAGTAAAATGTGGAAAAATTATCAATATATGTATTATCTGAACGAAAAACAAAATGGTAAAATTGACAGTAAATGTCGAAAAATTATCCAATTATTTATTACATGATGAAATATCCAAAAAGTGATAAAATTTACTGAAAATTTTTGTAATTTGATTGAAAAAAGCTATGGTTGGTTCAACTTTACTTCTAATACATTGTCAATACATATGAGAAAATAATCATGCTTAAATGACCGATTAAAAATAACATCAAATACAATTATCCCAAAAATCGACAAATTTACAGTAAAATGTGGAAAAATTATCAATATATGTATTATCTGAACGAAAAACAAAATGGTAAAATTGACAGTAAATGTCGAAAAATTATCCAATTATTTATTACATGATGAAATATCCAAAAAGTGGTAAAATTTACTGAAAAATGTGAATTCGTTAGGAAAAAACTGATGTTGGTTCAACTTTACCTCTAATACAATTGTCAGTACATATGAGAAAATATCATGATCAAATGACCGATTAAAAATAACATCAAATACAATTATCCCAAAAATCGACAAATTTACAGTAAAATGTGGAAAAATTATCAATAAATATATCATATGGATGAATATTCAAAAAGTGGTGAAATTTACACTAAATGTCGAATAATTATCCAAAAATGTATTATATGATCATATATCCAAAAAGTGGTAAAATTTACTGAAAAATGTGAAAAATTTTTTAAAGTAAAATTTCGAAAAATTATCAATAAATTTATTATATGAATAAATATTTAAAAAGTGTTAAAAATTACTAAAAAAAATTGTTATTTGTTTGAAAAAGCTGTGGTTGCTTTAACTTTACTTCTAATACAATTGTCAATACATATGAGAAATTATCATGATCAAATGACCGATTCAAAAAAACATCAAATACAATTATCCCAAAAATCGACAAATTTACAGTAAAATGTGGAAAAATTATCAACAAATATATCATATGGATGAATATTCAAAAAGTGGTGAAATTTACAGTAAATGTCGAATAATAATCCAAAAATGTATTATATGATCGTATATCCAAAAAGTGGTAAAATTTACTGAAAAATTTGGAATTTATTAGAAAAAAGCTGTGAATGGTCCAACTTTACTTCTAATACAATTGTCAATACATATGAGAAAATATCATGATCAAATGACCGATTCAAAAAAACATCAAATACAATTATCCCAAAAATCGACAAATTTACAGTAAAATGTGGAAAAATTATCAATAAATATATCATATGGATGAATAATCAAAAAGTGGTGAAATTTAAAGTAAAATTTCGAAAAATTATCAATAAATTTATTATATGAATAAATATTTAAAAAGTGGTAAAATTTACTAAAATTTTTTGTAATTTGATTGAAAAAAGCTGTGGTTGGTTCAAGTTTACTTCTAATGCAATTGTCAATACACATGAGAAAGTTATCATGATCAAATGACCGATTTAAAATAACATTAAATACAATTATCCCAAAACGCCAAATTTACAGTAAAATGTGGAAAAATTATCAATATATGTATTACCGTATAGCGGGTTTTTTTTGCGGGGTGTCAGTTTTCGCTCATTTTCGCGGATAGAACAAAATCGCCAAAATAAATTCCGCCAATTTAAAAGAGTACATGCAAAGGTAATGTTAAAAATGTTGAATCTGCCAAAATAATAACCGCCAAAATTTTTCGTATACCTTATTCAATGAAAATCGCGAACTTTTACACCCGCGAAAATAACCCGCCATACGGTATCTGAATGAAAATCCAAAATGTGGTAAAATTGACAGTAACTGTCGAAATATTATCCAAATATGTATTATATGATCAAATATCCAAAAAGTGGTAAGTTTACTTAAAAATTTTGTAATTTGTTTGAAAAAAGCTGTGTTTGGTTCAACTTTACTTCTAATACAATTGTCAATACATACAGGAAAATTATCATGATTAAATGACCGATTTAAAATAACATGAAATACAATTATCCCCAAAATCGACAAATTTGCAGAAAATGTGGAAAAATTATCAATAAATGTATTATCTTAATGAATATTCAAAAAGTGGTGAAATTTACAGTAACATGTCGAAAAATTATCAATAAATGTATTATATGAATGAATATCCAAAAAGTGGTAAAATTTACTGCAAAACAATGTAATTTGTTAGAAAAAAGCTGTGGTTGGTTCAACTTTACTTCTAATACAATTGTCAATACATATGAGAAAATTATCATGATCAAATGACCGATTCAAAATAATATCAAATACAATTATCCCAAAAATCGACAAATTTACAGTAAAATGTGGAAATATTATCAATATATGTATTATCTAAATAAATATAAAAAACGTTGTGAAATTGACAGAAAATGTCAAATAATTATCCAAAAATGTAGTATATGATCAAACATCTAAAAAGTGGTAAATTTACTAAAAAAAAATGTAATTTGTTTGAAAAAAGCTGTGGTTGGTTCAACTTTACTTCTAATACAATTGTCAATACATATGAGGAAATTATCATGGTCAAATGACCGATTTAAAATAACATCAAATACAATTATCCCAAAAATCGACAAATTTACAGTAAAATGTGGAAAAATTATCAACAAATGTATTATATGAATGAATATTCAAAAAGTGGTAAATTTGACAGTAAAATGTCGATAAATTATCAATAAATTTATTATATGAATAAATATTTAAAAAGTGGTAAAATTTACTGAAAAATTTTGTAATTTGATTGAAAAAAGCTGTGGTTGGTTCAACTTTACTTCTAATACAATTGTCAATACATATGAGAAAATTATCATGATCAAATGACCGATTTAAAATAACATCAAATACACTTATCCCAAAAATCGCCAAATTTACAGTAAAATGTGGAAAAATTATCAATATATGTATTATCTAAATGAAAATTCAAAATGTGGTAAAATTGACAGTAAATGTCGAATAATTATCCAAAAATATATTATATGATCATATATCCAAAAAGTGGTAAAATTTACTAAAAAAATTTGTTATTTGTTAGAAAAAAGCTGTGGTTGGTTCAACTTGACTTCTAATAAAATTGTCAATTCAAATGAGGAAATTATCATGATCAAATGACCGATTTAAAATAACATCAAATACAATTATCCCAAAAATCGACAAATTTACTGTAAAATGTGGAAAAATTATCAATAAATGTGTTATCTGAATGAATATTCAAAAAGTGGTAAAATTTACAGTAAAATGTCGAAACATTATCAATAAATGTTTTATATTAATGAATATCCAAAAAGTGGTAAAATTTACTGCAAAACTTTGTAATTTTTTTAGAAAAAAAGCTGTGGTTGGTTCAACTTTACTTCTAATACAATTGTCAATACATATGAGAAAATTATTATGATCAAATGACCGATTCAAAATAACATCAAAGACAATTATCCCAAAAATCGACAAATTTACAGTAAAATTTGGAAAAATTATCAACAAATGTATTATATGAATGAATATTCAAAAAGTGGTAAATTTGACAGTAAAATGTCGATAAATTATCAATAAATGGATTATATGAATAAATATTTAAAAAGTGGTAAAATTTACTGAAAAATTTTGTAATTTGATTGAAAAAAGCTGTGGTTGGTTCAACTTTACTTCTAATACAATTGTCAATACATAAATTATGAGGAAATTGTCATGGTCAAATGACCGATTTAAAATAACATCAAATACAATTATCCAAAAAATCGACAAATTTACAGTAAAATGTGGAAAAATTATCAATAAATGTATTATCTGAATGAATATTCAAAAAGTGGTAAATTTGACAGTAAAATGTCGAAAAGTTATCAATAAATGTATTATATGAATGAATATTTAAAAAGTGGTAAAATTGACTGAAAACTTTTGTAATTTGATTGAAAAAAGCTGTGGTTGGTTCAAGTTTACTTCTAATACAATTGTCAATAAATATGAGAAAATTATCATGATCAAATGACCGATTTAAAATAACATCAAATACACTTATCCCAAAAATCGCCAAATTTTCAGTAAAATGTGGAAAAATTGTCAATATATGTATTATCTACATGAAAATCCAAAATGTGGTAAAATTGACAGTAAATGTCGAATAATTATCCAAAAATATATTATATGATCATGTATCCAAAAAGTGGTAAAATTTACTAAAAAAATTTGTTATTTGTTAGAAAAAAACTGTGGTTGGTTCAACTTGACTTCTAATACAATTGTCAATTCATATGAGGAAATTATCATGATCAAATGACCGATTTAAAATAACATCAAAGACAATTATCCCAAAAATCAACAAATTTACTGTAAAATGTGGAAAAATTATCAATAAATGTGTTATCTGAATGAATATTCAAAAAGTGGTAAATTTTACAGTAAAATGTCGAAACATTATCAATAAATGTTTTATATGAATGAATATCCAAAAAGTGGTAAAATTTACTGCAAAACTTTGTAATTTTTTTAGAAAAAAAAGCTGTGGTTGGTTCAACTTTACTTCTAATACAATTGTCAATACATATGAGAAAATTATTATGATCAAATAACCGATTCAAAATAACATCAAATACAATTATCCCAAAAATCGACAAATTTACAGTAAAATGTGGAAAAATTATCAATATATGTTTTATTTAAATAAATACCAAAAAGTTGTAAAATTGACAGTAAATGTCGAATAATTATCCAAAAATGTAGAATATGATCAAATATCTTAAAAGTGGTAAATTTACTAAATTTTTTTTTAATTTGTTTGAAAAAAGCTGTGGTTGGTTCAAGTTTACTTCTAATACAATTGTCAATACATATGAGGAAGTTATCATGGTCAAATGACCGAAACAAAATAACATCAAGTACAATTATCCCAAAAATCGGCAATGGAGTAAGTTCGGTAAGTGCCATATTTGGGCCCAATTATAAAGTTCATGGTTACAAGACATTAATTGTTTCAAGTTGCCTTAAAGACATGTAACAATGTTAAACAGAGCTGTTTTTGTCAAAGTTTAATTCTAACACGTTGATTTTTACATCCCAAAAAGGTCAAGATGAGGGATTTTGGTGAAATTTGACAAAATCAGCTGGATTTCAACAAAATAAAGGACCAGGAAACATAGAGCGCAGGCGTCGACAAGCTTAATAGTCAATAAAATCAACGGTACCAATTTTGTTGCACCAGATGCGCATTTCGACAAAACATGTCTCTTCAGTGATCCTCGTGGCCAAAATATTTGAAGTCCAAAGCTTATATAAAAGATGAAGAGCTATAATCCAAAAGGTCCAAAAAGTATAGCCAAATTCGTGAAAAGAATCACAGCTTTGCATGATACAAATTAGACATGTTAAATGCCTTCACAAACATTATTTTAAAAGATCTTTGTTGTCGACGTATGCGCTCTATGTTTTCTGTCAAATAACCTTTTGAAATTTACCCATTTTCATTGATTTTTTGGTGAAAAAACAATATGAGTACAACTTGTGACATCATAATGAAACGCAGAAACGTAAAATTTTCAACAGAATGGCTTATATCCTAATAAGTCAATGTATTAGCTATAATTTATCGTGATATTGGGCAATAAATCTGAATTTGAAATTTACGTTAAAAAAGGGGGCCATTTTTAGAACTTCTTGAACATACTCCTTTACAGTAAAACGTGGAAAAATTATCAATAAGTGTATTATATGGATGAATATTCAAAAAGTGGTAAATTTGACAGTAAAATGTCGAAAAGTTATCAATAAATGTATTATACGGCTGAATATTCAAAAAGTGGTAAAATTTACAGAAAACTTTTGTAATTTGATTGAAAAAAGCTGTGGTTGGTTCAAGTTTACTTCTAATACAATTGTCAATACATATGAGAAAAATATCATGATCAAATGACCGATTTAAAATAACATCAAATACAATTATCCCAAAAATCGACAAATTTACAGTAAAATGTGGAAAAATTATCCCTATATGTATTATCTAAATGAATATTCAAAAAGTGGTAAAATTTACAGTAAATGTGGAAAAATTATCAAAAGATGTATTCTATGATCAAATATCCAAAAAGTGGTAAAATTTACTGAAAAATTTTGTAATTTGTTTGAAAAAAGCTGTGGTTGGTTCAACTTTACTTCTAATACAATTGTCAATACATATGAGAAAAAAATCGCCTAATTTACTGTAAAATATGGAAAAATTATCAATATATGTATTATCTGAATGAATAACCAAAAAGTTGTTAAATAGACAGTAAATTTCGAAAAATTATCCAAAAATGTATTATATGATCTTATATCCAAAAAGTGGTAAAATTTACTAAAAAAAATAGTAAATTGTTAGAAAAAAGCTGTTGTTGGTTCAACTTTACTTCTAATACAATTGTCAATACATATGAGAAAATTATCATGATCAAATGACCGATTTAAAAAAACATCAAATACAATTATCCCAAAAATCGACAAATTTACAGTAAAATGTGGAAAAATTATCAATAAATATATCATATGGATGAATATTCAAAAAGTGGTGAAATTTACAGTAAATGTCGAATAATAATCCAAAAATGTATTATATGATCGTATATCCAAATAGTGGTAAAATTTACTGAAAAATTTGGAATTTATTAGAAAAAAGCTGTGGATGGTCCAACTTTACTTCTAATACAATTGTCAATACATATGAGAAAATATCATGATCAAATGACCGATTCAAAAAAACATCAAATACAATTATCCCAAAAATCGACAAATTTACAGTAAAATGTGGAAAAATTATCAATAAATATATCATATGGATGAATAATCAAAAAGTGGTGAAATTTAAAGTAAAATTTCAAAAATTATCAATAAATTTATTATATGAATAAATATTTAAAAAGTGGTAAAATTTACTAAAAATTTTTGTAATTTGATTGAAAAAAGCTGTGGTTGGTTCAAGTTTACTTCAAATACAATTGTCAATACACATGAGAAAGTTATCATGATCAAATGACCGATTTAAAATAACATCAAATACAATTATCCCAAAACGCCAAATTTACAGTAAAATGTGGAAAAGTTATCAATATATGTATTACCGTATAGCGGGTTATTTTTGCGGGGTGTCAGTTTTCGCTTATTTTTGCGGATAGAACAAAATCGCCAAAATAAATTCCGCCAATTTAAAAGAGTACATGCAAAGGTAATGTTAAAAATGTTGAATCTGCCAAAATAATAACCGCCAAAATTTTTCGTATACCTTATTCAATGAAAATCGCGAACTTTTACACCCGCGAAAATAACCCGCCATACGGTATCTGAATGAAAATCCAAAATGTGGTAAAATTGACAGTAAATGTCAAATAATTATCCAAATATGTATTATATGATCAAATATCCAAAAAGTGGTAAGTTTACTTAAAAATTTTGTAATTTGTTTGAAAAAAGCTGTGTTTGGTTCAACTTTACTTCTAATACAATTGTCAATACATATAGGAAAATTATCATGATTAAATGACCGATTTAAAATAACATCAAATACAATTATCCCCAAAATCGACAAATTTGCAGAAAATGTGGAAAAATTATCCATAAATGTATTATCTGAATGAATATTCAAAAAGTGGTAAATTTTACAGTAAAAGGTGGAAAAATTATCAAAAGATGTATTCTATGATCAAATATCTAAAAAGTGGTAAAATTTACTGACAATTTTGTAATTTGTTTGAAAAAAAGCTGTGGTTGGTTCAAGTTTACTTCTAATACAATTGTCAATACATATGAGAAAATTATCATGATGAAATGACCGATTCAAAATAACATTAAATACAATTATCCCAAAAATCGACAAGTTTACAGTAAAATGTGGAAAAATTATCAATATATGTATTATCTAAATAAATATAAAAAAAGTTGTAAAATTGACAGTAAATGTCGAATAATTATCCAAAAATGTAGTATATGATCAAACATCTAAAAAGTGGTAAATTTACTAAAAAAAATTGTAATTTGTTTGAAAAAAGCTGTGGTTGGTTTAACTTTACTTCTAATACAATTGTCAATACATATGAGGAAATTATCATGGTCAAATGACCGATTTAAAATAACATCAAATACAATTATCCCAAAAATCCACAAATTTACAGTAAAATGTGGAAAAATTATCAATAAATGTATTATCTCAATGAATATTCAAAAAGTGGTAAATTTGACAGTAAAATGTCGAAAAGTTATCAATAAATGTATTATATGGATGAATATTTAAAAAGTGGTAAACTTTACTGAAAACGTTTGTAATTTGATTGAAAAAAGCTGTGGTTGGTTCAAGTTTACTTCTAATACAATTGTCAATACATATGAGAAAAATATCATGATCAAATGACCGATTTAAAATAACATCAAATGCAATTATCCCAAAAATCGAAAAATTTACAGTAAAATGTGAAAAAATTATCAACAAATATATCATATGGATGAATATTCAAAAAGTGGTGAAATTTACAGTAAATGTCGAATAATAATCCAAAAATGTATTATATGATCGTATATCCAAATAGTGGTAAAATTTACTGAAAAATTTGGAATTTATTAGAAAAAAGCTGTGGATGGTCCAACTTTACTTCTAATACAATTGTCAATACATATGAGAAAATATCATGATCAAATGACCGATTCAAAAAAACATCAAATACAATTATCCCAAAAATCGACAAATTTACAGTAAAATGTGGAAAAATTATCAATAAATATATCATATGGATGAATAATCAAAAAGTGGTGAAATTTAAAGTAAAATTTCAAAAATTATCAATAAATTTATTATATGAAAAAATATTTAAAAAGTGGTAAAATTTACTAAAAATTTTTGTAATTTGATTGAAAAAAGCTGTGGTTGGTTCAAGTTTACTTCTAATACAATTGTCAATACACATGAGAAAATTATCATGATCAAATGACCGATTTAAAATAACATCAAATACAATTATCCCAAAACGCCAAATTTACAGTAAAATGTGGAAAAGTTATCAATATATGTATTACCGTATTGCGGGTTATTTTTGCGGGGTGTCAGTTTTCGCTTATTTTCGCGGATAGAACAAAATCGCCAAAATAAATTCCGCCAATTTAAAAGAGTACATGCAAAGGTAATGTTAAAAATGTTGAATCTGCCAAAATAATAACCGCCAAAATTTTTCGTATACCTTATTCAATGAAAATCGCGAACTTTTACACCCGCGAAAATAACCCGCCATACGGTATCTGAATGAAAATCCAAAATGTGGTAAAATTGACAGTAAATGTCGAATAATTATTCAAATATGTATTATATGATCAAATATCCAAAAAGTGGTAAGTTTACTTAAAAATTTTGTAATTTGTTTGAAAAAAGCTGTGTTTGGTTCAACTTTACTTCTTATACAATTGTCAATACATATAGGAAAATTATCATGATTAAATGACCGATTTAAAATAACATCAAATACAATTATCCCCAAAATCGACAAATTTGCAGAAAATGTGGAAAAATTATCAATAAATGTATTATCTTTATGAATATTCAAAAAGTGGTGAAATTTACAGTAACATGTCGAAAAATTATCAATAAATGTATTATATGAATGAATATCCAAAAAGTGGTAAAATTTACTGCAAAACAATGTAATTTGTTAGAAAAAAGCTGTGGTTGGTTCAACTTTACTTCTAATACAATTGTCAATACATATGAGAAAATTATCATGATCAAATGACCGATTCAAAATAATATCAAATACAATTATCCCAAAAATCGACAAATTTACAGTAAAATGTGGAAAAATTATCAATATATGTATTATCTAAATAAATATAAAAAAAGTTGTAAAATTGACAGTAAATGTCGAATAATTATCCAAAAATGTAGTATATGATCAAACATCTAAAAAGTGGTAAATTTACTAAAAAAAAGTTGTAATTTGTTTGAAAAAAGCTGTGGTTGGTTCAACTTTACTTCTAATACAATTGTCAATACATATGAGGAAATTATCATGGTCAAATGACCGATTTAAAATAACATCAAATACAATTATCCCAAAAATCGACAAATTTACAGTAAAATGTGGAAAAATTATCAATAAATGTATTATCTCAATGAATATTCAAAAAGTGGTAAATTTGACAGTAAAATGTCGAAAAGTTATCAATAAATGTATTATATGGATGAATATTTAAAAAGTGGTAAACTTTACTGAAAACGTTTGTAATTTGATTGAAAAAAGCTGTGGTTGGTTCAAGTTTACTTCTAATACAATTGTCAATACATATGAGAAAAATATCATGATCAAATGACCGATTTAAAATAACATCAAATGCAATTATCCCAAAAATCGAAAAATTTACAGTAAAATGTGAAAAAATTATCAACAAATGTTTTATATGAATGAATATTCAAAAAGTGGTAAATTTGACAGTAAAATGTCGATAAATTATCAATAAATTTATTATATGGATAAATATTTAAAAAGTGGTAAAATTTACTGAAAAATTTTGTAATTTGATTGAAAAAAGCTGTGGTTGGTTCAAGTTTACTTCTAATACAATTGTCAATACATATGAGAAAATTATCATGATCAAATGACCGATTTAAAATAACATCAAATACACTTATCCCAAAAATCGCCAAATTTACAGTAAAATGTGGAAAAATTATCAATATATGTATTATCTAAATGAAAATTCAAAATGTGGTAAAATTGACAGTAAATGTCGAATAATTATCCAAAAATATATTATATGATCATATATCCAAAAAGTGGTAAAATTTACTAAAAAAATTTGTTATTTGTTAGAAAAAATCTGTGGTTGGTTCAATTTGACTTCTAATACAATTGTCAATTCATATGAGGAAATTATCATGATCAAATGACCGATTTAAAATAACATCAAATACAATTATCCCAAAAATCGACAAATTTACTGTAAAGTGTGGAAAAATTATCAATAAATGTGTTATCTGAATGAATATTCAAAAAGTGGTAAAATTTACAGTTAAAGGTCGAAACATTATCAATAAATGTTTTATATCAATGAATATCCAAAAAGTGGTAAAATTTACTGCAAAACTTTGTATTTTTTTTAGAAAAAAAGCTGTGGTTGGTTCAACTTTACTTCTAATACAATTGTCAATACATATGAGAAAATTATTATGATCAAATGACCGATTCAAAATAACATCAAAGACAATTATCCCAAAAATCGACAAATTTACAGTAAAATTTGGACAAATTATCAATAAATGTATTATCTGAATGAATATTCAAAAAGTGGTAAATTTTACAGTAAAAGGTCGAAAAATTATCAAAAGATGTATTCTATGATCAAATATCTAAAAAGTGGTAAAATTTACTGACAATTTTGTAATTTGATTGAAAAAAAGCTGTGGTTGGTTCAAGTTTACTTCTAATACAATTGTCAATACATATGAGAAAATTATCATGATGAAATGACCGATTCAAAATAACATTAAATACAATTATCCCAAAAATCGACAAATTTACAGTAAAATGTGGAAAAATTATCAATATATGTTTTATCTAAATAAATACCAAAAAGTTGTAAAATTGACAGTAAATGTCGAATAATTATCCAAAAATGTAGTATATGATCAAATATCTAAAAAGTGGTAAAATTACTAACAAAATTGTAATTTGTTTGAAAAAAGCTGTGGTTGGTTGAACTTTACTTCTAATACAATTGTCAATACATAAATTATGAAGAAATTGTCATGGTCAAATGACCGATTTAAAATAACATCAAATACAATTATCCCAAAAATCGACAAATTTACAGTAAAATGTGGAAAAATTATCAATAAATGTATTATCTCAATGAATATTCAAAAAGTGGTAAATTTGACAGTAAAATGTCGAAAAGTTATCAATAAATGTATTATATGGATGAATATTTAAAAAGTGGTAAAATTTACTGAAAACGTTTGTAATTTGATTGAAAAAAGCTGTGGTTGGTTCAAGTTTACTTCTAATACAATTGTCAATACATATGAGAAAATTATCATGATCAAATGACCGATTTAAAATAACATCAAATGCAATTATCCCAAAAATCGAAAAATTTACAGTAAAATGTGAAAAAATTATCAACAAATGTTTTATATGAATGAATATTCAAAAAGTGGTAAATTTGACAGTAAAATGTCGATAAATTATCAATAAATTTATTATATGGATACATATTTAAAAAGTGGTAAAATTTACTGAAAAATTTTGTAATTTGATTGAAAAAAACTGTGGTTGGTTCAACTTTACTTCTAATACAATTGTCAATACATATGAGAAAATTATCATGATCAAATGACCGATTTAAAATAACATCAAATACACTTATCCCAAAAATCGCCAAATTTACAGTAAAATGTGGAAAAATTATCAATATATGTATTATCTAAATGAAAATTCAAAATGTGGTAAAATTGACAGTAAATGTCGAATAATTATCCAAAAATATATTATATGATCATATATCCAAAAAGTGGTAAAATTTACTAAAAAAATTTGTTATTTGTTAGAAAAAATCTGTGGTTGGTTCAATTTGACTTCTAATACAATTGTCAATTCATATGAGGAAATTATCATGATCAAATGACCGATTTAAAATAACATCAAATACAATTATCCCAAAAATCGACAAATTTACTGTAAAATGTGGAAAAATTATCAATAAATGTGTTATCTGAATGAATATTCAAAAAGTGGTAAAATTTACAGTAAAATGACAACTCTTGTAGAAACGTTTGTTTTCCCTACGGTGTTGTTTACCAATGTTTTGATCTTCGAATTGAACCCACAAAATTCCACTAGCATATTCTGAAATTTGATTTATTTCCACTTTCATCATTTTACAGGATGCTCCATTAATAAGTCCATCAGTTGTATCTAAGTTGGCAGTGATTTCATAATAGGTGTTTTCAGCAACCTCCAGGCTATTTAATAGCTGCTTAGAATTCTGTTTGTTGTTTCCAAAACTGTCAAGAATTTTGGCTTTTAAACCCGGTGGGGCTGAACCAATAAATTTGTCCTGTGCTCTGATAACATATACCAAGTCATTTTTCCTGTGAATAATAGCTGAATTAAATGAATCAACTTTTTCATTTGTACAGAAGAGATGTGGTACATCCCATGGATAATCTTCAGTGTTCTCATTTATATTCCTTTTCTTCAAAACTGATATGTCCTGTTTGTTGTGGTTTCCTTCCCTTAAGCGGTTGAGCAACTCTGCAAATGGTTTATTTTCTGACTGACGCATTATCTCATGGAGTTCAAACATGGTAAAATTTTCTTTCCAGATGTTTGTTGCTAAGGGCATGTATCCAGTAGTAGGAGATGTAAATAAGTAACTGTCCATAACCGGCTTTAATTGGAATAAATCACCAACTGCAATCACTGAAATTCCTCCAAAGAGCTCATTTTTTTGTGTTACTTCCATTAAACGCTGTTGAATAAAGTTTAGCATGTTAAACCCAACCATTGAAATTTCATCAATAAAGATTAAATTAACTTCACCTATCTGATTTCGTAATGTATTCAATGCAGCTGAGGATAATTGTTTATATTGTAGCTTTTGATTAACAGGTACTTTTAGTGCACTGTGAATTGTATTGCCATGAATGTGATAGGCAGCCTTGCCAGTTGGAGCTAACAGCATTACTTTGTTGGAAGAGAAATCTTCTCCAGCTTGTGTACTGTAGAATTTAACAGCCATTTGGTATAAAGCTTTGTAACATAGCTTTTTCCCACACCAGCTCCTCCACTAAGAAACCAATAAATAGGTTCTTCACTTGTTTTGAGAATATGAATTGCATCATATACAAATTCTAGTTGTTCTTTATTGAGTTTTCGAAGGTGACATCTAAATTCCTGATCTGGTAATTCAACATCTCTGTTCAGTTCTTGCTCTTGGTTTGAGGGCTGTAAACCTAAGTCAATTCCAATGTCATAATTTTCAATTCCAGTGTCCTTTGGATCAGTTCTATTGTCTTTGTCCATAGCATTTTGCATCTCTGTTTGAGGTGCTATTTCATCCCATGAATCTTCAACACTATGGTTTATTATCTGCTGGGCATCCTCAACAATTTCTCTGAATGGTTCATAAAGTTCACGTTCTGTTTCTACTTCATCTTTGATTTCTAAATATCTCTCATAGAAAGAGTTGCAGGATATTTTCAATTCATTTTCATTTCTCCAGGAAGAGTACAAAACCAACAATTCTCTGTAGTACTTCTCTGAATCTGTTTTAATATCAAAGTGCACCGAGCGTATAATTCTGGCTTTTTTTCTTTTTCTATATTGTCTAGAATCCATGGAAACATCAATTTCCTCATTCTCAACCTCATCATCATTTTGTTCAATGTTTGGTTCAGGCAAGACAGTATTAGTTTTGCTTCCCTTTGTATTTCTCCGAAATTCAAGTCTACTTGAGAGTCATCATAATATGCTGCATATTCTGTTAGTGTCATATTTTCCATTGTTCTTGGCCTATCACAGTATCTGCTGAAAATATTACCACACTCTATATCATCATCTTCATCCCCCATTTTATCAAGTAAAGTTGACGGCTTTAATAGAGAAACACGTTCTTCTGGCGGACTTGTGTTCAAAAAAATTGTTTGTCGAGAAGATTTTTTCATAGGCAATTGAAGACATATGTATGCAGCTTCTTGAGCCCCAATCTCAACTGCATTTAAGAAATGGTTGCCAACTGTTTTTATTTGTTCTGTTAGAATCTGATTTCCTTTCCTTGCTTCATCTGAGGCCTTTCTTAAGAGTTCGCTCATTCCTCTCTGGGACTTTGTGATATATGATGCTACATAAGTTGCACATGCAAACACATCCAACACAAATTGAACATCTACGTTTGCTCTCCAACCTTTTAAGATATTAGTATTATAGTTGTTGACACGAACCTCTTGAGGAGAACGCTTTAGAAACACTGTAGAAGATTTTATTGAAGCTCTGATGGCCAAGATATATTTTTTCATAGGTCAATTCTAATTTATCCAGAAGCAAGCAAATTGTAGTATTTTTATCATCTCCAATGTTATCTAGTTCTTTCTTAATTGAAATCCAAACACTTTTATGCCTTGCTATTTCATCTTTTGAAAAGTCTGGAGGTTCAAGAGAATGAAGAATAGTTGTCTTCTTTAAAGGAGGCTTGGGAAAACCAAATCTGCAAGTATTTTTGCCTTTTTTCCTGCATGTTTTGGTATGTTTGTGAGACTGAAGGCTAACTAAATCAAACAGTTCAGATTCACTTTCATCTGGTAATCTACATGTAATGTAACGATCTATATATGCACACACATCATCATCAGAATCTTCACAAAACTTTGGTGCATCAGAGCACCACACCATCATATGCACATGGGGAGAGCCCCTCTGTTGATATTCGATTCTGTAAAAATAATCAGCAGATAATGTTAAAAAAAAACGTTGCAGGTCCAATTTGTCTAATAAGAGCAAATAGTTCCTTGCTTACTTGCTCAAAATATGGTGGGGAACCTCTAATTTTGGTGAGAAACTTGTATGCTTTGTCATGGTGAATGAGATCAATTGCTGCTGTACCACGTACATCCTTCACAGTTAATTTCTTATCTTTTAGGTTAACTTTCCTTAAAACTAACTAAGTCTGGTCAAGTAATGTTTTCATTGGAATCTTTTTCGTCTTAAAAAAGATATTTTCAATTGAACCTGCAGCTCTTCTATCAACATTGCGCAATTCTGCTTTGACTATTTCCCCATAACTTACATTTACTGATCTGTCTTTGTTCGATGGACGCTTTGTACCACAAAATATCCCAGGAAATGCTAATTCTTCTGCATTCTCCTCAATAAATACACTAACAGGAATTTGCCCCTCTCCTGGAGCAAAGTTGTATATAAGTTGTCTCTCAGCTGGTTCAACAAAATCTGGGGCTGTGAGTAAAGTATCAGCCTGTCCTGACATTAACTAATTTTCATCAACCTCACTCCATTTGTCATCCTCATCGCTATCATAACTTTTTATTGTTACCTTCTTGCTCATTAACTTTACTTGGTTCAGAAGCCTTATTGGTACCATCATTATCATGTAATGCTCCATCAGCAACATTGTTGTTATTTGCGTTGCCATCTTCAATGTCCACTTGTTCATGATCAGTTTCAGTCATTTCTTCTGAAGAAATATCAACATTTCCACTATAAGTCCACTCACTGTTGATAGTTACATTATGAGCTTTATATAAAGGAGTAGTTTTTAAAAACTCAGCTGCTTGGTGTACAAGTTCTGGACGAACATTCAAACAATATACATGGTGCTGATACTTTAACCTTCTTTTCAATGTTGCCTTAATAGTGGCTGTTTCAGATGTTATTCGTGGCAGATTTGTCACTGTACTTGAAATATTTGCAGGTACCAAAACCATATTGCCATGAATGAATTTTTGTTTTCCACGAGGTTCTTGTTAAATTTTCATGAAAGGCAAAAGGACTGATACATATGACAATTCTAAATGATTCATTTTTTTCAATATTCCTTGCTCTGGGAAAGTCATTATCCCCTCGAGTTTTAGTTTCTCTTTCAGTTTCACATTTCTTAATCAATGGATCTGAACGTTTATCCCCTCGAGTTTTAGTTTCTCTTTCAGTTTCACATTTCTTAAGCAATGGATCTGAACGTTTACCCTGTCGAGTTTTAGGTTTCTCTTCCTGTTTCACATTTTTTATAAAATGGATTCAAACGTTTATCCTTACGATCTTTTGAATCTCGAGACGTTCTTTGACATACCCCTGGTTCATCAACTTTCTACTCAGACACTGTAGTTTTACAAAGTCTGAGTAGGAGCTGCAAGCTCTTGAATATCGAATAAGTTGGGAAATATATATCCCATATGCAGGTGAATTTGGTATGTTGCTACTAAGGTGGGGGAAATTTATAATTTCAAAATTAAAATCGTCTCGTTTGTCATAGATTCTGGTACTGAGATGACTGTGTAAGTCAAATTCGAAATATAAGTCTAAAAATGAGGCGGAGGAAGCGGTGTCTGTTGTTTCTTTAATCTCTAGTTCTGGGTGATATATCAATGAAACCCAATCCGAAAAGTTCGGATTGTTTATGGAAAGAACATCATCAATATATCTGACAGTGAAATTAAATAATCTGGCTTCTTTGATCCTCTTGTTTTTGACAAGTGTCTGGAGGAACTCCGATTCATATGAAAATAAGAAGAGGTCGGCAAGAAGAGGCGCACAGTTTGTTCCCATAGGAATGCCGACAATTTGTTGGAAAAGTCTACCTCCAAACTCAACAAATATGTTGTCGATAAGAAACTCCAGCATACTGACCACTTGTTCTTCTGTGTAGCATATTTTACCTTTTAGTTTGTCACTATTAACGAAATATGCCTTAGGAAATCCCAAAGTAATAAATTTATAGCGTAGGCTACCATTTTTATGTTGAAAGGCATTGTGGATAATTTCTTTTAGGCGATTTTTCAATTTTTCATGGGAAATGGTGGTATACAGGGTTGAAAAATCAAAAGTTTTGATGGAACTAATTTCAGAAAAAGACCGAGATTTAAAATTGTCTAGAAGTTCTTTGGAATTTTTAAGAATCCACATATGGTTAATACCACTACGCGAGTAAACAGTTTCACAGTATTTCTGAAGACCCTCTTTCACTGCGGACAGAATCTTAGTCAATCTAATGGACAATTCTTTAGTGGAACATGAAGATGAGCCAGCAATATACCGTTGTTTGTACGGAATTTTATGAAGTTTTGGTATCCAATACAAACAAGGTAAGTCCTCCGATTTGGTCTTCAATGTAATGTTTATTGAAGCCATGAAGGACTTATGATTTGCTAAAATCTCATCCTTGTCAAATGATATGTCTTTTTTATATTAATTTATTATCATCTTTTTTAATAACATATTCTCTAATATTAGATTTAAAAGCAAATGGTCAATGCAACAGGAAACAAAACAAGATACACCTACAAGAAGCACTAAAAAAATCCGTACAAACTCCTCCACCGACATTGATTGATGTTTTTCCATCGAAATGATTTTAACTAAAAAAAAAAATCACCAGTTGAATAGAGGATTTTTTTTAAGCAACACCAAAGAGAGAAAAATGTTAATAAAATTAAAAAATTTGCTTGTTTGCCACTGTTTTTCGTCTGAGAAAATGATCAAGTTGGCCTAACATTGAATTTGAAAGAAACTGAAATTAATTGAATTTCTAGAATGGAATATCCTCTCTCACTTGTTATGTTCAGGAAATCTTAATAGTCCCTAAATAAATGTTTCTTCATTTTAGCTCATTTTATGCGGAAGAGGCCGAAAAGGAGGACGAGGAGGAAGAGATGAAAGAAGAGGGAGAAGTGCAAATTGCAAAAAAAGTTACCAGGAAAAGATGGACAGATGCTGAAGTAAAAGAACTAAAATGATATTTTAATGAATTTTAGCAGTCAGACACAACACCAAGGTCTGCCTTTATAGACGAAGTGAAGAAAAAAACCCAAAAAGAATCATGGATGCATCCACTTGAGAGAAAATCATCTAATTATCAAAAAGATTTCTAATATGAATCATGCTAAACGCCAGTTTTTGCATTAAATACTGCTAACAGAACTATATGGTAAGGGATTGATTTTGGGGGTTCTATGGTTCAATGCAAATTCTAAGTTTGTGATAATCTCAAGTTTAACATGAACCACTAATGAATGCTAGGTCATTGGTATTATACTTTAACTTGACTTAACGATTCAAATAATGACTTCAATACTCTGCGACAATTTGCAACAGACGAGTCATATTTCTGTGTTAACAGTTTATTTTATATTTTTCTTCCAATTTTGATGTGTTTTTTTTTTTTTTATCTCAGTTCTATAAAACTATCCTTTATATTAATGAAACCTCTGAACAGCTTACGTACTTGTATAGCAATTCAAAGTTCAAAGATATCTCGGATGACAAACTATACAAGCTTATCAACAAGCGAGCAAAGAGATGTCCAATGTATCCTTTACAAGTTCAATCAAATTCATCATAGATACCAGATTTTAATTTAATATTTACGTAAGACGCGCGTTTCGTCTTTACAAGACTCATCAGTGACGCTCGATCAAATATGTTTTAAAAGGCCAAATAGAGTACGAAGTTGAAGAGCATTGAGGACCAAAAATTCCTAAATGTTTTGCCAAATACAGCTACGGTAATTTATTCCCTGAGGTAGAAAAGCCTATTCAAAGTTGTTAACAGTTCATTCATAATTATGAATATATCAATGATCTTAAGTAAACACATAAGTGCTGACTACTGGGATGGTGATGCCCTGGGCGAAATAAACCTTTAACCAGATGGCATGCTCACGTAAGGCAGCAAACATTTGATTTTCTGGTGGGGGGGGATGGATCTTTTTAAGAAAAAAGGTTGGTTTCCAGTTTTTTGAGAAAAAAATAATTTGATTTTGACCTTGAGAAAAAAATGTTTGTTTCACCCTCAGCTGCCAATATATGTAATGCTGAAATTGAGAGAGAAAAAATGGTTTCAACTTGTCGTTAAAAAAAATAGATGGTTTTTGCCGAAGAAAAAATACATAGCCCTTAGATGTATTCGACAAAAGAAAAGACCCCTACCAAAAGTTTATCGTCAACATCCATAATACTACCTCGTCAATTGAGAAATGGACCTACAGTTGATATATATTTATAATCAATCCTCCACAAATTCAATTTCAAAATATTCAAAGTATAGGGAACCCGAAGGGTGACTGGGGAAACGAAATATGGTCAGTAAAACGTTTGCCGAAGTGGGGCGTCCGTTTGGCTGTGCGGGATGTATCAAGTTCGCAATCATGTCCGATTCGGGACGTTAGATCCGATGCCTCGTCTAAAGAGAATGCCACTTTTTAGCACGTTGAGAACCCTTGCAACAACTCTTTCAGGAGTCAGTAGGCTGTTGCAAGGCAACATTTCTATTGCTATCCAATAAACCCTCATTTTCCAGTGGCAGTCCAAAGAACTAAAACTGTTCCGGTACATAAATTAGTGTTTAAATGGCCACAAATTTATCATTTCTATAAAGGCAAGATGCATGTGATGCTATGTAATGTAGATTTTGTGTGGTGTTGACGTAACCTTTTTCTTACTCGATTTTCACATCTTAAAAGGGAAGACTTTCGGAATGTTGTAAGTAAATTTCTTCCTTGTTCTCCTCAAGTGATTTCTAATTATATTACTCTATAATGTGAATATCGGACAAAGAGATTATTTGACTAACATTTAATGCTGTCTTTGATACACAACATTGAATTTTCACTTGAGCCTCACACAACATAGGGCTAGTTAATTGCTTGCAACTTTACATACTATTGATTGCTATATTACTGTGACATATATTTTGTTGTCTTTACATTACAGTGTCAGCCTCCAATGCCGTTGAAAGACAGATATTATCTTTTTTCCAAGTTTGACATTATTATCAATATCCTTCATTCTTTTTCCAGGTCTTCCTGTTCACCAAACATATATTTTGATGAAATATTTTCCTCTTCATTGCAAAATATACTGTACCTTGTCAAGTGCTGGGGGGCAGTATACCTAATATGTTTTCGTTAGCTAGACAAATCTTTGAGTGCAAACAGGGACGTAAAGAGGACATTGGTTAAACAACGCCATATTCAAGGACGTGTTCAAAATACTTGTACATGGTTGCACATGGCATATGAACTACAATAAAAGAAAACAGATGATAAGACGTACAAACATAGACAATTGTGTGAAGTGGACTTACCTGTAACATAACTTTTATTTTTGGACAACCTGGATGAACAGTACATAAATTAGACCAAGAACAAAAAAAAGGTCATACACATTATCCATGGAGTCAGGAGGTGTATCTTAGGGTAAAGTAAACACAACTGGTCAAAGAACAGTTTTTTTTAGACCGACAAGACAAAGAATTACCATCAGACAAATTCTGGGGAAAAAAGGAAACTAATGAAACCAAAGACAATGAAATACATGTATCTATAAGTACTTGTATGTTCAAGTTATACAATACTCCTGATAACTTGATTGGAGTACTTAAATAACTCTGGATAAATGGATCAACACTGCTTACACTGGTTATATCATTGATCTAGACAATGGACCATTCCAAAAAACTGTTCCTATATCAATTGAATAAATGAGATAACTAAATTCAGAGAGATCTTGGAAACTTTTCAAGTAAAGGAATTATTGAAAAAGTGGCAAATAATGATACTCGTGGAAATTATGTTTTACATTAGTATCATACCAAAATGTCGAGTCTATGACACGATTATTTCTGTCTTTAAAATTAACCACAAAAGGGAAAATCTGAATTCTAATTTATTATTTAATCGTAATTTGCTTGACCATATTTTTTTAATTTATCAATTTTGGGATCAGATATTATTTAAGAACCATACCACTTCCTTCAGAAGTCTCTCCCAAGAGAAATGAATACGATGTACATAAACTAACAAAAATATTAAACAGTGATGGAATTGTTAATCTACAAATTACGTCAAAAATATTTTATGATAATAAATTCTTTGTAGGCGGGTTGAAATGAAAGCTAAAGAAAATTATTGATAAATAGATTCGAGAATACAGGTCAACTTAAAATGCAGGCAAAAATCATTTATTCCGTTGAAAATTAGAACAAGTCGGTTAAAATGAAAAGAATCAATGAAATAGTTATGTTCATCATCGAATCTCCTTATATGGAGATTCTCTATACTAGTTGTTGTATATATTTGTTTTAGCTTCCTTAACAATCTGAACGTAGTTTTAAGTTAACATTTTAAGTCAATGTTATTTTATTCAACATTGTTCCAACATTTCGTATTGTTTTGGCAATTTCGATTGATTTTCATAGCACTCTAACTATAGCTACCACTTTCTTAGGAAAAACACCTCTGTAACTATGGGCATCATATCTAAGCACCTTGTTACACTGTTCTACATCTAAATCATTATGATGATTTGTGTTTACGGCCCCCTTGTGGTTTACAGTTTTGTTCCATATAAGCATGTGTGCCTGGCGTTCTGTTAACAAAACTTCAGTTTGGGCTATAGTTTCCAAAAGTACCAAAGTCGTATTTTGCACAATGCCAATATTTATAGTACAAAACAAAGAACTGGTCAATTCTCAACATCCTTGATCCATCACCCATATGAATTGCATCGGTCTGAACCATTCGTTATACACCTAATGTTAAAACCCACTTTGTATACGCACTAACACCATCAGGTACATTTTCATTATCCTTGGCATTTGAAACTTTTTCCTTAAAACAAAAAGAAGGTCATAATGACCATGAATGGAGGATTCATGTTTTCTGAGGGAATGTGGTTGTTGGTTTTTTGTGTGGCTATTATATATGTTGAAATTTGTGTTTATGTACGGGATCAGTCCTCACTGAGAAATAAGTGTTATATTTTAACTTTTTCAGAAGTCATGTATGCTAATTGGGTCTTTAATTTCTCCTGCTTTTGCCTGTTCCTAGGCCTGACTGTTCACTTCTTTCAAGAAATACGGGTATTTTAACAATTTTCATAGTAAGTCCTCTGCTATGTGAAATATTTCCCTTCTTAAATCTGTGTTTTTTTTTAAGTGCATAACACGAGTTCAATATCTTCAACATGAGGACGGCATAACCATCGATGCCGACGAAAACAAAATTCCACAGAGGCAAGGTTATAACATTGAATGTATTATTAAGATGTATGGATTTTACCACGTTCGATCATATCATTAAATAAAATTTATAAAATATGTATATATATTTTATAAATTTATTTCGTGACCTTATCAACTTGCGATTCCCATATACATGCCATAAGGCATTCGGAACAGAAACCTGGTACGATCTTCTTCGTATCGTTCGGCACCATCGTATTGCTACTCCGGCTTCGTCAACTCTGATGAGGGATTCTGCTATTCTTTGATCTTCTTCGTATCGTTCGGCACCATCGTATTGCTACTCCGGCTTCGTCAACTCTGATGAGGGATTCTGCTATTCTTTGTCTTTGCAAAACGATTCCTTCTGTTTTCAAAATTCATTGGACCATTCGTTGACCTGACGATCTTTTAAACTGCGTTATCCTCCTTACATGATTATCCAAATTGGTGTCACATTACCAAATGTGTTCTATAATTAGTACAATGGAAAATCAATTCTCTCATTACTTAACACAGACCGAAATTCTTCAAAAAAGCTTTAAATGGCATTGAAAGGTAGGCTACAGGACAACTATGTTGAACATCATTGTTTGACTCATGTTCACTAACAGTAGCCAACATGGAGACATCATCAATCATTTCAAATTTGTTGTAGGTTAGGGTTGACAAATTATCATATTCTGTATCTGAATACAAAAGCCATCCATCCAAACTGCTCAGAGTTTCGCAAAACTAACATGAAGTGCTTTCATAATAAATGAATATAATTCGCATCAACTTATACTTGGATTGTTTTGTGATAAAATAGCAACCTTTTTTTAAACATTATATATTGTTCAAGGCATGTAAGCAAATATTTTGGATCTTTCAATATGATCTGCATAAGAGACCGTGTAAATTTATGACTGAAAGATGTACATTATCTAGTTCTGCACATGCTAACTGTTTACTACGGAAAGAGTTATTTGTATGGTAAGGTGTTGCACAAGTACATTATTAATCTGAATTAGTCTTTCATGTCTATATTTAGTGTATCTTAAACAAATGAAAACTGGTGCAAAGTGAGAAAAAAAAAGTATTTGGAGTTATGATTTTTGTGTGCATAAAACCATAAATATGACCGTGTAAAACAGACTCATTTACTAGATGAAAAACATTGTAATATTTAAAAAATACTAGTATAGTTTAGAACATTTGCAGATAAGACATACAGATATTGTAAATAAGCAAGTATTTAAGCATTCGAATAATTATTTAGTATTTAGAAAGCGTTTCTTCAATTCAAAACTATGCTGTATAACACTTTTTCAGTATTATATACCCTTTCATCTATAAATTGTTGCCAAAATGTTTGTTTATCTATATTGTGATGCTTAAAATTATCTTCTACTTAGTATATATTGTAAATGCTTTATCAATAGCAATGCAAAGTATGAACGTCAATAATGTCACGTTAATTGGTTAAAGAATTTCTTTGATCGAAACATTTGGAAACGTTTTTAAATAATTTTAAAATACATACTGATGGATGAAATTCAACATTCTCAATCCCCTGCAATACATTTAAAATTAATATACATGCAACTACAATATTCATTTAATATTTCTCTCCTCACAGCGTGTGTACATTTTACAACATTTGCCACATACTTTGGAGGATCTTCTTAAGTTTCAATTTTGTCTCTGTGACCTTTTCGATCATTGAAGATTTTTGTCTTGATGGCTGTTATCCTTTTTTAGCTCACCTGGCCCAAAGGGCCAAGTGAGCTTTTCTCAGCACTTGGCGTCCGGCGTCCGTCGTCCGTCGTCTGTCGTCCGTCGTCTGTCGTCCGTCGTCCGTCGTCGTCTGGCGTCGTTAACTTTTACAAAAATCTTCTCCTCTGAAACTACTGGGCCAAATTTAACCAAACTTGGCCACAATCATCATTGGGGTATCTAGTTTAAAAAATGTGTCTGGTGACCCGGTCAACCAACCAAGATGGCCGCCATGGCTAAAAATAGAACATAGGGGTAAAATGCAGTTTTTGGCTTATAACTCAAAAACCAAAGCATTTAGAGCAAATCTGACATGGGGTAAAATTGTTCATCAGGTCAAGATCTATCTGCCCTGAAATTTTCAGATGAATCGGACAACCCGTTGTTGGGTTGCTGCCCCTGAATTGGTAATTTTAAGGAAATTTTACTGTTTTTGGTTATTATCTTGAATATTATTATAGATAGAGATAAACTGTAAACAGCAATAATGTTCAGCAAAGTAAGATTTACAAATAAGTCAACCTGACCCAAATGGTCAGTTGACCCCTTTAGGAGTTATTGCCCTTTATAGTCAATTTTAACCATTTTTCGTAAATCTTAGTTATCTTTTAGAAAAATCTTCTCCTCTGAAACTACTGGGCCAAATTAAACCAAACTTGGCCACAATCATCATTGGGGTATTTAGTTTAAAAAATGTGTCCGGTGACCCGGCCAACCAACCAAGATGGCTGCCATGGCTAAAAATAGAACATGGGGGTAAAATGCAGTTTTTGGCTTATTACTCAAAAACCAAAGCATTTAGAGCAAATCTGACAGTGGTAAAATTGTTCATCAGGTCAAGATCTATCTGCCCTGAAATTTTCAGATGAATCGGACATTCCGTTGTTGGGTTGCTGCCCCTGAAATGGTGATTTTAAGGAAATTTTGTTGTTTTTGGTTATTATCTTGAATTATATTATAGATAAAGATAAACTGTAAACAGCAATAATGTTCAGCAAAGTAAGATCTACAAATAAGTCAACATGACCAAAATGGTCAGTTGACCACTTTAGGAGTTATTGCCCTTTATAGTAAATTTTTAATCATTTTTCGTAAATCTTAGTAATCTTTTAGAAAAATCTTCTCCTCTGAAACTACTGGGCCAAATTTAACCAAACTTGGCAATTATCATCATTGGGGTATCTAGTTAAAAAAATGTGTTCGGTAACTCGGCCAATAAACCAATATGGCCGCCATGGCTAAAAATAGAACATGGGGGTAAAATGCAGTTTTTGGCTTATAACTCAAAAACCAAATCATTAAGAGCAAATCTGACAGGAAGTAAAATTGTTGATCAGGTCACAATCTATCTGCCCTGGAATTTTCAGATGAATCGGATAATCGGTTGTTAGGTTGCTGCCCCTGAATTGGTAATTTTGAGGAAATTTTGCTGTTTTTTTGTTATTATCTTGAATATTATTATAGATAGAGATAAACTGTAAACAGCAATAATGTACAGCAAAGTAAGAACTAAAAATAAGTCAGCATGACCAAAATAGTCAATTGACCCCCTAAGGAGTTATTGCACTTCATAGTCAATTTTTTAACAATTTTCTTAAAATTTGATGATTTTCAATTACATTTTCCACAGAAAGTACTGTTATAGATAGAGGTAATTGTAAGCAGCAAGAATGTTTAGTAAAGTAAGATCTACACACACATCACCATTACTAAAACACAATTTTGTCACGAATCCATCTGTGTCCATTGTTTAATATTCACATAGACCAAGGTGAGCGACACAGGCTCTTTAGAGCCTCTAGTTTAATTTCAATATCTTGAAGGATTGGATGCTTCTGAAGAAACTCTCTTACATCATTTGATCCTGAAAAAAAAACCCAATCTTTTTCATTGGCACAGTTATCCGTTAAGGATACAGAAAAGATATTTTTTGTTAGAATTTATTTTACAGAGTTACCCATAATGTGCATTTGAAAAGGCAGGGTCTATAACATCCACCACCATCATCTTTATTCTGGTTCCATGCTCAGTGTTGTTGTCCAGGCATCGCACCAACTCGTATAACCACACAAGCTTTTCTGAATCCACCCAGTACAGCAGTCTAATTCCATCTTGGGTGCTGGAATGTGCTAAGTTGTGGTAAATTCCAACAAGGTCTTTATCCAAACTTGCTGTCTGGTCTATTGAATTTAACATGCTAAACACATTTATTCTAAAAACAGTTGTTGGCATGACACGGGTTATGTTCTTCTCATATATGTTATGATGGTATGATACTAAACCCCTAACGGGAAGGATTGTGCCTGATGTTCATATGATGAAATCATAATCTTTCAGTCAGTTTAGTTGAAGTCTGGAGCTGGCATGTCAGTTAACTGCTAGTAGTCTGTTGTTATTTATGTATTATTGTCATTTTGTTTATTTTCTTTGGTTACATCTTCTGACATCAGACTCGGATTTCTCTTGAACTGAATTTTAATGTGCGTATTGTTATGCGTTTACTTTACTACATTGGTTAAAGGTATAGGGGGAGGGTTGAGATCTCACAAACATGTTTAACCCCGCCGCATTTTTGCGCCTGTCCCAAGTCGGGAGCCTCTGGCCTTTGTTAGTCTTGTATTATTTTAATTTTAGTTTCTTGTGTACAATTTGGAAATTAGTATGGCGTTCATTATCTCTGGACTAGTATATATTTGTTTAGGGGCCAGCTGAAGGACGCCTCCGGGTGCGGGAATTTCTCGCTACATTGAAGACCTGTTGGTGACCCTCTGCTGTTGTTTTTTATATGGGCGGGTTGTTATCTCTTTGACACATTCCCCATTTCCATTCTCAATTTTATCTCAATCTCATGTTTATTACTTGTATCTCTATTACACAAATCGCATGGTGTGTATAACTGGTAGATCGTAAAGTGTGATCTTTTCATATCGCAACTTAAAATCCATGGTTGTAGTGTATTGGAAAAGCCTTTGAAGAGCAATGTTCAGCAAATTTCTGTTACTTTGGATATATATTATTTTGAATGGAGGTTAATCCCCTCCCAACTACATATATGTAAATCTGAATGTTTTAGTTTTCATTTGGAGGAGGAGTGTGAAATCAACTTTTAAAAGCTTGGGGGTGGGGGAGATCTGGATTGAAAAAATAAATAAAGCAGTCCAATCAAATTTGATTCCCATTTTCAGCATACATTTTGTACTTTGTTTCGTTTATTTTTTTATATTTATCATGTTTATATATACAAGTCACTATTAAGCTTGTAGGTTGAAGTTGAAATATATTAAATAAAGTGTTTTTTAAACTGTTGTGGAAGATATAAAGTGTCTTGTTGGTTTTTTTTAATATGTTCAGATTTCAGCATATTTATATCCTTTCTTATTAGTTGATTAGTCAATACAAATGTTTTAGTATTTTACATTAGATAATGACAATAATTTTGCACTTCATACATTGTACACAAAATCCCATGAGCATAACAAATATAACATCAAAACCAAATACATGAATTTGGGATAGACAAGTACCGTGACACGTCTTATCGCAATGTGAAATAACATTAAAATAAAGCTGCACCCTGCGGAGCACCTGGTTCTAATCTGTTTTTATGTTGAACATTTTGTAAACCATGAGTTCCACCTAAAACTTGTCAAATTATTGTCAATATGTTTGTGAAAAACGTCTAACTTTAATAATGCTGATAACACACCAGTTAATTAAACCATAAATAATGACAACAGTTGTATACCGCTGTTCAAAATTCATAAATCCATGGACTAAAACAAAATCGGGGTAACAAACCGAAACCGAGGGAAACGCATTAAATACAAGAGAAGAACAACGACACAATATCAAAATGCAACTCACACTGAAACGGACCAAGCACCAGACAAAATCCAACGAGAACAACAAACATAACATCCAAACCAAACGCATGAATTTGGGATAGACAAGTACCGTGACACATCTTGCGGTAATGTGAACCCACACTCAAAAATAAGAGAAAACAAACGACACAACGTTAAAATGTAACACACACTGAAATGAACTAACTATAATATAACTATGGCCATATTCCTGATTTGGTACAGGACAATTTTAAAGGAAAAAATGGGGGGTTGAACCTGGTTTTGTGGCATACCAAACCTCCCTCTTTTAAGGCCATGTGAAATATAACATTAAAATGACAACACAACATTACAGGGCTACAATATAATTGAATAGGATAACACAATTGACAAAGACACACACGAATAATAGCTAACAAATGTGAAGAGACATATTATTCATCTCTTTATAAATTCGTGAAAGATATCATATTCCTAACGGCTTCTGTGAATCGGTTAATTAATTTCATATGCTGATGATTAAAACGACAATAATTTGATAAAGGAATAAAACACATCTGGTGATCAAAAATACGACATCTTATAAACTGTCAATAATATGCATGCCAGATATACATTATTTTATCATAATTTAGTGTTTTCAAAATAATTGGCGTTGAAGAGGCGGAGAAAATGTAAGAAACTGACTGATAGAAAATCTTCTATTTTCTCCTTTAGCATCCTAAGGGTATATCTCTATTACCAACTGTCTGGTTTTCGGATAGATCTCTCACACTTCCAGATGCAAGATCTGGTTCAGTTCTTAGGCAAATGCCCTCCGGTGGATCGAAAAAATGAAGATGAACCACAATGTGTACCTTGCAACTGCAAGTATACTATTAAACATGTTTTAATTAATTGTATTGACTTTGCTGATATTCGTAAGAAGCATTTCAATGTCAATAATATGTATGATTTATTCAATAATGTTCCATTTACAAATATTGTTGCTTTTTAAAAGAAATTGGAATTTATTATAGAATTTAAGAATGTTATTATATTTAAATCGATTTTAATTTTTATCACATTATTTTACTGTTGATTTTTATTTGTATATAATAAATTTGCTTTAGTCAAGAATTTTAGTATATTGAAGGACCTTTTGTCTTATTTTAAAAACATGCTTTAATTGTAAAAATTATTCGAATTAGCTCTCGCCGCGATATAGCCTTTTTGTGCTAATGCGGCGTAAAGCAACCAACAATCAATCAATCAATCTTAGGCAAATGTGTATGGTACACATGCTAGCCCCCTTTTCAATAATAAACAAAAAAACGGACTAAATCATATTTACATCTACGGAGGTTGACCACGCCAAGTTATTCTTCCGACTGTCTTGCAGGTCAGAGTAGTCAGATTAGTCGTATTAAAATCAAATTTTGGTCTTAAATCATGAAAATGGCAAAAACTGCTAAAATAAAAAAAAACGCAGTAATTTCTGAATTTACAGTAATATCTCTTGACGAGATTATAGCCAGGGGAACACGTCTATCAGTTCCTTGACTCCCACTTTATCCTCAACTATTTGTTTCCTTCTGTAGGAGAATGTCAGGTCCATTTTAGTGTTGATGGTGCTTATATCAATGTCTGAAATTGACTTTTTATGTTCCTTTTTCAACCAGTCTTATATGGGTTTGCTAGGATATATAATCTTCAGACACTGGTAATGGTTGCAGAAATCTTGCCAACCCCCAAACAAACACACTTGAATCCTCAGTTTGTGGTTGTGGATTTTTATAGCTTTGTTTCTGCTTCTTGATATCACCTCAGGGTGGTTTTTATCTATTCTTTTTCTTGCATTGCCAAATTTAAATACCAATTTGTCTTTCCAAAACTCCTGACAGTACAAATAGAGTAAGAAAAATTATGGTCAGTTCATTTACACCTGATTGCAGAATCAAAAGTGCTTGTAAAACTGGTCTGTAATTTTCAAAATGTAATTAGGCCTTTTAAAATTGTTAAGATTTCATTTTATCACAAACATTTGACTTCAGTGGATAGATGTCACTACTATGCCACATCCTTGATTCTTATCTACAGCATTAAAATGTCTGTTCAGAACTGTTTATATTTTGGTTTCAATATGAACTTTCCATTACATACTTACTGTGGCTGACTTTGAAGGAAGCCCACCCATTGTCAAAAAGGTAAGAATAGTCTCCGAACAATCCACAAACCATGTTGTCATATATCTCTGAGGTTGGATAACTTGCAATAAAAAAAAATATGGTTGGGTGTATGTATCCCAAAATATGGACTTATAGGGGAAAACATCGGTCCAAACTTCCACATGTCTTCTTAAGATATAGTCTCTTTCTACCATCACTTGCTTTTTGAAAATGAGCATTTCTAGTCTCAAAACCATTCATAGTAAGAAATATAGGCGAAGTTCTATAGTTACCCCACTCATACGCAGCAAAAACATTGACAACATGGTTATTGAAATACATCTAGTTTTAATTATTCTGATATAAAAACACCAGATAAGTGAATAAGGAATGCTAGTGTTCCTTTCGATGTTGGCACCTCTGAATGTTCTTATATATGTTTTAGATAGGCCAGAAGGTCTGATTCCTTTTAAAATGGATGAACCGATAATTTTTTTTCATATTATTAAGTTTTTATCACTGGATGATTGTTCAAAATTTTTGTTAGTTTTAAGGTGTTGAATATGATTTTCAGGCTGGGTTGTAGTTTGGCATGGTTTTCTTATATAGTTTCAAATTTGAGAGCCTGTGACCTTGAATACGTGCTGTTTGTGTTGACACCGCACATGTGTTGACAAATTCTGTTGTTTCACACTCGAAAGAAATAGCTAAACTTACAGTTTGTTTTGACACATCACTAGATATAGGAAGATGTGGTGTGAGTGCCAATGAGACAACTCTCCATACAAATAACAATTTAAAAAGTAAACCATTATAGGTTAAAGTACGGCCTTCAACACGGAGCCTTGGCTCACACCGAACAACAAGCTATAAAGGGCCCCAAAATTACTAGTGTAAAACCATTCAAACGGGAAAACCAACGGTCTAATCTATATAAACAAAACGAGAAACACGTATATATTACATAAACAAACGACAACTACTGTACATCAGATTCCTGACTTAGGACAGGTGCAAACATTTGCAGCGGGATTAAACGTTTTAATGGATCCAAACCTTCTCCCTTTTTCTGAAACAATAGCATAACATCACAACAAAGAAAAACATACGATAAAATATCAATTGGCAGACTTAACTCAATCAAAAAACGTATGATTAAACAATGAATGTATAAATTTGATCTGCGATATCTGAATACAAATGCAGTTAAATATAAGAGACAAACATTCATGACCAAAAAGCTAACAAACAAATTAAAACACAGGACATGACTGAGAAATATTTAACCAATCAATGTTCACTTTAGAAAAAAACCAGTTTTTTTATAATCTTGAAGTTTATACAAATGTTGTAAGAATAAGTGAAAAATTGAAGATATTACAAATAATCAAAGCTGGTGTACAGACAAGATCCATATAAATAAAAAATAACAAAAAAGCATTATAAACAGTATCAACAGGTCGAATTAACAAGAAAATACGATTTGAGAGTACTCGCAGTGACTGACAGCTAGTTAAAAGCCAAAACCAATTAATAATAAAAACTCATGCATCAGAGACTAAAACACATCACAGGGATTTAGTATTTTAACGTCATTAATAGTCAAAGAAGACATGACTTGTGCAATGCCAAAAATAAATGTATCGACAGGTAGTAGTATAGTGAAGAGCGACTTCTATAGAAATAAAACCCCAAGGGTGACTGGGGTATAGAAATATGGTCACTTGGTCTTCTCCCGACCGGCAGTAAAACGCTTGCTGAAGTGGGGCGTCCGTTTGGCTGTGCGGGATGTATCAAGTTCGCAGTCACGTCCGTCAGAAGGGGACGTTAAATCCGATGCCTCGTGTAAAGAGAGTGCCACGCTTTTTGCACGTGAAGAACCCTTGCAACAACTCTTTGAGGGGTCCGTAGGTGGCCTGTTGTAAGGCAAAATTTCTGTCCCTATCCAATATACCCTCATTTTCCAGTGGCAATCCAAATTTCCCCGACCATCATCCTAGATGGCCTCTATTACAACAATCTACCTATTGTATTTATTGTGAACTTGTTCTCGTCCTGAATATGCATGAAATATTTGCCACTGGACGTTAAGCAACCAACAATCAATCAATCTATAGAAATAAAAGTTAACGCCTCAAAAGATAATGAAATTTAGTTATGTTTTAATTTGCTAATGACAATATCAATATTAGTGCCAATGTGAACTATATTCAGAGATCTTATTACAATATTGGTACGATAACCCTTACTTATAAGTTTGTTTAAAGGTTCGATGAGTTTACCAGGATCACATAGTGATTTCCTCGCTTTAAGTACAATATTACCATAAAATTCAGGATGTGAAATACCATTTTTAATAAGCTTTCTACAGGTATAGCCAAATTTACTAATCGAATCTTTGTATCTATGAAAGAATTTAGTAAAAGTTTTAAGTAATTTATGGTATCGAAATCCCTGACACAACAATTTACCAGTGATGCATTGATTACGTTCGTTAAAATCTATGACATCAGAACACACACGGGCAAACCGAACGAGTTGCGATATATAAACACCGTATGATGGAGCCATTGCATTTTTTTCCCAATTTTGATTCTAGATCATTAATAACATAAGAATTAATGACAACTATGCGAGTTTGAGAAAAATATGAATGACACATGAGTTGAAAGGCATGAAAAATACGAGATTCAGGTGGACAACTATAAATATAAATTGAAACGCATTGTCATGAATACATTTTCACCCCAAAAAAAATTACTATAAAGATGAAGCACATCTGGGGAACCTAAACCCTGGTGCCGACGCCAACACTAAACGTTGGGGTTGCACCAAATGACCCTGACATTGGGACCTTGATGCCATATTTGGGCTGAAACCCGTGATGCCATACCATAATATTAAACCAGGCTTCTCTCCAAGATGGACAGTATAAGTGACGTCACAATCCAAAATTGGACGCGGTTTACGGATAAATCTTTTTCACACTTCCAGATACGGTTCAGGACTTGAGACTTTCTACACATACATGTAGGTGGTCTAATTGTTTTATTAACGGAAAGCGTGGTCAGACCCGTCAAAGCTAAACGCTTTAACTTAACACGTCACCTTAATACCCCCTACTATGATGGGAAAATTTAGATGATTTTGTTTGGTCTTCTAAAATAATTTGTGATCATGGTAGTATTAATTTAAATCATCATGAAATTAAACTGCAAGCGAAAGTCAATTGTTCGAATTTAGAATAAGAATACGTAGCAAACGCGGTAAATATGAAAGAAATCATTGATGTAGTTATGTTCGTCGTCGAATCTCCTTATATGGATATTCGCTATGCTAGTTGGTGTATCATTTTGTTTGAGCTTCCATTGACTCTCTGAAGTCAGTGTTTCGGTTTAATAACATTTTAAAAATTAACTTTATTTTGTCCAAAATTCAATTCTTTGTGTAATGCAGAGGAATTAGTATTATAAATATGAACGTGTGTCTATGCCTGCATTCTCTCCACAAATGATTTTTGTTATTTTGCTCATCACACCCAACATATTTAATTGTATTCAAATACAATAATTTTGGGGTTAATAATGAAACACATCTTCAAACGATTGTTGTTGATAACCACACGGAAGATAATGTTGGTTACAATTAAATTGTATAAATTTCAAGATTATTTTTTTTGGTGCCAGTTTAGTATGAATAGGGAAAAGGTCATCCCTCTGTCTACTTATCGACATGAACATGTATGTATTACTAAGGTTACGACACGAATTTTATTTTCCCATGCAAATTCCTGTTTATATTCTATTTTTGTCAATAGATTAGATACTGGCAAGGAGGCTTGCTTTATATCTTAAAATAACTTCTCCTTTTCCTTTTAATCCAAAGGCTTCACAGTCTTTCCTCTGATACACTGTTCTCCAGCAGCAAGTCTTTGCAGTCATTTACTTGTGTTAGAATTATAAGGCAACGTATCATTGTTAAGAAATACAATCAGATTCATATCTAGAGCACTAAACAACTAAGCACACAAGGAAATATAAAGAAAAACTGTGTTATTTTCAAATCAATATTGATTCAAAGCTCCATAAAAGTTTTAAAATTATTTTTTTTATTATATTATATGAGTAGATACTGTCCATTAATTTGGTTAAAGATATGTAATAAGTTTCTGTAAAGTAAAAAGTAAAAGATTAGACATGAGTTTAACTAAGAGAACCTACCACGCTTACACTATCATCAGAACTTTGATCATGAACAATTTTAAAAACTTTAACAATGAGCCATAAAAATTACTTCAGGCAAGTTAGAAAGGTTCTTACAAATAAATCAAACGAATCATGATAATGACGAGTTTGTAGAGTAGAAAGATTAATAAATGGAATTTGAATATCAATGCAATCTGAATTTTAAATTCTGTTTTGGTTTATGACCTACAATTTAGCTGCTTAGTATTTGAGAGGACTACTTGGACATTAACAGGAACAAATCCTTTTCCAACTGTTTACTGTGCTTAGTCGACTGGTTAAACCAACCTTCGTGAAAGATAAAATACCATCATTGGTAGCAGACACTCATCTTGTTGTGACATTGCCTGAAAGGACTCACTTTTCAGGTAAAATAGCGTTACAGATTTAAAATATTGACCAACCCTTGTAACATGGGTAAAAATAGTCTTACGGGTGAAAACAACGTGAAATGAAAGAGTATTAATCAAGTTTTACTTAAAGTTATCTCCACTCTTATCAGTCTAATGCGACATATCAATATAAACTCCATTTAATAAAAGTTCAAACTCAAAATGCCATAAATGAAAAAGTCCATGAAACTGTTGCGTTATCTTTGGTGTCTTAAACAATGTGACACCATACTAGCATAAACACTAGCTGTATTGATAATTTCCGTTTGCTTCTGAATGGTTTTGATATTGACTAAATGAAGAATTTGAGTTACAAAATGTGATTTCCTTTTTTTATTTTTTTTCGAGAAATTGCATACCATTAAAATTCAGAATATTCAAAATGATGACTGGTAGAACGTGGAATATATTTGTCAACGTCCAATGAAAATTATTGTGACAAATGAATTGCATCTTAATTTTAAATTGATAGTCTCAGAAACCACCATGTAAATATCAACCTTTGCCTAAATAATTTTTGGAGTATTTAGGTCAGGAAATGTGTATAATATATAAAAGAAGATGTTGTATAATTGCCAATCAGACAACTCTCAACAAGAGATTAAATGTCACAGAAATTTACAACTAAGGCCTTCAGCAATAAGCAAAGCCCATACTAAATAGTCAGCTATGAAAGGCCACTAAATGACAAATGTAAAACAATTCAATTTAGAAAACTAAGGGCATAATTTATGTACAAAATATGAATAGAATAAATAAGCTTTGGAAAATTATCAATCGACCAGCTAGTCCTCAACCACTACCTCCATGTAATTACACACCTATTTTACTATCCGATAGTAAAGAAAGTTATTTAAAAGAATACATTGGAAATACAGCCGTTGACAGGAAAGTAAAATTTTTGTGCAGAAATGGTTCAACTGTCGAAAAATCTTACAACTGGCTCAAGGCTAACATTGACAATCAAATATTACTACACAGTCGACTCGGGATATATGTTTGGTTGGGAACCTGATATATTGCAACACAAGAGGGGAATTTTATATCCTTAACCTCAGAAGATAATCAAGCTGTGCTAAATATTACACACTATTTTCAATACTTATCCAAAAGTATCCTGAATGTAAATCAACTTTCTTAGAAACACCAGTTTTCTCTTGTGAAGCCTTCAACTAATCACGAAATCACCCAGATCCAAATATTTACAAAAGGCAGAACCTTAATAGTTATCAAAGGTACCTGGATTATAATTTAATACGCCAAGATCAAATATATAAGCTCAACTCCTTTAATCGCTATACAAACACAACCATAAGTGATCTATACCGTCGATCAAATTACAGACGAGGACACAACCACAACATTTTATAACTTCTCTCTTTACCAAGACAGTATACATTCAGAAAGAAGTTTTGCTCCGCAAAATACTGAAGCAAATGAAAACTGACTGCTGGAAATAAAGCACAGCGATACTAACTCGTATATAATTCAAAATACATTGTAGTACAGCTAACCAACTCAAGTTCGGTTTTGGACCAAGTCAGTATGGGTTTTTCTACGCTAAACTTGGTTGGCAGTTGGACTTTATTATATTTTGATAATATTTTTACCATAATGATATCATCAGAGCTCTGTTGAACCAAGTCAGTGTGGTTTTTTCTACGATATACTTGGTTGGCAGTAGCAACACTTTAGGGAAAATAACAACTAGACTATCCGCCTAAATAAACTGCTAAAATTACAACTTCCAATAGATATAGGAAGATGTGGTGTGAGTGCCAATGAGACAACTCTCCATCCAAGTAACAATTTCAAAAGTAAACCATTATAGGTTAAAGTACGGCCTTCAAAGCATTGTCGAACCAAGGCTATAGTGTTTTTACTAAACAAGAGTTTAAGAAAGGGGAGTTGGAGTAAAAAGGAAGATTGCTGGAAGATGTTGACGATGAGTTAGACAATGGGTTCACTTTTTTATTTTCTGCATAAAAACAAGACTTTCGATTTAAAAAACTAGAGGCTCTAAAGAGCCTGTGTCGCTCACCTTGGTATATGTGAAATAAACAAAGGAAGCAGACAGTTCATGACAAAATTGTGTTTAGGTGATTGTGGTGTGTTTGTACATCTTACTTTACTGAACATTCTTGCTGCTTACAATTATCTCTATCTATAATGAACTTGTCCGTGTAGTTTCAGTGTAAAATGTTAGTAAAAATTTACCAATTTAATGAAAATTGTTAAAAATTGATTATAAAGGACAATATCTTCTTAGGGGGTCAATTGACCATTTTGACTTACTTTTTAGTCTTAAATTGCTGTACCTTATTGCTGTTTACAGTTTATCTCTATCTATAATAATATTCAAGATAATAACACAAAACAGCAAAATATCCTTAAAATTACCAATTTAGGGGCAGCAACCTAACAACGAGTTGTCCGATTCGTCTCAAAACTTAGGGGCAGATAGATCATGACCAAATACACAATTTTACCCCTTGTCAGATTTGTTCTAAATGCTTTGGTTTTTGAGTTATAAGCCAAAAAATGCATTTTACCCCTATGTTCTATTTTTAGCCGTAGCGGCCATCTTGGTTGGTTTACCCGGTCACAAAACACAATTTTTAAACTAGATAGCCTAATAATGATTCTGGCTATGTTTGGTAAAATTTGGCCCAGTAGTTTCAGAGGGGATTTTTTTTGTAAAAGTTAACGTTGACGTATCCGCATCTGCAGATGTATCAAAAAATATTATGTGATCCCGAGCTTATTAATAAGACCATACTTCATTTAAAAAAAAATAATTGGAATCTTTTCGACACTTTTAATATTTGTAATGGTGGTGTTTTATAAAACAAAAATAAGGGGTTCTAAAACTACTATTACATGCCCTTAAAAAGGAGCCAATGTAGGGCTGGTACACGAATATCCTTTATTAATCTAGTTAAAAAATATTTAAAGATCGTAAATGAATAAACACAAAAAAATCAAATGTACTACTTATATAAATGTAAGGAGCTTTGCATATTGTTCATTCGATATTTTATCATAAAAGGTATTAGAACGTACTGAGTATCACTTTATTTGTCAATTAACAATTTGGTTCTACGTGAGCACAAGTTCATACCGGCACAAACAAACGATTTTACCGTATTCACTCTTATCATACCTGTAAACTATCTAAACTGGACCCCTGTTGTGTTCACTTATCGCTACACTGACAACAGGTATGGCCTAAATCCCGTGGTCAGAAATCTGACCACGGGATTTAATAATTCGACGAGACTAGTACATCATGGGCTATGTTTAATTGTGTATTATACTGATAGAAAATCAAAGAAAAATTAGCACATTTATTACCCTACTGAGTTCTTAAGGGAACAAAAGATACCGGCTCAGTTTGTCAAGAACGTGTTAACACGCTCGTTGGTCATTTATCTGTGCTACTACCGTAGGGTTGATTAACAGATACTTGTTCATTTTGAGGCATCGCAGTATTAATAAAATCAACGGTACCAATTTTGTTGCACCAGATGCGCATTTCGACAAAACATGTCTCTTCAGTGATGCTCGTGGCCGAAATATTTGAAATCCAAAGCTTATATAAAAGATGAAGAGCTATAATCCTAAAGGTCCAAAAAGTATAGTCAAATTCGTGAAAGGAATCAGAGCTTTGCATTAGGGAGATACATTCCTTAATTTATAATAATTTCTAATATTTTGTAACAGCAAATTTAAATAACACAAACAATCCGTATTTTCATGCCAGTACCGAAGTATTGGCTACTGGGCTGGTGATACCCTCGGGGACTAATAGTCCACCAGCAGAGGCATCGACCCAGTGGTAGTAATAAAATCAACGGTACCAATTTTGTTGCACCAGATGCGCATTTCGACAAAACATGTCTCTTCAGTGATGCTCGTGGCATTAACTGGTATTAACATTTGAGGTCAATTTCCAATCACTTTAATTGGCCAATTTTATTAGCGAATCGTTGAATTTGTGAGACTCGTCCAATTAATGCCAATGTGACAATAGCACCAACCCGTTCCTTCGGTGCGAAGCTATAGATAGAACGGCGGACCAGTTTATAAACTATCCGGAATATCTTTAAAAGTAGGGTTAAATATTCCACAAAAACTCGATATTTCCTTATTGTTTTGTAAATTTCTGCATTAGAAATTAATCAGTCGCCCATTTGAATTATTGAAAGTACATAAAATCAAAGCTCGGGATCATATACTATTTTTTTGTAAATCTGCAAATGCGGATACGTCAACGTATATGATACGGTTGATACGTCTTTAAATGACCGACCTCTATTGTTGGCAGCAATACAATTTTAACACTGAATCAACAGTTAGGAATTTTATTTTTTTTTAATGAATCCCAGGATGGAAAAGGGCCATGTGACCGCAAATCATCACACATAAAATCATAAATAAAGCGGTATATAAGTGATGGGAATGATGTTCTTAGTGCCACAGATTTCCTATAGATTTTGAGGTAAAACCCCGAGAATCTCACCTCCTATACATTTTCCTTTCAATCGTACACAAAACCTACAAATTATTTTTATTGACGTCACACAGGTAGCTGAAAAATACATTTGTCATACGTAGTGTGAAATATTTCAATCTTGGTACTCGAATGGCTTATATAACCCCGCCACATTATTTATGTATATGCCTGTCCCAAGTCAGGAGCCTGTAATTCATCTTCTTACAATAGTGCTGTAACATTTCCCAACATATGTATAATTAATTGTTCATCACGTCTGCTGTGGAGGTCAAACAGGTGACCATAATTCAAAGTCACACCAGTAGGGCCCAGTTATAGCCATCTAATATTGGATCTGAAAGTAGTAGATCTGGCTTTTAAGTTCCAGTGAAGTATTGTCACTTTGAGAAATGTCAAAACAAAAAATGTACAGATCACTTCTTTTAATTTCCGTTTTATCAAGTTTCCCAAACAATTTCTTAGGTGCTACTTCTTTAAATATCCCAAGACATTTATTTTCAAGACCAGGTTTGAGGACCTCTAATGGATCAGCAACAAGTCCTAGTTTTGGCGTCACATTATTAACCCAAAATCCAGTTTTTCAACTTAAAATTTATGCGGTTTTTAGTTGCATAAAGTAGATGTAGTCTGGTCTTCATTCTTTACTCCATTAGCTGGTAAGCTATACTTATTTATCCCCCTAATTGAGTTGCAAATAAAGGCTTTAAATCTTTTCACTGTTGACCTGTTTGGCTGTGGACGCAGTTATCCTAAGCCATCGGTGTACATGCCATTTGTGAGATTCAGCTTGTTATTCTGTATTTGTTATTATATATATGCTTGCCGATTGATAATGGACGTAGTCTAGTGGCTACGTTTTCTCTTATTCCACTCACAGCGTTTACTGGTACATGCTTGTGCATCATTCCCATATTCCTTGTAGTGTATATCGATCAAAAGAAGAACTGCAGTAACATGATTACATCGGCTTAAAGAGTTGATGTCCTTTTGAATAGATGGTTTCAAGTTTGATGGTCTACAAAACTATTGCTGCAAACCTTCTGTGTAGCTGTCAATAAGGTAATTGCAGCACTGCAAACTTCTTCCACATCTTTGAATTGAAGATGATGACAAATTTCCACTTAATGAGTTCAATGAGTCTTTGGCCCGCATGTTTAGAAATTCTAGCGCCAAATCACCTGTTACATTTTCCTCGCGTATGGTCCAAATACTCATATGGTCCGAAACATATAGATAGTTTCACCATCATAAAAAGTAACTATATAAAGTTTCATGAAATTTGGAAATTTTCAAGTTACGGTGTGACATGTTTACGCCTGATAGACGGACGGATGTCAGACATTTGTATACCATAACACTTTCCATCAAAATTTTTGACGGGCGCATCAGAAGTATTATTGTATAATTTACATTGTCACAAACAAGATATTGTAATTTAAAAATGATACTTTTGTTACAATTCATAAATATCTAAGTCGGTCTCTTCCTTACCAAATATTTTGTATTTGGTAAATAAGAAGTAAATTTAAATCTACTTATCTTTTCTTTGGACAGAATATAAATATGGGTTGGATTTAGGCATATATAACACATATAAAATATCTGCTATTTCTATTCCTTTTACATTGCCAAATGCAAAGGTCATTTTTGAGGCAATGCCTTTCAGGCTTCTTCCTCGGGTAAAACATTTTTTTATGCCCCACTTACGATAGTAGAGGGGCATTATGTTTTCTGGTCTGTGGCTCCGTTCGTTCGTTCGTTCGTTCGTTCGTCCGTCCGTCCGTTCGTTCGTCCCGCTTCAGGTTAAAGTTTTTGGTCAAGGTAGTTTTTGATGAAATTGAAGTCCAATCAACTTGAAACTTAGTACACATGTTCCCTATAGTATAATCTTTCTAATTTTAATGCCAAATTAGATATTTACCCAATTTCAAAGTCCATAAAACATGGAAAATGATAGTGCGAGTGTACTTTGGACACATTCTGTACTTTGGACACATTCTTGTTCAAAGTAAAGTTTTCCGTCTCCTATGTTCCTACTCAGAACTGCTGGGCGGGGCCCTACATTTTGTTGTTTTTTGGTGTTCTTCATCATGATATATTTTGCATTTAAATGGCAGTAGTGTAACCAACCTATATATGTGGTGATATTTTGACTGACTGTTCTCTGCAATAGAAATAGATTTAACATATAGTCATCAATAACTATCTATTAAGGGAGCATGCAATTTTTTACTCTTTTTAAATGCAATGTGGCTTCAAAAAGAATTGCACCCCAAGGTGACTGGGGTATAGAAAGGCAAGGCAAGGCAAAAATTCTGTCCCTATCCAATATACCCTCATTTTCCAGTGGCAGTCTAAATTTCCCCGACCATCATTCCAGATGGCCTCTATTACAACTACCTACATATTGTATTTTTTGTTAACTTGTTCTCGTCCTGAATATGCATAAAATATTTGCCACTGGACGTTAAGCAACCATCAATCAATCAATCATTTGTCCATTGGTGAATTGACAAAAGCTCTTTGTTAGGCTTCCTATTTGAAATCGTTATATTTAAATTCTCAAAAAATGTTGATTCATTACATGTATCATCAATATAAGAGGGTAACAGTAGAGCAAAATTTACATAACAATCACACCAAACATCAGATTTAACCTTACTGCTGACATGACAATCTAAAAGTATAGTATGTCTCAACATTTGTCTTTGAGTGTAGCAGCTTACCATCAGAAAAAGTGTTGATATCCGGGTCTGATGACATTGGCGATTGTAAGACATCTTACATTGGTCACCGAGATTAATTTTTGACGAATTTTACATGTTTTCAAGTTTAAAAAGAAATAATTTTAGACATTCTAAAGTGAATGACACTGTTAATATTTTGGTTAACACTTTAAAGTTCTAAATTGTAATAACTCTAAAACATGGATTTTCATTGAAAATCAAAAAAGGAGATTGCATGAAAACTCCTAAAATAATTTTGAGGTAAAGTTTAGAAAACAAACCTCATGAATCCGCCCCCCCCCCCCCCCCCCCAGTTTTTATGATTTTATGAATGAAATTCCCGGAACATAAAATAAAGAACGAGCACCAGATGTTACCAATTGATGTGTTAAAACAAGTTACTTAGTCATTTAATTTTTTGCCCTTTCCTTTTGCCCGACTTTTTCAGGAGCTTCTCCTTTATCAAATTTGAAGAGGAATTTGTTGCTTTTCTTCTTAGTGAAACCAGTAAAAATCTACTGATAATCACTGACACCATCAGACTTTTTCAATGGAATTGATTCCAGATTGTTTTTGGGATGGCCTTGGTAACATATCCCTTGCAATATCAGAAACCTTTGATATTTATTTTTATATTTTGTCCAAATTGTCAACAAGAATTTCCTACTGAAAAAACCTTTCTTCTAGTTACGTATGTGTTTCCATACAAACTATTTTCGTTTTATCTTTCCATCTTAAAATAACTATCCCCTCCGACTTGGTGTCCATTTTTAAATGGAGCAATTCCTTGTAATTTACTTTTTTTCTCCTGTGGTGAATCCCTTTGATTCTGTTTGCCTCCCTTTTTTTCTTTTTTGGTAACTTGTCCCGCTTTCTTTTCGCAAGTACTGTCCTCTTTTTCTTGTTCTTGGGCTTTGATCATTGTTGAAGGCTGTACAGTTACCGATAGTTGTTAATGTTTGTGTCATTTTGGTCTTTTGTGTATAGCTGTCTCATTGGCAATTATACCACATCTTCTTTTTAATAAGTTATATTTGCATTAAATGACAACAGAATAATATATTAATTTTAACAAATTCCTACACAAAGTGTTGATATTTTTATTTTGGATATTTAAACCCACAGTATTCCTGTGATGGAAATGCACCTTTAATGGCGGTAACGACACATGATGGCAAATTCTTCTGTTTTTCTTTCCCAGTTTGTGTCAAACCCATCTTACAAACCTTCCGTAAGCCAAGTATCGATAAGTCCTTAAATGAAACAACTTTTAATGATAATTATTCACCAAACCTACTTAAATTTTTAATGTCCTAATTCGGGGTATCTTGTAATTTTGGTCTGTCCATCCAACTTGCTTTTGGTAAATTTTTTTGGTCAAGGTAGTTTTTAAGAAATCAATCAACTTGAACCTTAGTACACATGTTCTTTATAATTATGATATGATCCTTATAACTTTACTTTCAAATTAGAGTTTAACATTTTGATCACAATTTTACGTCACTAAACATAGAAAATAGTAGTGCAATAGCGGCATTCATATGCACATGTACTATACATGGACAAATTATTAATAAAATTGAGAATGGAAACGTGGAATGTGTCAAAGAGACAACAACCCGACCAAATAAAAAACACAACAGCAGAAGGTCACCAACAGGTCTTCAATGTAGCAAGAAAGTCCCGCACCCGGAGGCGTCCTTTAGCTGGCCTTTGAACAAATATATTCTAGTTCAGTGATAATGAACGCCATACTAATTTCCAAATTGTACACAAGAAACTAAAATTAAAATAATACAAGACTAACAAAGACCAGAGGCTCCGATCGTCAGTAAAACGCTTGCCGAAGTGGGGCGTCCGTTTGGCTGTGCGGGATGTATCAAATTCGCAGTCACGTCCGGTCAGAAAGGGGACGTTACATCCGATGCCTCGTGTAAAGAGAGTGCCACGCTCTTTGCACGTTAAGAACCCTTGCAACAACTCCTCGAGGGGTCCGTAGGTGGCCTGTTGCAATGCAAAATTTCTGTCCCTATCCAATATTCCCTTATTTTCCAGTGGCAGTCAAAATTTCCCCGACCATCACCCAGATGGCCTCTATTATATTAACCTACCTATTGTATTTATTGCGAACTTGTTCTCGTCCTGAATATGCATGAAATATTTGCCACTGGACGTTAAGCAACCAACAATCAATCAATCAATCAATCAGTTATGTCACTTTGGAGACGAGATCAATGGTACACTGACATCAACTGTTGGAACTTGTTCTCGTCCTGACTATGCATGACATATTTGCCACTGGACGTTAAGCAACCAACAATCAATCATCTAGCTATATACCAACATAGAAATAAGTAAACCCATTTGCTTATCCTGTAACACACAAAACATGAGGGTGAATACCATTTCTTCTCTGTCTGTCCATGCCATACATCTTTGGTGGATACCTATGTACAAAATAAAAATTAAAAATATGAATTTCAATTTTATTTAATTACAGTCATCTATAACACTGAGGCATATGACCGCATTTGGAAATAGCAGTCTGCCAGATATAAAAACCACCATACAAGAGGGACAGTCAAACTCATAAATCGAAAATGAATTGACAACGCCACGGCTAAAAAATGAAAAATGCAAAAAATCTTACACATCACATTACATAGAAAACTAAAGAATAAGCAGGTTGGTCTCTTGACCATGTTAACTAATCATGTCTGTGCCAGTTCACTAACATCAGCATTCAATAACACTTGAGGTCTGGTACGTTCGTTAAACTGTCGAACATTTATATCTTGATTAGCCTCGCTCCATATTATCTCATTCATGACAGTAATCAGTATCATCATTTCCATCCTCCTGATCCTGCACGATATCATCATCAATATCATCTTCCTCCTCGCTAACCAACGGTTCATCTATATCAGATACAATTCCGTTATCCTCACCTTCAATACTTTCGTCGTCTGATATATTTTGAAGGGCTGGTCCAAACACAATTTGTTCCTTAACATCCCATACACTTGACTTGCCGGAGGCCGCCATATTTGTTGTTGTCGTCTGTTATTACATTTGTGTACATGTGAGAATCTCATGAATATTCATCGATTAAGTGTATAATTAACGCCCATTTCCTACCATAAGCACTGGCACTTGTCTCATTTATTGATTTTTAAATGTCACAACATTTAGTTGTACGTTAAATTTTTACATTAACGTTTTGTAGACAAGATACATGAAAAGCGTAGGAAAGCGTAGTTGCGGGGGAAGGGAATAAGGGTAAAAAGCGTATACGCGGTGTAAGGGGGTGAACGTAAAAAGCGTATATGCGTGGTAAAGTATTAAATCTTTCATCAATGATTATTTCTGCTTTTAAATGTACATAAAGTAGTGCTTTCATTGTCAAATTGGTATTTTTAAACCGATATGCTATTTAGCCATAGTGACTATGTTTATTGGCATAAAAGATGCTATAAACCCTGAATTTTACACTAAGGATCATTAAGTTTTAATTTAACTGAAAATGGTTCAGTAGTTTCAGAGGCGAATAAAATTTGAACACAATTATTTACAGGCCAGTAACTCTTTAGACGATGTAAAACAATTCAAACGAGAAAACTAACGGCCTTATTTATGTATAAAAAAAAGTACGACACAATTCCATGTCCCCGTCTTCAATACGTACATTCATATCTTCCCCACGGAGAGTTGATGCTTTAAAAAATCTATCCATAGTGATGGTGGTTATTTCCAGTCGTTTCCTTTCGTTCGTGTAATCATGTATACCTGTTTGACAAAACTTTGCCTTTCCCGTAGCATCAGCAGATGCACCTTTTTTAAATGGAACCTAAAGAAGGAGATAGTCCTGTTATTGCTGAAAGGTTTAAGTCTCATTTAAAAATATTTTCATAAGAAAAAAATCATGCAGCAAGAAAACCGAACACGATAGTAACGTAAGGGAGCTACCATTTGATTTTTATGGGGGGGCTAGGATGAAATTTGAAAAAAATAGGCAGGACAGGAGTTTTGAGTAAAAAAAAAGGCAGGATGAGACACTTGCAAAAAAAAAAAAGTCAGGACGACAATTTAGGTAAAAAAAAGTCAGGATAAACTTTAAAAAAAAAGGCAGGACCGAACAGAGTGAAAAATAAAAAGGCAGGACAGAGATAACAGCTAAAAAAAAAAGGCAGGACAAAATTTTTCATCCTAGCCCCCCCCCCCATAAAAATCAAATGGTAGCTCCCTAATTTAGATCTAGGCGACAGCAATACACCGAAATGCCCTCACAATTATTCGCTGTACAGAGTGAGATGGACAAAGACGGACGAACAGTAAGAAAACAACATTATCCAACGAAAATGGACGGAATATCAGAATCATTGACTTTCACTGCAAAGTTGGACATTTCGGGAAAACCTTATATTATATACTTACTAAGGCAAACAGATACGAAATGATCTGGAGTAAATGGACCATTAGGTAGACCACCATTAACAGACCACAGGACCATTAGGTAGACCACCATTAACAGACCACAGGACCATTAGGTAGACCACCATTAACAGACCACAGGATATAAATTAGTTGATCAGACGATAGTACTTGACAATCACTCGGATTAAACTGGAATAGATATCTGTATGAAAATCCCGTCTGACAAAAGGTAACAAATATAACAAAGAAGGTTGAAAAGCTGAAAAAAAAAGTTATACATGTATACATGCTACCGCTTGGTAATCCCGTGCATCTGATATTATTGAATCGTGACGATTGCTCAAAACGTAAATGTTACAGCCGTCAAAAAATTGGTAGGGTCTGTGTTGAAGACCATACCTTTAACAAATTGTGAATTGGATGAAGAGTTGTTTCATTGGCATTCGTATCATATCTTCTTATATCTATAGACATAAAAAAAATTTACAATCAGTTCCTAAACCAAATGATGTCCATATTGCAACCCACAATTTTTCACCAGCTTCACATCATTGATCGCAAGCTCGAATTGCAGGATGACTGTACATGTGGACATAATATTTACATTCAGTGCAAGGTGAAACATCACCATTTTTATTTTTAGCAATGCACTCTTCACAGTGTGATCTACATGTATTTTCTATGAGTGATATAATACCATTTTCATCATCACATTTCAATAGACATTTGTAGCAGATTTGTACTATTTCTATGAGTTTACACATTTGTTCATAAACCTTGACACCGATCAAACCTTTGGTGGTGTACTCGTTTCAAACTAATAATGTTACTTCATTGTCTAGGGAACATAAGAAAGAAGGCAGCATTTGCTTCCTAATAAAACAACTTTTTTAAGTCACTTGACTAGGGATTCTGGATTTCTCTAACAAAATTTATATCTGCTTTCACATTTAGACCTACGATTTCCCCTAAAGAATGAAAGTTTAAATCGACCATATTTTATAGATAATTGTACTTAATAGAATACTAAACCTTCTCATTTCATATTCAAAGCCGTTTTGTATTTCACCTTTGGATATGAACGGCAAACTATTTCCACACTCCAGGTCTTTTGCATTAATTTAATATTTGTACATTTACATTCTTGTCAGTATTGGATATTAATTATTACTGATTGTTGGTTGCTTTACGCCGCATTGGCACAAAAAGGCTATATCGCGGCGAGAGCTAATTTGAATAATTTTACAAACTCAACATATTTTTAAAATAAGACAAAATGTCCTTCAATATACTAAAATCCTAGACTAAAGCAAATTGATTATTAACAAATAAAAATCAACAGTAAGATAATGTGATAAAAATTAAAAACGACTTAAATATAACAACATTTTTATATTCTATAATAAATTCCAATTTCTTTTAAAAATTCAACAATATTTGTAAATGGAACATTATTCAATAAATCATACATATTATTGACATTGAAATGCTTCTTACGAATATCAGCAAAGTCAATACAATTAATTAAAACATGTTTAATAGTATACTTGCAGTTGCAAGGAACACATTGTGGTTCATCTTCATTTTTTTAAAGATACTCGTGTGTTATTCTAGTATGACCAATACGACATCTAGTAATAACACACTGATCTTTTCTGCACATAAAATTATTAAAAAGTTTATCTTAATTATGTTTATTTCATGCAACTTATTATCATCTTTTTTTCTCAATTCATTTTGTCAATATATTAAAAGTATATTCACTAATATTAGATTTAAAATCAGTATATGACGTATATGGTATATCACAATTAGATAGAGGGTCACCAAGGGCATTCGTTGCCTCAAGTTCTACAGCTGTGTTTCCAAGGATTCCAACATGACTCGGAACCAATTGAAATATTATTTCATTCAGAAGAAGAATTTTAAAATTTCTCATTACATATAAAATTTTGAGAATTGTTGGGTTTTTAATTTTAGTATTTCGTATAGCTTGTAAGCATGAAAGTGAATCCGAACATATAATGAATTTGGATTTATCTGAGGAAGCAATAAATTTCAAAGCCAAAATGTTTGCTTCCGCTTCAAAAGTTAAGATGGATGCATTTGATGTCTCCATATCTTGATCCATCAGTATAGACCGTTGAAAAATCTAGATAATCGGCTTTAATTTCAGCATAGTGTTGCTGAATTAAAAGAGGATTTGTTTTTTTTTTTTTTTTTTTTGTGTTCCCGGAGATCAAGTATCATTTTTGGTTTGGGAAGTTCCCATGGAGGACATTTGCATAAATTGGCATAATAAGGGGAAGTAATACATGCAGTTAATCATAATATTTAAAAATCTACCCCCAACAAATAACCAATGAAAACTTCATATATTTGATTGCTATAGTTGAGGGAAAATGTCAACAAAGCAGCATGGGAATTTTATATCAAAAAGATCTAAAGAATTACGAGCGAAAACGTAAAATTAAGCTACAGAATGTATAAAATTCAAAATCACAATGTGTGCAATAACCACATCTGCCACATTCCTTCCCCCTCAGAACAACTTAGATTTTTGATTATAATTTGTTCTAAATGCGTTAATTTAGAAATATAAAAGCACTAGTACCAAATGTAACACGTGTTAAAAATATAGCAATGCATTTAGACAAATAGTATCAAAGTATAACAACGTATATGTAAATTCAACAGTATCAACATATTGCAGTGTATGTAAAACAACTTAAAACTCAAAATAATATATATACATTGTATAAAACAAGTAGAATAAACTTGCCTAAATGCACCACCCTTTTTCACTGTCCTGAAAAATCATTAAAGATCAAACAAAACTTCACCACCTTTAAACATCTTTGACTTCTGTTAAATTGTTATTAAAATCTACATAATGGCCTCTACAAACTTGCAGATCTCTGGACGGTTGGTCGCGAACCGGTAAATTGTTCCTTGACATAGTCTTGTCTTTCATTTCTAGCTGCGTCCCTAGCTTCGGTGTTCACCTTAGATATTGTCTGTACAACACAGTTCCTGGACATACGTAGTGCATGTTTTCCTCTTTAGAAGACGGAATATCAATGGCAGAAACCATTTCTGTACTATACTTGTGTATTATTTTGAGATGTCTTTTCATCTTCCATTTCTCAGTATATTTCTGTTTGGACACGAGTAGACAGTTATCTGGTCACATGTTTGAGCTTCCAGTGAGCTGTGTATTTGGCATGTGTTCTGAGGATAGGGCCTGCGAAACATCTGGTTAGAATGTCACTTGTTTTATAAACAATCAAATAACATATTTTTATTTCTTATAAAGCATTAAGCAAACATATAGATGTATTCACCACAACACTTTAATAAACGTAATAAAACAAACTACAGAGTAAGCTATTTCCAGCAGATATGTCTTTCAACCAGTTATGTCACTTTGGAGACGAGATCAATGGTACACTGACATCAACTGTTGGAAATATGGAAATGACAGATCATGGTTCAGGAACTATTGACCATCAGTCAAATATTATCACACACTTCTGACAGATCACCTGGCATAGTTCCTTTACATTTAACAGTTAAAATATGTAGATCGGAAGAACAACCTTTTAGTAAACATCGAAAGTGAAGCATACTTGTCTAAATGTGAATGTCGGAAGATGACCATTGCCAGTGTAACTTGTATGCAACAGCTTTTATTTTAAGAAAGAGAGTGGATAGGACCATGAAGAACTCATGAATAGTATTAAGCAAAGAAAGGGGTAGCCAAAAATGTCACTAGCATACTTGGTGTTTGACAGGAATACAACAGAAAATCTTAGAGATTTACAATGTGTGGTCAATTTGATAGCATCATTAGTTATTGACACTTTTACATTTATTAAGCCTAATCATATACCTTTGACAACAGGTCATCAGGCATCTAAGCTTCAACTAAAATGTGTCGGATATCAACTAGTGTAATAACAGGATATTGTAATTTAAATTGAAAATTGGTGACAGTTTTAAATCAGGATCACACATGTGTTTCTTCATTTATTCACCTTAGTGAGTCTTTCATGACCATTTATTGCGAATCCAATTATACAATAATTATGAATAAATATAAGATTACCTTGTGAAAACATTATATAATTTTTCCAATGAACATGTCTTCTCTCCATGAAAATTTGACAGTGTCACCAACATAGTACTGTGAAAGTACTTTAATTCGTGGGTATCAATTTTCGTGGATTGAGCAATATTTACATGTTCGTGGGTTTTTTAATTCGTGGATTTTATTTTATTTTTTTTAAATTGAAAATTAAAGCCTTTAGAAACGAAGGTTACAAATGTTTTGAATGGTGGAAATTGCAAAGTAAGCATTGACCCCTGTAAATTAAAGTGATAACACTAATGAACCCATGATAAAGTGATCATCAAAGGTGTAAATTAGGCCATAAACATGTCACCTAAAGAAAATAGTAACATAAAAAATGATATAAACGTATCTTAAATTTTGAAATAATTCTTATCAAAATCAAGCCCAGTATGAAATTATTATTTCCCATATGTACGAGCACTATGAGGATATGAAATGAATACTTTATCATACTAGCATATCAATACCAGAAATCTGACTTTCATCGATCAAAAATATTTTTTATGAGAATTAAAAGATCAAAAGTTGTACAGTTTAGGCTATTAAAGATTAAATGAGTATAATCCTGCATGTGGTTGTAGTTCTGTGACTGCTATTAAAGTATTCTCAGATTTGGCGTTATTCAATATATGCTCAAGATTATATCAGTAGTCAAACCTACCGACGGGGATCTTTCCATGTCTTGATTTGGACAATGGTTGTTTTATTTCGTTGGAAACTTAAATTCGTGGATAAAGTCATCCACGAAAACCACGAAAATTGGTACCCCACGAATAAAAGTACTTTCACAGTATATGGTTTCATCAAATGTTGCACAAGGTGCTAAAATATCATCATTCCATTTTCTCCCACTATTCTGGTTGGTATATTTCTATTCAGAAATACATTTTCTAGGATACCTACAATCACATAGTGATATATTATCAATATTATGTATGTGCACAACTGCTTTTAAACTGAAATCCTGATAATCTTCTTTAGGAAATTATAGAACCTTTGGTGCATGCTCACATACCAACTTTGTAACGGGCCACTTTGTTTTATTAATGGGTTTACGGGATTTTTCCAAAAAAGGAAGGGTAGGAGGTTGAAAAGAAATTAAAAAAAAAATGAAAAAGGTAGGAAGTCGATAAAAAAATAAACTAGAGGCTCTCAAAAAGCCTGTATCGCTCAATGGACTTTAATTGGGTTTTTAAAATCATATATAAAAAGTTAAAATTTGGCTACAAAGTAACAACACTTGGCCAGCACCTCAAAAGGAACATTCCTGCTTTATTTGGTTTCATTCCATTCAGTGGTTGTCTAAAAGAAGTCATTTGTATGCAAAAACATGACAGATACGGCGGCAAAAGTTTATAATGGAAAAGATTTTTTTACCGACGAAGCACCAACTGGCATACATGTAGCTCTTGGGGTCAATGACCTACACAAGCCCCCGACTAAGACAATGTTAGTGATCCACCAATAGGGGGGCATGTTTCGAAGATAAGATTAGACACCCTTAAAAAAAGAATCCAAACTGGAACAAAAACGTAAGAAAAGACAAAAGTGTAAGTTGAACGCCACAAAACTTGTGTAATTAATGTTTGTGTTATTATATCTTTTGATTCGAAAATGATATTTTGAAAAATAATTAACCTTAATGTTCAGTGATATAATTTAAAAATGAGGTCTTCTTACTTCAGTTTACTTTCATACTTTTTCCTTTTTAAACTAATTTTAGGTATATAGGATGGGGGAGTGTACGGCTATTAGTATTACTTGATAACTTATTCATATTTAAACCATTGGGTATTATACAACCAACCGGAAGTTTAAAAAAGTACTTGTGTGGCTATGTTGTGACGTCTTCAGCTAACGATACCAGATTTCTTTCTGGGCGATTGACAACATGGGCGTTTTTCAGCGGGGTGAAAATTTTTACTCATGGAACCGATAAATAAGGCTACGTAAATGGTAAATGGTAAAAAATCTGCGAGAAGGAAGTAGTGCAAGTGGTGCGTGAATCCCCATTTTCGTTAAAAAGATTTTTCACAAAAAAGATGATTAGTAAGTTATAATACGTCCCCTCATCACCGGACATGGCAAATATCTCAAACATGACTCGTTCAGATCACCGTCCTAGTGACTATAACAATATACACATATACAGCCATGTTCCTCAAAGACATGTTGGTTTTTTATGACATAGTACACCACTGTCTCATTTCGAAATGCGAGCCCAAAAGTTGCAAAACTTGTGCAATTTTAATTACAGATGCTAAATTCACTAGAAATTGACCAAGAAGTCATATTTTACCAGAAGTTATGATGATCTGAATTTTTTCTAAATTTTCATCAGTCTCAAACAATGCTTAGTACATTATAGTCAACCTTCCAGCCATGGTCATTCAAAATTGGATATGGATAATGCACTAAATTTTGATTAGCTTGTTGCCATACAAGTTTAACCTAACACGACCTTTTCCAGTGTAAAAATAATGCTTCATTAGATGGCAGGAGAAATTCTTCAGTTGGAACTCTACAGTACAGTGCGTCTCTAATTTATGAAAGCCAAATATAGTGATTTTCTAACGGGCTTAATGTTTCTACAAAAAACAGATTGAAATAAATAATGTCGATTCTATCCTTGAAATAAATAATGTCGATTCTATCCTTTAAGAAGGCAGAGGAACATTTTCAGCACCTGTATACGCAATTGATACGATATTCCCGTGCTTGCATTTCATATCATTATTTTCTTGATAGAGGGTTACTGCTCTGTGTGTTATTTTGCTGTTGGGTTTCTGTCTCATTGATGTTAACCACATACCTCCTTTTATTCATACACATAAACAAATATCACAATCATCATTTATATTGTGATACAAAACAGTTTTAAGAATCATACAAGCTTACAGTTAATTAATTCAATATTCATTGGGAAATTCAGGAAATTTTAAGTTTTCTATAGCATTATGCTTACAGTACCATGCATGCCAAAAAAAAATTGGTACAGCACTTTTGCCATATTAACATGAAAAATAGAATGGTCTTTGCTTTTTAACTACAAAATCATATCAACAATGACGTTATAATTTTTTTTAAAAGTTGTACACTGAAAACAAAGTCAATTCATGTTTATCAAATTTGCTTATTCTCATTTTTTCATGCTTACATGCAAATATTCAAATTTTGTCACTGTACATCACAGTACAACGCATAGAACCAGTGATCTTTAAATATTTTTGTTTAAGGATTAGTAGTTTTCTTTTCACTTAGAAAATATTGAGTTTTTATTATAAGAATTGAATGCATTTTTTTGTTATTATATTGATGTGAAAGCATTAGCAGAAATTTGATGTGACTTAAAATATGTACATGTTTTGTCATTAGGTTAATTGAAACTTTTTGTTAAATTCATGCAGACATATTACAAATTAAAAATTTATACTAAATGTCTACCTTCCATGCAGTTGTTTCAGACATACATTACTACATAGTTGTCTTTCAAAGGCCCATCTCTACTGTCTCTCAATACAGGATATGTGAGAGCCATAGCCTTTGCCATCATTAATATAGTAGACTCATTTGGTCTCCCTTCACAGCCCACTTCCATGGAATTCATCGCCTGTCTTACTATCTTTGCTCGTTCCATTTCTATGTCCTTAGTACAATATTCCCCTGGGTTCTCTAAAGTTTGAGAAATGGGGACCTTGATGTTACCAGATGATGGGGCTTGTATCCTTGCTAGGAGACTTCAGTATTGAAAAAGATTCAGAAGATGAACATGATGGAATTGGAGAAAACTTTGGTGGAATTGGAGAAGATGATGGTCCTGATGCAGTTGGAGAAGAAAACCGTGAAGGTTGAAAAGGAACTGGCATATCTTCTTCTGGTTCCTCTTTCTAAATTGACAAAAATACAATATATTGAGCATAAACGGTTTTGATTAACTAATTAACAATTTAAGCAGCTTCCTATCTTTATGTTCATGCTAAACAATTGCCATGCAACATGTTGCCAAATGCAAAAAAAATAATGCTTGTTGCTAATTGAATTTGCTATCCATTGCCTAATTAAATCTGAAGTATTAATGTGTGTACACCCACGCTCAGCACTCATCAGCGGCTTCCATGTTGAATCCCCACCATACTCATGCATGCATCATCAACAAGGGTAAAACATATTTTTCTTGAGGCCAAAAGTGCAATATTTACATCGTTGTGTGACAATATCAAATACATAATCAGAATAAAAAAAGGCTTATGAATGAGATGATAGTTAAAGGAGAATGGGCTGTTGAAAACAAGTTAAAATTACAATTCGCCGTAGTTTATATGTTTAGCATTGCAAAAAAATTTAAATATCCATACAATATTATGTTTTCCTCAAAAAGCATAAAACTTATCACATTCAATATACATGTACATGTATATATATTTTTTATACATAGATTATACCGTTTGAATGGTTTTACACTAGCAATTTTGGTGCCCTTTATAGCTTGTTGTTCGGTGTGAGGCAAGGCTCCGTGTTAAAAGCTGTACATTGACCTTTACTGGTTTACTTTTTTAAATTGTTATTTGAATGGAGAGTTGTCTCTTTGGCACTCACACCACATCTTCCTATTTCTATATATCATATTATAAAAAAAAATTAAATTATGTGACTCATGAATCTTTATCTGGCTAAAACAAATTTAGTGTGATAGACGTGTAAACTATTTTTAGCTAACACGGTTATTATTAGTCGTTCACCTTACGTTAGACTATAAATGTACATGTACATACAATTGCTGTAATTAATAACAACGGTGTCAGTGTTCACCTCAGAAACTTACAAAACCTTTGAATAGACTTATTAAGAAGGAATATAATTACGATACTTTTGTCAAGTCATTAAAGATTTTGGTGTTAATATTGAGTCACTGATAAGGTCTTTGCATCGGAACTAAACACATTTATTCTAAAAACAGTTGTTGGCATGACACGGGTTATGTTTTTCTCATATATGTTATGATACTAAACCCCTAACGGGAAGGATTGTGCCTTATGTTCATATGATGAAATCATAATCTTTCAGTCAGTTTAATTGAAGTCTGGAGCTGGCATGTCAGTTAACTCTAGTAGTCTGTTGTTATTTATGTATTCTTGTCATTTTGTTTATTTTCTTTGGTTACATCTTTTGACATCAGACTCGGACTTCTCTTGAACTGAATATTAATGTGCGTATTGTTATGCGTTTACTTTTCTACATTGGTTAGAGGTATAGGGGGAGGGTTGAGATCGCACAAGCATGTTTAACCCCGCCGCATTTTTGCGCCTGTCCTAAGTCAGGAGCCTCTGGCCTTTGTTAGTCTTGTATTATTTTAATTTTAGTTTCTTGTGTACAATTTGCAAATTAGTATGGCGTTCATTGTCACTGAACAAGTATATATTTGTTTAGGGGCCAACTGAAGGACGCCTCCGGGTGCGGGAATTTCTCGCTAAATTGAAGACCTGTTGGTGACCTTCTGCTGTTGTGTTTTTCTATTTTGTCGGGTTGTTGTCTTTTTGACACATTCCCCTTTTCCATTCTCAATTTTATGCACACCTAAAAAAACATTTTGAGTGCGGGATTTCTCACTGTGTTGAAGGCCCATGGGTGGCTTGGGTTGTTAAGTACATTTTGGCCATCAATCTCGGCTTCTGAAAACAGAGCCACAAATTAATTTTTCTCTTTGAACTTGAATGCTTATACAAAGATCAACACATATTGTACATTGTATATTACAGAAATTGACTTTTAATTCCTGTTTGCAGCATTATGTTTTCTTGTCATCAAAATTATTCAAACCGTAATATCAATACGTTTTAATTAAAGAAGTATAATCACTATATGGGATAAAATGTACATGTACATAAATGTATATATGTAAATAAAGGGATACACGTTCATTAAAAAGTGCATGAACAATCTACTAAATATTCATTCCAAATGATTGTTTTGTTTCAGATTTCATAGTTCACTTCATGAGTACGGCAACTTGAAAGTGCTGTTACTGTGTCAGTAGTGCGGTTTCAGGTCTGTTCGCGCCACATATACACTTTCGCACCTCCACATCCAAGGTCCTTTCGCACTCTACACGTTCGCGCCCAATTTTAATTCAAATTCCAGTTAAATAATTGGAAAATCATGATTGTTATTTTAAATTGCTTTGGTACATATAAATACATTATGTGTTTATAGCTTGGAACGAATAAAACATTAAAGATTTTAAATGTAAAACACATTGTCTTATCGGGGCCTTTTATAGTTGACTATGCCGTATGGGCTTTGCGTATTGTTGAAGGCAGTACGGTGACCTATAGTTGTTAATGTTTGTGACATTTTGGTCTTTTGTGGATAGTTGTCTCATTTGCAATCATACCATATCTTCTTTTTTTATACTCACTTCATTTTGAAATAAGTTAATGAAACAAAGTTCTAGCAATACACTAACCAAAACATGATTAAAGGTTATTCAACACAAAATAAGACGTTGACATAATCCCACTTATTTAGAAAGGATTATTATTTTTTTTAACAAAACACTATCCAAAAGATGATTAAGATTTATTTAACAAAAACATTAATGTTGCTCATTCCTGTTAGCATGGTTATTGGTTCGTCTGTAATGTCTGTTGATCAACTCTCTCTCTCTCTCTCTGTTGTACCTGAAAATAGCAGATGATCAAGCTTCCACTGAACATGTTGATGTAAAAGAGTAAATACTTTGCAATGAGCATGATGAGTCTATGAACTTCTGTATACTTTTAAAATTAGCCAATTTATTAAAATACATGTATGTAATTAAAATGAAATTGTCAGACTGGTAAAATGAGTAGGCCCTTTGAGTTTTGTAATGTCCAATGACGTCCATATCTTGTTCTTTCTTAGATAAATAAAAGAAAATATCTTGCCCAGATCTATTTTGGGCAACTGTTTCACATCAGCAGACCAGTCATCATCTTTTAAAGACCTGGGGTCATCTATATTTGTTGTTGCTTGTTTCCCATACACGAAAGTCCTCTTGCAGACAAGAAGTCTTTTAATTTGCCTACAGTGTTAGAAGAAAATTCCTCAAAGGTATTATCTGAATTATCCATTTTAAATTTACCTGTAAAATAAATTAAAATTAAGAATACAAATTCTTAAAGTTCCTTTTTTCTTTTCAATTATTCGATTTCAATATCCTCGTGGAGGCTCATTGACAACCTAAAAGAACTGACTTGTCAGCAAATCTTTATCAGTAGTTACTTTTTGGCGGTAAAAAAAATAATAAAAAATTTAGGGATCACCTTGAAATCTTCCAAGCCGACTAAGAAACTTAAAGACCAGTGTAACATACTAAAGTTTAATTGCTGCTCATAAAGTTTCTCTAGGATTTTTTGTGAGTTTATCTTCACACTTTTCCACACATTTAAGTCCAGTCTTTAGATCATTCAAAACTTTAAATGTAGATTTTGTCATTCCATGCATATTTTCCTGTGATCTTTTACCAAAATATAGCCCGATATCAAATTGCACTTTGTTCAGTAGAGCTTCTGGTGCGTCAGGGATCATTATAATAGATTCATATCATTTTGTACGGTCTATTTCATTTATAACTGGATGGTGGTCATCACTGCCTTTACCTAACCTTTTCAACTCTGCAAGCGCTGCCTCAAAACACTCATTAGCATCAGAAAACTCAGGGTCCTTTATTATATCAATCTTTCGGCTGTAAAGGGACGAACATTTGATATACTGGGGGGGGGGGGGGGGGGGGAGGGGGGAGCTCGACATAGGAATAGTGATCCGGCTGCGGCGGTGTTAGCTAACTTCTTAAAACCTTTATATTTTAGAAGGTAGAAGACCTGGATGCTTCATACTTGTATATAGATGCCTCATGTTACGAAATTTCCGTCAGTCACATGTCTATTGCCTTTGACCTCATTTTCATGGTTCAGTGACTACTTGAAAAAAAAGTTAGGACTTTTTGTAATGTTAAATTCTCTCTTATTATAAATAATTGAATCACTATTTGGTATGTGCGTACCTTGCAAGGTCCTCATTCCTGTCAGACAGTTATGACTTGACCTCGACCTCATTTCATGGATCAGTGAACAAGGTTAAGTTTTGGTGGTCAAGTCCATATCTTGGATACCATAAGCAATAGGTCTAGTATATGTGGTGTATGGAAGGATTGTAAGGTGTACATGTCCAACTGGCAGGTGTCATCTGACCTTGACCTCATTTTCATGGTTCAATAGTTATAGTTAAGTTTTTGTGTTTTGGGTCTGTTTTTTCTTATACTATATGTAATAGGTCTACTATATTTGGTGTATGGAATAATTGTAAGGTGTACATGTCTAGCGGAAAGGTGTCATCTGACCTTGACCTCATTTTCATGGTTCAGTTGTCAAAGTTAAGTTTTTGAGTTTTTGTCTATTTTTCTAATACTTTATGCATAAGGTCAACTATATTTGATGTATGGAAATATTTTATGATGTATATGTCTGTTACAAAGGTTTTATTTGACCTTGACCTCATTTTCATGGTCCATTACTAAGTGTTTGTGTTTTGGTCTGTTTTTCTTAATATATAAGCAATAAGTCAACTATATTTGTTGTATTTAAGAATTGTTAGCTGTACATGTCTGTCTGGCATGGTTCATCTGACCTTGACCTCATTTTCATGGCTCATTGATCAATATTTAGTTTTTTTGGTTAATGTTGAGGGTATGTTGTAATAAAGTTTTATATTTAGGTCTATCAACAAAGTATCAACGATTAGTAAAGAAGGCGAGACATTTCAGCGTGTGCACTCTTGTCTTTTATAATATACTATGTATTTGTGTTTCGTTTGTCCTGTCTCACTATGTATTATCTAAATATGTTTGTATATATTGTCCTCTTGTACACAAGTATGTGTCTGAGGTTATGAATAAAATCTTCTGCAGGTGATAATGATTAATTCTGATTAAATGGTACACAATAACTTGACTATACATGAATTATTCATAATTAACAAATATTTAAAAAATTGTATGTTTTCGAAATATCATAAATATAGTTGTGAAAATAAATAATCAGCCCCTTGCTTTAATGAAAATGAAAAATCTTTCTTCAATAGTGCAGAAAATGAATAATCTGTCCTCTCAGTTTACATGCGTGGAATGAATGTACAAGATGGTCCCAAGTAGTTTTCAGATCTCGTATGCGACTATCAAACTCCGACGTGGTCTTGCTGTCAATAAGGCCTTTTTGGTACAATATGGAATCAACATTTGTGCCAAAGATGTCGGAAACTATATGCTTTGTCGCAGGTGTTACTGGCTTCATTACTTTCAGTTTATATTCAATATTTTCTTTCTTATGGATGGAACACAACAACTTTACGAAAGATTCTGGGGTAAAGGGAACCGTGATGGCATTTATTGTCGCCTCTTCACCTTCTGAACCAATCGCCTGCATTTGGTATCTAATATTTGGATTCATACGATTTATGGCGTATAACGATCGGAAGTCGGTAAATTCGGCTATCTTTCCCTTCAGGATATCGGTAATTTTGGCGACTTCTGGTAAAAATTTTTTTTTAAAATGTTTTCAATGACGAAGGTTCAAATTTCAAGTGTAATAACTGGATATCTCGTTTATAAGAAGAAACAACCTAGTATTGGAACCGTGTGCTATGTTTTAAAAGATAGAAGTTACGTCCATGAAAAAGAAAGTTTAGTGGTAAAAAACCTCTGACAGTCAGACAATTGGGCATGTGCCTGCAACACCAGTGACCTTAAAGTCGACACTGAATGTAGTCCTGGATATTTCATGTTCTGCAATTGCAATCATATTGTGAGAATAGCTATGAACTGCTATGAACCCCAACACCTTTTGTTATTACTCTTGATATAACCTTCCCATAGTCATCTACCTATCACATTAGGTGCCTTAAAGGGTGTAATAATACACCAATAAAGCATAATAGATATAGGAATATGTTGTGTGAGCGCCAATGAGACAACTCTCCATCAAAATAACAATTTATAAAAGTAAACCATTATAGGTCAGTGTACGACCTTCAACACGGAGCCTTGGCTCATACCGAACAACAAGCACTAAAGGGCCTCAAAATTACTAGTGTAAAACTATTCAAACATGAAAACCAACGATCTAATCAATATAAAAAACGAGAAACACTTATATGGATTTTTTTTGAAAAAAAGTTTGTTTCTAGTTTTTGTAGAAAAAAAAATTTGTTTTTGACCCTGGGAAAAAATGTTTGTTTCACCCTCAACTGCCACTATCTGTTATGTCAAAATTGAAAGAAAAAAATTGTTTTCGACTTGTCGCCCAAAAAATAAAGTTTGTCCGGAAAAAAAATCCACAGCCCCCTAGAAAATCAAACGGTTGTTGCCTTATAACTTGATTGATATTGATAAGGATGGTAATAGGTAGAAAGATATTTTACACTTTTTTATTCCATGTCGTGCAGGGGCGAATCTAGTCCAAATAATTATGACGTTTTGAAAAGCTATTATACTTTTTTTCTTTTTTCGTTGACGCCTTACCAAATAAAAAAAGGATGCGGGGATCCAAACATATGTTCCCCATTCAAAAGCTATAAAGTAGTCAAAACAAAAGGGTGCGGGTGACATGATTTTTATATCAACAACAATTCCAAATAACAGCACGTAAACACTGGTAAATAAATGAGCGAATAATAAAAACAAGACTAAGAAGCAGTATATACCTGCATTAAAACACAAGATAATGTAAAAAAGACATGCACGAAAAAAATACCTGTGCCAACCCTCATGTACCTGATTACAGGAATGATTGAAAACAAAATTTGCAATATATTGAATTCACATAGATAACTTCTTTCTGGTAGATATTAATAATAGTTTAAAGTAAGGATGCAGGATTTTGTCCTTACTTGGATGATCGTGAGGTTTAAGTTTAGCAATAACTATATATTGAAATGTGCATTTTCCCCCCATTTTTTATAGACAAACTTATTGCAGTTTGAATTTTGTATATATATTTCTTGTAGGTGTAGGTACCAGTTGGAGTTATGTAGAAGTTCTGTTTGATAATAGTCTGATGAAAAATGGCACAATGATTTCATCAAATCTTTACCAACTCATGAAAAGGATCCAACGTACAAATTTGGAGAATTTGTAAATGACGAAATGTACAGGCAAGTGCTGCATGTTGTTGACAAAGTTGACAGGGATTCCAAACTTTCTTTAAAAATCATGCGTCACTTGTGTGGTCTTATCTCTGGCAAACATCAATTACAAAGAACCGTTGAGTTTATTGGTGAACAATGGATTACAGGTATAATTAAATTTAGTTTTATTAGGGTAGATGAAACATTTGCATCAAATATTAGTTGCAAGATATAGCAAGAACTAAGTTTAGATGTATGTTGAAAATGAGAATTATTACATGTTCATGTACATGTATGAGTAAACAACACGGCTTATATGTAAACCTCATATCTGTGTCCGTTTCTCAAATATATGCCCCATCGTGACTTCAATCGCTAATCTATGTCCGCAAAAATTATTAGGCCTCAAATCTGTGTCTGATTTAAAATTGTGACGTCATTCGCAAACATGTGTCCCTTAAAAAAGATAAGGCCTCAAATCTGAGTTATATTTTAAATCTTTTTCCAATGTTTTTCGCCATGCGCAAATTTATGCCCGTCTAATAAGTTCGGCCTTATATGTACAAATGTTATTGGTTTCTAATTTTATTAAGTCATTTCCCATAATTCAATATTGAGTTGGTATGTGTTCTCATGCGTCATGAAAGTTATGAAAGATCAGGGCAATTTGGACAATAATAAGCGCGACTGACCACAGTGAGCGAAAATACTTGGTCCAAGAACTGAAGGACAATAATGAACAAGATACCGACATAATGTAGATATCGGGCAATAAATATGTGCATTCAATCAGAAATTACAGCTCTCTGAATGAGGAAAAGCACAGGAAAATATCTAATGTCCTCAGCAACACTACTGGTGAACCCCTCAGCCCCTTGTTCCTGTTGCATCACACTTACTAACTGTCAGTGCCGATTTCTCCGTTGTTTCCGACAATTCAACCATTTGTTCTCAGACTAACACTTCTAACAGGATAGACTCCTTGTTTTACGGTGCCAAATTACAAATTCAAACCATGAATGTGTACATGTGTGACCGCCATTAACTGTGACCGCTCAAATGAATTGTTTACATCGCGAAGCTTGGAACGATTCAAGTTTATTTCTTATACAATTGTTGGAAATACATATTTCAGTGGTTAATATTGTTTGTTTAAAACTTATAAATCATTATGTTTTATGCTAATTAATATTTTAGTCCATACTGAAACGAATTTTTTACAACCGGATCGAGTTTTGATATTACTCCGCAATGAGGCTTTTTGTGGATATTTTTTCCCAATAAATAACAAGAACACATTAATCAACAATTCGGAATATTTTTTAGTTTTCTAGATTGCAGTATAAAGACAATAATAGTGTATTGACTTGACATATCAACGATATAAGGATTTGGCCCGAAACGTAAATTCTTCTTATTGATTTTGTCTGAAATGTAAAGGGGTACAAAATGTTCTGAAGAAGGCCTTTTATTTTTGCTTTTTTTTTTATCAGAAGTCCAATGTTTCAATATAAACATTTAATAAAAAGTTATTGTTTCTCCTTATCCTGCTACATGTTTGTAATTGTTACTAATTAAAGTATTTGTTAGTGCTCCAATGCATGGAGTCTCCAATCTAAACACAGCTTACCACGAATCGCACGATTCTTTAACAGGACCAATACAGAAAAAGCCAGTTCATTACCTAGTCCAAAAAATTATCATATGACGTCTTGGAATAAAATATCGAAAAAAACAAGTGCATGAAAGATTGTAATGCCAATTATTGATGCAACTATACATATTACACACGCAAAGTGGCCTGTGGCCTTCTATCAGAATAAGGAGTGGCAATGAATATAGAATTATATCAGATGAGACGAGTGCCAACTTCTTTTACAAGTATTTGCACATGTTTTTAGTAATAGTTCTTGTTTATTGTTTTGGGAAAATAATGAGACATCTCTAATCATCAACCTTCGACAAAATAATTTCTTAAAGCAATGTTTTAATTGAGGTACACATTGATGTAATGTAAACAAAACAAAGAATTTCAGTGTGAGGTCAAAATCGATCACGCCCGCTTGGTTAGTACCTATATCCGCTGTTCTGATGACACACGGTGGGTATGAAATAGAAATAAAACGGTTGCGTTAGCGAATGATTCGAACGGTTCAATTTTGTATGATTATTCTCCTATATCCGAGCACGGTACCTCTTCTTTCTGTACATAGCGTAAATATACTCGCCATCCTTATATTCTGTTACGTTTCTCTTCTTCAAACAAGTAGTTTGTTAAATTTATCAATACCGATCCTTTATCAGACCATTGAATCATTACATACATGACGATAAATGAATGTTGTTGAAGTGGCTGACTTGTATAAAATCAGAAAATGGTGGACTCGCTGCACTGTTTCCTCCTGATTCAATGCCCATTGATTGAGGTTGGGTCATCAAAACATCTGCCAAGCTGTGTCTGTTAAATAATTTACAAAACATTTAATGTTAGGTTAAAGAAAGTGATGGAAAATCTACAACTACTGCATAGATCATCAGCTTTGGGTTTTCTTCTGTTAGTAAGCATGCTTCATAAATACACATATCTTAGATTATGTTGAAATATTGGTATAATGGTATTTTTAATTTGTTTTGTTAACCATAGTTGTAATTGACGGTCGTGACTATTGAAAATCATGCTTAACCTTCAGTTTATTGAACAATTTCTATTTATTGATAACAGTTGCTTTTTTCTATTGCAAAGGATCTATTGGCCGTAGCTTTGTCCAAGTTATTCTGAAGATAAGAAAAAGGAGGAAAAACCAACAGAGAATAAGAATTCATAGACAGAGATCAATCTCGGAAAGAATGAATGAAAGAAGGGAACAAAATGTACATGCAGAAGAAAGTGTTTAGGTCTAAAATGAAACATTGTTTGTTTGCTGGTGCCTGTTAACTAACTTTGAATTTTCGAAAAACTGAAGATTTTCTTGTCCCAGATATAGATTACCTTAGCCGTAATTGGCACAACATTTTGGAATTTTGGATCCTCAATGCTCTTCATCTTTGTACTTGTTTCGCTCTACAAATAATTTGATTTGGGCATCACTGATGAGTCTTAAGTAGACGAAACGCGCGTCTAGCGTACTTAATTATAATCCTGGTACCTTTGATAACTGTTAACACCACTGGGTCGATGCCACTGCTGGCAGACGTTTCGTCTCCGAGGGTATCACCAGCCCAGTAATCAACACTTCTGTGTTGTCATGAATATCAATAATGTGGTCCTTTTTTTAAATTTCATGTTAACAAAACTATGAATTTTCGAAAAACAGTGGATTTTCTTATCCCAGGAATAGATTACCTTAGCCGTAATTGACAAAACTTATAGGAATTTTGGATCCTCTATGCTCTTCATCTTTGTACTTGTTTGGCTCTATAAATATTTTGATTTGAGCGTCACTGGTGAGATATGTAGACGTGCGTTTCGTCCCGAGGTTATCACCAGCTCAGTAGTGTTGACATGAATATCTATAATGTGGTCATTTTTTTATAAATTTCCTGGTAACAAAACTTTGAATTTTCGAAAAAAACTGAGGATTCTTATCACATGATTTGAGCGTCACTGATGAGTCTTATTATGTAGACGAAACGCGCGTCTGGCGTACTAAATTATAATCCTGGTACCTTTGATAACTATTTACATCCGTATTTTGTTCGAGGTACAACAATATTATTTAAAATCTATCAAAACATAATAAAGGTTCAATGGAATTGTCCGTTCATTTTTACCGGACTTCAAGTAGGGTCAGTAGAGAGCCTATAATTTTTTTTTATTATCTCAGATTGGAGAAACACAGGTGTCTGGAAGGCACAAGTGGCGCACAATTACAATTGAAAACGCAGCGGATGACACTTACAATTGGTGATAGTCTTACAGTTAAACGTGTACTGCCTTGTTTCAGCTATATATGTGGAGCGGAAGGTGGTCTTCTCAACAAGTAATTTTTTTCACATAATATTCATACACTTAAATATGCATATAGGTATAGTAAGCAATTGAACCTGATTATATCATTTGCTGTGTTGGGATTTGCCATTTCTAGTTGTAATAAAGATGATGGCTTCATCAAATAAAATGGTACTCCATCCTTATCTTCAGAGTGAAAAATAATGCTCAAAAGTAGTTATATTTTTTTTCTTATTATTAAACTCTGATTAGCACATATATTGGGATGGCAATACCCTTACAGGAATATAAAGGAAAAGAGATTATTGAGTGCGAAATAACATTTCTTTTGCTTGTTATACATTAATTTCTTCAATGAATAATTTTCTGTGCACACATACAGGAAAAAATGTGCTAACGCAAGTGGAAGTTTATCTCAAGAACGCTTTGCAGAAAATATGAATGCATGCCTACTGAAAATCGAATTATTACAGAAAAGTGTCTATCCCGAATAGTAGAATATTAAAGTCATATGAAACGAGTGAGTGGTGAAAAATAATGTTTGTCCACTTCCTGAACCAATGCATGTAAACATCATAAACTTAGTCCTCTGTGCACGATTTTATCATTATTTTCGGATATATATCATATAATCGTCATTTTTTTTTCTCTCTGTTTGTCATGATTTAACAAATATGGCTGCTCATTAAATGCCGTGTTTTGAAGCCGAGTTTTACCGATTGTCACCTGATAGTAAACAAATCACAAAAAGCATGGGTATTGAGCACGTGTTTAACTGGTATAATCAGATATTTGTTTAATTCAATGTCAGATCCATGCATATTGTGGTCACCGGATTTTTACGAGGGTTACGCTCGGGTCATACGGAAAATATGTCGGCGAATTGCTTCCTGGAAGCACGCAATTAAAAATAAGTAAACTTCATCTAAATGTGGACAATTTAATGAATTTTCCTCAGAAAAAAAGTATATGCACATTAGTTGGATAATGAAAACTATCCATGCAATTTTTTTTTAATTTGAGGTTTCTTATGACTTTAAGATAAACAAATGGATGAAAATTATATATACATGTAACATTGATATACAAATATTAATATTATTCATAATAGCAAACCAGAGTATACTAGTATGTATCATTACAATATAATAGTTTAGTAAGTTGGAATTCCGAGTCATTCATTCATCATCCATACACAAACTTGTGTCAGAAAAAATATAGACCTCTTTATGTAAATGTCATTTTAAGGTATAGAGATGTGATTTTTTCCCTCAGAGACAAGTGCTTCTGAACTTGTGGTCATTTATGTTCAGTATTCAGTATTTTGATTTATATATTGTACAATTTGTATTATCAAAGCCGCCTACAGGTGCGGGGGTTTCTCGCTAAATTGAAGAACCATTGGTGTCCTTCGGATGCTGTCTGCTCGATTGTAGTTTTTTTTTTCGCTTTGATACATGCCCCATTTCCTTCTCAGTTTTACTTACTTTGTAAGCATGATAAGTGCATACTTTTTCAACAAAACTGTCAGCAATCATTCCCACAAAGGAAAGTTTTTTTACTCTAAGGAATGGTGGCGCATCTAATCCACATTCTTTCATCGTGAACCATATAAATTTAGCTGTTTCATCACTCTATTAATAGAAAAGAAGATTGGCATTCATTACTAACTTAAATAAATAGTACAACATAACAGAAAGCTGTCTGTAAAGACTTTACAAAATCATAAATCAATATGTAGACTTCAACAAATGATATGGACTTCTGTACCCAAGCTTACACAAAAACAAACAAAAGACTAATATGTGATAAAAGGTAATTTAGTTAGCTTTAAGACTTTTAAGATCACATGAAGTGCCTGTAATCTTTCATTTTAGAACAACCCTAATCATTACCAGAATGTAGGACAGAATTGAGACAGTTTTCGAAGACTGATGATTGATTGAATGTATTCCAACATATACTTGATAATGTAACAAAAGTTCAGTAGTTGGACAAATTTCATTATTTATTGGCAAAAAAAAATATGCATGTTTCCTATTTACACCATACTTATACCCTTCCTATACTTACTTTTTTCAGCCTAATTTTGAAATAAAGAACATGATGAATAGAAATAACATTACGCTATCTCATAGCTGTGCTATTTGTCTTGCAAATTCAATTAATATTGTTATTGCTGTACCTGGTACTATTCTGTAGTTATTTAAGTGCCTTGAGTTTGAAATGAATCTTGATTTACCATCATCATCAAATACCTTGATTTTATTTAAGGGCAAGTCTATACAGATCATACCTATCTAACAACCTCAGTCTATACAGATCATACCTATCTAACAACCTCAGTCTATACAGATCATACCTATCTAACAACCTCAGTCTATACAGACCATACCTATCTAACAACCTCAGTCTATACAGACCATTCCTATCTAACAACCTCAGTCTATACAGACCATTCCTATCTAACAACCTCAGTCTATACAGATCATACCTATCTAACAACCTCAGTCTATACAGGCCATTCCTATCTAACAACCTCAGTCTATACAGATCATACCTATCTAACAACATCAGTCTATACAGGCCATTCCTATCTAACAACCTCAGTCTATACAGACCATTCCTATCTAACAACATCAGTCTACACAGATCATACCTATCTAACAACCTCAGTCTATACAGGCCATTCCTATCTAACAACCTCAGTCTATACAGACCATTCCTATCTAACAACATCAGTCTACACAGATCATACCTATCTAACAACCTCAGTCTATACAGATCATACCTATCTAACAACCTCAGTCTATACAGACCATTCCTATCTAACAACCTCAGTCTATACAGATCATACCTATCTAACAACCTCAGTCTAAACAGGCCATTCCTATCTAACAACCTCAGTCTATACAGATCATACCTATCTAACAACCTCAGTCTATACAGGCCATTCCTATCTAACAACCTCCGTCTATACAGATCATTCCTATCTAACAACCTCAGTCTATACAGGCCATTCCTATCTAACAACCTCAATCTATACAGATCATACCTATCTAACAACATCAGTCTATACAGGCCATTCCTATCTAACAACCTCAGTCTATACAGATCATTCCTATCTAACAACCTCAGTCTATACAGGCCATTCCTATCTAACAACCTCAGTCTATACAGGCCATTCCTATCTAACAACCTCAGTCTATACATGCCATTCCTATCTAACAACCTCAGTCTATACAGGCCATTCCTAATATATACAGGCCATTCCTATCTAACAACCTCAGTCTATACAGATCATTCCTATCTAACAACCTCAGTATATACAGACCATTCCTATCTAACAACCCAAGTCTATACAGACCATTCCTATCTAACAACCTCAGTCTATACAGATCATACCTATCTAACAACCTCAGTCTATACATGCCATTCCTATCTAACAACCTCAGTCTATACAGATCAATCCTATCTAACAAAGTCTATACAGGCCATTCCTATCTAACAACCTCAGTCTATACAGACCATTCCTAATATATACAGACCATTCCTATCTAACAACCTCAGTCTACACAGATCATACCTATTTAACAACCTCAGTCTATACAGACCATTCCTATCTAACAACCTCGGTCTATACAGGCCATTCTCAAAAAGATGTAAAATAACTATCCATATATCTTACAGATAAAACAGCCTATTTTTCAGTGATGATGACCTGAAATTGTGAAGGGGTGGTCCTTCACCATGGACTGGTGGATCTTCTGGTCCATCAATAAAGACGACATTGCCACCTTCCCAAATCCACCACACATTCTTGCCACAGATAAAAATCTGAAATCCTTTTGAGCAGATACTACGACAGACCGGTTTTTAATCAGGTCTGCCGAAAATGTTGTTCTTGGTCGTGGTGGAAGAAGTCTAGCCTGTTTGCTGATACTAGAATCGTGGATAGTGAAAGAATCCTGTCTGTATGGAAACTGTTGTTGTGTTGTCACACGCATAATTGCTTTGTCAACAATTTGTCCTGCTTGTCTATTAGATGTTATTTCTGACACTCTCCGTAAATCACCAACAAATCTCTCTTGTTCTGTCACAATAGACTTTAAATTGAAGATTATGAATGATTCCGGTGCATTGATGGTTAAACTATTGAAGTGGCTACCAAAGAATTGTCTAGCTGTCATTTTAGAAGGAATACCAAATACAGTCCTGCTCATGATGGCAAAAATAAAACATTGGTTGTAAAGTCTCGGTATGGTTTAGGTGATCTTGATTCATAAGGACTGTAGCAGATGTGGACAATATCAGTTAGGGAAGTAATACGTTGCGTAATGGTGGTATCTAGTTGCTGATTGGAATACAGGCTGTTGGCAAATTTATTGAGTTTGACTGCAACCATTCTAGCATTCTTTAATTTTAAATAATTTTTTTTTTCAATCTGATTTTTGTTGCCTATTGTGGTCATTGTGAAATTTTGAAATTGTTTTTGGACATTTGTATCTTTAATTTGATGTGACAATTCAGTAATTACATTGGACTAGGTTGGTAATATCGTGGATAGGTTCACAAACAAGAACTTCATACTGACCAATGTTCAATTATTTTGCAGTTTTATTGGGATTTTGTAGCATCAGAGTTTGAAGTCACTTGACACTAGTGTATTTATATTTTTCTATAAATAAAAGTTTGGAATGTAAATCAGAATAGACCCTTTTCCCTTCGTGTACTTCTTTGACGTGTTTTTCTGGCTTTTAGACAGAGAAAAATAGCTCTAAGGTCAATTTGATGTTTCTTGTGTAAAAAAAATGGGAAATTTCTTGAAAAGCCCTTAACATCGCTGCGTGACGTATAACATCGATCTATTGAGTGTGTGTCGAATGCTTTCCACAGATTCACTCTCCAACTTCCTAAAACCATTCCATCGTCCTTGGAATTCTTGATCAGATCGAATTCTTTCCCAAAAAGACACGGGAATACCTTCGTGATTTTTTCTATTAATTTTTGTTAACTTGCTGATCTTCTCACTTTGGTGATGTGTTTTCCTGTATAGCAGAGAAATATGTAGAAGACAAAATTATTAACAATCCGTTTATAAGCGAATTGATAAACGATATTCTAATGGTAAGAGTAATTGTTAAACGTCTAGGTGAAATAGAACTGATTACATCAACGACATTTGGTCTTGATTGGAGAGTTGAATCTAATAGTAAGTTATTGTTAAACGTCCAGATGAAATATAACTGATTACATCAACGACAGTTGGTCTTGATTGGAGAGTTGAATCATTGGCAATTACACCACATCATCTCAATCTTTTATTCGTACGAAATAATGATCTGGCAGTCCTCTAGAAGATCGTGTTTTTTTTATAACAATGATTTTTGCATATCTTCCGGTATTTCCTTCTAATTTTTTATTAATATATATGATATTTAAAAAGCTTTAACTTACCTAATGACTTCTTACTTAAAAGTTTAAGTAGTCCCGGGCTGCTTGTCAGTATAGTTTAAGTAGTCCCGGGCTGCTTTTCAATATATCTGGGTTGTCTAGACAGACAACCATAAATGTGAATGTTGGGTATTTTTTTCCTCCTTTTGTTTGAGTTTATTGACTGTCTGAACTGTTGAAACCTACAATTTATACATTTGAAACGGAAAAAAAGAGACGAAACCCAAACTTAAAATAAGTTGATATGAACCCGAAATTAAGAGAAGCAACCGCGGATCATACTTTGTTTTTTTGACTTTCATAGACAGAAATAGCAATGTCAATTTCGTGATTAATATGTTTTTACTAATTCATACTATTTTGAACACTTCGAAAGAAGACGAGTCAAAGGGTTTTTGCCCAATGGTTGCTAATTATCCGTATTTAATATAAGAATTGTATTTCAAACGTAAAACCTTTATTTCCATACTAGTATGGTGCATAATATCTTATTTGGTTTTGCATAACCTTAAGGCAAAAGGGTGACTAGCATTTTAAAAATTAAGTGTAGAAAGCAAAGTTATCATCCTGATGCCACTGATATGGAAATTCTATATGTAAGATTGCTGTTTCATTAACAAAATCAAGGCAGTAAGAATGCTCAACTGTAAGGACAAAGTCTTCATGGGCCTAAAAACAAACCAAAATAAATAATAACACAGTATTTTATATAAAAAAAATTCCTGAACCAGGTTATTTTTTAAACAAAAAAGTTGAATATTATTTGACAAATGTATACATGTAATTTTGTTATCAAGCGGAATTAAAACAATGAACCTAAAATTGTGTTGATAGCTATGATGCTGTAAAATAAAAGAGTTTTACTAATAACATAAATGCATACATGTTTGTGCCTGTCTAAAGTCAGGAGCCTGTAATTTAGTGATTGTTGTTTGTTTATCTGTTATAAATTATTTTTCATCAATTTTTTGTACATAATTTTTTTTTTCAATTGTTTTACATTGTCTTTTCGAAGCCTTTTGTAGCTGACTATGCGGTATGGGCTTTGCTCGTTGGTGAAGGCCATACGGTGACCTATAGTTGTTGATTTGTGTAGATAAGTCTCGTTGGGAAGCATACCACACCTTCTTTAATATATCACAACACAAACAAAAATTGTTCCCGTTAGAATTTAGCTATTGAACTTATGTTCACCAATTTTTTCATATTTCATTGATATCAATTAAAGAAGACAAAATTAATTGGAGGTAAATTTAGCTTTCATTTTCAGATCCATTTCTAAAAGTACCTGAAGTAAGAACAGTATGTGCACATACCTTAGATCTACTTTTCACCTTTCCATTGACATTTGACCTCTGAATAATAATCTTCAGGTTTACTAAAGTCCCCTGGTCTCTGCTGTAACCTAGTTTCAGAAATCTTTTGGTCAGTTTCTTAAAATGATTGATTGATTGTTGGTTGCTTAACGTCCAGTGGCAAATATTTCATGCATATTCAGGACGAGAACAAGTTCACAATAAATCGAATAGGTAGGTTGATACAATAGAGGCCATCTGGGATGATGGTCGGAGAAATTTAGACTGCCACCGGAAAAGGAGGGTATATTGGATAGGGACAGAAATTTTGCCTTGCAACAGGCCACCTACGGACCCCTCAAAGAGTTGTTGCAAGGGTTCTTAACGTGCAAAGAGCGTGGCACTCTCTTTACACGAGGCATCGGATTTAACGTCCCCTTCTGACTGGACGCGACTGCGAACTTGATACATCCCGCACAGCCAAACGGACGCCCCGATTCGGCAAGCGTTTTACTGCCGGTCGGAAGAAGACCAAGTGACCATATGTCTATACCCCAGTCACCCTTGGGGATCAGGTTCTTAAAAAGATATAAAATAAAAGGATAAGCATAATGTACATGTGAAACTAAAAGATGTTGTATACTGTTGTATGATATTACCAATGAGACAACTCTCTCACAGCATGAACAGAGACCACATGATTTAACAGTTACAAAAAAAGACACTGAAATTTTACCATTCTACAAATTAAACTTTAGAATGGTCCTTGTTTCTTAAGTTCTTTTGACTGGTACTCGTATACAACTGTCTCTTTTTTACATTGTTGAAGGGTATAAATGAATCTTTCATTGTTGAAGACCCTTAATAACTATCAAGATGATGAACAAAAATAAACATGATAAATAAAAACTAGTATGTTCATTGATACTTTGTATTTTTCTATGTATTGTGTGCCATTGTGTCCCATCTACATTTACTGTTAAGAATTCATTCATAATTGATAAAACTATAAAAATCCTACATGATTAAACGACATGTACCTTGTGAACAAATGACCAAGAAAAAAAGTCTGGTGAAGATCATACAACTTCTTTTTTTTTTCCTCAATTAATACCAGTAGTCATGTGTAAAAGCAGAATATTTTAAAAAGGTCAATCATGGCAAAGCTATCTAATTAAATGAAGTAGATATACAAGACATTTTTTTAAATTTAGAAGGATTATATATAAAGACATGCATATTAGTATGTCACCTGGGCTCTACTATAATAAAGCTTTCAGTGGCTGTATGTTACCTTTCCTCGTCAGTTTTAATCTAGCGGCGTACTACAGTACATGATATATAAGGCATGGAGATGTTATTGTTACTAATCAGCTCAATTATCTATTGATATATACAATTGTTGTGCTCTTCTACAGGTACCATAACTCTTACCTATAGTACCGGTACAAATATACTGAAACATCAGTATTAAAAAATGATAGATTTGGTTTCAGATGTATCTTATTTACACAACCAAATATTTTGATCATTGTAAACAAGATTATTTTATATCTCTCTCTCTCTCTCTCTCTCTATATATATATATATGAGGATCATGTACGTATACAGTATACAGTATATATATATTCATTCCAATATAGTAATTGCTTCGGGTAATAATTAAACTAACCAATTGATGTACAAAAAAAGAGATATCACCAAGATGGGAAAGATTATTGCATTCTGACTTGGGACAGGTGCAAAAATGCAGTAGGGTTTAACATGTGTGTGATATCTCAACCCTCCCCTTACACTTTTAGCCAATGTAAAATACATGTTCATGAAAAATACCAACCTCTGCCAGCTTTTCTATACCATCTGTTAATCATTTCAATATATTCATCTATAATTCTGACACATCCGTCATAGGAGCATTCGTTGTTCAAGGAAAGAGGGAGCATATGTACCACTGATTTTCTTTTCATCTCTTCTTTGTGAGGATGATCTGGCAAAACTTTCTTCATCCATTGAAATCCTGGCATGTATTCAAAAAGAATATGTCCTAAAAGAATCTTTAGGCTATTTTATACACCAATATCTCGGCTTCATTTGGTAAGAAGATTTCCAGGCTTGGTTCAGGGGAGTCATGGTGCACAATGTATGGTGCTCTAATTAGTATTTTCTAATAATCATGAACAAAATTTCTTGTCATAACAATTCATGTTATTTGTTAATGTGAAAGTACCAGAGAAGGTGTTACTCAGTTAAGTTTAGATCCGTACAATATGTTTAAAACTATAAGTTAAAAAACTAACTTCTTGTCGTAACTTCCTTTTCTCTTTCAAAGTCAGCTTTTTACAACCTTCAACAAGTGTATATATATATATATATATCGACGCTAGATTAAACCTAATGTGAAAAAGTAACACCCGTTCACCAAAAGCTTCATTTTTTATGAAGCCAAGGTGGTCATGTGGTCTAGAGGGACGACTACAGTGCAGGCGATTGGGTGTGACGATATCTCAGTAGCATGGGTTCGAATCCCAGTCAGGGAAGAACAAAAAATTTGCGAAAGCAAATTTACAGATCTAACATTGTTGGGTTGATATAAAGCTTTCGTCGGTCGTGTGTTACTTTTCCTCGTCAGTTTTAATCTAGCGGCGACTACAGTACATGATATATAAGGCATGGAGATGTTATTGTTACAGATCAGCTCAATTATCTAAATAATAAACACTATAACACAAATTCCCATACGTTTCGGCTATTACGGCCTTCTTCACTGGAAAAATTACAACATTAAAACAACAATTACATTGCTTGGAAACATTACGTTATTATAACTTTTGTGATATTCATTTGCCTATTTTCTCAATTTTAATAAAAATAAATCATAAATGTAAAACAATTTAAGGTGGTACCCAACAATTTCACTAAAATTAATTTGGCTCGTTTAATTTTTATAAAATTTTGTCAATGTATATACTTTGACCCTTTAACAAAAATATAAAAATGTCAAAAATTTTGAACCAACCGTTTTGTCAGAAAAATTACACTGGTTATATAGCAGTGTCACAAACACCAATTTTGATCATGGAGAAGCTTGATATTTCCTTTACAACACAACGTCATTATAACGTTTAACTGATTTTACAGAGTTATCTCTCGGTAGTGTTAGGAACCACCTTAAACTACAAAAATAAAACATTTTTGTAAACTTTAACGAGTCTAGAGATGTGGATTGAGTGATAAAAAAAGCACTCTTGTCACTAGAAATATCTAGTATTGATACAATCATATTAACTTCTCCATAAACTGCGTAAAGCTAAGTAAAATGGTTGAAGAACAAGCCAGGTATTTTGGCATTGTACCCATTTTGGTGCGAACAGATGTGAAATCGATTAATATAGACTAGTGACATACCTGGTGTTCCTGTTCATTGTTGCTAACTGAAAAGAAATACCAATACTGTTAATGCTAAGCAGGTGTCCATACTGCCCATATATATATCAATACAAAATATCATATGGCATGTTCAAAACCACATCCGATTGAAGCAGACACCAATACATCAGAATAGGTCTGCTCCATGTAATTATGGCATGTTATATTGAAAAAAAAACCATATCATTTACTTTTTAATATATCTAATGTAGTAATTCATTAAAAATCAACGTAAAACCATACCGATAAGGAGTTTAATAGAGTATTCACATCAGTGATTAATATCTTTGGCATGACATTATTGATAATACGTGTTTGATAAAGCCTTTGAAACCACAACTGATATCCACATAGTAGGTTTGTCATTCGTTGTATTACAATTATAATTAACTTGTGTTAGGTATATAATAAATTACATTTTTCCATCAAAGAAATCTTTAATCAATAAGATCAAAAACATAATGCCCTGTTATCATAACTGGCCAGGGTATAAATCTTTTTGTATGTTAGAAGATTCTTTGCAGTCAATACCACTTGATTGATTGATTGTTGGTTGCTTGATACAAATGGTACAAATGAACATCTAATAGGTTAATATAATGCAATTATAAAGATTATCAATAAATGAGTAATGTCTTTTTTTGTAAATCACAGTTCAACAACTATCAATTAAAATCTTGCGCTCATGAACAATGAAGCAAATATAAAAATATGTAGTCATGGATGGCACAAAAGTTACTAAATTAGTAACACAAAATTTCAACTGAGAGACAGATTATTCCACAAAATTATCAGCTTGTTATGAAAAAGTGAGATGAGATACATGTTCTTGCTTATCCAATTACCAGTACCTCATTTTCACTAGTATCAGCATCGCTGTCGCTTATATTTATAAAGTGGGAATCATTATGGAAGACAATATAACACAATTTATCATCCTTACACTAGAAAATGAATTTATAATTTTGAAACATTCTTAACAGCATTCTCTCTTTTTAAAATTGAAGAAATCCATCAGACTTGGGCAAATGATTTGGACTTGATTAATGGAGTTAAACATTGTCACACTGAATTAAAAATCTTAGTGGAGAAATAAAAAACTGAAGAAAAAAAATTGAATCATAGTTTCCTATAGGCACATCTACATAGTATGTCGTTTTTATCTTAAGGTCAAGTGACAGTAAATGGACTATGTCACAGATTTCAGTAAAATTTTGCATACAACTCTGGCTCGATGAACTTCAACTAAAAATCGAAATAATAATGCATTTATCTCATTTATCATTTAAAATATTACTGATTGAATTCTTACAAAATTGGTGAGCATTTGTATAGAAAGCACATAAAATCGGCATAAAACCTTCTAAAATTTGTCTTAAAATCGCAAAATCTCTAATTCTACTCCATAGATTTTTCTTAAAAAACTATATGTTGTTGATACATAAATTACCGTTATAATGATATAAAATAAAGATAGGGTCACCGACTTCGTTTTTACGGTATACATCATTCAATGTGGTGTTCTTTGTGAAAAAATCCTATAAAACGTCGAAATAATCGTAACGTCGCCGTGTTGCCGGCCGTAAAACGTTGATTTTTGACGTTTTTCACTACCAACAAGGTGAAAAAAAATTATTTTTATACAACAAACGAAGTCGGCGACCCTATCTTTATTTTGCATCATTATAACGGAATTGTATGTGTCAACAACATACAGTTTTTAAAGAAAAATCTATGGAGTAGAATAAAAGATTTGGCGATTTTAAGACAAATTTTGTATGTTTTTTCGCTGATTTTAAGTGCTTTCTATACAAATATTCACCTATATTAAAAGAAATCAATCTGAAATATTTCAGATAATAAAACATATAAATGCATTATTTTTTCGATTGTCAGTTGTAGTTCACCGAGACAAGATTGTATGCAAATTTGAGCAAAATCTGCGACATAGCCCATTTACTGTTCCTTGACCTTAAAAGGAATTTATGAAACTATGTTGTGTGGTTTCAGAGGGGTTGTGATGACAAACTGTAGCAGCAGTATATTGAAGCAAATAAGGTCAAATGGGTATAACTCCTAAAATAATCAGAATACATGTCAATATGCACATGTGCATAGTATGTCCTTCTATCTAAACAGTATTCTTGAAATTCTGTTGTATGGTTGCAGAGATGCGATGACATGAATGTGACTGACACATGGTCAAAAACATATTCTCCCAAGCTTTGTTGCATGGGGTACGGTAATGAGATTTGATAAACATATACTATATCATATCTAACGCAATTTGCAAGGAAAAAGATACAGGATTTTCTTTTTTTCTTTACATTTTTCTAAAAGCTTCCAAAAAATTATTCCCCAAGGGTTACTGGTGTAAAGAAATATGGTCACTTGGTCTTCTCCCGACCGGCAGTAAAACGCTTGCCGAAGTGGGGCGTCCGTTTGGCTGCGCGGGATGTATCAAGTTCGCAGTCACGTCCGGTCAGAAGGGGACGTTAAATCCGATGCCCCGTGTAAAGAGAGTGCCACGCTCTTTGCGTGTTTAGAACCCTAGCAACAACTCTTTGAGGTGTCCGTAGGTGGCCGATTATGCATGAAATATTTGCCACTGGACTTTAAGCAATCAACAATCAATTAATCGTAGTGTAACTGAAATAAAATGGAATTTCATTACCATATTTTTTATTTTTTTTTCAGTTTACACAGACGTGGATTTGATTTGGAGGTCAACCCATGTCTTCCAAGGTTTTGTCTCCAGCGTTATAATTGGTTTATTGTTAACAAGTAGGATTACTTTGAAACTATAAGAAAAAATTTAAAGATTATATGTTTCAGGGATGGATGACCGTTAAACGATAAGTGGCAAGACAAACGCAAAATGAGAAAGTAAACATACAATTAACTGTGAAATATGACATAAAACGACACGCTTCTTATTTTCCTGTTCTTGGTATAATACGGCGCCTAAGCCTTGCATGGATGCATCAGAGTTTAACTCGGGCTGTTTTGTATCGTGGAAATCCAAGTATAGGTGGTCAAGCTAGTGCTGTTTTGAGTGTTTGACTATTTGAATCACGGAGCCTTGACTTGCGTTTCTTTGATGAACTTTTCGGTAGAGGCATTAAATCAGTGGAATCGTACTAGATGTTTCTCAAGATGGAGGTCTCCTAGTATCTTGTCCATAAGCCTCTGATATGTCGCTGGACTGTTGACTAATCCAAGCGGCAGGCGGTTGAATTCTTAAAAGCCTAGTGGATCGACAGTAAAAGCTGTTATCTGCTTATGGCACTCTTCTACCTCTACCTGATGAGACCCCGTATATATTAAAGTCAATATAACTAAAAAATGTTAATACTTTTCTGTAAATGTTCATTTATGGACAGCGCTCGCTATATGGGTTAAATCGTCTGTGATATACACAATGCTCTCAGTTACTAGACTGGTATCTCTGCATTGTTCTTCCGGGCACTTCAAGTAGGCTACTATTGGATGGACTGTGATTTGTTGGTATTGCCAGTGGGCTGCTTGAATTTCGTCTTGATAGAACGTTCTGTAGTTTTCTGCAAAATCAGCAACAAGAAGTACCCAGTCTGCTGGTAGATTCTTTTTCAGGTCATTAAATTGGTGATAATACAAGAAGACAAACAACAATAGCAGAGATAAAAATGCAACTTCCTGGATCATCTCATCAATAAAATCCTTAGGTGATGCATTATTGGAAACTAGGTCTTTTGGTAGTTGTACAAATAAAAAGTTATGTAATGATAAATCTGTAACATGTACTTTAACTTAATCTTGAAAAATTTAAACATAGCATAATTCAGCAATTGAAATTAAAAATAATTTTTAGTTTAAAACAACTTTTGACATCAACTTATTAAAATCATTAAAATTTAGACTGAGCACACATTTATATATCAGTTGTAATTGTGTCTTGCTGTAAATGTCAATCAACACTTCCTGTCTTGTACAATTTATTAATATACTCTTTTGCAAATTAGTTCACCAATCTGTAATTTCCACTGGCAAAATTGTTATTTTTTTTAATCATGTCAATCTTTTCAAACAGAATTGTAGAAACAAGACCTCAGGAAACGAACATCACCTGGATCTGTGGTGAAAAGATTACCACCTTTTTCAGAGCAGACTCTGTCTTTAAAAGCATAACAGCTATTGTGTATTTGTTGCAAGAACGTGCTCTGAATGTTCCATGGCACTTTTTGCAATTCATCCAATATATATCATCTTCTCCTTTCACAGTTACCATTTTGACATTGTTACATGACGTAATTGGACATGAAAAATACGGGTCTACCTCAGAGACAACCTCTACTGTGCCAACTACCATTAAAACATGTGCTGCTTCATCTTTGACCTCTTCATCTAAAGAAACTTCAAATAATTCGTCTTCTACAGATAAATAAAACAATCATATAGAAAGGTTTGAATTTCTGTCATTAATAAAAAGAATACTTTGAGTAAGGCCTAAATTAAAATATTGTTTGTTTGCTGTCAGCCGACCGACCAAAAAAAAATTCGCTGTTTTCAAAAACGGCAACAAAATTATTTAGGTCGCCTAAATAATTTTGTTGCCATTTTTGAAAACATTTTTTTTATTCCGAAATTTTGACGGTTTCGGTTTAGAATCGAGTGCTTATTTCCGGTAGTACATTGAAATGTTTCGAAGGGATACAAGTTAAATATTAATTTACAAATAAAACAACACGACACGGAGGTCGAGATATGGAAATTGCAGTATGTGCCAGTGTGGAGGAAAGAAATGGCACTTACTCAAAAACAATTATAAACAAGAGGCTCTCAAGAGCCTGAATCGCTCACCTGGTAAACAATGCCTTCGGTCATGTTTTTTGACGAAATAGAAAATAAAACACAAACTTTATTTTATACACCCTACTGATCATTCAAATGAAGTTTGGTTGAATTTGGTTGAGTGGTTTTAGAGGAGAAGATTTTTTAAAGTTAGCAAATATGATGAACAAATTGTGAAAAATTGTCATTAAAGGACATTTACCCCTTAAGGAGTCAATTGACAATTTTGGTCATATTAACCTATTTGTAGATCTTACTTTGCTGATCATTTTTGCTGTTTACAGTTTATCTTCATCTATAATAATATTCAAGATAATGACCAAAAACTGCAAAATTTCCTTAAAATTACCAATTAAGTGGCAGCAACCCAACAATGGTTTGTTTGATTCATCTGAAAATTTCTGGGCTGATAGATCTTGACCTAATGAACATTTTTACCCCATGTCAGATTTGCTCTAAATGCTTCCGTTTTTGAGATACTAGAACACACCCGTGATATCACGGGTCCGTGACTGAATTAAAGTATATAACTATGCGCAAGCCTTATTTTAGTATTAGTATTGTCATCTGATAAAGTCATGCGGATTATAAGATACACAGTTTTCTCTGCTTTCAAGTCTTTCTGTTTGAACCCGTCGAACTGGAACTTATCAATTGTTGGTAATATTAATTATTTGGAAAACAAAAGGTCCTGGAATGGAGTATTTTTTTATCAACAGCATTGTCCTATATAAGTTATAAATAAAGTTGAATTCTTTGCTTCGCTGTTTTAAGTCATGCCCACTAACAAATTGAAAACTGTATCCGCTATACGCCTTATTTTAAGTCCAGATTTTTAGTATTCGTATTGTTATCTTAGAAAGTCTTACTGATTAAAATACTACAATAGGTAACAATTTGACAATTTAGTAGTGTCAACCCTGTGGTTATGACCCGTGTATATAGCATGTTAATCCTGAATACAACGTTTGGTGGTGCGCCTGTCAGATGCGGAACGTACAGATCAGGTAATAGGTAACAGGTGAATATACTATTGGTATCGGTAGCGGACTCGACCCGGAACTTCTTAATTATTGGCAATATTAATTACGTGGAAAACAAAAGAGCCTGGAGTGGTGTAATTTTTAATCTACACCTTTGTACTATATTAGTCATATATAAAGTTGAATTCTGTGATTCGTCGTTTTTACGTGATGACGGCTGACAAATTGGACCTCGTAATTTTAGTATTATAGATAAGCCAAAAACTGCATTTGACCCCTATGTTCTATTTTAAGTAACGGCGGCCATGTTTTTTGACGGATCAAAAATCGAAGCACACACTTTGTGCAGGATAATCTAAGGAACAATCGTTTTAAGTTTCATTCAAATCCATTCAGTAGTTTCAGAGGAGAAGATGTTTGAAAAATTGTTAACGACGACAGACGACGACGACGACGACGGACGCCAAGTGATGAGAAAAGCTCACATGGCCTTTTAGGCCAGGTGAGCTAAAAACTAAATAATCAAATCATCAGTAAAACAGACATGAGAGGACGTCATGAGCTAGGTGATAGGAACCACAGAAATTAGTGAAGAAGTTGATACCGCCATAGAAAAGGCAATGGCATTCAGTAGGATTTAAGAACATCAGTTAGTCAAATGCGTTTGGATTAAAATATTTTTCCACTTTTTTGGTTTTTTTTGGGGAAAATGTTGTTTGTGCTGTATTAAGACACTTCTACAACGAAATTTGTTTTACATGCACACGTAAAAAAATGAAAAAGAGAAACAATTATAAAATAATAAATTTACATTTTCTCTGGTCTATCAGGTCTTTGTACAGCTATTAATTTAAATCATAAATTTCTTTTTCAAATTTCGTCATGAATATGCATGAAATATTTGCCACTGGACGTTAAGCAACCAACAATCAATCAATCTTTTTCAAATTTATGCAGCTTTTGACCTTTGGATAACATCACTATGACTTCTCTGTACGAATCCACACCATCAAAAAGAGGTCTTGAAATTCTGTTTTTAGGCAGTTAAGGTGCCTTATGCGATCACCCTGGATGTATGTGCTACCCAATAAATGCTGAAATATGTGCCATTGTTATCATCTAGCTGTCAAACCAACTAAAACTTAATATGCCGTTAATCTAAATTGATTTATCTACACAATGGTATACGACACGACTATCATTGTTGTCCGGATCATTATTAGCAGGCCTCAGAAGTCGGTCAACGGGATGTTTTTTGCATTCGTCTCAATTTTTGGCAACACCCAGCCCGCAGTGATTGAATTATAATAAACATTATTAAAATAAAAACTGTCAGCTTCCCTCTGACTATGAATTACAATTGAACCAACCACAGCTTTATTCAAAAATTGCAACATTTCTCAGTACGTTTTGCCAATTTTGAATATTTATTCAAGTGTTACCAATATTAATAATTTTTAACTTTTGAATGTAATTTGATAAGTTTTTTTATAATTGTATTTGATGTTACATAAAATCGGTCATTTGATCAAGATAATTTTTTTTTTATGTATTGACACTTGTATTAAAATTAAACTTGAACCAACCACAGCTTTATTAAAAAATTGCAACATTTTTCAGTAAATTTTGCCAATTTTGACTATTCATTTAAATGTTACCTATATTGATAATTTTTCAAATTTTAACCGTAAATTTTATAACTTTTGTAATAATATACTTGATGTGACCTCAAATTGTTCAATTGATTAAAATATTTTTTTATATGTATTCACACTTGTATAAGAAGTAAACTTGAACCAACCACAGCTTTATTTAAAAGTTGCAACATTTTTCAGTATATTTTGCCACTTTTTGAATATTTATTCAAATGTTACCAATATTAATAATTTTCAACTTTTGACTGTAAATTTGATAACTTTTTTGATAATTGTATTTGATGTTACGTGAAATCGGTCATTTGATCAAGGTAATTTTCTTTTAAGTATAGACACTTGTATTAGAAGTACACTTGAACCAACCACAGCTTTATTAAAAAAATTGCAACATTTTTCAGTAATTTTTGCCAATTTTGAATATTTATTCAAGTGTTACCAATATTAATAATTTTTTACTTTTGAATGTAAATTTGATAACTTTTTTTATAATTGTATTTGATGTTACATGAAATCGGTCATTTGATCAAGGTAATTTGCTTATATGTATTGAAACTTGTATTAGAAGTAAACTTGAACCAATCACGGCTTTATTAAAAAATTGCAACATTTTTCAGTAATTTTTGCCAATTTTGAATATTTATTCAAATGTTACCAATATTAATAGTTTACAACTTTTGACTAAATTTGATACCTTTTTTTTATTATTGTATTTGATGTTACATGAAATCGGTCATTTGATCAAGATAATTTTCTTTATGTATTGACACTCGTATTAAAATTAAACTTGAACCAACCACAGCTTTATTTAAAAAATTACAACGTTTTTCAGTAAATATTGCCAATTTTGACTATTCATTTAAGTGTTACCTATATTGATAATTTTTTTTTAACTTTTAACTGTAAATTTGAGAACTTTTGTAATAATGTACTTGATGTGACCTTTAATTGTTCAATTGATGAAGATATTTTTTTTATATGTATTGACACTTGTATAAGAAGTAAACTTGAACCAACCACAGCTTTATTTAAAAATTGCAACATTTTTCAGTATATTTTTTCAATTTTGAATATTTATTCAAATTTTACCAATATTAATAATTTTCAACTTTTGACTGTAAATTTGATAACTTTTTAGATAATTGTATTTGATGTTACATGAAATCGGTTATTTGATCAAGGTAATTATCTTTTATGTATTGACACTTGTATTAGAAGTACACTTGAACCAACCACAGCTTTATTAAAAAATTGCAACATTTTTCAGTACTTTTTGCCAATTTTGAATATTTATTCAAATGTTACCAATATTAGTTATTTTCAACTTTTGACTAAATTTGATAACTTTTTTAATAATTGTATTTGATGTTACATGAAATCGGTCCTTTGATCAAGATAATTTTGTTTTATGTATTGACACTTGTTTTAGAAGTAAACTTGAAACAACCACATCCTTTTTCAAAAATTAAAATATTTTTCAGTAATTTTTGCCAATTTGAATATTTATTTAAATGTTACCAATAAAAATAATTTTTAACTTTTAACTGTAAATTTGATAACTTTTTTTATCATTGTATTTGATGTTACATGAAATCGGTCTTTTGATCAAGATACTTTTCTTTTATGTATTGACACTTGTATAAGAAGTAAACTTGAACCAACCACAGCTTTATTTAAAAATTGCAAGATTTTTCAGTAACTTTTGCCAATTTTGACTATTCATTCAAATGTTACCTATATTGATATTTTTTTTTAACTTTTAACTAAATTTTATAACTTTTGTAATAATATACTTGATGTGACCTCAAATTGTTCAATTGATCAAGATAATTTTTCATATGTATTGACACTTGTATTAGAAGTAAACTTGAAACAACCACAGCCTTATTCAAAAATTAAAATATTTTTCAGTAATTTTTGCCAATTTTGAATATTTATTCAAATGTTACCAATATAAATAATTTTTAAATTTTGACTACATTTGATAACTTATTTTATCATTGTATTTGATGTTACATGAAATCGGTCATTCGATCAAGATAATTTTTTATATGTATTGACACTTGTATAAGATGTAAACTTGAACCGACCACAGCTTTATTTAAAAATTACAACATTTTTAAGTATATTTTGCCAATTTTGAATATTTATTCAAATGTTACCAATATTATTAATTTTCAACTTTTGACTAAATTTGATAACTTTTTTGATAATTGTATTTGATGTTACATGAAATTGGTCCTTTGATCAAGATACTTTTCTTTTAGGTATTGACACTTGTATTAGAAGTAAACTTGAACCAACCACAGCTTTATTCAAAAATTGCAACATTTCTCAGTAATTTTTGCCAATTTTGAACAATTATTCAAATGTGAGCAATACTAATAATTGTATTTACACATGTATAAGACGAAACTTGAACCAACCACAGCTTCTTTCAAAAATTGCAACATTTCTCAGTACTTTTTGCCAATTTTGAATATTTATTCAAGTGTTACAAATATTATTAATTTTTAACTTTTGAATGTAAATTTGATAACTTTTTGTATAATTGTATTTGATGTTACATGAAATCGGTCATTTGATCAAGGTAATTTGCTTATATGTATTGAAACTTGTATTAGAAGTAAACTTGAACCAATCAAAAATTCAAAAATTGCAACATTTTTCAGTAATTTTTGCTAATTTTGAATATTTATTCAAATGTTACCAATATTAATAATTTTCAACTTTTGACTGTAAATTTGATAACTTTTTTGATAATTGTATTTGATGTTACATGAAATCGGTCATTTGATCAAGGTAGTTTTCTGTTATGTATTGACACTTGTATTAGAAGTACACTTGAACCAACCACAGCTTTATTCAAAAATTGAAACATTTCTCAGTAATTTTTGCCAATTTTGAACATTTATTCAAATGTTACCAATATTAATAATTTTCAACTTTTGACTGAAAATATGATAACTTTTTTGATAATTGTATTTGATGTTACATGAAATCGGTTCTTTGATCAAGATAATTTTCTTTTAAGTACTGACACTTGTATTAGAAGTAAACTTGAACCAACCACAGCTTTATTAAACAATTGCAACCTTTCTCAGTATTTTTTGCCAATTTTGAATATTTATTCAAATGTTACCAATATCAATAATTTTCAACTTTTGAAACTTTTTTGATAATTTCATTTGATGTTACATGAAATCGGTCTTTTGATCAAGGTAATTTTCTTTTATGTATTGACCCTTGTATTAGAAGTAAACTTGAACCAACCACAGCTTTATTAAAAAATTGCAACATTTCTCAGTAATTTTTGCCAATTTTGAATATTTATTCAAATGTTACCAATATTAATTATTTTCAACTTTTGACTGTAAATTTGATAACTTTTTTGATAATTGTATTTGATGTTACATGAAATCGGTCATTTGATCAAGGTAGTTTTCTGTTATGTATTGACACTTGTATTAGAAGTACACTTGAACCAACCACAGCTTTATTCAAAAATTGAAACATTTCTCAGTAATTTTTGCCAATTTTGAACATTTATTCAAATGTTACCAATATTAATAATTTTCAACTTTTGACTGAAATAAACAATTGAAATTACTTGCATGTCCTTTCTAACAGTCATTTTCTACTCATTATCTAAAAAGAAACTACCAATTTTCAATTATTCTTACTGACAAAGAGACAACCTCAATACTACTGTAATTTGAGGAATTAAAGCCATTTGTATTTATGGTATTGCTTTAAAATTTCAAATTTAAGCCACGCAATAATAAAATTTGCTCAAATACATGAGTGAGGATTCCTCTAAATTTTATTCTTATAAATTATGGGCCCCCCGCTGGCGGCCATCATGGATGATGGATCGGCTACAAAGTAACAACACTTGGTCAGCACCTCACAAGGAACATTCATTCCATTCAGTGGTTCTCTAACAGAAGACATCCTGAAAATTCTCCCAATGCTTGAAACATAAGTTATTAAAAATAAATCGTTGTGTCCTATTTCTCAAAAGAAATCATTGGAGTTGTAACAAAGACCGTGAAGAGAATTGGAAAACAAAAAAAATATTTGTATACCTGTAATTTGTTTAACAGTTTGCCTATTGCAGGATAAATATTAATATATATATTTGGTGTCACAAAATCTCAGTAGTACTAGTTTGAATCCCGTCGAGGTAAAAACTAAACAATTGCAAAAGCAAATATACATATCTAACATTGTAAGGTTGATGTGTAGATGAACATAAAAAGTAACTTACCAGTTAGGCAACCTATTCTTATATCTTTTAAATCAACTGGACTTTCTTGGTAAAAGATTTCTATAAAAGAAAATGTTGATACATCAAGTTTTATAATTTTTTAAATATAGAATGTAAAATGAGTTAAGATGCATGGCGGCAAATATGATTTACTAAACAAAGCGGTGTGTTAATGTTGAAAAGGATTACAATGAAAAAACTATAATGCGTTATTTTCCCTGCATACTGTATTGTTGGGTGCTTAACGTCCAGTTGCAACTATTTCATGCATGTTCAGGACGAGAACAAGTAAACAATATATAATAGGTAGGACTAGTTATATCATTAGAGGCCCACGGGTATGATAGTCGGGAAAATTTGGACTGCCACTGGAAAATGAGGGTAAACTGAATAGAAACAAAAAGTTGATGAATTGTTGCAAGGGTACTTAACATGCAAAGAGCATCCATCAAATTTAACATCCTCATTCTGTTCAGACACCCTGCAAATGATACACATGTACATTCTATTGTTGGTATGTACATGTAGTTTGAACTGACAAATCTTGTTTTTGTTTACTACAATTCATTTTTCATACTAGGTCTAATTGAGACAAACTCTATCAGCCTATCATGGAGCAACTTAATGACAGCTACAAAAATTATGTTAACTGGATGCAACGCAACATCAGTTCTTAGAATGTTTGATCACCTCAATGTCCAGATGTTATCTATGAGGACTTATAACAGACTACAGTCTTTATATGTTTCACCAGCAGCTACCATGGCCTGGGATTCCGAACAGTCCAGTTTGCTACAGCAGTTGAGAGGGTCTGATGTTATATTAGGAGGAACCCCAAGGGTGACTGGGGTAAAGAAATATGGTCACTTGGTCTTCTCCCGACCGGCAGTAAAACGCTTGCCGAAGTGGGGCGTCCGTTTGGCTCTGCGGGATGTATCAAGTTCGCAGTCACGTCCGGTCAGAAGGGGGACGTTAAATCCGATGCCTCGTGTAAAGTGAGTGCCACGCTCTTTGCACGTTAAGAACCCTTCCAACAACTCTTTGAGGGGTCCGTAGGTGGCCTGTTGCAAGGCAAAATTTCTGTCCCTATCCAATATACCCTCTTTTTCTAATGGCAGTCCAAATTTCCCCGACCATCATTCTAGATGGCCTCCATTATCTCCTATTTGCTGAGGATATTTTGATAATGTCTGAAACTAAAGAGGGTCTTCAGTCAAGTTTAAACCATTTGTCAAAACTGTGATAAATGGCAGTTAACTGTAAATTGTAAAAAAAACTAAAACTATGATTTTTAGCACAAGTAACAATAGGAAAAATCTTAACCATTCTTTTAATTATAATGGTGATAAATTAGAGCAAATGGAAAAGTTTAAATTTCTTGGTAACATCAATAGTCAGAATGGAAATCTTATTCATTCAGCACAAGAATTAGCCAAAAAATCTATGAAAGTAATGTATTCTATAAAAACATATTGTAATTCGATTCATCAGACTCCTGTAAATTTGTCAAACCATTTATCTAACTCACTCGTCAGACCAATATTAACTTATAACAGTGAAATATGGTATATGGATGCATACTCATCCTTTTATAAAGCTTCAATTAAAGGAGATAAAAATAACAAAAAAGTAAATACTCTTAATTTCATTGACAAAAGTCCACCTGATAAAGTACTAAATAAATTTAATAAGTTAACTTTAGGAGTAAAAAATGCTCTTGCAATATAGCTGCTCGATCTGAATTGGGCAGCTACCCTATTGATTGCTTTATAAAAAGACAAACACTTCTTTTTCATGATAGACTATTAAGGGAAGAAACTAGCCCCTTACTGAAAGAGACACTAAATTTGGCAAAAACTTTACATAATGCAGGTATTTATTCTTGGTACTCCTATGTAAATCATGTCAGAAGTCAAAATGATTTAGAAATTGTTAACCAAAATAAGGATAAAAATAATAGGCTAATATACAAACAAAATCTAGAAAACTCCTATTAAAATTTATATAATGATAAAATATTAAATTTACAAGAGAATAGCAAACTCCAACTTTTTAAAAAAATAAAGAAAAGCTATAACTTTGAACCATACCTACTTTCTCAAAACTTTGAATATAGACAACTAATTTCTAAATTTCGAATAAGTGACCACTGCTTATTAATAGAAACTGGAAGATACAGGAAAATTCCCAGAGATTTAAGACTATGTACACATTGTGATGTACTAGATGATGAGTTTCATTTCTTTTTTAAATGTTAAATAAATGAACAATTAAGAAAAGAATTTTTAAATGAAAATAAATATAATAACTTAAATGATATAGATAAATTAAAACATATCCTCAATCCTGAAACAAAACAGGACACTTGCAAATTAGGCTCCTTTTTAAAAAAGTCACTAAGACTGAGGGCAGGGAGTCCTTAATATAATTTGAATCTCTTATATATATATATATATATATATATTGATTTAAAAAAAAGACAAAAATTATAGTTCAAAGTGTCTCCATTGTTTATTTTCATTGTTTTATGTAAACTGTATATTATGTATAATGTTTAGCCATTGGTCCATATGGGCGTAAAGTGCTTTTCAATAAAGTATTATAACAACCTACCTATTGTATTTATTGTTAACTTGTTCTCGTCCTGAATATGCATGAAATATTTGCCACTGGACGTTAAGCAACCAACAATCAATAAATCAATCAATTATATAAGAAGGTGATGCAAGACGTGATTCTCCCGGTTATTCCGCCAAGTATGGGTCGTACACCCTAATGGACCTACAGAAAAAGTAAATCCTTGACTTGTAAAAACAAGAAGATGTGGATTAATTGCCAATGAGACAACTCTAAAGTAGAGAAAAAATGACATGAAGTTAATTATAAGGCAATGTAAAGTGAGTCTTCAATAATGAGCAATACCAACACTGCTAAGTCAACAATGAGGGGGAAATACTATGAAAAAAACTAATGAAATAAGTTCATATGTGTCTTTTGATTTCATAATTTTTTTTCTAAATGCTCTTATATTGTATTTTTAATTAACTAGATAATTGGAAATTTATGTCTGTTTTAGATACCATATATTTTTTTTTTATTTTGTAGAGCAACGTGGTGAAAGGTTCAACGCACACGGAACTAGAGGGCTTGAAGCGTGCTATGGGATTTCTTAAAGACTATGTTAATATTGTAGAAGTTGTGACATACAGTTACTCATCCACCAAAAAATACATGAGGATCAGCGAGGGCGACAAAAAACATCTTTTTTGATGTATGGCGTGTAGCTAAAGGTAATAAAAATGTATATCTGTAAAAAGCATTCCAAACTGAGGTTTTATCCATCAGACAGAAAAGATATAGAAAGCTAATTCAAGATATAATACATACCATGAGCATAGAAAAATATATGCACAGTAAATATTTAATTCTATTTGTTGTTTGTATTTATGTCCAACCTACAATAGTAAGGCATTATGTTTAATGGTCTGTCCGTCCGGCCCGCTTCAGGTTAAAGTTTTTTGTCAATGCAGTTTTTGATGAAGCTTTTGGCAGTTTTTGATGAAGCTGAAGTCCAATCAACTTGAAATTAAGTACACATGTTCCTTATGATATGATCTATCTAATTGTAGAGCCAAATTAGATTTTGACCCCAATATCACAAGCACTGATTTAAAATATTAAAGTGGGAGTTTCAGGTAAAAGTTTTTTTATCAAGGTAGTTTCTGATGAAGATAAGTCCAATCAACTTGAAACTTAGTACACTTTATCTGAATCGTATGATCTTGCTATTTTAAAGGCCAAATTAAATTTTTACCCAATTTTACAGTCAATTGAACATGGGAAATTATAGTGCGAGTGGGGCATCCATGTACTTTGAACACATTCTTGTTTATAATTTACTTATTTTACACCTAACAAAACTTAAATTTTTTCAACATCTTGACTAATATATGTTGTAAATCACTTTCAGATTGTGTGTTGCAGCATTGCACTACAACGAGAACTGCAACAGAGATTTCACTAAAGATGATGGTCTGTAATGTTTCAGCATGGTTTGTCCCAAAGCACAGAAAGGCAAAGACGCTGTTGTTAAATCCAGACCTTCACCAGCTACTTATGGTATGTATTTAAGTCCAAGTTGTGGATATCAAAAAAGATCAGAAGTTGTTTGATTACAGAAGAAACTATCCATTAAAACTTATATAAAGTGTATGGTATCACTACAGATAACCTTTAGTCCTTCAACATTGAGGAAAACTATACTGTATGATAAGCTTAAAAAAGGCACTGACATCAAAATATGAATCAATTTAACTATCGGCCTAATTTTAAACAACATCATTCAAATAAAACAATTTAACAGACATTTGTATGGTATGCAACAAAGAGCTAACCAAGTAATCACAGCTTGTACAGGCTTTGCTATAGGATGTCAGTAAAACACTCGATGCATTAATTCATTTTTATTGAGTACAAAAATTAAGAGTAACATTGTAATACTGGCAGTGCAAAAAATTTGAAAATAAAATTGACTATTTTTTTTGTAGATTATGTTCTGTTGATCAAGCAAGCTGTTGTTTCCAGAAGGGAACATGACTGCTCGTCCTAATCAAATGCTGCAGGGGATGTAAAGATACTTCTAAACCATTTTCCGGTCAGTTTGACATTCGAGCCATTCCAAAAGGCATTTTGTACGATATGATTGATTGATTGTTGGTTGCTTAACGTCCAGTGGCAAACATTTCATGCATATTCTGGACGAGAACAAGTTCACAATAAATACAATAGGTAGGTTGATACTATAGAGGACATCTGGGATGATGGTCTGAGAAATTTGGACTGCCACCGGAAAAGGAGGGTATATTGCAATAAAAAACTAGAGGCTCAAAAGAGCCTGTGTCGCTCACCTTGGTATATGTGAATTAAACAAAGGAAGCAGACAGTTCATGACAAAATTGTGTTTAGGTGATTGTGATGTGTTTGTACATCTTTCTTTAGTGAACATTCTTGCTGCTTACAATTATCTCTATCTATAATGAACTTGTCCGTGTAGTTTCAGTGGAAAATGTTAGTAAAAATTTACAAATTTTATGAAAATTGTTAAAAATTGATAATAAAGGACAATAACTTCTTAGGGGGTCAATTGACCATTTTGGTCATTTTGACTTATTTGTGAATCTTACTTTGCTGAACATTATTGCTATTAACAGTTTATCTCCATCTATAATAATATTCAAGATAATAACCAAAAACAGTAAAATTTCCTTAAAATTACCAATTTAGGGGCAGCAACCCAACAATGGGTTGTCTGATTCATCTGAAAATTTCAGGGCAGATAGATCTTGACCTGATAAACAATTTTACCCCATGTCAGATTTGCTCTAAATGCTTTGGTTTTGGAGTTATAAGCCAAAAACTGCATTTCACCCCTATGTTCTATTTTTAGCCATGGCGGCCATCTTGGATGGTTGGCCGGGTAAAAAAACACAAACTTTAAACTAGATACAGCAATGATGATTGTGGCCAAGTTTGGTTTAATTTGGCCCAGCAGTTTCAGAGGAGAAGATTTTTGTAAAAGTTAACGCCGGACGACGGACGACGAAGGACGACGGACGCCAAGTGATGAGAAAAGCTCACTTGGCCCTTCGGGCCCGGTGAGCTTAAAATGGTATAAGGTACACTTTTATTATTTTAATAATTCTTAAAAACTGTTGATCTACTGTGCAAAGACAAAAAGTCAATGTTTTTATTAATACAAGTGTTCCATTTAAAATAAATAGTTACAAAAAGTCATCAGTCCAAACTTTATTCATACAACTGCATATTTGAAGCCACAGTATTCTTCAGATGGGAAACTGTCTCTAATTTTTTTCACAACACATGCAGACAAGATATTTCTATTGTGACGTCCAAGGCGATGCCATATCCACTGAACAAATCTCCTATATGCCATAAACCTATATTTCCTACAAAGCAAAACATCAATTATATTCATATACAACTTTCAGTACCATACTTTTAACTGATGTAAATATATTTACAAACATACAATGAAAGTTATAATGAAAAATTTCTTATTGACATTTTTTTACTTTCGAAAAAACGTAACATTTTAAATCTGTTGTACCTGTCATTTTTAGTTGTAGTTAAAAAGAAATATTTAGGATCGATAAATATTACCTAAGGTGAACTGCCATGTATATATTTGCTACCTATGTATATTATTATAATGACATGAAAGACTTGGGTCTTTCTACATGTTCAATATGCTTTAAAATATAGTATGTATAAACAAATTGTATCTGTGATATTTGAATTATGAATTTATCTGTGATATTATATTATTATTTAATTCATCATGTTAGTTTCTTTATTGAATTGTCAATGAGTGTACTTACTCTGTACAATTAAAAATATTGAAGTCACTAGTATTGTCTCGGAATCAGTGAATGAACATGGATTCAATAAAACAATAATTGATTGGATTTTGGTCCAAATAAACATGAACCTAGCCTTCTACTATTTCAAAACTTACTCATTGATGGGTTCATTGTCGTCAAATGGACCAACATGCTCGATGTATGCGTACGTGCTGACTTGCAACACATGACGGTTTAAGCAGTTGGCAATACAGACCTCATGTTCTGTGATGCAGTTTAAGTCATCTGGCTGCATTAAATAGCTTACAGCTGATATGTCTGAACAGCTAACACATTCGACTGATGTTGTCATGGAATTGCAGTTTCCACAATCACACCTATAACATGACAAAAAACGTATGTATGTGAAACTAGCAGTACACAAAACACAATATAGAAAATATAACACAAGAGTAGGTTTCACAAATATTTTTTTTGCCACGGTTGATCATAAGCAAGTGCAGATATCTCAACAGTTTGACGACATGAATAAACAACCCTGTTGTATCTTCTTTGTCTATCATTTAAATGTCCATTGTCACGAAATGGGGTAAATAGCCAATTTTTTAATAGATAAGCCGAATCCCCGAGTAAATGATTGTTCACGGCAGTCAGATTTCCAGCTTCAGCTTTCGTGAAGAGTTCTGTGCTCCTTAATACCCTTCTGCATGAGCACATCCTGGCCATCCTGTCTGTGCACTTGTAATCATGAGATTGTCATCAACTACAACCTGTATAAAAAAAATTGAATAACATATAAATTAAAAAATTTCGACATAAATCCTTTAATACAGACTTTCAAGGTAAATCAGGTGTCTTAAGAAGTTGGTCTAGATGTTTAAACTTTAAAAAGCAAATTTTGAGAGAGGAAAGTTTGTTTTTATTGGCAGAAATTTTGTCTAAATGAAGATATTATGTACGCATGTTATCTTATTTTAAGGATAATTTTACAAATACAGACTTAATTTCCTAGGAAATCAAGCAAGCAAACAAAGATCACTGAAATAAATCTAACTTTCACAAAGGAATGTGCAGCTTAATATGTACATTTCATCTTATTTAGTCTGTTTTTCAGATATTGGAAGATATCAGCATGTATAGGTGAAATATATCTAATTCATGAAATGATTGTAAGGTGAATATATGTTTTGGAGATGCCATCTGACCTTGACACAATTTATATGGTTTATTGGTTATTGTTAATTTTCTATAATTTGGTGTTTTTTTTAGATACATGCACTATACCAGCTGTATATGGAAAGGTGAACTATATTTAGTATACATGGAATAATTGTTAGGTGTGCCTGGCATGTGTCATTTGACCATGACCTTTTTAACATTGCGCAATGGCCTGTTAATTTTTCTTAATGTTTTACCAGTTTCTCTGATATGTTAAGTGATAAGTCAAATATATATTGTGTATTGAATACTTTGAAGGTCTGGCAAGTTTTATCTTACCATGACTTTAGTCAAAATTCAGTTTCAGATGAGGGTTGTTTCTACATTCTTTAACTTTTTTAAGGTATGTAATGATTTACATCTTGCATGTATTTCTCCAACGTTTAACCTCACCTTGATCTCAAGTTCATTCTTAATAATGTTAATGTAATGAAATGGAAAATCTGCACTTTTTTCACTATTTCAACATACAAATTGATAAAATCAATAATGAACAGTTAGACATGCGAGACATGTCAGTGTGTGAACTCTTGTGATGATTTTAAATATAATTTCATGATATTATGTTTAAGGTCTGACACAACCAAATTAATAGTAACTCTGCGATGTAGATTTGAAGTCAAAATGATTACAAGGGTGTTATGTATATCAAAGCAAATATATCTGCAGAACTACTGAGTGGTAACCTTTTCTGTTTATGTAATCTTAGTCCCCTGCAATTGGTGCACTAATTTGAATGTGAGTCCCATCTATTATGCCAATCACATTTGGAATTCAATAAGACAGCTGGAAAGAAGCTGCTATTTCAGTCTGCCTCCTGAAATCTGGCCGTTGAATCATCTGTACATATTTAAAAGAAAGAAAAGTCTCAATTTTTAACACTTTCTGTCCCCCAAACTCTTCTACTAACATGGAAAGATGTTTTGGAATTGCAGTTTTAGACTTCTTGTTTTGTTTTTTGGAAATTTCAGGGTTGAACATAGTGCTTTGTATCACTCACAATTGCTTTCCAGTAATATATATCAGTTATCTTATTGACAGTTTCATTAAGACATTGGTGCCTCTATGATAATGTCAATTTTTTTTAAAACTTTGGACTTTGTCTTTTGTATGATCATCACTCTCTTTTTAGGATTAAATTGTTTGCAATAGGTTTTCCTCTGACCAACCTTCATCATGCTTGATTTTTCCTAGCAAATAGTATAGGGGGTCTTCTTGACCTGGGAAGGTCTTAAACATCGTTTCTTGTCTGATTTTTATTCTCATAACGATTTAGAGTGGAATGGTGATAACCAACAATACGTGCAATTGTCACAGCGACATACCCTTCCCTCATGCTGATTATCTGCCAAATTGCTGCATTTATGAGTAGTGGATGACCAATAACAAGGTGTCAATCACATAAATTTATAAACTTGGCTGTTTTAAGTGTTGAAAACAGTGAGGATAAAAAAAACATATGTTTTAGTGTTTACGAGTACAAAAAATGAATGTATAGATAGGAACTGGTAGAGTCGATATTTATTGATTAAACTCGGGTGATATTTAAATAATGTTCAACTAGTTCTATTTTAACAAATTATTTCACAAACAAAAAAGAAGTGTTTTTTCCAATTTGGTGTTGCAATACTTTCCCATTTGTATAGATAACCATCCAGTCCATATTTCATTTCTCCTTTTATAGTCTGATGGCTTAGTAAAAGAGGGCCGTTGTAACAAATCACACAAAATTTAAGATTATCTAGCAGCGTTCCCCATTCCACTATAAATCTTCTCCTCGAGGTAATGGTGGTTATCGTCGATATCCCTAAAGTTGCTCCTGCTATACATAAGTGTCCCACACCATAATTGTGGTCAATTTCAATGCTTACTGTACATTCAGGTTCACTTGTTTCTTGAAAATTCTTAGAACACCACCCCCGTTTGTCGCTACAGACGACCCAGTCGGCCATTTTGTGTTGTTGTTTACATTGGATATGATTATTCAACGATTATATAAAACACATATTCGTACTTCAAATAAGATATATTCAACTAAACTATTCAATTTAAATTGGGAACTAAAAGAATATTTGTATTTGTCTAATTTTTTAAATGTGAAAAATAAAATTATTGAAATCGCCGGAAAACACTGAGATGAAAAGATAAAATCGACCCCAGTAGACTTTGTCTTATTTTAGTCATGTGGTCTATTATGGGTCCAGTACCTTAACTACTTTTTAGATAATTGTAACTCTTAAATCGATCATATTATAAAGATATTTGTATAGAATATACACTAAACCTGCCATGGGTGTATTGCTTATTTTTCAACATTTAACTGTAAATTTGACATTTTTTACAAACAATAGAACATATGACTCAACATTGAAAACTAAAGAATAAGCAATACGAATCCTACTCAAAACTAGGGGTAATCTCAGGTGCTCCGGAAGATCCTGCTCCACACATTGCAGCCGTCGAGTTGTGCTCATGTTATAACAAATCCGGTAGAAAGTCTAATTGGGTGAGTCACATTCATGAACTGGAAGGGGATTTCATTTCCGACGTTAAGAACATTTCGATATCATCTTTATAACGATTATCCCGTTGTAACACTTTGAGGTTTTCCTTCAACACTGCCATTTTGATCATAGCAATATCTATAATGCAGTCTACTATAATTTTCATTTAAAGCAGGGTTGCATGAAAACGATTCATGCTTCTTTTCAAATGAATCAACATATAACAATGATCTAACCACTCTCGAATTCTAATTCGCCAAAATCTGCAGGAATTCATACAAATTTATTCCTGGAAGAGAATTAAAGAATTTACTACCATTATACCAAGGCAATGGAAGAACAATACTTCTTTCAAACACTGAAATATAGTTTATTATAACACCGATGCCTTGATATTGGTTTAACTTGTCTACATTTTAACTTTTAATAGATTCTGGTTGCTTTTCAGCCTGGGTTCCCGCTTGAAAAATTCTAGTGCAACTTTATACCATATTACCTGTATGCATAGGAGAACAGTTGTTATTACCTTACAATCTTTCCACTGAACTGTCAGTAACTGTTTTCTCTATGCCATCTAAAGTCACCCCTGCTTGCAAGTTTTTCACAGCCATCATTTTTCTTAATCACACTAGGCATGGGACTACCACCAATTAACTCAGGACCTTTCAAATATCACAAGGTCAAGGTCATAGTATACTGTGAAGGTCACGGTGAAATTTCGTCATGACCTTTTAATTGATCTCAAATTGAAGGTCCTGGCTTACTGATCATCTTTGCAGTTTTTAGTACATTGATATCTGTGACCTTTAAAGAAATATGCACACAAAACTATTCCGTTGTAACTTTTAAATAGACGGTCGGACATTTTTGGGATTATTGTGCAAAATGAAGAGCTCGTCGAGAGGAATAATTTATACGCTGTAGGTATGCAGCAGTCTTATAGTTTCCCTAATTTGTAGTGAAATTTTGTTTTCACTTTTGACCTTTGGGTGCATATTAAAAGTCACATTAATAAAAGATTATTGGCGAAGGTTCCAAGGCTTTATGACTTCTGGTTCTCGAAATATAATTTTTCAAGAATTATTTAGAATTTTTAAAGGGAAATAACTCATTATAAGGCTTGGTAACAAATGGTTTGTTTATTTTTATAAACATTGCTATCTGTTCTTGTACATGCTGCCATTTTCAAATTGATTCTATCTCTAATACTTGTAAAGAAGAAACATCCGCCATCTATCCAAATTTTATATTAAGTTCCTTCTGACCCACCACAAACTGATTGATAAACTTCAAATAACTTTGATTAAAAAAACATTATTGTTTTTCTCAATATTAATGTCTGAAGTCAGGGATTTATTCTTTTTTCTTTATAAGTCGGGGAACTCTCAGGTATTGAACGTTTTTACAACTGATATGCATGATATAAATCTAATGATTTTATTATTTTTAGATCATGAGCAGGATAGCCAAAGTACACCTATCAGGCCGTTAGGAAATTCAGAAAGTAAGATTTTACAGAAAAAATATCTTTATCCTAGTGTAGGAGATACATGTATGTAATGGTTTAGATTGTAATGGTATCTCAGCTTCTTTTGTAAATACCTTAAAATCACACCAATGATATATTCTGCATTTATTATTTTTCTTTTTGTCTAATTCAGTGTAAGATGCACTCAATTGATTGTCAGTTGCTCAACATTACAAGGCTAGTATTTCATACACATTCAGGAGGAGAACACATTGACAATGGCATAGAATGCAGTCTGGAAACAATCTCTCAAATTGTTTTAAAATTGAATACGGAAATTAAAACAATGGGTAATACCATGGTAAAGTTAGGTACCTGGGGTGTCTAAATGTTCAACTATAGATTTTTCTTAAAGTTCAGTAAAAGACTTCTGGGTCAATGTACTTTCAAATTTCAATACTAAAACTGGGCGTCACGGATCTTGTTTTTTCATTAAAATACATTGACATTAACAAAATTGGGGTTATTTTTATATTGTTAGATAGAGGAATCTGGAAACTTAGTTTTTCCTTACCGAGGAAACATTAAACGATAAAATTGGCTAAAATTCGATGAGAAAATTTATTTTCATTAATACTTCCGAAAAATCAAATAATTAGAGGCTGTCACATTGACAGCAAACCGGATTTATTATCATTTATTTGTGTCCTGGTAATTTCACAAGAACCATTACTGATAAATGGTGAAAGAGAAAGTTGTCAATATCAATATTGATTTATTATTGTATTTACAGCACGGTATTACAAAACGTAAAGTTTCAGGCAGAAACGATCCTACTTATGACCCATCGGCACAGTTAGCCGATTCTTAATTCGTTGAACATGCGATTTTAATATCTGTATACACCTGAAAGAAAACTATCGATTGCTTGACCAGTCTTTGGTTTGAACACGTGTACGCCCTGTATAGACAATTATACCGTCAAAAAGCCTCAGGTTTGTCATTAAACTTTAGAGGCTGGTTGAATCTATTTCCGGTTATCTCATACACAAAACTGTTAACAAAGGCCGTCGTTTTGTCCCCGTGCATGATGGGGAACTTCAAAATAGTATGGTAGTGTTTTTTTTTTTAAAAAACATATCACGTGTTTTGTGACAGTTTTTTTCCTAGTCTATCACTAGCGCTGAAACTGCTTGTTGGTAGGACATTTATGACTGGAACTTTCAGAAGTAACCCGCCAATGTCAAAGAATAAAAAAGAACATGAGTAACGTCCCGATGAATCTGTATTTATTGGAAGACAAGAAACATTGCAGACATGACAAACGGAAAACCAGATGTATTCTCTTTTTCATCTTTTCAATACGGACTAGCTTGAAAAGTCTGTGAGTAGCAAATGAGTCACAGGCCAACAGTGTTGGCCAATTAAGGACCCATCAATTTCATTAGCAACATCAGACAACTTGATGAGGAGTTACAAATTTGGTGTTTTTGAGCAGATTGACTTGCAGAACTCTTCTTTGGTAGTTCTGGGGAATATGTCAGAGACATCAACCCTTATTGTATTGATACCATATCTGAAACTTATTTACAAATGTTTACTTTTTAAATGAGCGTCACTCACTGTAAATAGTTTAACGTTCTTCGTATTGATCTTTAGAATTAACCCAATTGAAACTGATATTTACAGTTAGAACTTTTGTTTCACCATTCTTATGATTGATTGATTGTTGGTTGCTTAACGTCCAGTGGCAAATATTTCATGCATATTCAGGACGAGAACAAGTTAACAATAAATACAATAGGTAGGTTGTTGTAATAGAGGCCATCTAGGATGATGGTCGGGGAAATTTGGACTGGCACTGGAAAATGAGAGTATATTGGATAGGGACAGGAATTTTGCCTTGCAACAGGCCACCTACGGACCCCTCAAAGAGTTGTTGCAAGGGTTCTTAACGTGCAAAGAGCGTGGCACTCTCTTTACACGAGGCATCGGATTTAACGTCCCCCTTCTGACCGGACGTGACTGCGAACTTGATACATCCCGCACAGCCAAACGGACGCCCCACTTCGGCAAGCGTTTTACTGCCGGTCGGGAGAAGACCAAGTTACCATATTTCTATACCCCAGTCACCCTTGGGGTTCACCATTCTTATGTCAGGATCCTGTAGTTAATTGCTTATCCTTAGTTCTTGTCTGTCATATATTTTTGTTTTCGTAAGTTGTTGTTGTATTTATTTGTTTTATATTTTTGATGTCGAATTGTGGCAAATCTAATAGTCCACTATGTCGTATGGATTTTTCTCGTTTTTAAAGGTCGTACGATTGATTGCCTTTGTGATTAATTGCTTACAAACACGTGCACTACATTAGAATATATATATACTGGAAAACAAATTTACCCAATACTTTTTCTGAATCTACAATTAATGGGAAATATTCCAATCTTTTCTTGTCTATTCATTAGTGTTTGCTTGAATAGAGTTTCTTTTAGAGCATTGAAATATGACCCCACATTCTCTTGGTTCATTTGCTTATGGCGGAAAGCTGTTGTCGCCTGCGGTTTTCTGGGAGCTAATGTACCAGGAAACCTCTGTTTGTGAAGTCGCCACCACTTACCAGTTGGAATCTTGTTTTTAAAAACGATCCCTCTTTTCTAAGCTTACTGTCCAGCATACCTAAGGTAGTTTTCAAACCCAATACCAAGGGATGCTCGTTTTACAGCGTGCTCAACACTTAGCACACGTCCTCTTTGTTTGACATCGGTTTTTTCTGTCTTCCTTCCACTGTCAGTCATTGTTGATTTTGGTATATTAAATAGTCTGATGCTTTTACTATTGACCTGCGGTTATCTTTTATTTCCGATAGGACCTCTTGCATAGCATTTTTGGTGAAAACTTTTTTTCTACTATGGCGAGTTTATTATTATTGAAATTAAATAACGAGAGTTGATATCAAGCGATATCTAATTCTCACTTGTTATGAAACCTATAAATAGCCAATGAAAATGCAGCTTATCTTTTCAGGTTTAAATTCAGGAGGTTTTATTGGCCAATCAAATTAATGCATTTTTAGTATTTCTTTTTCTTTCTTGCAAGAAATAAATGGCCCGTACCATAAGAAAATATTAAAGTGATATCAGATTCTGGCTAATTTTGAAATCTATTAATGGTAGTACATATATATATTATACTGTACATATACAATGTAAATAGAAATATAAATTTAATTTTGACCTGCATAATTTTATTGTCAGAAATATCCTCATCAGAAAGCTTCTGCAACATATATCTCCTTGCACTGTGGTTGGTTTACCTTCTACCTTCCTCTGTTAGACCTATTATAACACAAGTAAAGTATAAGGATCAATGTCCAAAATCTAGATACTGTACTTTTTAAATGGAAGTATATGTAAAAATGCACACTCAGATAGCTCAGTGGAAGAGCACTCAATAATTGAGAGGTCCCAGGTTCAAATCCTGGTCTGATTTGTTTATTAACAACATACTTTCTGTAAAGGTTTGACAATTATGTGTCAATAATATGAAATATAGTAAAATAAATGCTTTGCAATATTTTTTCAGTCATATTCTAGAAATGTTTTAAAGACAGTGTTTTCATTACAAATACGTTACATATTGTAAATTTTGTTTTGTTTATTGTAACATTTTTACTCGTTTTGTCAATATTTTTTTGTTTGAATGGAAGATTGTGTTCGAGTATTTGAAGCAGGAATCCGATTTCAGTCCGTTATCAATAAAGCCACCACTCATTCGTTATTGCTTCTTTTTAAAATATTTTTTTTTCATGAAACACAATCTTTACTTGAAGGTTTTAGTTGAAAACTACAAACTGTACTTTACTTTAGGCTTGTTTATAATATGATAGTGAAATTAAATAACTTGTATTGATATCAAGCGATATCTAGTGAGATTCTCAATCATCTAATGAGATTCTAACTCGTTATGAAACTCATAATTTTCTATGAAAGCAATTGCTATCTTGTTTTACCATTTTAAGATATAAATACAATACTTTACTTGTTATGGTGAAAGAAATTGTGATTATAATTTTGCTTATTATCAACACTTGTTGTTTCATTAAAATATCATAATAAACTTACCATAGGCTCGTTTATTATTATATTTAAATGAAATAACTTGTTTTGATATTTATAGGTTTCATAACTAGTGAGAATTGGATATTACTTGATATCAACTGAAGTTATTTTATTTCAATAATAATAAACAAGCCTATGGCTTATAAGTTTCTTGCCAAGACTTGGTTTTGTTATGGTGAAAGAACTTGTGAATATTGAATTTTACTTATTACCAACACTCGTTATCTAATTTTAATAGTAATAATAAACTCGCCACAGGCTCGTTTATTATTAAATTGGAATTAGATAACTCGTGTTGATACTAACCAATATCCTGATATCCTTTTCTGCCTCATAATTAGATTTTTGGTTGATCAACTTGTCACAAACTCCTTGACTGTTATTTTTTCATTTAAAAATGTAAGATTTGATGACAGCATATAGGTGAAAATACACTCAGATAGCTCAGTGGTAGAGCACTCAAATTATTGAGAGGTCTCAGGTTCAAATCCTGGTCTGAATTTAACAAACTTGATTTGATAAATCCAGAGATGTACTTATGATGTAAGAATCTACATCCTGGTCTGAATTTAACTAACTTGATTTGATAAATCCAGAGATGTACTTAAGATGTAAGAATCTACAATGTATAATAACCAACTTCTGATTATAACTAAGATTTGGAAAATTCATCACCTGACATAATCTCATCTCATTGGTTATTTCAGTTGTCAGTTGATTTTTTACATTGTGTTTTGCTTAATATCAACACTCGTTATTTAATTTAAATAGTAATAATAAACTCGCCACAGGCTCGTTTATTATTATATTGAAATTAAATAACTCCTGTTGATATTAAATGATGTCCTATTCTAACTCACTATAAGTTTTTTATATGATAAACCTGCCATAGACTCGATCATTGTTATATTTGAATTATATATTCCTGTTGATATCAATATGATATCAAATCGTAAATTTTAATGAAGTTATTAAATGACTTTAAAAACATGATTATAAGGGATATTCAACTTTCTCTTAATAAGAAATCTGATAATATTAACAGCTAAATGTATGTACCTGCATTTTTTATCATAAGCTTCATAAAGCTACTGATTTTATTAATACCCACTGGTTGGGATTTAAACCATTTGCTGGATTTGGTACCGAAACAGGTATTAGACGATACATAAAAAGGATCAGACTCTGCACTATATTTTGTAGGCCTGAGTTCTTTATATTTGATGTATGCAAGTACATGGCACCTGCTGGGGTCTTCTAGGTTTTTCCAAGATCTGGGTGGAACGTCTCGTACATTTCCAGGGTTGGCCCCTGTCCTTGTTTTTGTTGCCCTTTCTGAATATTGCAAAAACTGTGTTCCTGACTTGCTGGTACATAATTTGATATCCCCCCATTTCATATTCACATGTTCGGTCACTGTACGCATGCCGAAATGCACTGTATTTTGGAACCACATCATTCTTAGTAATGCATCTGGATGTTCCATTCCCATTTGTCCAGTATTAAACAGTCTGTCCACTTCCTCATCTGTAACTGGTTGGGCCTTGTTAGGTTTGTTGCCTTTTCCCATTTTTTTTAAATCCATGGATTTAGCTGTCAGGACCCTTCGAGCTTGGTAAAAAATATCACCCTTTTTTATGGATGTTCCATAGTTATTTGCTCTTAAATAACGGTCGAAACTACTTATCATACCCTTGACTGATGTTGGCTCATGCTCTGTACCACTTTTTGTGCGTACATTTATTAGAAATTTGCATATTATGCTATTCAATTCTCTGGGTTGGATAACACAGATGTCTCGTGTGTCATCTAATGCAGAATTCATAAACTCATTTAAAATTTTCATGTCAGAAACTGTTTTTCTGTTAGTGTTTTGATTTGTTTGTTCCTGACAAAAAATTTCAATATCATCATCATCTACCTTCGCATTAGCAAATCTTGTTGAGTTTTTAGATTTTTCATTCCGTTTTGATACGTTTGTGGTTTGAGCTGTTTCAATTTCAGGTGCTTCATTTACAATTTCAGGCTCTACATTTTCAATTTCAGGCTCTTCATTTTCAATTTTATTTTGTAGTATTTGAGCAAGAAGGAAATCTGATTCCAATTGTGAATTTCTAGGTTGTTGTAGAACAGGGCTATTTAACAACGAATCTATAGTTGTTTGCTGTGAATAGAAATTGGTGAATGGAGTCTGGGATTGACTTTCAATTATATTAAAGCGATATCTTGCTTCTGTTACTGTTTTGCCTGATTGAAGCTGAATATCATACAGAGGGAAATTGAAATTGGAAGTTGTGCCAGTTATAATGCCCTTTGCCCCGTTACATAACCGTACACGGGTTCCTTTCTTTATTTCTTCGTCCATGATAAGATTTATATTAGATAATGCAGACGATAAAGCAGACGAAAATCGCGAAAAACCGGAAGTAAACAATCAGTTGTCAAGAAAAAAAGTAGTCCCGGCATGACCTTTTCCAGTCAATAATGACCTGATCAACAGCCAATGAAAATATTGGAAATTTACAAGATAAGCCAATCAAATTAACGTAATTTTGATATCACTTTTTCATATCACACTCCGTACGGTGTAATACGAAAAATATCTATTCACGTGGGAGTTAGATAACAGGCCCCAACCATAAGAGAATTTGTAGTCTCATATAATCATGATAAAATATGGGAAATATGTAAAAAAAAAAAAAAAAAAAAGAAGGAATAGCATGACCATAAATCTGCTTTTTAATCTGAGACATGTGTGAAAACATAAATACATAAATAAAACGTAAATTTGTTATTTGCATTGGAAAAACAATGATGAATTGCCATGGTTTAAAGAATTGCAATAATTATCAATATGATTTATATTTTCAGATACACAACCAACAGTGGAGTGAGGGAGAAGTAGAGGATGATGTAAATAGTGATAGTGAAGATGACAATGGACATGTAGATATAGAAACAAACTGTTAACAGAGCAGCCCTATGAGCCTGTTGAGGTTCTCTACGTAGTGTACGAGCGGACTACAAAAAAAATTTAAGTGCGATGGTTCAGGTTTTTTATTGAATCGTTTTGAGAACTGCAGACCTCCGTCATCTGGCATCCCCCGGAAGAAGGTTACTGAACGACCAGGGGGATGCCAGCAGCTACACATTAACAAGGACAAAATGATACAATTCCTGACACCTTTGTTCCTTCAGCTGGAAAGTCCCTGGCGGAAAAGCAGAAGGCAGAAATAGACGGGCTTACCATCCAAGTAGAGGACAGTGAATTCATCATATCGAAAAAAACAAGGTACATGTAATCCAAGAAATTAAAACCTTAAATCATGTAAATAATATCATTATAAACAGCAACATGAAAACAGTGACCAAATTATGTCCATCTACTAAATGATAGAGACTAGCTACATACAATACTAGAAAAGACGACATGGGAAAGAGTTAATGATAAATTTATTTAGCCATATAGCTTTGATTAATCACATGAGACTGAAGTTAAATTTAATTTGTTACCCTGAATTTATCATTCTTGAGCATAAAATAATAGAAAATTGCTGCTTTTATACTTTGTCTTTCATTTTTGCTTAAGCATAATATCACGGGTGTAAATAAGATGACACCAAAGGCCTTATCGTTTAGCACGTTTAGTGCCCGACTTGTCTTCTTTGTTAAACATAAAATGCACATATTCATGATAATTGTAAATTAAAAGTACAACATGTACAAGTAAATAACATAGATTAATTCAGTGATTTGTTTCTTCAGTATCACAAAGTCTACAAACTCGAACATGTCTAAAGAACCAAAAAAAAAAAACAGCTAAAGAACAAAAAAAAAAAAAAAAAAAAAACAGTTAAAAAGACATTAACTTTACCAGAAGAAAGTGTGCCAGTAAGAAGGTATGTAGAAAAACATATATAATTAATATTAATCTCGATATTTAAATAACTTTCCCAGATCTAGGGATGGCATTGGAATAAAAAATTGTTGTCTGTTCCAAAGATTTTCATTACTGTGTCAGTTTAAAATCGATCATCCCTGCTTGCATGGTTAGAACCTATATCAGCTGTACTATTATACACGGTGGTCATGATCATAGTGAAAACACAAGTGAATGGATTAAAATAAAAGGAGTGTCATCATCAGTGGCGGATCCAGAAATTTTCATAAGGTTGGACCTGCTTTGGTCATGTTTTGAACAGTGATTCCCTAAATAAGCAACCAATTTTTTCACAGGAAAGGGGGGACCCAGTCCCCTCTGATCATTTTTTTTTCATTCTTTATTTCTTTTCTATATGGACCCATTAGAATTTAATAAGGATTATATTTTATCAATAAATTTCTTTTCTAATTGTTAACATACTTTGGATAATGTTTTCTTCTTGCTGGTAATATTTTTCTCCCTTTAGCTAAAATTCATGATTCTTTGAATTTTTTTCAAGATTATTTATTTAGAAAAATCAATAATACAGAATACAGGGAATATATTTTCACAGACAAGGCTGCAAGGGGCTGTTGGTGCTCTAGATCTGCTCAATTTAAAGAACGAGACAATATATTTATATTGACGTTTAATAGCAATATTTAGACCATGCAAATAATATCAATTCTGGCCCTTACAGTAATCTTCCTGTAGGTACCTGTCCCAAGTCAAGATATTGAAATTGAAGGGTTTTTTGCTATTTGTTGTATTTCATTTTATTTCTGATTTTGGTACATCATGTAGAAAGATAAATCGAGCTGTTGATTTTTCTTGTTTGAGGTATTTTAAATGTGGGTATGTAACTGGTCCCTTTGTTATCACAATGCATGCGAGTCAATGATCTACATTAAAGGTGTACCAGAATCTACATCTATAATTTCTGACTTGTACAAGTTGTGAATGCTTGGCTTTTGCTAGGGAGTTGTCTCATTGGCAGTTATACAAAATCTGTTTTTTTCATATATACAACATTGTAAAAAACAATTTCACAAGTAATAAAATATACAAAGGTACTTTATTAAACATGGTTTAGAAAGCCCCAAAATGATTGAATATTCAATTTACATAATTAACAATAATTTGTCCATATATAGTACATGTACATATGAATGCCGCTATTGCACCACTATTTTCTATGTTTAGTGACGTAAAATTGTGGTCAAAATGTTAAACTCTAATTTGAAAGTAAAGTTATAAGGATCATATCTGACATAATTATAAAGAACATGTGTACTAAGGTTCAAGTTGATTGATTTCTTAAAAACTACCTTGACCAAGAAAATTTACCAAAAGCAAGTCAGATGGACAGACCAAAATTACCAGATATCCCGAATTAGGACATTAAAAAATTTAGTAGGTTTGGTTAATAATTATCATTAAAACTTGTTTCATTTTAGGACTTATCGATACTTGGCTTACAGAAGGTTTGTAAGATGGGTTTGACACAAACTGGGAAAGAAAAACAGAAGAATTTTGCCATCATGTGTCGTTACCGCCATTAGAGGTGCATTTCCATCCCAGGAATAGTGTGGGTTTAAATATCCAAAATAAAAATATAAACACTTTGTGTAGGAATTTGTTAAAATTAATATATTATTCTGTGGTCATTTAATGCAAATATAACTTATTAAAAAGAAGATGTGGTATTATTGCCAATGAGACAACTATACACAAAAGACCAAAGTGACACAAACATTAACAACTATCGGTAACTGTACAGCCTTCAACAATGATCAAAGCCCAAGAACAAGAAAAAGAAAGAGAGGACAGTACTTGCGAAAAGAAAGCGGGACAAGTTCCCACAAGGAAAAAAAGGGAAGCCAACAGAATCAAAGGAATTCACCACAGGAGAAAAAATGTAAATTGCTCCATTTAAAAATGGACACCAAGTGGGAGGGGATAGTTATTTTGAGATCGAAAGATAAAACGAAAATAGTTTGTAAGGAAACACATACGTAACTAGAAGAAAGGTTTTTTTCAGTAGGAAATTCTTGTTGACAATTTGGACAAATATAAAAATAAATATGCATAAAATTGACATGTCTGGTGTCATGCTTAAACTGGCTTCAGTTGGCAAAAGGATGACATCAGTTCTGGAATCACCTGATCCATCGCCATCAAAGGGTTCTGATATTGCAAGGGATATGTTACCAGGGCCATCACAAAAAAAAATCTGGAATCAATTCCATTGGAAAAGTCTGATGGTGTCAGTGATTATCAGTAGATTTTTACTGGTTTCACTAAGGAGAAAAGCAACAAATGCCTCTTCAAATTTGATAAAGGAGAAGCTTCTGAAGAAGTCGGGGAAAAGGAAAGGGCTAAAAATTAAATGACTAAGTAACTTATTTTAATACATCAATTGGTAATATCTGGTGCTCGTTCTTTATTTTATGTTCCGGGAATTTTTAAAAATTGGGGGGGGGGGGGGGGGGGGGGGTTACATGAGGTTTTTTTAAGACTTTACCTCAAAAATTTTTTAGGAGTTTTCATGCAATCTCCTTTTTTGATTTTCAATAAAAATCCATGTTGTTTTAGAGTTATTACAAAGTGTTAACCAAAATATTAACATAGTGTCATTCACTTTAGAATGTCTAAAATTATTTCCTTTTAAACTTGAAAACATGTAAAATTCGTCAAAAAATTAGTCCAGTGACCAATGTTAGCTATCTTACAATCGCCAATGTCATCAGACCCGAATATCAACACTTCTTCTAATGGTTATATGCTAAACTCAAAAAAAAAAAAATATTGACACATACTACACCTTTAGATTATCATGTCAGCAGTATCTGATGTTTGGTGTGATTATTATGTAAATTTTGCTCTACTGTTACCCTCTTATATTGATGATACATGTAATGAATCAACATTATTTGAGAATTTAAATATAACGATTTCAAATAGGAAGCCTAACAAAGAGCTTTTGTCCATTCACCATTGACAAATGCTTTTGATATATTTATGTCTGTATATCTTGAAAAGAATTGGAGGTCTGCTAAAGCATTGATAAAATAGGTTTTTAATGTACGGTCATTATGCAAGTCTTTGGGTTTCGAAAGCTTAATTATATGACGAGAAAAGAGTAGGTCCGGAAAGGACCGATTTTGACTTAAATTTCAGGTTCATCGAACTAAAAAATAATTGAAAATTTGAACACTTGTCACAAATTTTACCGGAACGAACTGGCAGTATACAACATTTGGATGTTCAACATACTGAAGACCATAGGTCTCAAGAATCAAAGGATGAAAGCTCAACAAGCTAAAGACAACATTTCTCGAGAATCAAATGACGAAAGCTCAACTGCAGAGTCTGCAAGGTTGAACAGACGATAGATGATTAAAAGCATCAGTTCAAAGGCAATACGCTTCAAATTCCTAGACATATTTACCTAAAAACATCCACCAAAAAGGTTCAAAGTATGTGTTGATAATGCTCCAACCATAATTGGCCTGATCAATTCGGTTACAAAGAATAAAACTGAATATGAGGTATATATAATAGATGGGAACCTGAATATGAGGTATATATAATAGATGGGACCCACAGTATAACTGCATAAAAAGAGGCTACAAAAGGGGTCATATTTCTTCAGCATGATAGAGAAATTTTACATTAACAACATTACATACATTTTTGAAAAGGAATTTAAATTCAAATTATGTTACTTTCCCAAATGTATTTACAATTTCCACGTAACCATTTTTTTTGTGACTTTCACAATGTTGTATTGGACCCTTTGCAATGAGATACAGGAATTACATGATTGATGGCCCACATACATACTGCATACTGCATATCGCTTATATGTTCCATGGATATCTTTGAAGCTTGAACAGACAAGTTATTCCAAGTTGCTGTGTTAATGAACAGATTACCAGACCAATCTGGCCATAACGGCTATGTTTTATGCTTTTGATATGACATCCTTATTGTTTAGAACATTAAAACTGTTTACGACAATTTTATTTTGCATTACCTGTGTGCGGTAAAAAAATAGTTGTCACTCCATGTCTTCTTACTTCCAGTCCTTTATGAATTCGTCAGTTATTCTCAAAGTGTTTAAGGTTTATGATCCCTCCTGAAGCCATATTAGTACGATTTTTTCAAACTGATAAACAAATTTGTAATCTTGCAATGTATCTGGATTGTTTGCAAGAATCCCTCTATAACAATAAACAAATATTGGTTCATATTAGTTATCATTAACCTTTTATTGTACAATTAATTTAAGGGGGGCTATGGATTTTTTTCTACGCAAACTTTGTTTTTCGCAACAATCTATTTTTTTTTGCGACAAGACGAAAACAATTTTTGTCTTTCAATTTTACCATTACAAATAGTGGCAGCTCAGGGTGAAACAAACAATTTTGTTTCTCAGGGTCAAAAACAAATTAGTTTTTTCTCCAAAAACTGGAAACAAAAGTAACTGGAACAAAAAAAAAAACATAGCCTCCCAGAAAATTAAATGGTTGCTGCCTAACGTTTTACTTTTAAAATCAAATGACAATACTTTTCCAGATTATTTTCCAATACAACTTGAGTGTCCTGAGTGCAAAGTTAAAATGTTCTTATGATATAATCCTATTAACTTGGTCAGAACTCGGTCGAAACTCGCTGCATCCAATCAAAAAGCGCCTATTACATGACCAGCCGTAAATGTAGAAAGTGTTTGTAAACAATTGCCACGTGTTTTGGTACAAGTCTTTCTTTACATCCTTAAACATACGAACACATTCAATGACAATTTTGATATGTTTAATCGACTAATAAAAATTCCTTTGTATATTTCTTGCACAAATGCATAAATGTTGATGTATATTTTCGTTTCTGGCTGGCTTTACCAAGTGTGTAGAATCTGGACACTACCGTGATTTTATCTCTAAATCGAAGAGTTCAAGTGCTACCATTGGTCAAGAATAATGTTTTCGGAATGGGCGTGACAAAAATGTTGACTGCATCCGCCAAGGGCGAAGAGAACGGGAGCGTAACCCTTGACTGTCAAAGATAGGTCTCAGACTGCGCTCCAACAATACACAAGAATAAAATTAGCTAAATTATCGGTCGTTAGCTTGTTACGTGAATAAGTGTTATGACATTTGGTTGAGACATACTAAAGTTAGAAACGAAAACCAATTTTGGTGATGCACGGTCGACAGGACAGACCAGGGCAACACTTAATGCCCCCTTTGCTACATCAGTGGCCATTAGTATTCTCCAGTTTCATTTGTCTGTCTGAAATCAGAAATAGTTTATCCAAATCTGTCTGGACAAAGGAGCGCAATGTGAGACCTACTTAGATGGGCAAATTGCCAGGCTGGTGCCTAGAACAAGCGAGATCATTCTCAAATCTAGATGTAGATGGAGCGACTTTCCGAGGAGTTAGGCTGGGATAAACAAACATATTTTAAGCTGTAACCCTGTGCATGAACATTGGAAAACGTATAATTGCTTAAGGATAGAGTTCATGTTTGAAAGTTTTTTCCGTCTTTTTGGAAGATTCAAGGTTTCATATTCAGAATCCTGGACGAGAAAAGTCTGTAATTCTTTATCTCATTTAAACCAATGGCTGTTGCTGATTCTCAGCCGCATCATAAAGTAACCAATCAGTGATCAGTAATTATTTCAAGATAGCGTGTATGTCTACAGAAACTAATAGCTCCGCACCGTGATGCGAAGCAAATATTTTAATATCATATCATATTTGATATAAAGTTTAGCCAGTTGTTACACTGACCTGTATAAGTTAATAATATCCTTTTTTTTAGAATGTCCAAAATGTAGACAAGTTACCAAAATCTCAATTAGAGACAGCAGCTGAAGACCCACCTCGCTTAGTTGTCTTCCTGGATCCAGAAGAGGATGTGTCTTGCATATATGTAGTAGGGGACAATTCCCAAATATTTGGACAGACAACTAATATATTAGATGCAATTGTATTGCTGGTAGCATGTTACTATGTTTTTGATCTGGATTATCCAGCAATTTAGTCAAGTTCTTGGACTTATTCAGCATTTGGTAATAGGTGACCCTTTCACAGAGAATAAAACCAGCGCATGGATTAAACTCTCTGACGAATTATCAAGAGGAAAGTTTTCAGCGTCTGAGTAAAATAAATTTGATCATGTCTGATATAATAATTTAAATTTAGAAAAATTAAACAAGGCCCCAGGTTTGGACAGACTAAATGTTGAGTTTTATAGAAAATTCTGGGAACAGATAAAAGATTTCATAGTACCCGTTTTCAACTATTGCTTTAAAAAAGGTGAATTAACCAACTCCCAAAAAATTGGAGCTATATCTCCTCTCCCTTGATAACTATAGACCTATTACATTATTAAATTATGATGTTAATTTACTAGCTTATGCCTTAGCGCAACGATTAAAATCAGTACTTCCAAAATCATTCACTCTGATCAAAAAGGTTACATAAAAAACAGATACATTGGATTTAATATTAGACAAATCCAAGACATTATTGATTATTTTGAAAATTTTAAAGTAGATGGTGCAATTTTATTTCTAGACTTTACTTAAGCTTTCGACTCACTTGAGTGGTGTTTTATGTTTGAATCTTTGAAAATTTTGGCTTTAAAAAAAAATCATAAAATGGGTTAAAACTATAAAATTAAAATTGAGAATGGAAATGGGGAATGTGTCAAAGAGACAACAACCCGACCAAATAAAAAACAACAGCAGAGGGTCACCAACAGGTCTTCAATGTAGCGAGAAATTCCCGCACCCGGAGGCGTCCCTCAGCTGTATACTGCAGATATAAAAGGATGTATTTTAAATAATGGATGGGTGTCTGCCCCCTTCAATACATTTCGTGGGATTAGACAAGGGTGTCTTCGTTAATTTTCGTTTTATCTGTTAAAATAATGGCAATTAAATTAAGGGAAAATAAGGAACTAAAAGGATTTAAAATCAAATTAGATGGAAAATCTTGCTCACTTAAAATATGTCAATTGGCAGATGATACTCAATTGTTTTTAAAAACACACAAAGATATAAGTATAACCCTTAATATCATTGAAACTTTTGGAAGCCTTTCTGGACTCAAACTGAATAGAAATAAAACAGAAGGTGTGTTGCTTGGCAAACTTGAAAATTCAAAAGACAAATTTGAAAATATAAACTGGAAACAAGACCACATTAAAAGTCTAGAAATATATTTCGAATACAACTATCAAGATTGTCAAAAATTAAACACAGACAAGCAAAAAGATAAATGTGAAAAATTAATTCAAGGATGGAACAAACGAAACTTAACATTAATAGGAAAAATTACTGTAGTAAAGTCCTTAATTTTACCAAACCTAACATACACTGCATGATGTATGATAATAACACATGAAATAAAGCAAAAGTTCAAAATTTTAATATTCAATTTTATATGAAGTGGAAAAAAAAGATAAAGTTAAACCCTCTATATTATGTAAACCATATCTTGATGGAGGATTACAAATGATTGATTTAGATTACTATATAAATTCCTTACAAATCAGATGGGTTTTAAAACTAATAAAAAAGGAAGACATAACTGGAAAATTATTCCAAGATTTTACCTAGATAAATTTGGGAAAGATTTTCTTTTATTCAGAATGAATTTAACAAATGTTAATTTGCTTAATAAAATAGATTATAAATCTTTACCTGAATTCTATAAACAATTAATTAAAACATGGGTAGAAGTAAACGGAGGTCAAACAATCATACCAAGAAACTTTCTTGAGGTTAGACAACAACTTATATGGGGAAATATCATGTTTATATAATTTATCATGTCTATTATAGCTACACTGAATTAGTATTGTTATTAGTTAAATAATTTAAATTTGTATGTTTGAAAAATTATTAAAGTTATATAGAAGCTGATTAAGGTTGTACACTTTATTTACTTCAAGTTTGTTCTATACCAAACACAGATTAAGGCAAATAGTCAAATATTCAATACAATAACTAAATACTCTTATCATCTTGCTTGGTAAATAACAATATACAAAATGGAAAGATGTGGTATGATTGCCAAGATGGATGAATGGTTGTTTAATGTCCAGTGGCAAGTCAAATGCATATTCAGGACAAGAACATGATAATGACACAAGTTAAATAAAGATGTACATTTAAAGGTCACATGAATGCTTTTTATAAGTATAATTATTCTACTAATTTGTCTTGTAAGTCATTTATTAGTTATTTTTTTTATTCTTTTCAGAGATGTTTCTCAGATCTTTTTTTCTTTTAATTTTTTCTCTTTCTTCGGTGTGTTGTTATTCTGAGCATGGGAATTCTGTTAATGCTGTAGTGTTAAGCATATGTTAAATGATTAACACTTAGGTGGCTTTTAACACGTTCAGGTGTTAATTAAGTGTCATGGACCATTTGAACGTGTATTGGGTTTAATAAATTAACACTTTAACATGTTAATGCATTACACACTAGTGTTACTATATTAACTCATAGCATGTTATAGAGCATTAATACCAGTGTTAATGGATAAACGCAAGTGTTATGGATTAACACATTAACATGTATATTAAGTGTCATTCCTCGGGTGTTAATAATAGCGTAAAAATATTAACACTTGTTTTTACAGTGTATGTCAGTCAGTGGGCCCCCACTTATGATTGATTGATTGTTGGTTGCTTAACGTCCAGTGGCAAATATTTCATGCATATTCAGGACGAGAACAAGTTTACAATAAATACAATGGTAGGTCTTCTCATAATAGAGGCCATTCGGGATGATAGTCGGGGGAAATTTAGACTGCCACTGGAAAATGAGGGTAAATTGGAAAGGGACAGAAATTTGGCCTTGCAACAGGCCACCTACGGACCCCTCAAAGAGTTGTTGCAAGGGTTCTTAACGTGCAAAGAGCGTGGAACTCTCTTTACACGAGGCATCGGATTTAACGTCCCCATGTGACCGGAGTTGACTGCGAACTTGATACATCCCGCACAGCCAAACGGACGCCCCACTTCGGCAAGCGTTTTACTGCCGGTCGGAAGAAGACCAAGTGACCATATTTCTATTCCCCAGTCACCCTTGCCCCCCCCCCCCCCCCAACTTATGAAAATTCCTGGATCCGCCACTGGATATATATACGAAATGGATATAATCTGACCAATGGAAGCTACAGTTTCCCATAAAATTAACCTCAATATTCTGAAGATAGTTTAACTTGTTTTATGATATCAAATAGTTATGAGTCTCTCAACCGGTTATGCTTATGATAGCTTTGTCTGTATCAATGAAATAACCAAATATGTCAATGTATAACTGGGAGACCATGTGGATACAACCACTTTGATCAATAAGTATAAAAAAGATGTGGTATGATTGTCAATGAGACAACTATCCACAAAAGACCAAAATGACACAAACATTAACAATTATAGGTCACCGTACGGCCTTCAACAATGAGCAAAGCCCATACCGCACATAGTCAGCTATAAAAGGCCCCGAAAAGACAATGTAAAACAATTCAAACGAGAAAACTAACAGCCTTATTTATGTAAAAAAAAAATGAACGAACAACAAATATGTAACGCATACACAAACGACAACCACTGAATTGGCTCCTGACTTGGGACAGGCACATACATAAATATTGTGGCGGGGTTAAACATGTTAGCGGGATCCCAACCTTCCCCTAACCTGGGACAGTGGTATAACAGCACAACATAAGAACGAACTATACAAATCAGTTGAAAAAGGCTTAACTTGTTTAACTCAGGTGGCAAAATCTGTACACACGCTAATATCAGAATCGGTGACAAATCCATAAATCTATATACATAAAATTTCTTTCAATTCACCTCAATTTAATTAGTGGTCATATTAAGTAAATATATATTAAGCAGAACTTCATCCAAAAAAGGGGAACGAGAATAAAAATATATATGAACTTCCATCCAAGGATTTGTAGTCTTTAACTAGTATACCTCGTCATATGTTCAGTAAAAACCAAGATGATCAGAATGCAGATCGTATATGCCTATATGGTGAGAAGCTGAATGTTAAACTTAAAACAACAAAAATATGTTTAATTTAGATTGCATATCTACTAAGATATCTTCAAATTTCACAAAGGTGTTTTCCATAGATGTAAATGACATGACCTATATCTAAAATTAAAACTTTGATTACCATTGTTTAGAACAGAGGTAGCAAGTGATGGCAAGTGAATTAGCAAACCAATGGTTTACATCAGCACATTCAATAATATGTCCTCTAAACAAAAGATCTTCAATAGCTTATAAAACAAAATCACTGTATGTAATAGCAGAATAATTGTTTTGTTAACAAACGTACAGCCGTGTAGTACAAAAAAGTATTTTATAAGCGTGTAAAATGGTATCGGTATTTAAATTGTCGGTAATGAAATCATGACAACCAATGTTATACCAAAAATCAATATGTCTCTATAATCTATCTCTGAAGATAATTTTAGACTCACCTTGTTCATATTCAAAGTAGTCGTGTTTGAGAAAAGTGTGCACTCGATTGACTACCAATATAAATATTTAAATACTCATCTTATATAAATAATTCCTTATTTGGACCATCGACTGTTTTCGAGTTGAATAGGCATCTATTCCTCAAATATTAGTTATCCACAACCATAGCAGGCTCCTTCCTGAAACTTAGACTGACTTCGGCTCATGCTGGACATGTTGCAATATAACGGGATAACGGCATATACAACCGGGATGAGGTTCTCGAAAGGGCTACTATTGAAACTTTAATTGTTGTTTACTAGTGTTGAAAATGTCCTGTTGTGAAACACCATGCAGGAGATTCCTCAAGTAATGGAGAATCTGAGTTCATTGTAAAATTCAAGGCAGCAATACCAAGAATAAACAATAATGATACAATAGGCAGCGTACCAAGAAAATTCGACTGCTCAGATTTACGATGTCGTGCTGAATGATAACATAGGCATTAAATACCGCGAAAATAATTTTGAAGCGGGAAAACATTACGCCCTCTATGCTACATATGATGAAACACCCAGGAGAAATTAATTTCACTCTAATGCACTGCCTGTTTAAACGAATGAAATTATAATTAATTTCATTTAAAATGATTGATATGTACATTTGTTTGAGTTGCAGGTAGAAAATTCGAAACGATCTAAGATGTCCAATGAAATGTCACCATAACCGTAATTTGACGTTCGCGTTAAAATAACGTTAAACTGTATACGAATTTTCTTGAAAAATTAAAGGATTTTTTTATCCCAGGAATTTTGGATCCTCAATGCTCTTCAACTTTGTACTTGTTTGGCTTTATAAATATCTTTGATTTGAGCGTCACGGATGAGTCTTTATGTAGACGCGCGTCCCCGAGGGTATATATAACCAGCCCAGTAGTCAACACTTCGGTGTTGACATGAATATCAATAAGGTGGTAATTTTTATAAATTTCCTGTTTACAAAACTTCTTATCCAAAAGAATAGATTACCTTAGTCGTATATGGCACAACTTTTGGAATTTTGGATCCTCAATGCTCCCTTCGACATTGGGCAATTGCTGTTACAAACTTTTGACAATAGTTGTCATTCAGGTATGTTTCCCCTATGTCCAACCCTTTGGATTTATTCAATTGACAAAGGGAAACATAATCTGTATATGATCTTCCTGACTTAGCAATAAAGTGGGCATTTTCAAATTACAATTTCAACTTAGAGATTGCTATTCAAAAGCATTACAACTTTGGCACCCTCCGATTCTTCGTTTGGCCCACTATTAGCGTGGAAAGGTTTTTTATATGGCCATCAGCTTTGTCGTGAGATAAAAGGGTGTCCAAACGAAAACGTGTACACCCCTTTACAATTGGGCCACTCTTCTGACCATCAAATTCAAAACAAATTTTACAATACATCTTAATGTGACTGTCATCATAGTTCAGCTAAGGAAACTTTGCACACCAACTTTGCTGAAAAACTCTTTTTGTAGTTTCGAAATGGTTTTAGCTTTCTTTGATGGAGGAGGAGACCGAGAAATTTGTGTTGTCGACATAGATTTTAACCTTGGTCAATGTCATTCTACTTACCGTAATTGTTGCATACTTTCATGCGCAGAAAAGACCGAATTATATAATCGGAATGGTAGGGAAACAGTTGAACTCGACCCGCGGAAAACTCTGTCCTTTTATTGATGCTTGGCACAGTATCTTTAAAGAATGATCTTTATATGATTAATAATAAAAAACAATAAAAAAAAAATGTAAATGCAGTCTAATTAATGTTTATTTTAAAACAGGTTTGTGATAACTTCGTGCATTCTTACTAAGAGGAACGAGTAATCGTATCATACGGTCCGAATAATTTAAGGCTGAGTTGACTATAAATACAAATTTTACCTCCCAGCGTCAAATAAACTGATTTGCAGAACCAGTGTATACATTATTTGACGAAGTTGTCAGATATGACCGGCATTTAGGACGTTACTTTGCCAAAAGTACAACAGATTGATGTTGAATTGTTCAATCAAAATTAACTAGCCCCTCGGGCTACCGCGCCACGGACATTTACTAGCCCGACACAAAAGTTACTAGTCTCGGGATAGCGGGCTAGCGTTAGTGACGAACCCTGTTAAGCTTTGGTTTCAGAGATATAAACCAAAAACTGCTGGAATTTCACATGTATATTATGCTTGTCAAGATGGTTCATTGTGTATGATAGGTTCATTGAACTGATGTCAAGAATTGTGGATGATGGTTGACTGGTTGACTATTATCCTCTTTCCTGACATCTTGACAAGTGCGATGACATATGCAATTAGCCAGTCTTGTGGGTCACTCATGAAATTAAAATCAACCTACAACGCCATGGCTAAAAATGAAATAAAAACAAACAGTCAAACAATAGTACACATGACACAACATAAAAAACTAAAGATTAACAACCCGAACCCCACCAAAATTTAGGATGATCTCAGGTGCCCTGAAAGGGTATGCAGACAAACATGTAAAAGTATGAAAATCAAAAATAACTTCCATCATTTATAATAATAGTGTTTGTCAAATGATCGTTATTTTCGCAGGACCAGTGGATTTTCAGGAGTGCGGCTGGCCACAACACAACACGAAGTAGTTTTTTTCAGCACTGCCCGGTTTTTGTCATGTGTACTTTCAGCATGTTTTTTTTTTATTTCAATTTCATCTAAGACATTAACTTTAGCACTAAACTGTGCATATCTTTCAACTGAAAAATATGCTTTTTACTTGATTGATATTTTTTTCTAGTTTTCTCGTGGAGTCGGTCCCAAGACACACAGCAGCATTGACAAATTCAGGAGAAGTGGTAATATGTCTTCAGCCAAACAGTTCATAATATTTACATATGTATCCATCTTTAGATACACTAAAGTAAAACCATTGGTATTTGTTTTCATATTTTCAATCCTAATTCTATCTTATTCATTCAAATGTGACGTCATTTTTCATTTTTTTATGAACTGTTTTACAAATTCAAATGACGTCATTTTCTACAATTTCAAATATGATGTCACTTGGCGCTGAGGTTAAAACTTATTCGGATGTGTCTACTTTTTGTGTTGCAAATGTCTGGTTATGTATTGTTTTTCAGTTTTTTCCTGTAGTTAGTTAATACTTCAGTTTTCAATAATTTTACCTTGAAACAGGTTACCTACGGACTCCTCCACGAGTTTTTGCAAGAGTTCTTTAACATATTTCTAGAAAGTTTTCTGGTATTGCCACTAAAATGTTGGCAAGTAGAATTTTGATATTATTGTCCATTTGTTACTTCTATATGGTGGACATGATAAAGCACAACCATTTCTTTAGTGGCATTAATCATGTATCTGAAAGAAATATATGTGCGGGATGTATTAAGTTCGCAGTCACGCAACCAACAATTAATCAATATAACCATTTGACTCGTTTTGTTTTGTTACTGTGTAAATTGATTTGCACAATCCTACTGTTTGTATATTTTTTTGTTGATATGGGAAATCTGAACAGCAATAACTTATTTTACTGCATTTTAGATAACAATTACCTAATTTACATACACATATATTTTTCAAATCATACCTTCAAAGAGACCGTCAATTGCATATATTTCTCTGTTATTGTAATCAGTCATGAAAAATTGGGGTTTCCAATTTACGTTCCATTTCTTTATTATCTCCAAGGCTTCTCTTACATCAGATTGACTTTCTGTAGCGGTGATGAACGATGCTACAATTGAATGACCAATGTTGGTTTGGACACAAATGATAAAATAGAGGTAAGCTGTAGTTTGATGTTTTATAAATAGCATTCCAATGTAAGCTCGTCAATCTTTTTTGCAAGCTTGTTTGTTGCACAAATAGGAAGTCAGTACTATTATCATTTTCTTGCTGGTATCTGATGGTCCTAGTTTTCTTGGCTAGCAGTATTGTCAGTTTAAGCTACTTTCACACGTAGGGTATGTAGTTGTACTTTGTTTTATTAGTTTCCATCCTGTGACAGTTATTGCATTTATTTTTGAAATAATTGATTGGGATGTCAACTTACGAAGTTCTTAAGTGGGAACTATCATCAGGAAATTTCTTCTTTAACTAATCTACAATGAATCCCAAATTGTCTTGGTCGTCCTTAGAGTATCTACAAATATAAACAAGATTACAGATTTGTTAACATCTTCAAAAGACTTTAATCACCTTCAATTCTAATATATTGCTGTTTGTTGTCTTAAAAAAATATACTCATACAATTTTGTATGACATTGATAACCTACGATAGTTTCCTGGTCTGTGCATCTTTTCCTTTGTTCTTCCGTCCATTTGTCCCGCTTCAGGTCAAAGTTTTTGGTCAAGGTAATTTTGATGAAGTTGAAGTCCAATCAATTTGAAACTTAGTACACATGTTGCATATGATATGATCTGTCCAATTCAATGCCAAATTACAGTTTTTACCCCAATTACACGGTCCACTGAACATAGATAATGATAGTTCGAGTAGGGCATCCATGTACTTGGCACACATTCTCGTTATTTATTAATCAGAACAGTTAATATATATTTTTTATATTTTCAGATTGAAAAATACCTGGTGCTTGACAGGGTTCTGTCTGGTTGATTTTTAATGTCCCTGCCATGAGGGTAATATCTTCTGTTGCATTGCTCTATCTGCTGACAAACATTCTGATGTGTCTTCATTTCTTGGACCGTTCTTACTTCTTCCGTTTGTTTTATTTTTAAGATGTAAGCTGTAACAAAACTTTGTTCATTAAAAAGTATATTTTTATTTATTTTTTTGTGCATTGCATCTACATCCTTGAATTAGTTGTTTTTGCTCCTACGAATAATCCTGTTATGCCACATTTATGGATATCATACTTTCGATAACTTATTAGTTGACCTTGATGGGACGAAATTATTTTCCAAAATGGACCTTATAAACATGGCGTTTGGAAATTTTTCCAAACGTTTACTTTTCTAAGGTTAATTGTATCAAATATTGGCAGTCCAATTTTGCTAATTACTAGTTATAAATAAATACTTGTATTGATGCGAGTTATTTTGCAGTTTGAAATTTTCATCATAGTGAATTTCTGTAAACTAAAATTGATTGATTGTTAGTTGCTTAACGTCCAGCGGCAAAAATGTCATGCATGTTCAGGACGAGAACAAGTTAGCAATAAAAACAATATATAGGTGTTGTTATAATAGAGGCCGTTCGGGATGATGGTCGGGGAAATTTGGACTGCCACTGGAAAATGAGGGTGTATTGGATATGGACAGACATTTTGCTTCTTGTTAACTCGTTTTGATTTCAAAGTTAGTTTTCAGATCTCAAGAGCATCTGGCCTTTGTTAGACTTGTATTATTTATAATTGTAGTTTCTTGTGTACAATTTGGAATTTAGTATGGGGTTTATTATCACTGAACTAGTATATATATTTGTTAAGGGGTCAGCTAAGAACTCCTCCGGGTGCGGGCATTTCTCGCTGCATTGAAGACCTGTTGGTGACCTCCTGCTGTTGTCTGCGCTATGGTCGGGTTGTTGTGTCTTTGATTCAATCACTTATCAAGTAAATCACGTTGTTCATATTATACCGAAATCTTTGCTATCGGACTAAATAACTTATATGTAATATTCAGTAACTGAAATATCTGATGTCATTACGGAAAAATAATAAGAACTAAAAAGTGGTGATTGGGAAAATTCTCTTCTGAAGTTAAAGGGAAAATGTTCTCAAAGATGCTTTGTGAATCATAAGAAATGCGTAATCTCCTGAAAAATTCTTTTGTTAGAGAACTTGGAGTAGATTTAGGTGACCTTGGAAGGGATTTCTGGAGTCTCATTCTGTACAAACCCTTTTGCTCTATGTTCATGAAAGGTATTTGACATATTTGTCAGTCATATTAAACAGAAATAGCAATAAAATGTATTAATGAACAGAATACTTGGTTTTGTTAAACAATTCACAAACGATAAAATCCATCAATATAAATAAAATAAGGAAGCCTGTCTGGTCTACATATGCAGGTGATTTAAACGTTATTCAGTTTTCAATGACGATTATATAGCGTCTGGAATCAAAAGATTTGTCTATGGAAAGAGTAGTTGTAACCAACGGATATAAGCTTTTTGGAGTATTCTCAGGAAACAATTCTGCGATTGATGGATGAATTTCTTCAAAGACAACAGATAGAGGAATGTATGATGAATATGATAATCTTCTCATGAAATGTTTAAGGTTTTGTTTTACAAAAGTTATACGTGCAGGATTAAATAATACAGCTTCACAGTGAAATGAACATAGATTGCAGGTTAAAAATAATGACGAAGGACCACCTGGTATTCCCGAGTATTTCTGTCTATAAAGTTATAAGGAGTTTAAAAGTTCTCACAAAACAAGTAACATTTTGCACATACACTCATCATAGATACCAGGATTGAAATTTTACGTCAGACACACGTTTCGTGTACAAACAGACTCAACAGTGATGCTCAAATCCCCCCAAAAAATAAAAAAATTAAAAAAAAAATAAAGTACGAAGTTTAAGACAAATGATTTTCAACAGAATAGAGTGCTTTCAATAATTATTTTTTTAAAATCCAGAATGCTAAATAGATGAAGACAAAAGGTGCTGGAGGTCACTGTGAACGAAGATCCAGCTTGAGATGGCAATATTATTAAAACAATTGGGTAAAAGAAAAGAAAGTTTAAGATACTGCTGTCAATGCCGTTTAGCAGCTGGGGCTGTTACAAAAAGTAATTAGTATGGGGGATCTATTATACTGAGCATTTGTTAAAAACAATTTTGAGACTCAACTAAACTTATCTATTCGCTATATTTGTTCTGAACAAACGCACTATACACTTACTTAATGAATGTTCGCTTGCATGGGAATAAACTATCAGTGGAATATACTACGTCTGCAATCAGTTTAACGGTTGCTGGTAACCACGGTCACAGAACATGCAGAAGAACTGCTAGTGGATTGCTGTTGAAAAATACTGTCCATATCACCATTTTCATCTCCCGGCTCACTGCATTCAACAGACGACTTTATTTCGAGCTATGGTTTTCAGAGGAGTCTCTAATTTTTGGTGGATTTGCTGCCCTCATCAAATGCAATAAAAACTTTCTTGTATTCAGACTACTGATATCAGCCGGATAATATCAACATGAAAATTTCTGAAATTTCAATTCGATCTTCAACATAACACAGACTATGAATATTTTAACAATAAATGTTTAAACCATCTAGAATTGAAAACCATTGAGGTATTATTCTACCAAAAAGTTACAAGTCCAATATTAATTGACAATACAATATTGTTCATAAATGTCAAACATATGTTTATAATTTTACGGCACTGATCTCCCACCTAAGAAGAAATTAGAAATCAACTTCCTTCAATTTAGTATTATTCTTCAAGTGTATCCTTCATGGAGGCCCTGATTTAACAACACGTGTATACATTTTCGGCATGGTTCGGTTATGTAAATCTAATAACAAGTGTATAATATCGCCATTGTCGAAGAATCTTGGGTTGGAATAATATGCCGTGTTTTATATATTTTTATTTACATAATTTGACAAATGGCGTCAAATATGTACGTTTAATATGAAGTAATTATCAAATGCATAATAAAAACAAAAAGCACGTGTTCGTATCTATATATATCATGGTTAGCTCACTTGCTAACCCAATGCATAATTAATGATATGGATAGGCATGCAACACGATATGATTATCAATTAGATTGATTGATTGATTGTTGGTTGCTTAACGTCCAGTAGCAAATATTTCATGCATATTCAGGACGAGAACAAGTTCACAATAAATACAATAGGTAGGTTGATACAATAGAGGCCATCTGGGATGATGGTCGGAGAAATTTGGACTGCCACCGGAAAAGGAGGGTATATTGGATAGGGACAGAAATTTTGCCTTGCAACAGGCCACCTACGGACCCCTCAAAGAGTTGTTGCAAGGGTTCTTAACGTGCAAAGAGCGTGGCACTCTCTTTACAGGAGGCATCGGATTTAACGTCCCCCTTCTGACCGGACGTGACTGCGAACTTGATACATTCCGCACAGCCAAACGGACGCCCCACTTCGGCAAGCGTTTTACTGCCGGTCGGGAGAAGACCAAGTGACCATATTTCTATACCCCAGTCACCCTTGGGGTGAATTTAGAAATAAGTTGTCAAGCTATTTGAACATGAAAACAAAGGATAGATAAGATAATATAGTCACTCATAAACCTGTATTTGCAGGTCTTTAGTCTTTTGAGTAGAGTTGTCTAATTATTTTTCTATTTATACATAAGCTGATTTACATGTATTCAAGTTTTTTCGAAAACTTTAAAACCAATACGCCTTAATTCACCATATTGACAAAAAACATTATTTCATTTTATATATTTAAATGCAAGCATCATATTAAATTGAAATAAAGACAGAATATGTGCAGAGCAACATATAACCACCCCCCGCCTTTTTCCGCTTAGGAACATATTGCAATGTTAAACTCAGTATATAAAGACAGATAGAGTGCTTCCTTTTTGTGTTTTGAGCTACAGGACATCCGAATATATTGCCACTACTTTCCCAATTAAATGAAAACGTGTTTTTTTTAAATCTTGGTGCCTATATTTGTTGACAGTAAAACCTAATACCCATCTAAACCTGCTTAGCTCACCTATCAAATAAACAATTAAATGGATGTTGAAAGATGCTAGGCGCCATCTTCACCTTGTTTTAGGGTGTGAATTATTCGTTCAATGTTGAAGATTACTTCGACTTTCAAGATGAAGATTAGGAATAAAAGCCCTGTTCATTGATAATTTGTATTTTATCTATGTATTTTGTGCAATTTTTTCCAATGAACATTTACTCTATATCCCTTTATTTTCTATAACAACAGAGGAAAGAGCAAAAGTTATTACCATTAGGTCAAAATTGTATATCTCTGTATAAACGAAATAGGTTAAAAATCGAAGTATTTACTAACATCACACAATTATTATTCTGTCTCTTAATTAAATTTATATAACAGTTTCAATGCAACTTCAGTGTTCGTTTTTGATAATATCTATCAACTTAATCATTTGAGCTTTCATCAATAATTCCTTAAATTGTCTTTTATCTAAATAAACTTATCAACGGTTCATGTATATCAGAATTGTGACATGTAAAATATATAACTTATTTATAATTAAAGAATGTCCAAACATTTGGTCTTTAATGTAACCCATGCAGGTTAATCAAGAATCAACAAAATATAACTAATTCGCTTATACAATGACTCAATATACTAGTTTTTAACCAATTATCATAATTCATCATTTTAGTGGGTAAAAAGAAAAAACGATGGCTATGGTAAAAAAATTGAGAATGGAAATGGGAAACGTGCCAAAGAGACACCAACCCGACCATAGAGCAGACAACAGCAGAAGGTCACCCACAGGTCTTCAATGCTTAGAATGCTTCTGCTATACAATTATAGGCAGTTTTTGACAATACAATGCACATATATGGGTTTTTATTATCATTAAGGCATGCTTAATTAATGAAATCTTCACAATTGTAGCATTTTGTTTTTTAAACGGTTTCTGGCTTAAATAAAAGTGGCCGCATTTATGTTCATTCTTGATATTTAAATATAAATTGTATTTGATGATAATACATAATATGTATAAAGATAAAGGATGAACACGGATGTGGCCACTTTCATTTTTGACAAAAAAAGCATCTGAAAAGTGTCTTTTTTTTAATATTTGATAGATTTGTCCAGCTTAAATCGGAGCGATTTTAATGAAATAGACACTTAAACAGTGTCCAAAATCTGTCGTCAGATGAACCTGAAATTTGAGGCCAAAATCGGCACTTAATAGACCTACTCCTTTGTTAAAACATTTTTTGCAAGATGTATTTTTCATTCTAAGTGCTAACTGGAGTATTATAACTATGTTAGAAGTTTTTTTTACGAACCATTCAAGTATTACCACTCTTAAGTGTATTTGGTAAACACTCTTCCAGATAGAAAACTTTCCACTCAAAAGAAGTATATCTAAAAGACAATTGTACAAAATAATTGTTATGTCTTGTTCAGTTACAAGAAATGATAGAAAGAATTTGTTAAATAATGATTTAGTTTTCACAGATTCACAAAATGCATGAACAATTGCTTGATATATTGCCTAAGATTTGGCTTTGTACTTGAGTTTTTTAAACAATTTGACTTGCTACAAATTGCTCCAACTTACCAGCTGAATCTCCGTCTGCATATGGCGATGTACTTAATATCAGGATTTGTATTAAAAGTATGAAGTTGTTCTATCTTAGATTTAATTCCCTGATGTAAGGTATCATCTTCAAAAGCAGAGCATTCTTCAACACTGAGAGAAGCCTTTTTTTCAATGGATACCTTAATTACACTTCTGTTGAGAAAAATTTTACCACGGCCATGCCAAACTTTGCTATTTCCTAAAAAAAGAAGAGTAGTCTATAAAATTTGCTTTTACCTTGCTATAATAAGTCCATATTGTAACAAAAGAACCAAAAATAAACTGACAAATGTGTGAAATTTGATATATCTTATGTAGACATTTCGTCCCCGAGGGTATCACAAACCCAGAAGTCATCACTTCGGTGTTGACATAAATATCAATAATATGGTCATTTTTAAAAATTTCCTGTTTACAAAACTTTCAATTTTTTGAAATTATCCCAGGCGTAGATTACCTTAGTTGTATATGACACAATCTTTTTTGGAATTTTGGATCATCGATGTTCTTTCAATTTTACTTGTTTGGCTTTATAAATATTTTGATATGAGGTCACTTTTGCATTGCCTAATTAGTATCAATGGTAAAGTTACTTATTTACCATTCAAAATGTGCAAGCATAGTTCTTGATAACAAACCATTTTAAAAGTAGATTTTTTACACCCTTAGCCTGTTCTTTCCATCTTAGGGCTCCAATGGACGACAGCTTTCTATTCTTTACGAGGGTTCTAGAGACAACACAGATGCTAGAGTTGCTCATAAAAGGAAACCCTTATATCTTCAAGATTTATCAACTGATAAAGCTGATTTAGTTAACCTGCAAATTGCAAACACCAGCAGGAATTTAATTAGCGTTGGTGTACAGACAGACAATGTTGTTATCGCTTCAGCATTTCACCAATGGCAGCTTAGTAAAACATCTTCAACAATAGCCACCATGACACAAACTTCACTTCTAGACTTAACATCATCAGCTCAACAAACAGATAATTTAGGCCAAACTCTGACTAGCCCCATAGATGTTTCATCAGAGGCAAAAGACAACAGTGTCTCCGGAAATAACTATATCATTTCCTATTGTTAATTATCCATTTTTAGATGGTGACGTTCCCTTGTCACCATCTTATGGTGTTTATATATCTCAACTTGTACGATTCGCTCGTGTATGTAACAATGTATTAGATTTTAGCGAGAGAAATTTATGTATTACTGAAAAATTATTACACCAGGGTTTTCGATATCACAAACTGGTCAAAACATTTACTAAATTTTATCACCGGTATAAGGAGATAATTCGTAAATATAACTCAACATGCAGACATCTTATACGTTCAGGTATTTCACATCCAAAATTTTATGGAAATATTCTTTATAAAGCACAAAAATGTCAGTATTCTCCTCAGAAACTAACAAAACCTTTAAATAGACTTATTAAAAGGGGATATAGTTACGATACTGTTGTCAGGTCATTAAAGATTGCATATTTTGGCTTTAACATTGATTCACTGATAGGGTCTTTGCATCGGAACTAAACACATTTATTTCTAAAAAAACAGTTGTTGGCATGACACGGGTTATGTTCTTCTCATATATTTTATGATAGTATGATACTAAACCCCTAACGGGAGGGATTGTACCTGATATTCATATGATGAAGACATAATCTTTCAATCAGTTTAATTGAGGTCTGGAGCTGGCATGTCAGTTAACTGCTAGTAGTCTGTTGTTATTTATGTATTATTGTCATTTTATTTATTTTCTTTTGTTACATCTTTTGACATCAGACTCGGACTTCTGTTGAACTGAATTTTAATGTGCGTATTGTTATTCTTTTACTTTTCTACATTGGCTAGAGGTATAGGGGGAGGGTTGAGATCTCATAAACATGTTTAACCCCGCCGCAATTTTGCGCCTGTCCCAAGTCAGGAGCCTCTGGCCTTTGTTAGTCTTGTATGATTTTAAATTTTAGTTTCTTGTGTATAATTCGGAGTTTAGTATGACGTCCATTATCACTGTACTATTATGCATATTTTAGGGGCCAGCTGAAGGACACCTACGGGTGCGGGAATTCTCGCTACATTGAAGACCCATTGGTTGCCTTCGGCTGTTGTTTGCTCTATGGTCGGGTGGTTGTCGCTTTGACATATTCACCATTTCCTTTCTCAATTTTATAACTATTGTAAATGAGAAAGCAACAGTACAACATCAAGACGACACCAATGCTACAAATGAAGATACCGGTTTGATAGACATTTTATTTGATTATGATGATAGAACAACAACTCAAGCCAGCCCAATTGCCAGTAATAATGATTCTTGAGACATTGTACTTTCAACCACAACACAAGACAACACCATTGCTATAAAAGGTAAAACATAAATTGGACAAGATCATTAGCCTATAAGAAAAGAATCAAAAACCAAGACCTACAGTATATTTCGTTGCTGCATTTTATAAGAGGCAAATCAAGATGACATTGTCGTCTTTCAGTCATCAGAAGTCGAAGAGCAAAACCAGCCAACAATAACGCAGTTTTATCCACCTGTAAATGACAAACAACCACCAACAGTTCTTGGTAATCTAGCTTTTGATATAGATACACCAAATATCCAACCATAAGTAAACAACTTGATCTCTTCCTTATGTTCTAATTCGTAACCTCAACCGAACATAAAACATTTATCAATATAATACAAAACTCTCACATGGGAGTAGCCACTTGCAAAAGTCAAGTGCATTTTTATTCAGGTAATAAGTACACGTAATTCATTGTTTATCAATGAGAATCATGAAAATTGTCTTGTCTCTATAACTAGCACTGCAACATCAATGTCTGCGACTCTTCTTGGACTATCAACCTGTAAATAAATAATTTTCATAATTATTTATTTGGAAAAAGCATCTAGAGCACTTGACTGCAATGACTCGAATGACTTTAACTACTATCAAACCACCCGTGCATGAAATTCTTCCCGCATACTTTATATATCCAATCCAACAGACCTTTCTATATATAGCACAAACACATGGTCCTTACCAAACTAAACAAACTAGCATCGATATATGTACAACTTTGATAAATATAATTATGTTCTAATTCGTAACCTCAACCGAACATAAAACATTTATCAATATAATACAAAACTCTCACATGGGAGTAGCCACTTGCAAAAGTCAAGTGCATTTTCGAAAAAACAAAGATCGGGCAAAAGTATGATCAGTTTATTATAATTAAATACCTAAATTCTGAGATATAGATAATTGAGTAATAATGTTTTCCTTCACATATCCATCTTTAGCAGATTCGGATAAATCTATCTGTCATGTTTACACCAACTATGCACCAAGCTTTGAAACCATAATTATAAAATAATTCATCCGTATGAAAAACCTATATTCAAAATAAACTAGTTTAGTACTATAGTGTAAAGAGTAAATCTTATGAAGTTATGGCATATTATAGACATTCGACATGTAACATTCAGATACATTACATTGACCTTGAACAAGCAGTGCCATGTAGCCCAGCGGTATTGATTCAGCATACATGTTGTTTTTTCTGTCCAAGCGGTATTTTTATTTTTGTATTCTAATCAATCAACATACCTTCAATGGTATTCTAGCTAAGTGGTAATCCGTATTGTTATTCTAGCCAAGCTGCAACCTGTATTGTTATTTAGCCAAGCGGCAATCTGTTTAGTTATTATAGCCAAGTGGCAATCTGTATATTGTTATTCTAGCTATGCGGCATATCTTAAGCATTACTCTAGCCAAGAGGCAATCTGTATTATCATTTAAGCCAAGCGGCAATCTATATATTTATTATAGCCAGGCGGCATATCTTAATCGTTACCCTAACCAAGCGGCAATCTATAAAGTTATCATAGCCAAACGGTAATTTGTATTGTTATTCTAGCCATGGTACATATCGTAAGCGTTACTCTAGTCGACCAACAATCTGCATTGTTATTCTAACCATGCTGTATACCTTAAGCTTAAATCTGACCAAGCGGCAATCTGTATTGTTATTTAAGCCAAGCGGCAAGTTTTATTGTTATTCTAGCCATGCGGCATAAAAAGCGTTACTCTAGCCAAACGGCAATCTGTATTTATATTCAAGCCATGCGGCATATCTTAAGCGTCACCCTAGCCAATCGGCAATCTGTATTGGTATTTAAGCGAAACGGCAATCTATATATATATAGTTATTATAGCCAAGCGGCAATCTGTATTGTTATTCTAGCCAAGCGGCAATCTGTATTGTTATTCCAGCCAAGCGGCAATCTGTTATGTTATACTAGCCAAGCGGCAATCTGTATTGTTATTCTAGCCAAGCGGCAATCTGTATTGTTATTCTAGCCAAGCGGCATTCTGTATTTTTATTCTAGCCAAGCGGCAATCTGTATAGTTATTTAAGCCAAGCGGCAATCTATATTGATATTTCAGCCAAGCGGCCACCTGTAAATATTTTCATTCTAGCCAAGCGGCCACCTGTAAATATTGTCATTCTAGCCAAGCGGCAACCTGTAAATATTGTCATTCTAGCCAAGCGGCAACCTGTAAATATTGTCATTCTAGCCAAGCGGCAACCTGTAATGTTATTCTAGCCAAGCGGCTATATATCGGTAATGTTATTTTAGCCAAGTGGCAATCTATATTGTTATTTTAGCCAAATGGCCACCCGTAAATATTGTCATTCTAGCCAAGCGGCATGTTTATATTGTTATTCTAGCCTAGCGGCATATCTTAAGCGTTACTCTAGCAAAGCGGCATATCTATAATGTTTTACTAGACAATAATGTTTAGTACAAAATACATAAACCTTAACAAACTACACAAAATAAAGAAGATTTATTATTATTCAAAACCAATCAATAATATCAATATTAGATCACAATGGGTACAGCAATTACAGTGCCTTTCAAATCATTTGAACCAGACAATGATTTCTTTTAAGAACCACGAATAAAAATGTCTTTAGTATCATAGAATTCAAGCATCTCGGCCACACAATGTTGGCATAACAAATTATTCTGATATAACAAGACCAAAAATGGCGCAATATAATGTTTAATAACTATACATACTAAATGTATAGGGGGAACAACCAATTGTTGTCATCCTTCCAGTCAAAGCAAAACGCAATCATACCTGATGAACCTGGTGTATAACATCTAAAATAAAATAATTCAATTTTCGTGTTATCACTGTCAGCAAATCTGTCCATACATATAATCTATAAATTCAAAATGAAAACTGACGCCTCAATCGTCAAAATCAAAAAACCTTGCTTATAGCATCTGCTTTAACATTTTTATCTCTAGATATCCATTCAATATCTAAATTAATAGAATTCTTTACACAACTAGAAAATATTGACATCGCCAACTATGTAGTTGCGTTTTTACCACTACCTGGCTCCACTACACCCACACAATTCTGACTGCCCGTAAACCACTTCAAGACATTCCCGCATGAATAACTGACCTTGAATAGTATCTATACATAATTTTATAGCTTTCTTTTCTCTCCATATCAAACTTAATCCTGTCCCTCAACCAGTCCACATTTAAAAAAAAAAATTAAATAAACACCCGATTCTCTAATAGACATAGTCACATAAATAAGCTCCACAAGCAAAACTGCTAGCACCCGAACTGCCGAATACACAATTATATATGGAACCTTATACTGAAAAAATTATCTCCCCTTGACCACTGACCCTTTCTTCATGCATTTGAACTATATTTTATGTTTCTTTAATCACTCTGTAATGTTTATGTCATGACTTTATTGATGTTATGCTCTTATTGGGCCCTTTAATTTTAAAATAAAATATTGTATTGTATACTCTGAAAACATTTCGAATTTAAAGCAAAATTTTATGTTTCCAAAACTGTAACTCACATATGACCTCTTATACCCTCAGTCAATATAAAACTATAGTCCCATGAAACACGTGACTCAATCAATCTTTAATAATCTGGTTACATTACCTATGACAGGCGAGATAGAAATTACTCAGCCGGTGACCCCGGCTAAAAGCATGCACTAATAAAAGGGAAAACATATATATATCGAAATTGTTAACGGATTTATAACATGAGGTCTGGTTTTAACTTCTTCAATACAATCATTAACCAAAAGATCAGCAATACTCGTGATACAATTTTTTCATTATCAATAGCAGATTTATTGTTTTTACTAAAAAGAATAGCATATCCGTCTAAAATAATGTCTAACACATATGAATTTGCTTCTATCATTTTTCAATAATCGAAATATTTTTTCCGTCTACCTTTAACAGATTGTACACTAATAGATTGCTCATATTCATATGAATCCAGTTGTAAAGTATTTAACTGCTCTTTTAAATGACGTTTATCACTGGCAACAAAATCAAAATAAGGGACTGTGCAATATTTATCTGAGGGTGGGACCGGTGCAAACATGGACGGGGCACATACTTTTTTCATGCAATTAATGAGCGGGGCGCAAAGTTTTTTGTAACAAACCTTTGGCGGGGCGCACACTTTTTTAAAAACCCTTCGTGTGTGCATAAAAAAATTAAATCAGAGTATAACAGATTAAAACTATTTGTGATTTCTGTGGAAAAAAGTAACTTGATAGAAAAAGAACAATTGAATCTAAAACAAAATAACCTAATACAGTGCTTCAATATATTTTTGTGTGTTTATGCTTTTAATAATCATTTATAAAAAAAAATGAAATTCTGATCAAAATTCTGGAAAACTATAAACAATGTTTTGAAAATTAAACATATGACATAACATATGGTAATAAATGCTTATAAAACATAAAACAACTTCAATTGTATTTTAAATAAATCTTTAACATGACAAAATTAAATTCTTAAACATTAAAAGAATTACAACTTAATCTATGAAAAAGCTGAATTATGTCCCTTGGGAGTATTAATTTCCAACAAAAGTCCTTGCAAACAGTAGAAAATGAAAAATTATGTATGCCTGATATAATTAAAGATATAAACTACAAAATCAAGCACTATTGAAATATTTTCTGCATGAATTTCCAAGAATGTGAACAAATTCTTTACACAGGAGAATATAAATTCTATCTAAATTTGGCCTCAAGTGGGCCTCTTTTTTCTTAGATGGACAATTTTAACGCTGAAAATGCTTCTAGTATGATTAAATATTGCCTTACTCCATAAACAGTACAAACTTAACCAGAACATTTCCAATTTTAATAGCTAGAGAAATACCCAAATGATACATTAGGGAATTACACAGCAAAGAAGGCAAATATCTCAGTTAAAAACATTTGTCGCGTCTTGAATTCTGGTGTTTCCAATTGAACTATTTATTGCGAAAGGTGAAAAGAAATACAAAAGAACTATAGTTTGGTGCATTTTATACTCCCAGAATAAAGTTTTATATCAGTACCCATCAATTTGACTTATTATGATGAATCAGCACTTTTCTCAACACAGTATTGTTCTCAGTGAATAATTTTTATTCTTTGTGATAAAAATCAAATTTACTTATAAAAAGCTTCAAAATAGTATAAAATAACTGAAGTCTGATGCCCACTATCATTTTACACCAAATTTATGAAATTTTGGAAGTCTTTTCAAATAATTGTCTAGAAAATATTTCAATAGGTTATCAAATTTATTTTGTAAATATACACACTGCAATTATTCATAGATAAATACAAAAAAATATATTGTACCCTTACATTCAATCACAGCGCTCCTAAGTTGACTTCCTTCAAAAATAAAATCTTTATAATATTGAATTAAATGCATTTGAGTTGAAATATCAACTCTGATATACATGTATTATTGAATGTTGTGCATTTTAGTTAAAAAATATCATGTTTCCATATATGTGTTTCATTTTTTTTCCAGCGGGGCAAGGACTTTTTTTTTCATTAATTGAAGCGGGGCAAGAACTTTTTTTATAATAAATATTGGCGGGGCATACAGTTTTTTTTTTTTTTAATATTTGCTGTACACCGGCCCCACCCTCAGATAAATATTGCACAGTCCCTAATACTTATCATTCATATCTTCCTCCGCAACTTGTTGGGTTGTTAAACTTTGAACAGTTTAGTCTCCAGTGACCCATCGTCTGGCAACAAAAGCAGATGTCTGTGGATTTAGGTCCAGTGTTGTTCTCCTAGTAGACACGAAAACTACGATCAGTAGCACTAGTAACAGTTGCATTGGTATTTTCTACGGGTATAAGGAATAGTCTCTTCATTTTCAGAATTTTCCATACTAAGTTGAATGTATTAAATTGTAAGAATTCGAAAAAAGCATCTAGAGCACTTGACTGCAATGACTCGAATGACTTTAACTACTATCAAACCACCCGCGCATGAAATTCTTCCCGCATACTTTATATATCGAATCCAACAGACCTTTCAATAAATAGCACAAACACATGTTCCTTACCAAACAAAACAAACTAGCATCGATATATGTACAACTTTGATAAATATAAATAGTCACACCCCAGTCAGCTCACAAAACATTGAAACCGTGCTTTACAAGCAACATTTTAGAATTTACATCTGTATCCGACTTAATAACAATGTCCAACATACCGAATTAAGAGTAGGGATGACTGCCATTTGGGAAGTTCAAGCAGACAGTTGTAGTGCTGGTAATGTCGCTTGGAGGCTATCCAAGAAGATGTACACAGTTGACCAATAAAATGGGAGAAATTGCAGTGGTAAAAAGGGAAAGATAGCTTTGTCACCAAGAAGAAAACATGTCATTGAGCATGCCATTATTGACTGTTATGGGCCTAATCCAGAAAATCTGACACGGGGAATGATAGCTATAAATACCGGTATAAGGAACATGTCTAGAAAAACAACAAAGCCAGCAGCTTAACTCAACACATAATTCATTGCACAGGGAAGAGTACAAGTTGAATTACAGTTGATTGTAAATCTTATTATATTGTAACTTTAAGAAATTGTAAAGTGAAGAAGAGATTTCAAGTGTTGATAATGAATTTGAGGTTTTCAGTCAGAAATATATAGTTCCTCAACAAATTGTTAAGAATTAACTATTGCATATGGGAACACTTAAATTAGACAGAGAGAAAAGTTCCTTTTGTACCCTTCATATTTTTCTGTTGATACATGTATTACTCTTGAGAGTTTTTAGACTTTTTTTATTTCACTTAATTCTTGAAACATAAGATATGTAAGTACAATATTTAACAAACAAATAAAAGAGAACTATAAACATATTAACATTTTCATGATTAAGAAAAGTCTCACAAATTACTTATTAGTATTTTAGATTTGATCATATGCTATTGTTATTGCAGGTTTATTTATTCTTTATGGAACTCCTGTAAACCAAGACTTTTATAATGGCACCAAACATAGTTTTTTTTCTGAAATATCAGAAGTTTTTGATGAATAAAGAAGACTATGAGGAATTTATTTTATTTTGGCAATATAAGATACTCATAGATGTTGATACACCTGAGTGTTTACCACTTGACATTAGATGTTACTTTTAAACTGAGTTGTATTTATATACCGGTGTGTATTTTTACTTTATAATTAAACATCATTTAGTAAAACTTATGATATATACTGATTAATTGATTGACATTGACTGTATTGTTTTTATTGGTACTGGAATTGTAAGACACACATTGATTGTGTCACTTGAATTTTGTTTTTCAAAAACTTTATGAATTTTTTAAGGAAATCATCTAAAATTATTTATTACATATAGGCTACATTTGGATTTAATTTTTTCATGTAAAATTTTGTTGAAATTTCACTTAGAATTTGATTATGTAGTTAGATTTCGAACACATAAGTGTACTTGCATTAGAGATTTTAAAAGTGTGACACATATATGTAGGTAGAAGAGTAAAGAGTTACTAGTAGTCTACGGTTTGTAATTGATATGTATATATACATGTATTATATTGGACTTTGTAAATACATACATTTTTAAGATTTTGGAAAAGAAGTCATTTTACTATTGAAAATTGGAGACATACATATTTTAATATATACCTCTTATTTAAACCATATATAGTGATGAAACTTATATAGAGACATCATATTTTGTGTTTCTTATTACTCACTGAAGTTTCCATAATTAGGAACAAATGTAATTATTTGAAATACATTCTTTATATCTGAACACATAGATTATCATGTTCCTATAACATAATTTTTGACTGTAGATGTTATATCTGGGCGTTATGTATTCGGGTTTAGTTTTCTGTAATTAGTTAATACTTCAGTTTCTTTATGTATATCTCTTTCATATTCATTTGATAAAATTTACTGTTTGCAATAGCATGAATTATCTATTAATCATGTTTTTCTTTGTCTAATATGTTCTTTTAATTTGTATTGTAGTCCTGTAATATTATGTTGTCATTTCAATGTTATATTTAACTTTGCCATTAAAGTGCCACAAAACCAGGTTCAACCCACCACTTTTATTCCCCCTTTAAAAGTGTCCTGTACCAAGTCAGGAAGATGGCCATCGTTATATTAAGACGTGGCACGGTACTTGTCTATCCCAAATTCATGTATTTGGTTTTCATGTTATATTTGTTATTCTCGTGGTGTTTTGTCTGATGCTTGGTCCGTTTCTGTGTGTGTTACGTTTCGGTGTTATGTCGTTGTTCTCTTATATTTAATGCGTTTCCCTCGGTTTTAGTTTGTTACCCCGATTTTGTTTTTAGTCCATGGATTTATGAGTTTTGAACAGCGGTATACTACTGTTGCCTTTATTTAGATATATAAACTGGTTTCACATATTGGGTTATTTTTATCACTATATTTACTTGTGTAATAAAGTGATGTCAAAGAACCTTACACCTGTCGCTTATTGAACTCCTGTAAAACAAGACTTTTACATATTTTTACAATAAATTTATCACCAACAGTAGATTTAATTATTTATTTAAAAGAAAAAAAAAACAGTTTAAAAGGAAGGATTTCAAAAGCATTTTACAAAATTCAAGTTGGCCAATAAAAAATATAAGATTGTAATTATCACACAACACTTTATATATGAATTCCATCAATCTTTGCTTTATCATTAAGGTGCATTATCTCCCTTTTTGTATTTAATATTTTGTTTTGTGGTTTTCAGTAATTTCAATAGCCCAAATTATAGAAAACTATATTTCCAAAACATTTTGACATAAAACATATGTATAATAGACATAAATAAACATGTTTAAGGAATTTTAAATTATTTTCTTTTTATTTATATCAATATGACACTCCATACTTTAGTATTAAAAAAGTAGTTCCAATAAAATTTGTACTCCATTTTTTTTTTCAAGAGACCCTTTCTACGATTTGAATTTTTCAGTTCATGAAATTTATGTATCACAAATAAACACTAGCATGATATTGTTTATGTTTCATTGTTTGATTTTCTCAATTTTTTGTATAAATTGGGGGATTTTACCTCAATTGACGTATAATGCAAGTTGTTTTTCTAATTAAAGGAGAGTACGACATAGGAGCATCATTTCGCACCTTGAAACCTATTTTATGACCATTGTTGAATCCTCCTAAAGTTTCAGTTTTGTCAAAGCCTGCTGATTCTCTTGGGAATGCATGTGTACAGCAATTCTTTTTTTTTGTAAAACATCAACTAATGACCATAATTGACCTTTAACAATGGAATTCCGATATTAACAAAGAGCTCTATTCAACTGTGGAGTTGTACGAGTCGGTGACTGTAGACCGTATTGATGTCCATTGACAGGTGATTAGTGGTTAATTTGCTAATCAAGAATTGACAAGACAACAATAGAAGAAACTGGAAATACAATTATTGATTAAATGCAATATGTTATGTAACTATTTTAAACTAGGAATATTTGACATGTTTTCACACCACAATATTGTTTTAAGAAAATAATGGTCCATTTTGTTTGAATAATTAGATTTGAAAAAACAAAGAATTATACATAAATAGGTCTATACCATTATATTTCAATTAGTACATTATACGTCAATAGGGGTAAAATCCACCAATAATTTGTGGTTATTTCTGACCTGTCTAATGCAATTACGGTAATTTGAATTCATGTGTGATCGTTTGCGATATTTTCTTGGGAAAACCTGTTTTCCAACATCAAACAGAAGCTGAAACTGCTCGTAAATGATTCTAGAACGCTTTATGATTTTTAAAACAAGTTTAATTAACTTTGAAACAACAATTTAGAAACTAGTCTATGTTTAAACAGGAAGTGTAAAAACACGTGTAAAAGAAGAAACTAACATGTACGAGTCGAAATCCGTACATGACAGATATCACTATAATACGACTTTGAAATTAAAAAAGTTCCATTCTTTTGTAACTTTACCTATCACATCAATGTTTGAAGGGTCTTAAGCTAATACAAACCTTATTCGTCAGTATGAACAATACTAATTTTTCCTAAGTTCAACGTTGTATTTTTACCCTTTTTTTTAAAAAAAAAGAAACCACTTTTCCCACTTCCCTTCACCCTTTTGAAACAAACTATTTTCCAAGAAAATTTAGAATCAAATTATTTTTTCACAACAAAAAATTAAAATAGCCTTTCAAGACGTCATAATTATTTGGACTAAAATGGTCTGTGCCTTTTAGGATATTTGTTGATGAAAAGTCCTTGATCAGACAAGATCATCCTCATTTGATTTGCGTGTGCACTATTAAACACACACTGTAATCATATGTCTACATTGTTTTAATACCATTTGGTTCTTCTTTACTTTTTGGGGGGAGGGTGGCATGCCAAGAGGTAAATTTGGCTTTTGAACCAATTATTAACTTTGTTGGCTATTGCATACATTTCTTTTGTTTAATAAGATAAAATGAACGATTTTGTACCATTAAATCAACCTGTCTACTATTTTTAATATGTTATATATATACGTGCCATCAACGAGATCAGCTGAAATGCATATAAGGGCCGAAACTTAAAAGGGGACGATTGAAAGACAATGCTTGAGTAAAATATACATTTAAAGAAAATGGGAAAATACTTGAACACATTATTAACTTTGTTGGCTATTGCATACATTTCTTTTGTTTAATAAGATAAAATAAACGATTTTGTACCATTAAATCAACCTGTCTACCATTTTTAATATGTTATATATATACGTGCCATCAACGAGATCAGCTGAAATTCATATAAGGGCCGAAACATATAAAGGGGACGATTGAAAGACAATACTTGAGTAAAATATACATTTAAAGAAAATGGGAAAATACTTGAATATGATGCATAACACATTTGTGCATATTGTTATCGAATCATTTACCTGCACTGATACAAGGATGGCGTAAAAATTCGTCCATATTGCTGTAATGAAATTTGCAAGATTCACACTGCAAATGAACGCTTTCTGTTTCGGCCATGGTGAATGAAGTTGTCACGTGGTCTCTCCACTTGCTACCTGGGTCTCGAAATGGAGAAGCGGTAGCTCTCCAGTAGACCAGCTGTTCCCAAACGAACTATCGCGGATCCAAATTTACAGTAAATATAAAAAAAATATCAATAAGGTATCATCCGAACGAATATCCAATAAGTGGTTATATTGAATGAAAAATGTTGATATTTTTTAATAAAGCTGAGGTTGGTTCAAATTTTCTTCTAGATCAAATGACCGATTTAAGGTAACATAAAAAAAAATATCAAAAAAATTGACAAATTTACAGTAAAATATGAAAAAAATATCAATAAGGTAACATCCGAATTAATATCCAAAAAGTGGTTACAGTCAATGAAAAATGTTGATATTTTTTTAAAAGATGTGGTTGGTTCACGTTTTCTTCTTGATCAAATGACCGATTTAAGGTAACATCAAAAAAATATTCAAAACATTGACAAATGTACAGTAAAATATGAAAAAAATATCAATAACATTCGAACGAATATCCAAAAACTGGTTAAATTGAATAAAAAATGTTGATATTTTTTTATCACGCTGTGGTTGGTTCAAGTTTTCTTGATCAAATGACCGCTTTAAAGTAACATCAAAAAAATTATTAAAAAAAATGACTTCTTGATCAAATGACAGATTTAAGGTAACATAAAAAAAATTATAAAAAAATTGACAAATTTTAAGTAAAATATGAAAACAAAATCAATAAGGTAACATCCGAATGAATATCCAAAATGTGGTTAAAATCAACAAAAAATCTCGAAATGTTTTAATAAAGCTGTGGTTGGTTCAAGTTTTCTTCTTGATCAAATGACAGATATAAGGTAGCATCAAAATAATTATCAAAAAATTGACAAATTTACAGTAAAATATGAAAGAAATATCAATAAGGTAACATTCGAACGAATATCCAAAAACTGGTTAAATTGAATGAAAAATGTTGATATTTTTTTATAAAGCAGTGGTTGGTTCAAGTTTTCTTCTTGATCAAGTGACCAATTTTAGGTAACATCAAAAAAATTCACTTCTTGATCAAATGACTGATTTAAGGTAACAACAAATAAATTATCAAAAAAATTGACAAATTCACAGTAAAATATGAAAAAAATATCAATAAGGTAACATCCAAATGAATATCCAAAAAGTGGTTAGAGTGAATGAAAAATGTTGATATTTTTTTATAAAGCTGTGGTTGGTTCATGTTTTCTTCTTGATCAAATGACCGATTTAAGGTAACATCAAAAAAATTATCAAAAATACTGATATATTTAGTGAAATATGAAAAAAATATCAATAAGGTAACATCCGAACGAATATGCAAAAAGTGGTTAAATTGAATGAAAAATGTTGATATTTTTTAATAAAGCTGTGGTTGGTTCAAATTTTCTTCTTGATCAAATGACCGATTTAAGGTAACATAAAAAAAAATTATCAAAAACATTGACTTCTTGATCAAATGACATCTTTAAGGTAACATCAAAAAAATTGACAAATTTACAGTAAAATATGAAAAAATATCAATATGGTAACATCCGAATGAATATCTAAAAAGTTGTTACAGTGAATGAAAAATGTTGATATTTTTTTATAAAGCTGTGGTTGGTTCATGTTTTCTTCTTGATCAAATGACCGATTTAAGGTAACATCAAAAAAAGTTATCAAAAAAATTGACCAATTTACAGTAAAATATGAAAAAAAATATCAATATGGTAACATCCGAATGAATATCTAAAAAATTGTTACAGTGAATGAAAAATGTTGATATTTGTTTTATAAAGCTGTGGTTGGTTAATGTTTTCTTCTTGATCAAATGACCGATTTAAGGTAACATCAAAAAAATTATCAAAAAATTGACCAATTTACAGTAAAATATGAAAAACAATATCAATATGGTAACATCCGAATGAATATCCAAAAAGTGGTTACAGTGAATGAAAAATGTTGATTTTTTATTTATAAAGATGTGGTTAGTTCATGTTTTCTTCTTGATCAAATGACCGATTTAAGGTAACATACAAAAAAATATCAAAAAAATCGACTGCTTGATCAAATGACAGATTTAAGGCAACATCAAAACAATTGACAAATGTACAGTAAAATATGAAAAAAATATCAATAAGGTAACATCCGAATGAATATCCAAAAAGTGGCTACAGTGAATGAAAAATGTTGATATTTTTTTATAAAGCTGTGGTTGGTTCATGTTTTTTTTCTTGGATAAATGACAGATTTAAGGCAACATCAAAAAAATTATCAAAAAATTGACAAATTTACAGGAAAATATGAAAAAAAATATCAATAAGGTAACATCCGAACGAATATCCCAAAAGTGGTTAAATTGATTGAAAAATGTTGATATTTTTTAATAAAGCTGTGGTTGGTTCAAATTTTCTTCTTGATCAAATGACCGATTTAAGGTAACATAAAAAAAAATTGTAAAAAAAAATGACTTCTTTATCAAATGACAGATTTAAGGTAACATCAAAAAAATTATCAAAAAATTGAAAAATTTACAGTAAAATATGAAAAAAATATCAATATGGTAACATCCGAATGAATATCTAAAAAGTTGTTACAGTGAATGAAAAATGTTGATATTTTTTTTATAAAGCTGTGGTTGGTTCATGTTTTCTTGTTGATCAAATGACCGATTTAAGGTAACATCAAAAAAATTGAGATTTACAGTAAAATATGAAAAAAAATATCAATATGGTATTAGTCAAGTTATTTCACTTGACTGGGCGGAGTCTAGCCGGTTCGCTCATAATAAACCAGTCCATCTTAACATAGGTGTGTTAGGATAAACTCATCAATAAAGTGTGCAATCACTGTTTTGTAAATTCATTTGATGACACTGATAGGTGATTAGAAATCAGTAATAATTATAACGGCAATCATCCTTATCACACACATCTTCAAATAGACTGTCCTTATGCAAATTAAAACATAAACTCCGCCCGATCAGTTGAAATAACATTGGTAATAACATCCGAATGAATATCCAAAAAGTGGTTACAGTGAATGAAAAATGTTGATTTTTTTTTATAAAGATGTGGTTAGTTCATGTTTTCTTCTTGATCAAATGACCGATTTAAGGTAACATAAAAAAAAATATCAAAAAAATGACTGCTTGATCAAATGACAGATTTAAGGCAACATCAAAAAAATTATCAAAAAATTGACAAATTTACAGCAAAATATGAAAAAAATATCAATAAGGTAACATCCGAAGTAATATCCAAAAAGTAGTTAAATTGAATGAAAAAAGTTGATATTTTTTTATAAAGCTGTGGTTGGTTCAAGTTTTCTTGATCAAATGACCGATTTAAGGTAACATAAAAAAAATTATTAAAAAAATTGACTTCTTGATCAAATGACAGATTTAAGGTAACATCAAAAAAATTATAAAAAAATTGACAAATTTTAAGTAAAATATGAAAAAAAAAACAATAAGGTAACATCCGAATGAATGTCCAAAATGTGGTTAAATTGAACAAAAAATCTTGAAATGTTTTGATAAAGCTGTGGTTGGTTCAAGTTTTCTTCTTGATCAAATGACAGATTTAAGGTAGCATCAAAAAAATTATCAAAAAATTGACAAATTTACAGTAAAATATCAAAAAAATATCAATAAGGTTACAGATCGAATATCCAAAAACTGGTTAAATTGAATGAAAAATGTTGATATTTTTTTATAAAGCAGTGGTTGGTTCAAGTTTTCTTCTTGATCAAGTGACCGATTTTAGGTAACATTAAAAAAATTGACTTCTTGATCAAATGACTGATTTAAGGTAACATCAAATAAATTATCAAAAAAATTGACAAATTTACAGTAAAATATGAAAAAAATATCAATAAGGTAACATCCGAATGAATATCCAAAAAGTGGTTACAGTGAATGAAAAATGTTGATATTTTTTTATAAAGCTGTGGTTGGTTCATGTTTTTTTTCTTGGTTAAATGACAGATTTAAGGCAACATCAAAAAAATTATCAAAAGATTGACAAATTTACAGGAAAATATGAAAAAAATATCAATAAGGTAACATCCGAACGAATATCCCAAAAGTGGTTAAATTGATTGAAAAATGTTGATATTTTTTAATAAAGCTGTGGTTGGTTCAAATTTTCTTCTTGATCAAATGACCGATTTAAGGTAACATCAAAAAAATTGTAAAATAAAAAATGACTTCTTGATCAAATGACAGATTTAAGGTAACATCAAAAAAATTATCAAAAAATTGACAAATTTACAGTAAAATATGAAAAAAATATCAATATGGTAACATCCGAATGAATATCTAAAAATTTGTTACAGTAAATAAAAAATGTTGATATTTTTTTTATAAAGCTGTGGTTGGTTCATGTTTTCTTGTTGATCAAATGACCGATTTAAGGTAACATCAAAAAAATTATCAAAAAAATTGACAGATTTACAGTAAAATATGAAAAAAAATATCAATATGGTATTAGTCAAGTTATTTCACTTGACTGGGCGGAGTCTAGCCGGTTCGCTCATAATAAACCAGTCCATCTTAACATAGGTGTTTTAGGATAAACTCATCAATAAAGTGTGCAATCACTGTTTTGTAAATTCATTTGATGACACTGATAGGTGATTAGAAATCAGTAATAATTATAACGGCAATCATCCTTATCACACACATCTTCAAATAGACTGTCCTTATGCAAATTAAAACATAAGCTCCGCCCGATCAGTTGAAATAACATTGGTAATAACATCCGAATGAATATCCAAAAAGTGGTTACAGTGAATGAAAAATGTTGATTTTTTTTTATAAAGATGTGGTTAGTTCATGTTTTCTTCTTGATCAAATGACCAATTTAAGGTAACATATAAAAAAATATCAAAAAAATTGACTGCTTGATCAAATGACAGATTTAAGGGAACATCAAAAAAATTATCAAAAAATTGACAAATTTACAGTAAAATAAAAAAAAAATATCAATAAGGTAACATCCGAAGGAATATCAAGTAACATCAAAAAAAATTATCAAAAAAATTGACTTCTTGATCAAATGACAGATTTAAGGTAACATCAAAAAAATTATAAAAAAATTGACAAATTTTAAGTAAAATATGAAAAAAAAATCAATAAGGTAACATCCGAATGAAAATCCAAAATGTGGTTAAATTGAACAAAAAATCTTGAAATGTTTTGATAAAGCTGTGGTTGGTTCAAGTTTTCTTCTTGAACAAATGACAGATTTAAGGTAGCATCAAAAAAATTATCAAAAAATTGACAAATTTACAGTAAAATATCAAAAAAATATCAATAAGGTAACAGATCGAATATCCAAAAACTGGTTAAATTGAATGAAAAATGTTGATATTTTTTTATAAGGCAGTGGTTGGTTCAAGTTTTCTTCTTGATCAAGTGACTGATTTTAGGTAACATAAAAAAAATTGACTTCTTGATCAAATGACTGATTTAAGGTAACATCAAAGAAATTATCAAAAAAATTGACAAATTTACAGTAAAATATGAAAAAAATATCAATAAGGTAACACCCGAATGAATATCCAAAAAGTGGTAACAGTGATGAAAAATGTTGATATTTTTTTATAAAGCTGTGGTTGGTTCAAGTTTTCTTCTTGATCAAATGACCGATTTAAGGTAACATCAAAAAAATTGACAAATTTACAGTAAAATATGAAAAAAATACCAATAAGGTAACATCCGAAGGAATATCCAAAAAGTGGTTAAATTGAATAAAAAATCTTGAAATGTTTTGATTAAGCTGTGGTTGGTTCCAGTTTTCCTCTTGACCAAATGACCGATTCAAGGTAACATCAAATAAATTTTCAAAAAAATTGACAAATTTACAGTAAAATATAAAAAAAGTATCAATAAGGTAACATCCGAACGAATATCCAAAAAGTGGTTAAATTGAATGAAAAATGTTCATATTTTTTTATAAAGCTGTGGTTGGTTCAAGTTTTCTTTATCAAATGACCGATTTAAGGTACATCAAAAAAAATATTAAAAAAATTAACTTCTTAATCAAATGACAGATTTAAGGTAACATCAAAAAAATTATAAAAAAATTGACAAATTTTAAGTAAAATATGAAAAAAAAATCAATAAGGTAACATCCGAATGAATATCTAAAAAGTGGTTAAATTGAACAAAAAATCTTGAAATTTTTTCATAAAGCTGTGGTTGGTTCATGTTTTCTTCTTGATCAAATGACAGATTTAAGGTAGCATCAAAAAAATTGACAAATTTACAGTAAAATATGAAAAAAATATCAATAAGGTAACATTCGAACGAATATCCAAAAAGTGGTTAAATTGAATAAAAAATCTTGAAATGTTTTGATTAAGCTGTGGTTGGTTCCAGTTTTCTTCTTGACCAAATGACCGATTTAAGGTAACATCAAATAAATTATCAAAAAAATTGACAAATTTACAGTAAAATATGAAAAAAATATCAATAAGGTAACATCCGAATGAATATCCAAGAAGTGGTTACAGTGAATGAAAAATTTTGATATTTTTTTATAAAGCTGTGGTTGGTTCATGTTTTCTTCTTGATCAAATGACCGATTTAAGGTAACATCAAAAGAATTATCAAAAAATAGACAAATTTACAGTAAAATATGAAAAAAATGTTAATATGATAACATCCGAATGAATATCTAAAAAGTTGTTACAGTGAATGACAAATGTTGATATTTTTTTTATAAAGCTGTGGTTGGTTCATGTTTTCTTCTTGATGAAATGACCAATTTAAGGCAACATCAAAAAAATTGTAAAAAAATTGACAAATTTACAGTGAAATATGAAAAAAATATCAATAAGGTAACATCCGAATGAGTATCCAAAAAGTGGTTAAATTGAATAAAAAATCTTGAAATGTTTTGATAAAGCTGTGGTTGGTTCAAGTTTTCTTCTTGATCTCATAACAGATTTAAGGTAAGATTTAAGGTAGCATCAAAAATTTACAGTGAAATATGAAAAAAATATCAATAAGGTAACATCCGATTGAAAGAAAAATGTTAATATTTTTTAATAAAGCTGTGGTTGGTTCAAGTTTTCTACTGGATCAAATGACCGATTTAAGGTAACATCCAAAAATTATCAAAAAATGACTTCTTGATCAAATGACAGATTTAAAGTTACATCAAAAAAATTATAAAAAAAATTAACTTCTTGATCAAATGACAGATTTAAGGTAACATCAAAAAAATTATCAAAATTGTCCTCCTTTGGTGGTGTTTTCTTTTTTTTTTTATATAACAAAGGATTTGAAGTTACCGTTTGCCAATTTCAGACGTAGAACTTCGCCATCTTCTGTAAAACAAGAATTTTTATGTATGAAAAAAGAATGAAGTCACATATTAAAACAAATCGGTATAATATGCATAAACTATCGAGGTTAAAGGGTAAAGAGCCTGTAGTTCAGTGGTTGTTGGTTAATGTCTTTTTTATTTGGTGCTTATCTGCTTATGTTATGAAATTTCCACATATCACATGTACATAGTACTTGACCACATTTATACAGTCCAGTGACTACATGAAAAGAAGAAGAAAGATATTTTGTATGTTAATTTCTCTATATTATAAGTAATAAGATGACCATATTTTCATGGATCAGTGAACAAGGTTAAGTTTCTTTGGTTAAGTCCATATCTCAGATGCTACATGTAATAGAAATAAAGGGCTACTATATATATTTGGTGTATAGAATGTTTTTAAGGTGTAAATGTCCAAAGTTGAGTTTTGGTATTTTTTTCCCCTACCGCTTGTAATACAATGTATTATTAATATTTCCCTAGAATTGTTTTACAATGTACATGTCAGTCTGATAGGTTTTATTTGACCCTGACCTCATTTCCATTGTTCATTGCTAAATGTAAAGTTTTTGTGTTTGTTCAGTCATAAACAATTATAAGCATTACATGTAAGTCAACTAAATTTGGTGTATGGAATGATTGTACAGTGTACATGTACAATGTATTTCTGGTTTGGTTTATCAGACCTTGACATAATTTTCTTGGATCATGTTAAGATAAGTTGAAGCTTGCAATCAAGCTTTTTATTAAGGACTATCAACATAAAGTCAATTGTTAGTTTGTTCAGACTGAAAAAGACTTTTATACGACTGCAAAAATTAAACAAGTTTTGGTCGTATATTGGTATCACATTGTCAGCGTCGTCCAAAGACAGATGATTCCCAGATAACAACTTTAATTTAGTATAAATAAATAGAAATTAATAAAATTTTAGGTTTATTACCGCTAAAAGAAGGTTGGGAGAGTGTCAATTCCCAACAGCAAAGTGAATTGCACATAGTATTTTTTTTTAAACTCTTCATATTCTTTTTTCATTTTTTTTCAAATTAAAAATTTTTGAAAAGTTTCAATAAGAAATCTTCAATTGCACACTATTGCTCATTAATTTGGTAAAATTTTTGACCACATTTAAATATTTTGGTGTCAGTAACCTATATTATGCAATTTTTTTTATCACAATCCAAATTCAGCTAGTATCAAGCTTGACTATTGTGTCCAAATTTGCCTTAAATGTTCAGGGTTTATCCACTGCGGTAGTATTAGGCTGCACTCAGTGAAGCATTTTATTATTTAATATTGTTAGACCTAACATGAACTTCTTCCTCAGAGTAAGACCTGCAAGTATCACTTTCATTGCACCATTCCATTTTATCCACTAGATCACCAAATATTGATAAAATCCATTCCTTCTTCTCACTATCATTTGTAAACTGACTAGGTGGTTCATGTCTATTTATTGTTGGGGCAGAAGTAGGGTCTTCCATTTCAAAGAAAGTCATAACAGCTTCTGTTATGTATGCATCTGTGAAGGATATTATGAAGTCTTTGTCAGCATCATAGTGTTCATTTACATTGACATTTACAGTGGTTCTTAGCCTCACATTTCATAGTGCCCATTTCATTAAAACTTTGATCTTTGAAAAGTTGTTTCATGATCAATTTAACATAGTTCATGCAGAGATGAAATAATTCGAAGGTAATTGGAGACAAGTGATCAAAACGTTCATCTGCTGTTATGCCACCAGCTCTTAAGCATTTGCTCCCAGAAAATCTTTCTCTTGTTAACTGATCACCTCCTATCAAAACTTTAACTTTAACTTTAAAGAAATGTCGATGTACCAGATGGACTTGTAAATGGTGCTCAAGGAACCATTAAAATGATTATAAAGCGTATAAACAATTCCTCAACAATTTCAAATGTAGTTGCTTTGTTGGTACAGTTTAATGATGCAAATACAGGATCTAATGCAATAAAGCTATCACGATTCCCAGTTGAAAACAAACAATTCAGTTCAGCCACACCTATTGCACGGAGTGAAATTTCATTTACATTATCATCAAAAAACAAAAGGCTAAAGATGTCCCGTCTGCAATTCCCTATCAAATTAGCTTGGGCCTGTACCATACACAAGGTGCAAGGGATAACTGTAAATAAAATTGTTGTATCATTTCAGAACACGTTCTTTGATGGGCAAGCATATGTGGCGTTGAGTAGAGCAAAACATTAACTGGATTATATCTAGAATATTTTGAGGAAAAAAAAGTTAAAGCAAACAAATCTGTTCTGAAAGAAATGGAACGTCTTAGGGGAAAATGTGTCACTGATCGATTTTTCACCTTCTTTAAGGAAGACCAAAGAGAGTTTTTGATATCTGTTATCAATGCTCGTTCCTTTTTACTACATGAGAAAGATATTCTGTTAGATCCTTGTCATTCGAATAGTGATGTGATTGTAATTACAGAAACATGGTTAACTGACAACATTAAAACAACATCTTTAGAACATTTCAAAAAACACATAACATTTACAGAGTGGACAAACATGGCAACAGAACTTGTAGGACAGCAGGTGGTACAGCTATTATGGCAAAACAATTAATTTCCAGTGAGCACACAATTGAAAATTGAAACACATCCATACATGTTCAATAACTCTATCATCACAGGAGATATAAACCAAGACATTAGTTTAGATCAGACATCAGTTCTACATGAATTATTTTTGAATTACGGCTTAAAACAACATGTCTCAGTGCCAACACATAATAGTGGGTCAACTCTTGACCATTTTTACACAAACAATCTAATAGTGAAGCATATGAAAGTTGTTAAGACATATTACAGTGATCACAGCAGTATTTGTGTTTCTATACAGCATCAGCATCAGCAGTGAAGATTTCTTGAAGCTATTTCCTATACTTTGGTAAATTATCATGGAATAAAGTATTATAAGTATTATTCAATTATGATTATCAGGGTTTTTAATATGAAAGTAGTTCAGTATGAGCTGTAGTCATCAATTTAAATCTTAATACACAGGTTACATTTATTATTTCCCCCTTAAATGCATTACAAATTAGGATGTTGCCCAAAATTTCATTTGACAAAGAGAATAAAAATGCGAGCGGGGCATGGTGTCTTTTGGACACATACTCTTGTTTTAACATGTTTTTGTTGTTATTATACTGAACAGTGAAAGTTCAGTTTTTCAAAAGGGGTCAATATTATAGTAAACACATTTTAGACCATTCCTATTGTCATTGCCGATTTATTATAACAAGTGGATGGCAATATGTCGACTTGGGAAGATAACTTCAAAATATTTCTGAATGAACTGTCACAAAAGAGGTCCACTGATTTACTAACTGATAAAAAAAGGTTGAAAGGATAACGAGTCTTATAATTGCCACTATAGACGGACAGAAAACTGATACACCTACACAATATGTAAAAGACAAAGGCTTCCATTTGTAATTTGTTCCGTTTTATTTTTAGAGAATGAGCTTTGTGTTCCAACAAAAGAGGATATAATTCTACATATTATGGATCTGCTTAATTTTTATTTTTCACATTATTTACCATTAGCAGTGTTTAACAGTGCAATCTTCAGAAATTTGTTTCCTATATGTGTTTTTGTTTTTACTTCCTGTCATCGCAGACTTTAAAGCTAGTTCAGGAAGGAACTCGGTCTCATACAGGCTATCACAAATTATTCAAAGATGTTGAGGATACTTTTTACGGCGTCCGGAAACCTTTGTAAGGATTTTATTAACAGATGTGCGTGTAAGAAACCTCAAAACAACATAGTACCGTTGACACCGATTTCATTCAAACAGTTTATGCATAGGGGTCAGCTCGATTTAGTTGATAAGCGTTCAGATCCTGACGGTCAATTTTGCTGGATTAGACTTTAGGGACGACATCAAATAATCAATGAAGGATAAAAAAAACTTAAGTAAATAGTTTGGGGGTGGGTGGTCAAACTGCTGCAAGTTTTGTTTAAATTGGCATCGATTTTACATTATGTATTCGTGTTTGTTTTATGTAATGAGTTGATACTTCATTTTCATTATGTATATCTGTTATATTCATTTGATAAAATTTACTGTTTACAATAGCATTAATTGTTCTAAATAATTAGGATGTTCTTATCCCAAACATACAAACTTAGCCGTATTTGACACAACCTTTTTCAACTTTTGATCTTCAGTGCTGTACAACTTTGTACTTTTTTTCGCTTTCCATATTTTATATCTGGGCGTCACTGGTGAGTCTTGTGTGGACGAGGCGCGTTTTTGGCGTATTAAATTTTAAACCTGATGCTTTTTGTTATTCATTAATCATGTGTTTCTTTGTCTAATACGTTTATCTATTTATTTGTATTGTAGTCCTGTTATATTATGTTGTCATTTCTATGTTATATTTAACATTGCCATTAAAGTGCGAGGTTTGGCATGCCACAAAACCAGGTTCAACCCACCATTTTTTCCTTTAAAAATGTCCTGTACCAAGTCAGGAATATGGCCATTGTTATATTATAGTTCGTTTCTGTGTGTGTTACAATTTAACGTTGCGTCGTTTGTTTTCTCTTATTTTTGAGTGTAAATTGACATTGCGATAAGACGTGTCACGGTACTTGTCTATCCCAAATTCATGTATTTGGTTTTGATGTTATATTTGTTATTCTCGTGGGATTTTGTCTGATGCTTGGTCCGTTTCTGTGTGTGTTAGTTACATTGTAGTGTTGTGTCGTTGTTCTCCTCTTATATTTATGCGTTTCCGTCAGTTTTAGTTTGTTATCCCGATTTTGTTTTTTGTCCATGGATTTATGAGTTAGAACAGCGGTATACTACTGTTGCCTTTATTTACATACATTCTTATTAAATTGGTCAATCAATTTTTCCCAAATTAAGTTGAGAAGGGGGGGGGGGGTCAGTGAAAAAGATATATGAATTAAGTTTTTTATCCTTCATTGCACTTTTGATGTCGTCCCGTACATTGATCACTTTTAAAAATTTAACTTTTTTTGCCACAGGAACGCAAATCCGCAAGAAAAAATTCAGGCACTGAAAAAATTTACGAATTTACAAAAGAAGAAACTAAAACGAGCATATAAAATCAGCAATTATGACGGTTCAGTTGTACAGGAAAGCAACAAGATTATTCTTATATTTGGAAATCAGAATACAACGCGCAAATTTATATGAAACAGAATTTACAAATAATTAAACAACAAGCTTGTGTTTCTTTTTTAAAATAAAAAGTTATGTAACCCTGTCGAAAAAAAAAAAACGTTAAAAAGTCCGAATTATGTGTAAGTATTTGAAATTTCGGCCTCAATTTACTCAAAATGTAGCACATGCATGTAATTTCTTTATGTATTACATATTTGATTAAATCAGGTAAAAAATAGCCTATACGCAAGTTTTCTTCAAATTTTCATTACGGGATCCAAAAATGGTCTGCAGCTGTGTTTCCAAAGATTCCAACATGACTCGGCACCCAGAGAAATATTATTTCGGAAGAAGAATTTTTAAATTCCTCATTACATATAAAATTTTGAGAATTGTTGGGTTTTTGATTCAAGGATTTTGTATAGCTTGTAAGCATGAAAATGAATTTGGATTTTTCTAAGGAAGTAATAAATTTCAAAGCCAACATTATTGCTTCTGTTTCAGCAGTTAAGATGGATGCATCAGATGTCAAACGGAGAGTTGCAGCTCTGTCCCTAAAGACAGCAGCAGATGCAACTCTGTCACCATCTTTTGATCCATCAGTATAGACAGTTGAAAAATCTAAATAATTGGGGTTAATTTCAGCATAGTGTTGCTGAATTAAGAGGATTTTTTTTATTGTGTTCATTTGTTGTATATAATTTTTTTAACAAAGTTAACACAGGACGTAGGAGTTCTGTCTGTACAGTCATTATTTATATAACTTACTTGATTTAACAAAGTCAGAATCCTTTTTTTAAATCTAGATAAGTCTCCAAGAACAGATGGAATGTTCTTAAAAAATGTTGATGTTAAATCCATTTTTTTTTATTTAATGAATGGCTATTATCTATTCTGAATTTATTGAACCATAAAACTAATTTTTGACTCTTCACAGTGAATAATCCGCGAAGCGGATTATGTAAAATGTGAAGAGTCAAAAATTAGTTTTATGGTTCAATAAAATCAAAATAAATTATTGCCATTCATTATAAATAAATTTCTATAAAAAGAAAGGCTCAAAGAACTTTTTATATTATGTATATTAACTATAACAACGTACACACATGTTGGCGTATGAATACACAACGTCAGAGTAGGCGTGTCGCCAACAAAATTGACAACATTGAAAATCAAAGCGCGAAAGCGCTGTAAAGGCAGTTAATTACAGGTTGTGTGTATTTCTAGTCCAGTTATATCATTATCTTCCATAGAACAGAGGTGGTTTGTAGAATTTAAGATTTAGAGTTCTTTTGTACCTAGTTCACGTATATCTATAGTGCCTCGCCATAAAATGCATTTTTAGCCATGGCCTTGTCAGTTTGAACTTTTCCTTTTCAATATAAATAGACTATTTTTAATTATTGATTGTATACGCATATTCTATGACTCCCATAAAAAATAGTTCACAAAGATTGACTAGTCTCTGTACTGTGTGTATAGCAAGAACATCAAGTAACATAATGGTAAATGTACATAGTAACACATCAACTTTTTTGATGACCATACCTGCCAACTGTCAGTATTTGCAGAGTATTTCCCCCATCGAGCTCGAGGCTCCCAAATGGGAATTTTGTAAGAGCAATTTTGTCGACTATTTTAAAGAAAACAATTAATTCAACAATGGCAATGAGCTTGTTTATGCACGAAGAAGCCAAAAACCACATTAGAATATATATGAAGGGAATCCATGACAAATCGCCCCATTAGCAAATAGCCCACTTTTTCACTAACTCGCCCCACTTTAAAAAAAAAACTGCCCCAACCTGGATAACCAAATCGCCCCACTTGTGAAATGTGTTATATCCCTTAATATTACTCCTGCCAACTTGCCCCACCTAATAGAAAACGATAATATCTAGATAAATATATTATTAACCAGGAAGAATTTACTAATGCCAACTCTCCCCACTCATGTAAAAAGATGTTATCCCGTTGTATATAAGTTAAATTCCGTTAATATTACTCCTGCTAACTGGTCCCACCTAATGGAAATCAGTGAAATCTAGATAAATATATTATTAACCAGGATGAATTTAGTAATGCCAACTCTCCCCACTTATGGAAAAAGATGTTATCCCGTTGAATATAAGTTAAATTCCTTATATTGCATTATGATACAATTAACAGGTTTCTTTTCAATTGTTATGCAAATAACTAAGCTTCAAAACTTAGTTATTCTTCAACAATACATTTTTTTTTAGAATTATAATTTCAGTATATCAATAATAGTAATTAAATTAATTTTCGGTTTGTTTGTATTCTGTGTAGATTAGTTTTCATTAAAGTGGTGCGAGTTTTTATTTTTAATTATATATATATATATTAATCTAAATATTACCGTTTTTTTATAAGTAGGGCGGGTTGGCAGGAGTAATATTTAACATGATTTAACCAATTTCACATGTGGGGCGATTTGATAAATCAGTTTGTGGCGGTTTTTGTAAAAGTGGGCGATTAGCCAGTGGGGCGACTTGTCCTGCTTCCATTTGAAGGCCCCCTTGAAGGTTTTGTATGACTATTTGAACCATCTTTCACGTAAAAACCCCATGTTCATTTTGAAAAGTTGGCAGATATGTTTCTAACTCCAGGCAAAATCTACCGGTATGAATGAAAAAGAAGTTTTCAATTAAGGCTCTGTGACCATAACAGCTGTCTCATTAGCATTTTAACCACTTCCCATATTTGCAATTAAAACAATAGAAGAAAATTATTCAACGCAAAAACAAAACTTACTTGTAAATATGAAATTCTCTTTACGGTATGAGTTTTTCTCATTGTTTGAGATTGTACAGTAGTACCTGTAACTGCTTATACCTATTTCTTATTCACTTTTGCTTGATAAACTCACTAAATATCATGTATATACATTGTACCACATCTCCTTATTTTTATATGCATTCCAATAACATGAACAATTGTAATTCAATTCTATATACCAAAGCAAAATGAACTGCACCACTTTCATTCACTAGTATGCATCTTTTGGCAAAATACAAGTTCTTAAATGACACAAGATTTATTTATTGATAAAAAAATAAAATTTAGTATACAACTCTTTAACAGGTATATAAAAAAAAGCACAGCTGTGTCATAACTTGTGAAATCTGTGCTGAAAACATAGACATTGATGGTATTTGAGTAATTCCATATGTGAAGCTCAACATTAGCTCGTCAGTTGGTGGTGGACAGTTATAGTTCCTTTCTGCAGGCTAGGATGAATGACTTTTCAGGAAAACCAATTTCACAAATCAAAACTTTCCTCTAGATTTCTCCTACAATATTCATCCAGTTTAGTTCTTTTGGTTTAATTGGACACCGTCCTGATTTTTAATTTTGCAAACCATTCAGTCTCTTGCTTGCAAATGGTGCATGAAAATAGGATGGGTATGGCAGTAGACAAGTCTCTTTAAAGTGGGTTTGTGCCCTGAAAAAAAGTTTTATAACTTAAGTTTTTTTGAAACTTGTGCAACACACATACCTAAATAACTATAACATAGAAGAGAGCATCATTCGTGTCAATGTTTTGTTCCTGTTTACATTGTCATTGATATTTCTTCAGAAAGCCTGAGGCATAGCTCATGAATTCCTGTCATTACATCCTAAATTAACATAATTACTGCTAGAATAATTATCAGTATGATATACGTACACTATCATTGTACAGCCCAAGTCTTCAGTATATATAATTGTTGCATTCATTCACTCCTGTGTTCAGTCGTTCAAAAATATTTAAACATCAACAAATGAACTTTAATAAGGACAAGAAAACACTAGAAAAGATACGTACATACAACCCGTGTTTAAGTGTATTTGAAAGAGAAATATATCTGGTTAAACGATGTATAAAGGAGGAAAAAATTGTAGATATTGCATTACGATGCTTTCTACCTAATAGCACGTGGATATGTTTACATATTTAGACTTGACCCAGTATGACCCGTACCTTGTAGGTCACCGCCGTCGTTTAAACACTAGACTACAGTCGTGTATAAGACAATAAAATGCTTAAGCCTGTACTATTTGTGTGAAGTAAATGTGTTTTTTCTGTACATTTAAATTGTTTTACCTGATAGCAAGGACGTATATCTATCCGTTTCCTTCTCAATTCACTTTGTCAATTTCTTCGAGCTTCTTCAAAACATACGTATTACTGCGCCCGGAAGTGAAAAAAATATTAGAAATCCTCGTAAAATAATGCTATTTTCAATTTTCTGGAATCCATTTTGTTATATTTATTATATAAAGATAAAAAAAGTTACGGTTAATTATGAATTTGCATATCATTATACGGAACGTTTATGGACTATTTTTCCATAGCTGTAAGTCGGTCATTTTGGCGGGAAATCATGTACACATACACACGTAGATTGGCTGGTACCTGATCGTAATGTTACACATCAGATATATCAAATAGCTAATACCCGGAACGTAGTACCGGGGACCAGGATAATACGTAGACAACATACATAACTAATACCGAAATTGAAAACGCTTTACGGTTTCTCGTTTATAAACCGAATTCCGCTTTGAATTATAGAAGATGCAATATTAATCATGTTCAGTCGACTTTTCATTGTTATATCAACGTCTGAACTAATTAAAAAATCTTTAGATGTCAGATAACACTCGAAATTGACCCGACCTCTTTCCACACGGAATACAAATAATGATAGTTTGTAGTCAGGTTGACTGCTTATAATGCAAAATACACATTAATAACAAGTTCTATAAAACGAATAATACACACTGATCGTTTCTTTAGTCCCTAATGTAAATGAAAGAAACAAAAACCATATCATACCATAAAAAGAAGAGGAGAAATTCGAACATTTCCGGATCTATTTCTGGCCAAAAGACCCCCTGCATAGATTGCGTATGAAAAGATGAACCTCATGACTTGAAAGTCAGGCCTTAAAGCACTGCCTTTAATAAAACTAATAATGTTAACCAATCAGAAGACAGTTAAAACACCAAATTTATTTATTAGCTAAAACCATTTTAAATCCTTAATTAGATAAAGCTTGCAGAAACACATCTCAACTGCTATCGATTTGCTGCTACATTTTCATTTTTGTTCACTTTTTTCTCCCCTCCTTTTTCTGTATTTTGTTATAGTATAGTGTTGTTGCTACAACGCATACTTGTACTTTCATGTTTGTCAAAGTTTGCCTAAGATTGGCCAGTGTGACAGCAACAGTCATTGTGATGCTTGCAATGCATAAAATAAGCTTTACAATGAATATTTTGTTTGAAAAGGATACATACAGGTTATTAACTTGATTAAAATGTACTTTCAGGGAAATATTAATTTAAGCCTCTCTGTATGTGACTTTTGGTTATTTTCAAAAAGTAAAAAGAATGTCTTTAAGCTTTTCAAACTCTTTGAATTTCATCTTGTATTTTTTTTTTTTGATGGCATATACATTGTATTCCATATGTGTGTGGCATTTAAAGACATTACTTTGATAACAAAACTAGATTTAACATACCTACCTGTTCAATAAAACATTGCCCTTTAGTACTCACTCTAGCTTTAAACCCTTAGCTACATAGTTCATTGCCCATATCCCGATTTTGTTATACCTACATCGTTACATAGAGCTGATATATCAAATAAAGTTCTTATAAAGAGACCCCCACTCTTGTTTTTTCTTTCCTTGTATGTCTTGATTTTTGATGGACTGTTTCCATCATTTCGTAATAGTGCAAAATAAAGGCAACAATAGTATACCGCTGTTCAAAACTCGTAAACCTATGGACAACAAACAAAATAGATTATTCTGTTGTTTACAACAATTAGCTATTACAAAACAGAAGGCACAAAATTATAAACAAGCATATAACAATAGTATCCGCTGAGAACGGAACAATCTAGAATTAATTAAAGAACAACTTCAACGGGCTGATAACTGAGTACCAAGATCCTTCTGTTGAATACTGCTAATTGGAACACGTAAACATCAACACAAAAGATGGAAGTGCACGTTCACGTGTTGTTTGTTTGCTGTGTCAACAAGGCAACATATACCAAAATTCAATGTATTTGTTTTCTGAGTTTTATAAATATTACAGATATTTATTTCCTATGTTGATTAGACTGTGTTGATTTTTTGCTGTCTCACTAAGGAACATATACCTAAATGCAATGTATGTTTATGAGTTGTATAAATATCAACTTGATCCGGTACATTTTCCAATCTTATTAAGATCTCTAAGTTCGACATCAGCATATCTATAGTTACTGGCTTGCCTTCAAATCTGCTAATATATGGAAAGTTTTTTGTCAGCTGAATGTTCTAGGACTAACTGTCTAAATTTTATTTGACTATTCAGCATTTTTCTTTTCTGTGTTTTTGACTTCTGTTGAAGTTTCATTTCTATTTCCTGCCTTGACTTCCAGAGCCCCTGTACAAAAATGGCATCCAGTAATTCTCTTCTTGTTGCTTGGCTTTTTTGTTCTGCTTTGCTTTGCTTAAATCCTTCATTTGCTTTTTTATTTCTTTGATTCTTTCTTTCTCCTGAAACTTGATAATGGGTAACATTCTCTTTGACCATTGAACTAGGTTTTTAATCTCTAGCTCACTTTTTTTGTGGAGCCACTCTGATGTTTTGTTCAATTTGTAAACAGTGTAATGTTGGCTAGTCTTGTCGAATTTGGTCTGTGTTTTTTGAGCCAATCCAGGTATCCAAATACCCACTCAGGTAATTTGTTGTGCGGAATGACGGATTTCATTTGTATTTGTACCTCTGCTTTAACATTTTAAAATTTTCCACCAGGTAAATGATCTTTTACTTTTTCTTTTAATGATTTGCATGTGACGGCAGCAGTCTGCATTAACAGACTCACAGTTTCTGCATCATTGGTCTGCTGTTTGACCACAGCTTCCCAAACTTCATCTTTCTAGAAAATGCCTAGACCCTTAAGTTTTTTTGCTATTTTTGAACAAGCACTCTTAAAAACAAAATTTCTCCGCATTGAACCAAGGTAAAAAAAAAATCTATCTACTTTAATTTTTATGAATTAGAAACCTTAAACACACCTATTTTTTGGTTTGGCTTTATGTGATACCTGTTGTGGCACCTTCATCCTTAATTCTTTTAACATAAATCAGAAATGATTAGTTAAGCTGGCAAGACATTTTAGCATGAATCTTGTGAATATATACAGTTTCAGAATAAAAAAAAACTTCATGACATGCATGCGTATGTATAAAAGTGTATATCAAACACGAATTTATTCACAATATTTTTTTTTGTGCAAAGGGTTGTTGAATTGTTCAACTGCAGCATATTGGTGTGATGATGATTGTTAATAGTTGTGCTTTTGTCTTTTCAGGTTCCATCTGAATCAATTGTATGTGTTCCAGAAATACTTTCCTGTGATCACCCTTGTGAAACTTGTATCAGGTATAAAGGATAATAGCTATTACAAGTCAAAGGACAATACTTTAAATGCTTCATATGAAGAAGACAACTCAATATTGCAACCGCATACTACTACTTCATTTAACTTAATATCATCAACACCCACCAAGCAGTATTTTGTTGAGGCTTATTCAAAAAGGGATACTTGTACAGCTGACAAAAATGAATCATTTTTAGATGAAACATTCATAAGTCTGCCTCATGATGATTGTAATGTCCAGTAGAATTAGCATCTTTACTTTTGATGTTTGCCCATGAAAGTCTACATCTATTGAACCCTTCAGAATGGCACTAACTTCATCCATAATTGAATTCCTAGTATCGGATAACCCTTCACATTCTAGGACAAAATGTTCAAACGTTTCGTCCCCTTGGTGACATAAAAGACAGATCGGGTTTGTTTTATTTTCATATATTTTGATTCTGTGCGACTGCAGAATTTATGTGCCGGTTAGCAATTTTAGCTTTGGAGGAATTCTTCTATCAATGACCATTTTGCATTGTGTAAAATTTGTATTGTGTTGTTTTATTACCTCCATCCCCTCGGGTATACTTCTGCAGATGTTAATAAATAAAATTCTTCCATATTGTATCAAATCTAAAATAAATATTTTTATTATTCCTTTATCTTTAGTAATATAGAGTTCCAAATTTTTTTTTCTCGATTTCACGACAAAAATTAATAATGTATCATCTCTTTTCTCCTTTTTTTAGACGAAATTAGGATGAGCTCCAGTGAGTCTGATGTCATTCCGTACAACAATTTAAATAATTTAAATTTGGCACCAAAACTAAAACCCGCTAAAAAAACCCAAAAAAGAACATTTAATTTGATAAGGAATGCAGAACGACAGACAAAAACTATGGCCATCAAAAGACTAAAAGAAGCAGTAGCCAAACTGAAAGCTTTAACAGTAAAACCAATTGAGGTCTTGGTATTAATTCAAGTAAGAAAACACATAAAAATTTAAGTATATCGGATATGACAGTATGTTTAACAAATTTGTACGAGGATCAGCACTGACGGATGACCAAAACCTTTTTGCCGGAAAATAGAATTTCCCCCCTGAAAATGACACCAGACAAGTATACCTTTCCCTTCCTCCAAGGAAAGTCGAAGGAGACAGCGAAGGAGCAGCTATCGAGACTACAGGAAATTTCAGTTGAGAAGGGAAACTCAATTGAAATCACGGAGAGGTAATTATATCAGAATTAATAATGATATATGTAATACAACAGGTGTGATCAACATGTTACTTTCAATAAAATTGAGAATGTCAAAGAGACAACAATTTTGTTTAAATATACTTTTTAACTTTTTTGGTCTTTTGGAAAATGTTGTTTGTGCTGTTTTTAGACTCTTCTACAACGAAATTTGTTTTAGATGCACACGTATAAAAATTGCGGTTTTTATCAAACGCAATCATAGGTTTGAACGTAGTCTTCAATTTAGACTTGTTTATATTTTTTCGTTTTGGCTTGAACCCCAAGGGTGACTTGGGTATAGAAATATGGTCACTTGGTCTTCTCCCGACCGGCAGTAAAACGCTTGCCGAAGTGGGGCGTCCGTTTGGCTGTGCGGGATGTATCAAGTTCGCCGTCACGTCCGGTCAAAAGGGGACGTTAAATCCGATGCCTCGTGTAAAGTGAGTGCCACGCTCTTTGCACGTTAAGAACCCTTGCAACAACTCTTTGAGGGGTCCGTAGGTGGCCTGTTGCAAGGCTAAATTTCTGTCCCTATCCAATATACCCTCATTTTCCAGTGGCAATAAAAATTTCCCCGACCATCATCCAAGATGGCCTCTATTGTATCAACCTACCTATTGTATTTATTGTGAACTTGTTTTCGTCCTGAATATGCATGAAATATTTGCCACTGGACGTTAAGCAACCAACAATCAATCAATCAATCGTTTTGGCTTGTATCATATTTTCCCTCCGGTTTATATGATACGTTCATCCTATATTGACTCTTAAAATTTAAGAGTTTATCTGAAAATGAGGGTAATCATATGGACTTCCAAATACCGTTTCGATCCATTACATCACAGAAGAGACATATACTTAGCAGTGTCGAAATCTAGATCTGGTGTACCAAAAAAAAATTGACACCAAGTTTATTCGGTTTTCTGTTTAGTATTAAAAGAGGGACGAAAGATAACAAAGGGACAGTCAAACTCATAAATCTAAAACAAACTGACAACGTCATGGCTAAAAATAAAAAAGACAAACAGAAAAACAATAGTACACATGACACAACATAGAAAACTAAAGAATAAACAACACGAACCCCACCAAAAACTAGGGGTGATCTCAGGTGCTCCGGAAGGGTACGCAGATCCTGCTCCACATGTATTAAATGTATATTAAGATCCATTTTGTTACATCTTGCGATCAATTTTATTTGCCAATCACCAACAGCAGTCACAAGGGTTTAAGAACATCAGTTGTTCGACCTGTTAGTCAAATACGTTTTGTTTAAATATACTTTTTCACTTTTTTGGTCTATTGGCAAATGTTGTTTGTGCTGTTTTTAGACCCTTCTACAACGAAATATGTTTTACAGGCACACGTATAAAAATTGCGGCTTTTATCCAACGCAATCATAGGTTTGAACGTAGTTTTCAATTAAGACTTGTTTATATATATATATATATATATATATATATATATATATATATATATATATATATATATATATAATGTTTTATTTGCTTTACGGAATAGAAACTGAGAGCTCATAGTTCTTCAATACCATTCAACGTTCGTTTTATCAATGTGAAGAAAATGCTTCTAGTGCTTACATATTCTTTATTTTGAGGTCAAAGTAACCCTTGAAACATTTTTTATTTGAACACGTTAAAATTTGATGGAAACAAGCAATTGATGTTGATGGCAATCTCTGGTGAAAGATTTGTTATAGCTTTTTGTTAGTTTGATTGTATGTCTAGCATTATTAAGTCCGTGTATTTATCACATAACAGTTGTGTCGTATTGATTTCACTGCTTATAAAAAACAATGATGCCCAAAGGATTTCGAACCAGAGGAAGAACTGGATTGCTGGAAATAAATGTGTTATGTGGTCACCATGCATGATGCCTATCACCAAAAGGGTGTTTAGTTAAAGAAGGAATGTACGAACATGTTTAAACCCGCCGCATTTTTGCGCCTGTCTCAAGTCAGGAGCCTCTGGCCTTTGTTAGTCTTGTATTATTTTATTTTAGTTTCTTGTGTACAATTTGGAAATTAGTATGACGTTCATTATCACTGAACTAGTATATATTTGTTTAGGGGCCAGCTGAAGGACGCCTCCGGGTGCGGGAATTTCTCGCTACATTGAAGACCTGTTGGTGACCTTCTGTTGTTATTTTTTCTATGGTTGAGTTGTTGTCTCTTTGGCATATTCCACATTTCCATTCTCAATTTTATATCATACCAAATTCTTAAACATTGTATACATATAAAAAAGAAGATGTGGTATTATTGCCAATGAGACAACTGAAATAAAACTGTCATTTTCTGATAGTTTTGACACCAAAATCTTAATCATGTAAAGTATTGAAACACATTTTTAACATATTTACATTATACAAATATTTTATTTATTCTTGCCATTGATATAGGGGTTCTCATTTAATTTGTATCAAGGGGGGCTTACATGGGGAAAATTTGGTTGATTATATAGAGACTCACTGAAGTGTGACTGGAGTGCCTAAAAGATCACTTTCCACCAAAGACCAAAGGATGTAAAAGTTAGCCGCTAAGGGTCACTGAACAGCCTTCAACAATGGACAAAACCCATAACACATAGTCATCTATAATCTAAAATGTCAAGAAATTACAATTGTAAAATATATGAATTCAAACTTATGTATGAAGTCCATTATTACTGAACTTGTATACATGTACATATTTGCTTAGGGGCCAGCTGAAGGACGCCTTCGGGTACAGGAGTTTCTCACTACATTGAAGAATCATTGGTGGCCTTCGGCTTTTGTCTGCTCTATGGTGGGGTTGTAGCTTTAACACATTCCCAACTTCCTTTCTCAATTTTACATTTTGTACAAAACGAAGAGTTATATGTAATCAAATACTATTAACTCAAAATGAATTTCCTTCTATTTATGTTATGAAATTACTCATGTCAGTAAGCTAAAACCAACCTAAATGTAATTTTTGTTTCATAAAATGTTTTCTTTTGTGTAGGAATGATACATGCTGGCCTAGGATATGCTCAGATAAGAATCTTTCTAACAGAATGTAACTTGCCAGTCATGAGTAAATCTTGCTTCCAAATACATGAGAAGAAAATTGGAAAAAAATCTTTGTGTCTGCTGCTGAGGAATCACGTAAGAATGCTCAACAACTGGAAAAGGAAATTTCTGCAGATAAGGTAATACTATATATTATAATAAATTTGACTTTATATTTGAATCTACTTCTGGACCTCTTTTAAAGCTGACTTATACATATATCTATCAAAATAGAAAAAGTGGTATGATTGCCAATGAGACATCTCTCCACAGAATACAAAATTACACAGGAATTATCAACCATATGCCACCCTACGGCCTGAAACAATGAGCAAAGCCTATATTGCAAAGTCTGTTATTAAAGACACTGAAATTATTAAAGACACTGAAATTACAAATGTAATACTATTCAAGATTTATTAATTCAATTATATATATAAAATACTGAAGAATATTTTTCTAGACATTCAATGCGTTGTTTGTTCAGCAGACCTGACAAACTTGCATCTAAATGAAATGAAATCAATAAACGACGGGAGCAATGTCAAATTGCGATGAATTTTTCAACAGACAATGGGATCAATGTTCACAATTTCAACAAACAAAGTAGAATCAGTGGTAGAGACTACCTGAGAAGAGTTCGGAGAACTAAATATAGATTGTTGAAGTCCAGAATTTCTTTAGCAACCCCAAGACCATCAAAACAATTAAAAGGTATTTTTAGGAGCCAAAAAGGAAAAGGCATTAAAAATATTGGAATACATGTAGCACCTAAAATGTTCAAATTCAGCACCATTAACAAGTAAGGCCAATTAACAGAAATGAACAAACAAATATATGGCAGAAAAATACCTCTCCAGGACATAATTCAGGCTGAAAAAAAAAAGAATTGACAATGCTGGGGTACTTTATATAACATCTGATGAAGAATACAACAGCACGACTCTTCTTATTCTTCAAAATAAACTAACAACATTGAACAGTAGGAACATATTGTCAACATCATCAGCCAGAGACATCTTAGCTGAACTTTGTTATATCATATGTATATATATAATAATATTGCGGTTTTTATCCAACGCAATCATAGGTTTGAACGTAGTTTTCAATTAAGACTCGTTTATATTTTTTTGTTTGGGCTTGTATCATATTTTCCCTCCGGTTTATATGATCCGTTCATCCTATATTGACTCTTAAAATTCAAGAGTTTATCTAAAAATGAGGGTACTTTTTCTAAAATTTAGGGTTCTTCTTATATGGCCTTCCATATACCGTTTCGATCCCTAACATCACTGAAGATACATGTATTGTCGAAATCCGGATCTGGTGTACTAAAAAAGTATTGACACCGTATGTTTGTGGCATAACATCGTGACCACAAGTTAAAAAAAAATTATGTTTAGTATTACATTTATATTAAGATCCATTTTGTTACATCTTGTGATCAATTTTATTTGGCAATCGCTAGGGAGGGAGACTAATCAGCCTGCTGAATTAATGTTTGGTACTACTGAAGATCGCAAGTACACTGGGACTGAAGAGTACATAATAGGCCTTGAAAAGGCTATGAAGACATCACATGAAATAGCAAGGAAAACATTAAAGACTACTCAGGCTAGGATGAAGAAAGATTATGACCTTCGCGTGTTAGAACGGCAATACGCGCCCGGTGACCTCGTGTATGTTTTAGATACTGCCCAAATTAAGGGGAAAAGTAAAAAATTAAGCTCACCTTGGAAGGGGCCCGGCCTAATTATTGGTAAAATTACTCCCTTGTATACAAGGTAAAACTACAGAGGGTGGTCTTCAACACAAATCATGACCGGTTGAAGCTCTGCAAAGACAGAAATATTCCTGCTTGGCTAAAAACCTGTCAAGAACAGTTTAATCTAGGCATAGATGTTCTTGCCCCAAAAACAAAGACAAACATTAAGCAGTATTGTATATGTAGGGGCCCTGACACGGGTGAAACCATGATCCAATGTGACCAATGTAAGGAATGGTTCCATCTTACCTGCGTAGGCATTTCCGTCAGTGAAGGGGAAGAGATAAACATTTACACTTGCCCGAACTGTTCTTTAATTAAATAGACAGTTAACCCCTATAACCACAGGGACGTAACTTATTATATGTGAATGCTAATGTTTTTTTTATCTTTGTCTTTCCAGAATGTCGTACAAGGGAAGAAAAGTAAAGGAAGATCCCAAGTGGGGAGGTACGTCTGATGTTAATAACAATTTAGCCATAACCACTTAACCCAGAGGCAGAGGTACCACCATGGAGGGTATTGGTGGTACCTATGAACTAGTGTCTGGTGTTGGCCTAGTGCTAGTGGAGGAGGCCTCCGCTACAAGTAGTCTTAGAGTTCAGGGAGAACAGGCAGTCTTGCCTCCACCACAACAGGCAACCTTGCCTCCAGCCAAAGAGACAGCCTTGTCTACGTCAAAAGAGGATTTTTATGACTACAAGTGCCCTAGAAGCGGCAAGATGGAAAGATCATACCTGATCAGTCAACGGGACCAGAGATGCCCGGTGCGTGGGTGTCCAGTGATGACCAGGAGCGTCAAGAGCCATGTTTTGGGGGAGCACCTCTCCTTTATGTTTGCCCCCACTCAGGAGTTTCACTATATGAAGGATCCTTCCTTTCACCGTTACAGGGGTCACATGGTCATGGTCTTGGCCCAGTGGCTAACTGGTTTCACCTCTGCCACTTATGATGACATGGTGATGTTCATAAGAAGAAATGCTACCATTGATTATCCCCAGGCGGGAGAAGAAATGCCTGTGTTCCGCACAGTTTGCCGGGAAATGGGGTGGCCTACCCAGGCCTGGTTTAAGATAGCACCTGTGTGCAAGATTAGCAGCCCTGTATGCATTCTCCACTGGCGAGTCATGTCTAGTGTGTTGCATTTCCTAACTCCAACACATCAAGACATGATGTTCACGGAGAAGTATATCCAGAGGGAGGACAACCTCAGCCTTGAGGTGTTGCAGCAAATGAACAAGCTGTTCATGGCCTCACCTGTTGTGAGTAATTTGGTTCCTGCTGGAACTGAGTCCAGTAGCCCTGCATCTGTGGACAAGACAAGCACCATCCCAGATGTCCCTGAGGTTGGAAAGCTCTGTGCTGCCGTGGCAGTAGCCACTATTCAGGATAAAGCACTGGAGGCAGATAAATTACCTCAGGATAAAGCCATAGAGGCCGCTATATCCTCTAAGGTAGAGATGTCAGAGGTTCAGGTATCGCCTAAGGAAGTCGAGCAGAATCCTGAGGACAGGTATATTGTGTTCTTGGTATGGGAACACATCAGAAGAATGGTGCCAGTCCACTCACTGGACAATTTGTGGACTCTAGCAGAGACACGGTTCCCAGGGAATGGGGCCGCAACTCTGTTCTTCCAGGACACGTTGATTGATCCTTTAATCACCCTCAAAGACATCGTGGAGATGGAGTCGCCTAGACCGTCCATAGAGGTCCGCTTCCTAGACTCTACAAACTTGTGAAGTCCAATCTAGGACAGCTCAACAGCTCAACAGCTGGCCCTTGATGGGCGTTACTATGTGTAACAGCTACGGGATGTGAGGTAGAATTAACCTAATGAATTATAGGACCATAACAAAAATGAGGAACATTTCTGTGTTAGTATCGGACATTTGTTTTATATGTGACATTATGTTTATATATCTTCATGTGAAGGAACAGTTAATTATGTATATGGAACTATGGATTTATAGAAGATAACACCTTGATTGAACAGTGTGTAATATATGGACAATTATATTCAGTGAAAAGACTGTTGGAAGTATATAGTTATAATAATTAGAAATTTCAAATGTTCGCCTCACATCCCATGTACAGTGTAAAATTCGTTGGAAGTAGATCAACCGACAGGACTTGGTATTACCAGCATGACCAATGTAAATATTAGTATAAGTAGTGTGGGAGTTAATTTGGTGATGGTAGGATTTGGACCATAGGTCAACTTTTAATGGTCATGTGTTGTTATCCCAATTTGGGAGTTATTGCCTTCTTTGTACATTTTGTCTTTCCTTGCCGGGTTGATGTTTTTTTCACTACGCATATGTTCTGGCATATAAAATGTTTTCCAATTGCATTACATCAATCGATTATAAGTCTTCAGTATGGGGAGATACTTATCCCTCTGAGAAGGTAAAAAATGTTCCAAAGTCTTTCCAAAATCAAATATGATTACTGCCGGTAGGGACATTTCAAAGTGATCATTTTCGTTTACTCAGTCAGCCTTGGGGACGAATCAAAACATAAAAATCACTTGTATTATGTTACACAATGTGTCCTAGGTTTGACCTTTTTAATTGTATTTATCATGTGAAATATGTTTTCGTCAGACATGTGTGTCAATATAATGGCACGTTAAACAATTATTATCAATGTGAGAGACTTGTATTGCTATACAATGGCTGAACAAATCTACAATCTACATCGACTATGTAACAGGTATGTTTTCTAAAATAATGGATATATATCTTCAAGAATACAAACACTCTGTTATTATTTGAACCCATTTATTTTTTTCCCCATGTTGTCAGAGCTATGTGCCTCTGTGAATTTCTCCACATTTCGGAATATATACATTATATCAATAAGCAAAGAAGGAGAGGCATTGAAGAGTTGAAACCGTTTTTTCTAGATGTATCAATACAGGTTCTTAGTGCCAGTACCACGAGACAAAGTCAAAGATAGTATTAAAACTTTTGCAGTTGGAACCAAATGCAGTGGAAGTAAGGAAAAATACAAAAATCAAATAGTTGTGAACAAAATGTTGAATGCTGTCGAAATGGGCATGTTTCGGTAAGTGGGTGGTCTCTGTGATAGAGTTTTCCAAAAAACTATGATATATTATACATCAATCAAGGATGCGGCTAATATTTATGCAAATATATCAGCATAAATTTTAATTTAAGAAGTACAGCGTTTCATTCCGATAATTCGCCGGTCAGGAAAAAACATATTGGAATGTACACTTTTAATTGTGGGGTCCCTTATATCTTGCTGTTTGGTCTTGGTCGAGGCCCTGTGTTAAAGGTCGTATTATGACTTGATTTTGGTATCATCAGGTTGGGAACAATCCTCCCTCAGACAGGGTACATATGGGATCATTATACTGTTGTAGAACAGAAATACCAAGGATTTGTATAGTGCTTCTATACAAATCATTTCAAAATTCGAATGAATTACTTAAAAAGAGGAGAAATACATCATATTTTTAACAACTAGAGGGGTCCACTTGTTTTAAATTATATTAAATAAAATGTGTTAACATGGCAAAGATCCAGAAATACCACAAAATTCTTAGACATGTTTTTACCATTTAATACCAGATAGATATATAGCTCTTTGGGAAAATATGATCCCTTTTCTACTACATGTACTAAAAAGTGGTATTTACAAAAAAATATATAACTTATATTGACCCCTCATACAAGGCTGGGATACTTATATAATTGTTCTTAACCTAATTATGACTTGTATGAAAAATTGTCTCATAAATTAGCACACATACATATAGCATTTCTAATTATTCAATTATTTGATGGTGAACAGGGGAAAATACTTCATATATTAAAGAAACGTCAGAAGTGATAAATCATGTTTTAATATTGTCAAAACCTACTATTTTATGTTTTTAAGAGAATATAATTATAATCGCTCGCCTTTACTTTTCAAGCTTCGCCTAAAAAATTTGCAAATTAAATATTTGTTTAATTTAAATTTTCAAATCGCTCGCTCACCCCAATTTTTGGAGTACAAAAATCTGTCGAACTAGAAATTAAATTGGAGTGGCCTCATATTCTAAAAATAATTGAATAGACTAACACTAAAACCTGCCGTCGGTTTAATTCTATTTTTATTTGTTATATTTGACTGCAAATTTGTCCACTATTTTGATATATTAAGAAATCTTTCATATTTTATTTATATTTGTATAGAATGTTCACCAAACCTGCCATCAGTGCATTGTTTGATTGTTGGTTGCTTCACGTCCAGTGGCAAACATTTCATGCATATTCAGGACGAGAACAAGTTCACAATAAATACAATAGGTAGGTTGATATGATAGAGTCCAACTGGGATGATGGTCGGGGAAATTTGGACTGCCCCTGGAAAATGAGGGTATCTTAGATAGGGACAGAAATTTTGCCTTACAACAGGCCACCTACGGACCCCTCAAAAGAGTTGTTGCAAGGGTTCTTAACGTGCAAACAGCATGACACCCTCTTTACACGAGGCATAGAATTAAACATCCCCCTTCTGACCGGACGGACGTGACTGCAAACTTGATACATCCCGCACAGCCAAACGGACGCCCTACTTCGGCAAGCGTTTTACTGCCGGTCGGTAGAAAACCAAATGACCATATTTCTATACCCCAGTCACCCTTGGGGGTTCAGTGCATTGATATTTTTGCACATGTTAAAGTGATTTCAAACCACAGCTTGATTCAAATTAACATTTTTCAGTTTATTGAGCTTTTTTTTTTGATAATTGTATAAGATAAAACCTTCAATCGATTATATTCTAAAAATATTTTTTTAAAGACTTAACACCAAAACCCTGCTGTCGGTTTAATAATATGTTTGTTTACCGTTAATTGTGAATTTTGACAACGTATTTTGATATTTTTAGAAATCCTCCATATTTTATTGATATTTGTATAGAAATGTCCACCAAACCTGCCATCAGCGCATTGATAATTTTCCACATTTTTAAGTAATTTCATTAAGATAATTTTCTGATTTGTACTTACAGTGGGATCAGATATAAATAAAAAACAAACCACAGCTTGATTCAAAATTATATTTTTCAGCCTTACTTTTTTTTTTATAATTGTATTAGATAAAACTTTAAATCGATTATATTCTGAAAATAATTGTACAGACTTACACCAACACCTGCCGTCGGTTTAATACTAGTTTTTTTTTACATTTGACTGTAAATTTTACAACTTTTTGGATATTTTTTAGAAATCTGACAATTTTCCATTTTTTAAAGTGATTTTGACAATTTTTTAGATAATTTTATTTGATGTTACCTTAGATCGGTCACCTAATCCGAGACTGTTACATTACAAAAGATACAACATAGGGTAACCTACGATATGTGATTTGTATGAATGTTCCTCATGCATTTTTACTTTTTATTGGATTTAATGCTGTTTTTTTTCTTTTCTTTTTCCACTTTCATATATATCTAAGCTGTCATACATATGTCAATTAACTTTAAATATGAAAAAGGAAGGATACGGGGCATGCGCAAATGATTAAAAACAACTCAATGAAACATAAGAACCTAGAAAAATAAAATCATCCAGGGGTTGTCGTGTGGTCTTCAGTAGCAAGCGACAACCATATAAAACAAGAGGCTCTCAAGAGCCTGAATCGCTCACCTTAATTCTTTTGGTTAAATCTCTCATCAATGATTATTTTGGCTTATCAATTTATTTAAATGTTTTTTGGATCGTCCTATTTTCTTCAAAAGCCAAAAAAAATAATAATTTTCTCCTATGTTCTATTTTAGCCATAGTAGCTATGTTTCTTGACATACAAGGAAATAAAATATAAAATTTATACTAGATACTCTGAAACTCATTTAGCCTAAGTTTGGCTGAAATTGATACAGCAGTTTCAAAGGAGAAGATTTTTTAAAGTAAGTCAACATGATGAACAAATTGTGAAAAAAGTCTTTAAAGGGCTATAAGTATTTGGCCCAGTAGTTTCAGAGGAGAAGATTTTTGTTAAAAATTACTAAGATTTACGAAAAATGGTTAAAAATTGACTATAAAGGGCAATAACTCCTAAAGGGGTCAACTGACCATTTCCGTCATGTTGACTTATTTGTAAATCTTACTTTGCTGAACATTATTCCTGTTTACAGTTTATCTCTATCTATAATAATATTCAAGATAACCAAAAACAGCAAAATTTCCTTAAAATTACCAATTCAGGGGCAGCAACCCAACAACGGGTTGTCTGATTCATCTGAAAATTTCAGGGCAGATAGATCTTGACCTGAAAAACAATATTACCCAATGTCAGATTTGCTCTAAATGCTTTGGTTTTTGAGTTATAAGCCAAAAACAGCATTTGACCCCTATGTTCTATTTTTAGCAATGGCGACCATGTTTGTTGATGGATCAAAACGTCGGATACAATTTATAAATTAGATACCCTAAGAAACATTCAGTTAAAGTTTGAAAGTATTTGGCCCAGTAGTTTCAGAGGAGAAGATTCTTGAAATAGTTTACTACGACAGACGACGACGGACGACAGACGACGGACGCCAAGTGATGGCATAAGCTCACTTGTCCCTTCGGGACAGGTGAGCTAAAAAGAAGATGTGGTATGATTGCCAATGAGACAACTATCTACAAATGACCAAAATGACACAAACATTTAACAACTACAGGTCAACATACCACATATAAACCAAAGAAATTATTTTCCAAAAAGAGTGTCACCACAAAAATAGTATAATATGTTTTAAATTTGTTTGATTTTGACAAACTAAAATACATTTTATTGATTACTAATTTTTTTTCTAACAGAAACCAACCCAAGTACGGAAGCAGGTGAATGTTGAAGGGACATCAACAACAGGTAAAACAAATACTAACACTAATCTCACTACTCAGACATATAAATGTGGTAAGATAGATATTTTCCTCCGATTTGTTCACTGGAAATCAGTTGGTTGTCAATAAAAAAAACTCTGATATCATCTTTATTTTTGCAGATAAGCCTATTTAACAAGTTGCCAGCGAGTTGTTTGAAAAAGGAAAAATCAATGATAGATTATCGACAAAGTTTAACACATACTATATGAAAGTAACAAACATAAAATTGAAAAAAGGGTAGGAATACTGATTTGTATAGTGAATTTTTGGAAGGAGAGTTCAGTCTGCCAACTTCCTGTCCTATTGAATCTTTCGACAACCAGACTGAAAAGGAAATATCTCGCCTAAATTCCGACAGCACAACCTCTGCATATGTTATTTCAAAAATCACAAATGAATTGCAAGCAGACAAAGGCAAGACCACTTCATTGGAACAGGAAGTTGACAGAATAGTGGACCAAGTAGCTAAAGTGGACAAGGAAAAAAAGACTTGTTTATTGATTTTGCCAAGTAATTATGGACTTTCCGAATTGATATTCACCTAAGTTTGGTATTTTGGAGATTTTAATATTTAATAGATTATACCGTTGGTTTTCCAATTTAAATGGTATTACACTAGTATAATTTTGTTTGGGCCATAGCTTTGGTTTTTAACATATTGTAGCTCGCTGTTCGCCAACGCTCCGTGTTGACCTGTAATGGGTAACTTTTATAAATTGTGACTTGGATGCATGCAGAGTTGTCCCATTGGTACTCCAACCATATTTTCCCAGAGGTAGATTAAGAGGAGGCCAGGGCAAAAATTGGATTGATTATATAGGAAATAAATAAAGCATGACCGGAGTGCCCCTCCCATATAGTGTTTCCCTTTTTGTTTATTACTTTAGTACATGTATGTGTTTATGTCAACAATTCTCAAGGGTGACGGGTAAAGAAATATGGTCACTTGGTCTTCTCCCGACCGGCAGTAAAACGCTTGCCGAAGTGGGGCGTCCGTTTGGCTGTGATGGATGTATCAAGTACGCAGTCACGTCCGTTAAGACAATTACAAGGTTATATTTTCCTATTTTGACTCATCGGTTGGTGTAACGCCAATCGTAGCTAAGCTTCCATATCAACCGATGGACGCTAATTATAACGATAAAAACAAAACAATTTATCCGCAATTTCATGTATTTGCTCAGTTTATTCAGCAACAAAGTAAGGTAAAGAACAATCCAAGTTTTGTATTTTGACTCATCGGTTGGTGTAACGCCAATCGTAGCAAAGCTTCCACATCAGCCGATGGACGTTAATTATAACGATAAAAACAAAACAATATATCCGCAATGTCATGTATTTGCTCAGTTTATTCAGCAACAAAGTAAGGTAAAGAACAATCCAAGTTTTGTATATGACAGTCAACAGGCAAACACTGGTTTTAAGGATAAACTGCCAACAACAAAAGCGAAACTTAAGGACGTTCGTACCAGGAAAACAGACTTCGCTGAAACAAACAATGAGAGGAGTCAAAGTGTTGATCGTCATGTTTGATTCATGGTACAAACCATACACTTAATGATTGTAGAACTTGCAAAACGAAGCCAATACAAGAACGTAGACAATTTTTGAAGTTGAACAAATTATGTTTCGGATGTTGCTTGTCAGCATCACAGTTCTAATTGAAATAATTTTGAAAAATGACAAAATCTGGAAATTGCTTCTTAGAGGAAAAGCCATTAAACCTGAAAGTCTCAGTATAAATGCAGTGTACGCCATAGCTACTATTTTTGATATTGTTCGTCAATTTAATTACTGCAGGGGTGTTAAGAAGAAAGATGAAACCAAAAAGTAATTGACTTATTTTAAAAAGCATGTATCGAAAGCAGGTAATGAAAAGTTCAATGATATTTCTTTTCGTTCAGGATCCTGTACTAGCATTTTGCCATTTAGAACACAGTTTTATTTATTTGTTCCTACTGCAAGAAATTAAAAAGACCACCGAAATTGAAACCTGAAAATAATGTCAAGTCAGATTAAGATTGTGCAAATGAACCAAAATATAGTTGGGTGCAGACCAAGCATTACATAAAGTAAACGCAAGTTAACGCGTTAGGCTGAAAAAGATATATCCTGAATCAAAGATGATTAAAACCAGTGACAGAAATTATGCCAAAAATAATGTAATTAAAACGTTATATGCAACTTTCTGACGTGGTAATGGTTTCAATATTAAAGAATTTTTCTTTGATGATAGATCAAAATAAAGGAGAAGTTGAAGGAATGGAAAATGGCTTAAAAGCTATAGTAGAGCACATGTATGGGGACCACGCCCATTGTAATAGATCATGGTGTGGATTTCAGAAGGAGATAAATACAAGCACAGTAATTTACCTCATGGAAAAGACTTGACGTCAGATTTATTATGGTCAGACCTGGAGAAGATATTTTTGGGGAATGAGTCAGTCAATCCGAGGAAGCTTGCATCCCTGTCAAGCCCACAGGCAAATGGAAATTTTAACAACATGCTTGCTGCAAAAGCTCCAAAAGCCAAGCACTACTCCTCATCAGCAAGTTTGGGCTACAGGGTAGATTCTTCTATCTTGGATAAGAAAGAAATAAACACGGAAAAAAAGCTATATGTTATCGAGCCCATGTTTAATTAATATTTTTCTGTTATTTGAATCAATGCATTTTTAAAAATCAAATATAAGAATTTGAGTCAAATCGGCATGGAATTGTTAGGGTCCGACAGGTCACCTCTTTTGGTACAAGGAACTATACATTCGCTCATAGTATCTGGATTTATTTTCAGATACATCATCAATGGAGTCCTAACAGTCAGAGAGATTGTGATGATTGACTTTTGACCTGTAATTTTACCCATGCGGGATACAATGTGGAAGAAACACTGTGTTAAATTTCTTGTCAACAGAACTTTTATAGATTGCATAAGAGACATGCTAAACTTTGGCAATACATTTTGTATATGTTATAGATATACTATACATGTTGACATATTAAATGGTGAAACAGTATTCTTTAATTAATCATATATAAAAGGAAAGGAATTTTTTACCAGCACTGGTAGAAACATCATACTTATACATTTCTTGTTTCAATATCTATGGTTTAGAGTTGTCATTGGTTATCATTATTTTTGGTACATATATGGTTGATGTTTATAAAGGATATCCTTATGTTCAGAAGTTCTGCTCGCAATTGAAAGCGAGAATTTAAGTGATACACATGTTTATATAGTACACAGGTGAGCTGTTTTTCTCACCTGAGTGGTTTTACTTTAAACAGCTCGATTAGAGTTCATAAATGGAGGCAATTGCAATGTTATATCTTAATCATTTTCTAAGTATAATCTATATTTCATATTGGACGCTTCGCGTCCTCATGAAGTCTATAATTAAACAATATTAAAAAAAAATAAAAATGCAGAGCAATCTTTGGCAGCTTTTAATCAACACTGTGTTACTCTAGTGGTAAAAAGTTTTCAAATTCGGAGTCTTACACGAACTCCCACTCAAATTCGCTTCGGCAAGCGTTCTACTGCCGGTGTCCTATAAGCATTCATCCCAATGCCAATTTTTCACAGTAATTACGCTTCTAAAAATTCTCATCGCTACAAACTATGTCCACAAAACGGAACAATCCGAAATATAATTTTCCTCCCAATTTAAAAAATATTGATCCATATCTATTTGCTAAAATTGTCTTTAGTTGTAGTTCCCATCCGTCTTATAACCAGACATCTTACTCAAGGGAATCAGGGGCGGATGCAGGAATTTTCGAAAGGGGGGTGCTAACCCAGGGCAAAAGGGGGGGGGGGGGTGCAAAACATATGTCCCGATACAAATGCATTGATCGGCAAAAATAAAGGGGGGGTGCGCACCCCCGGAACCCCCCCCCCCCCCCCTGGATCCGCCACTGGGAATCACCAGCCAAGTAGTCAACATTTCGGTGTTGACATGAATATCAATCATGTGGTCAATTTCCTGTTTACAAAACTTAATTTTTTTCGTAAAACTATGTGTTTCCTTATTCAAGGAATAGATTACCTTAGCCGTCCTCTTCAACTTTGTTACATATTTCGATTTGAGCGTCACTGATGAGTCTTATGTGGACGAAACGCGCATCTATTGTACTAAATTATAATTCTGGTACTTTTGATAAATATCGAAACATAACAATAACAGGATCGTTCAGTAAAATAATGAGATCCGATATATTTTTGTTGTTTGTTATTATTTTCGTATTTACGTATTTTGTACAAAATTCCTTTCTTTAAAAGAAATATTAATATGATTATTTGTATTGTGATCAGATCCATCAGATGAGAAGCCAGTCATTTAATAAATCTACACCATTTCCCTCTACAAGATCTAAGATAAGATCTGATATAGCCGATTCATGTTTTGTAAATACATCCTGACAGGCAAGTAAAGATGTCTGAACAGATCTGGTTTCATAGTCAAAAAACAAAATAAATTTTACACCGATATCTAACACTTCGTCAATCAAAATACCAAACGTTGATGCTTTTTTTCACTTTTTCAATCAAACTAGTCTAACCAACAGTCAAAAATATTTCTTGCTGTGAACCTTTGGATTTATGGTTAACAAATTTGAGGTTTGAACAGTCAAAGGTGATTTCAACAAAACTTTAAACTGCGATGAGTATTTTATTTGCTATGAATTTTTTCATTATGAAATATACATTATTTTTTTTATTAGATACAAGTTTAGTAGTAATACTCTAAAAACCACTAATGGATAATGTGTACTATTGTTTTTCTGTTTGTCTTTTTCATTTTTAGCCATGGCAACAATAGGTAAGTGTTTTTTAGCCAGTTAAGCTGCCTTATGCGAGCACCCTGGATTTGTATTCTACCTAATAAATGCTGAAATACGTGCCATTGTTATCATCTAGCTGGCTACTATATCATTTATAACTTATTGGACATTTTGTTCATACTTTTCATTCTGGATTACAAAAATATTTACCAGAAAAACCTTAAATGATCGTCGATTTGCCCAAAAGTTTCGAAGTTGCACATAGGAAGTAGAGCACATTAGGAATCCTTATGTAGTTTATTCTCCCCTGAGCTTTTGGCTAAGATGTCAAAGAACAAATGTATGAAATATTTAATCGCCGAAAATCTTTAAAGACAAGTAGTTAAGATTTCCCAAACTGCAAAAGTCGTAGGAATATTGTTTGTCGTCAATACGTAGTCAACTACGTCACGCTGTTTGCGGCAATTTTGAATTAAAGACGAAATTTTCGTATCTTTTTAAATTAGACGCAGGGGTTCAAATTAGCGGTGGTCCGAGGTCTGCGACCTTTCACTTTTGCAGTCGGACTTTCTACTTGGTTACTAGCTACGCCTGACATGCCCGACTGACCTTGAAAGAAAATAAAAAAAATAACTGGCAAATCTTTTTACCAAAGTTTCCTAATAAAAGATCTTAAACTTATTTTCATCATTTCTATTCATCAATCTCCCATGCAGAGTTGTCGGTCCTTGCTCTCTCTCAATCTCTGCTAATGTCTCGATTTTACAAGAATCTTGTAAAATATAATGATACTTTAGATTTTGATTTAATGGAAGTTAATAGCGTTCTTATATATTTTTTCAGTTGTTTCATATCGATTTATATTATTTGATGCGAAAATGCTTTTAAAAAAGGCTTCAGATAGATGTACTATATTTTTTGAGAAAGGTGTTCCTATTCTGAGTAAATCGGTTTATCTATTCATCCAACAAAATTATGGCCACATTAGATGAAATTGTAAGAGAATATGACAAGAATATGGTGTTAAAGGTCTGTCAGAGGCAAGCTTTTGATTATTTATCAGAGAAGAAGGGAGATCTTATGGTAAGCTTGCCTGTCGGATATGGAAAGAGTCTTGTCTACCACCTTCTTCCACAAGTTCTTGGAAAAGACAAGGAAACGCCCATTTGTTTAACTATTTCACCCCTGAATATTATTCAAAAGGATCAAATTAAGGCGTTGAAAGTTCATGGAATAACCGCTTGTAGACTGAACATCATGTCCAAGGTGGAAGATACTACAGAAGATGAATTTATAGCAGAGTGTGATGTTGATTTGAATCGTGTAAAAAAGGGGGACTTTTCAATTGTTTTGTGCCACCCAGAGGCTCTCTTCAATACAAAAACTGGCCACGAGCTGCTGTCAGATGAACAGTTTACCTCCAGAGTAGTTGCTGTGGTTATTGATGAATGTCATATTATAGAGAAGTGGTAAGTAGAGCTAAATTAAATTCACAGTCACAGTGGCTGGTCAATACACGTACATACTTATACATATTACATCTTCTGACATCAGACTCGGACTTCTCTTGAACTGAATTTTAATGTGCGTATTGTTATGCGTTTATTTTTCTACATTGGTTAGAGGTATAGGGGGAGGGTTAGATCTCACAAACATGTTTAACCCCACCGCATTTTTGCGCCTGTCCCATGTCAGGAGCCTCTGGCCTTTGTTAGTCTTGTATTATTTTTATATTAGTTTCTTGTGTACAATTTGGAAATTAGTATGGCGTTTATTTTCACTGAACTAGTATATATTTGTTTAGGGGCCAGCCGAAGGACGCCTCCGGGTGCGGGAATTTCTCGCTACATTGAAGACCTGTCGGTGACCTTCTGCTGTTGTTTTTTATTTGGTCGGGTTGTTGTCTCTTTGACACATTCCCCATTTCCATTCTCAATTTTATACAAGAAGTGGGGGCTAACTGAATTCCTTAAGATGGGGTAGCTTCAGTAATTCCCTATATAATAAGCCAAATTGTTCAAATATAAAGGGGGTGCCTGACTGGGCGCTTGGATCCACCTATGGAACTTCAAAATATTTGCATTCATGACTCATGTTTAGTGTGATTACCATACAATTTTTCTTCTTGTCAACACAGTCTTAAGCCATTTCAGTTGATATAGTTATAGGAATGATAGAACATGTACAATTCATTATTTGTATTATGTTATTTAATACCTTAAATTAAAATACAAATGTGTCCTAATCCTGGCAACAATGAGTTGGATGGCATCCAATGACACCCCTGCTTTTGGCAGATACTACTGCATTCAGTGTACATTTTGTATGTTCATTGTATGTAGGGGGACCAGGGAGCATGGATATCATACACTTTTTCTTCTTTACAAAACAGTCTTAGCCAAATTTTCAGTTGATATAGTTATAGGAATGATAGAACTACATGTACAATTCATTGTTTGTATTATGTTATTTAATACTTAAAATTAAAATACAAATGTGTCCTAATCCTGGCAACAATGAGTTGGATGGCATCCAATGACACCCCTGCTTTTAGCAGATAATACTGCATTCAGTGTACATTTTGTATGTTCATTGTATGTTGGGGGACCATGGAGCATGGACAACCATTGTATTGCAGTAATTCTTTAAGTTTTAACAACATGCAATATTTTGCCTCTTATTATATATATAATAAAATTGTATGGGAAACAACCATGCCAGCTCATCTATTGCTACATGTATACATTTGTATCTGTTTTTAACATGTTTATATTTAGATGTGTATTTATACATGTAATTTCTTTCTTATTCTGTATGTTAATGGTTTTGTTAACTATTCAGTCAGTATTACTAAATGTAATAAATATGCAAATTTAAGGAAGATGAGGTATGAGAACCAATGAAATAACTTTTATTCCAAGACTGACATCATCTCTTTTATCGTAAAGTTTTGTCTTCAACCGACCCTCATTGTCAATTTCTAGATGTAAGTCAAGATATAAAAGTGTTAAACTTTAATACTCAGCTTTAATAGCTTTCACATCTGATGATAATGTGCATGGCATACATTTATACAATAAAGCATCAATGATATACAATGGAAACAAGTGTTAGTGGAAAAGTCAAGTACTGATTAGCTTAATCCTATTACGATGTTTTATGAACAGTCCCAAAACAAAATTTCACATCATCCATTGGAAATCAAATTCTTACATATTTTTGCCCCTAAATATTGTTGAAAAATTGCCCAATTATTTTAAATTAACTGGATTTGAAATTGTTATTTGTTCTGAGGTTTATTCATCATACTACTGAAGAATTCAGTAGACATAGAAAGCTCATGATCATGTTTTATAAAAAAAAAATTGGAACAAAATACTTTTATACTCCAGATTGATCATTTCAACAACATGATTACGTTCAATATTGTCCAAATTTAAAGCATACTGAATTGACATGTATGAGTAATCAACAAGAACATATTGTGTTGTAAACATCACACTCTTTAACAAAGATAATAATGTCTTATTAAGATGGTGTTTATTTACACAGAACTGTACAAAATCAACACACATTTCATAAAAGCATTTAACACGTTTAAAGATATTAGTACCACTCTTTACAAGTAAAAAATCACCCAACATACTATGTACATCATTACTTTTTTAATTTATACTGATGAGTGTACTTAAACTAACTTTTTTTTCCTTGATAAAAAATCATACGGTCAAGTTGGAACTATAAAGATATCTTGGGACTCTGTTAGGGATTGATTAACTAAACATTGTAGATAATAAAAAAAAATATCACTTTCCTTGGGAAAATGTGAACTTAATTCTTTTAGTCAATGACAAAATTCTAACAAAAATACCCAACCCATTTTCAAATTGTAAAATTCCAGTTCCTTTGCAAGAGTTTTTCCATTTTTTCATATACATTTTTTACATTGATTTAATTTGTTTTGGTGATTGGACATACAACTTACACAAAAGATACAAAGACAGGTTTTATATGTCATGTATGTTGCCCATAGAATCAAAGCCAAGATTGACCTTATTGCTAAAAAAAGTCGACTGTCATTCTTATTATCAAATGCTGACAAACTTATATGATGACCTCTCACTCTGCATTGTTGTGCCCTTCCTAAGTCAGGAACTTGACGTCTTTAAATTGTAGTCTTGTGTGTGTTTTTTAAATTTTGGTTCTTCTCTGTGTTTTAAAGTGCACAATGATATCTGTTTTCCTTATTAACTTCATATTTAAACTTGTAGGACAAAAATATCAAAATCCAAAAAACCTTCATACATGTAATGGTATATTATACATATAACCAAATGAAGAAAAATAACTAATCAATATACACATATCTATTATTATAGTTCAGGCAAACTGTCATCTATTTCATCAACATCCTTCTCTTCTGCATCTACAGGAACTGCTAGACTTCGTACAAGTCGTGAAATGATTTGATTTAACCGTGTATGAAATCCTGGCATGTCTGGCACAGCTAATGGCATAGCTTTTACATTACTAAATCCTTTCAATTTTCTACCAGGACTATGTTGAAATGGTCTCAATTTTCGTAGCTGTTTAGAAATTATACTATGCTCTTGTTCAATGAGACAACTATCCACAAGAGACTAAAATGAAACAGACATTAACAACAATAGCTCATCGTACACCCTTCAATAATGAGCAAAGCCCATACTGCATAGTCAGCTATAAAAGTCCCCGATAAAACAATGTAAACCAATTCAAACGAGAAAACTAACGGCCTTATTTATATATATAAAAAAAGTTAACAATAAACAAATTTGTAACACAAAAACAAACGACAACCACTGAACTACAGACTCCTGACTTGGGACAGGCACAAATAGTGCAGTTATATTATATGATACCTGAATGTAAGCAAATCATTTGATATATAGGTGGAGTCCATTGGGCCACGACTACCTCCTCCTTTTTGATAACTTTGAAACGAATGAGATCCCCACCCCTCAACCATATACATTCATATATGAGACTAAATAACTAAACAAATGAAATATAGGGGAAATCCCTAGGGTCACCCCACCCCCTCATATTTTAGAAATTGGAAACAGTCGAGATCCCCACCCCTTAACCATATTTATTCGTGTATGGGACAATATATATATATAATCAAATGAACTATAGGTGGAGTCCTGGAGGTCACCCCACCCCTCCTGTTTGAGAACTTGGTAATGGTCGAGATCCCCACCCCTCCTGTTTGAGAATTTGGTAATGATCACATTAACATCTATTTATTTAATTCAAAAGTTACCCCGCCTTATCCATGTGAATGGAACATTTTCACATAGGCATGCTGTGGTTATCTCCCATGTATATTTCATTTGAAAGAAAAGAGAACGATATATATTGTTACACATATATACATTATATACAAATTTTTAAATATGATTAGTGGAGCTTAAAAGTTTTCAACCACGCGTTCATACCAAACATATTGCAAGTTACAACCTTGTCTTGTATTTAATTTCTATGTTACACTTATATGCATACACTGTATAGAATGAACAAATCTTTGTCATAATTTTCAAACGAGGTTGTCGCTCTTTGTATAATGTATAGATTTTGCTTACGCTGCAAATCTGTGTGGATCACATACCACACATATTTTGTACACAATGGGTAGACAATAGAAAATCAGCGGGGGGGGGGGGGGGGGGGGGGGGGGGGTGTTGCTAAACCATCCATTTTACACTACTAATAGGTACCCCCATACTATGATTGTCTATCACTACTATATGTATACGCACAAACTACTGTAAAATATTATTATCTGATGAACCGGTATCGTGGTCTCTCAAATCAAGAGCTTGTTCAATATTATTTTATGATAATGAGCTCTTTGTTAGTAGGCTGCGAAATCAAAAGTCAGTAATGCATTAATCTTTTGAATTTAGAAAAGAACATCAATATTAATCTTGTTACAATAATCACCTATAGATGCAATCTCAGAGGATGGTCTAAAAATGGGTAAGACGAATGGGGTTCCGATGTTAGCAACTATGCAGCACGTTCAATTGCCCCTTCTGCATGGTTTATAACCTCCGATTGTTGATATCTCCTGTTTAGATACTTTGGATGTTACTCCAACATTGTTGAGGTTTATGGGTCTGCGGTAAGCCATAACGGGAGGTGATAGAAAATCTCTTAAGGAAGGATAAGGTATCTTGTTGGACTCCTTGCATGAGCAGCTACAGCTGTCTAGCTCTATAATTTGTAGAGATCATTCCAAGTTAAGACTTTCTCTGTCCTTTTTAATTAGTCTTTTTTTTCTTGTTATCTTCAGCCATAACTGTCTTTCCCTGTAATTAACAGAGGAAGACTTCAGCTTGTACACAGAAATTCAAATAAAGGTTCCATAGACATACAAATATTAGCTACATTTGAGATCAAATGCAGGCACAATCCTAATCAAACCATAATTATATCTTGGTTGTAATATTTTTATGTTTTGTAGTCCTGTAATTACAAGACTATTCTATTTACTGTTAGGCTCAGATTCACAGAGTTTAACATTTAAGGACAGAGACAATGAACATAAAATGAATATAAAATAATTTTAAATGAATATTCCCATTTGAGTACTTGTTTTTAACATGGCAGTTCACAAGGCAGAACTACAGGAAGGCTTACAAGTCCCTCCAGTGAGTACCTGGTTACATTGATCTAACGTTTAGCCAACCAAAACCTACTCTTGCTACTCAACATTATTTTTTAGAAGAGCAGCACACATCAGTTTTAAAGTTTTCCTCTACTGAATAAATGATATGGGTGTGGATGTTGATACTGGTGGATCCAAGTCGCTATCACTGTCATCCTGAAAAATAATATGGTAATATTAAACATTAATAATCTCAGAGAATAAGGACTGTTCCAGGATTTAATACACGAGGTGTATGCTTTAATTGTCCCACTTATCTTACATGCCTACCATTTAATTTGATCAAATTTTGGATCGGAAGTTACGGTTTTTGTTCTCCCCGAGAGAAATGTATGTGATATACATTAAATACCTAAAATATTGAAAAATGACGGAATTGTTACCATACAGATCAAAGCAAAAATATCTTCAGTGCTGTACAACTTTGTCCTTTTTTTACTTTTTTCACGTTCGATCTTTTATATCTGGGTGTCACTGGTGAGTCTTGTGTGGGCAAGGCGCGTTTTTTGGCGTATTGAATTTTAAACCTGATGCTTTTTGTTATCTATTAATCATGTTTTTCTGTGTCTAATATGTTCTCCTATTTATTTGTATTGTAGTCCTGTAATATTATGTTGTCATTTCAATGTTATATTTAACTTTGCCATTAAAGTGCGAGGTTTGGCATGCCTTAAAACCAGGTTCAACCCACCACTTTTATTCCCCTTTAAAAGTGTCCTGTACCAAGTCAGGAAGATGGTCATTGTTATAATATTGTTCGTTTCTCTTTGTGTTGCATTTTAACGTTGAGTCGTTTGTGTTTTCTCTTATGTTTGAGATAAGACGTGGCACGGTACTTGTCTATCCCAAATTCATGTATTTGGTTTTCATGTTACATTTGTTATTCTCGTGGTGTTTTGTCTGATGATTGGTCTGTTTCTGTGTGTGTTGCGTTTCGGTGTTGTGTCGTTGTTCTCTTATATTTAATGCGTTTCGCTCGGTTTTGGTTTGTTACCCCGATTTTGTTTTTTGTCCATGGATTAATGAGTTTTGAACAGCGGTATACTACTGTTGCCTTTATTTATGATAATAAGCTGTTTGTTCGACTTGAGGTAAAAGCAGAAAAAATTAAGGAATCATGGGATTCAAGATGTTCTCGATCTAAATCAACTGCAGGCTGGTCTACTAATGATAAAATTAAAGTCGGAAACAACGATTAGTAAATGAGAGCAATCAATGAAATAGTTATGTTCGGCATCGAATCTCCTTATATGGACATCCGCTATGCTAGATGTTGTATTTCTTTGTGTTTGAGCTTCCTCGACTTTCTGAGTGTAATGTTCTGTTTAAATTTAAGGTGACTTTAATCTATTGAACACTGATGAGTCTTATGTAGACGAAACGCGCGTCTGGCGTACTAAATGATAATCCTGATACCTTTGATAACTATTGTAGCAGGAGGGGGTAAACGACAATTCAACAATGCCATAATATAGTCCTCCTGGGACATGTAGTGGTAGTACTTCGCTTAGGTTCGATCAGCAGGATACACTCTACCTATATAGGTCTCGTTTCTAAATGATTTACTAAATCAACTAAACAAAAATTTTCCCACTAGAATATTTATTACACCAATAACATCAGTAAAATTCAACAAATTGCATATAAATTCAACAATAGTAAAATAACAATAAATACAACAGATAACTGTTCTGACCAATAGCCTTTCTTAAAAAGGAGCTATTAAATATGTTAAACTTTATTTATCCACAAATTCACTTTATGAATATAATTCCACCCAATTTTTCTAAATCTTTCCTTTGCCAACAAAGGTCTCGATGGCGTCAACCTAGGCAATATCCTTCATCATAAATTAGTTCAATCGAAAATACCTCCTTATTTCAAAGACCAGTCTGTACCAATAATTTCTTATACCTATACCAAAACCTATTGCAACTAAAATTTTCAATTACAAACGCGTTTTGCAGGATCTCGATATTGACGACTTCAAGTCTAAACCTCCTGATTGCACTTGTGCTAGTTCCCAATTCACATATAATCCTGCTGGCCACGTTATTACCGGTGACCTTACCATTGTTAATAACACTTCTCTACGAAACGTGTTATCGAAAGGTCCGAAATATCGTGAGCCTAAATCCATCAATTGGAAACACAACTTTAAAATTTTGATGGATTCAGTCGAGGATTATGCCAGGCAATGGGCTAAGCGCGAGAAGGAAGACGTAGACACTCTATCCGAATGGATTAAGGCAGTGAGGTCGTTAATACAAATCAGAATTAAGAAACTGAATGGGTTCATCAATGCCATGCTACGTCAATCTTCAAAGATCCAAATGTTGCTAAACACCTATCTGACCTCCATGATGAATATGTTGTTGTCCCCGCAGACAAAGCCCCAAATAACATCGTTTTTATCTGTAAAAGTCATTACATTAATTGCTTGATAAACGAATTAGGTATAGACAATTCACTTTGAAACCCAACATATACCCTCACGACACTTACCAAAGAGGAAATCCTGGATAATCATAGGTCTGTTCTTTGTTCCTTTGGTATTTCAACCAAAGATGAAGAACTGGATCTTCCATCACTGTATTGGATACCTAAACTACATAAGTGTCCTTACAAACAACGGTATATTGCTGGGTCTTCCAAGTGCTCCACGAAACCCCTTCCTTAATTATTAACATCCATTTTATCAGCAATCAAAGACGGGCTTCAAAGTTATTGTGAAACTGCCTATTCTAGAGGTGGCGTGAATCAGATGTGGATACTTAAAAATTCCAAAGATCTTTTAGAGTACATACAATCTAACTCTCTTTCATCTTGTAACAGTATTAAAACATTGGACTTTTCTACTCTTTACACAAGTATTCCACATTCCAAACTAAAAGACAAATTAAAAGAGTTGGTATTACTTTGCTTCATAAAAAAGAATGGCCAACGTAGATACAAGTATCTTGTCTTAGGGAGGGATAAATCATACTTTGTAAAGAACCATTCTGATTCAAACAAAAAATTCTCTGAAACCGATATTATCAAGATGCTTGATTTCTTGATTGACAACATATTTGTTACGTTCGGAGGACGTGTTTTTCAACAGACTGTCGGCATCCCAATGGGAACAAACTGTGCCCCTCTACTTGCTGACTTGTTTCTTTATTATTATGAGGCTGACTTCATGCAGGAACTTCTTAGGAAGAAAGATAAGAAGTTAGGAATATCCTTTAACTCTACTTTCCGCTATATAGATGACGTTCTTTCACTAAACAATTCAAAATTTGGTGACTATGTGGATCGCATCTATCCCATCGAATTGGAGATAAAGGATACTACAGATACAGTTAAGTCGGCTTCATATCTTGACTTACATCTAGAAATTGACAATGAGGGTCGGTTGAAGACAAAACTTTACGACAAAAGAGATGATTTCAGCTTTCCAATTGTGAACTTTCCATTTCTAAGTAGCAACATTCCAGCAGCACCTGCATACGGGGTATATATCTCCCAATTGATACGATATTCCCGTGCTTGCATTTCCTATCATGATTTTCTTGATAGAGGGTTACTGCTCACAAGGAAGCGTCCGTAAAATTTACGAAGGGATGATTTCAACTTCACCATTTGGAACTCTTGGTTTAATCCAAGAGTTCCAAATGGTGAAGTTGAAATCATCCCTTCGTAAATTTTACGGACGCCATCACGAGTTGGTTGACCGTTATGAAATAACCGTTTCACAAATGATATCGGATTATGTTCCTTACGTCGTAACTACAATCCCCTTCCCTTTCATGAATTTGACCTACCGAATTAAGACTATTTACCGGATTTGTAATCACATAAGCAACACGACGGGTGCCGCATGTGGAGCAGGATCTGCTTACCCTTCCGGAGCACCTGAGATCACCCCTAGTTTTTGGTGGGGTTCGTGTTGTTTATTCTTTAGTTTTCTATGTTGTGTCATGTGTACTATTGTTTTTCTGTTTGTCTTTTTCATTTTTAGCCATGGCGTTGTCAGTTTGTTTTAGATTTCCGAGTTTGACTGTCCCTTTGGTGTCTTGCGTCCCTCTTTTATCCTTAAATTAATAATAACCACCTATTTCTATGTTAAACGGACTTTATTTAAAGTTAGCGCCGGAAAAGCATACCTATGTATCCGGATACGGTCCCTCACATTTAACTATCAATAATTACATACCTTAAAGGTCAAGGACACTGGAGTGTTTGTACACAAAAACGTGTTCGGCCCAATTAGACTGATACAGTCTGGAGGGTTTGAGGGTGGCTTGATGCAATCCGGCTCAATGCAGCAACTCCTAGATGTAGCAAACACTCCAGTATTTATACTTTTTAAAACAATGGAATCAAACACCGTGAAAAACAACAAGTTTATTACTTAAGTGAGGAGATAAACACCGAGATCTTCGAATTAACTTTGAACCCAAGGACAGCATTGGCTTAAGTTGACCACTAGATTTAATGAACAGAAAATGCCGTATGTCCATCTACTTCCGGTCAACGTGCTCCAGAAGTAGAGAAGAAATTTAATTAAATATACTTGAAGACAAGAAGCAATAGTCTAAAAGGTTAAGTTTCCTAAATCAAATAATCCCTTTTATACATGTATATAAATTTGTAGCAAATTCCTATCCGGGGAAATACTAGTTTTATTCTATAAAATTGCCAGGTCACTACATTCCTCCCCCTAAAGATCAATATTTCAGGTAAAATTGATCCCACTAAAAGTTGATAAAAAGTCTCTTAGCAGATAAAACTTACTAAAACTTGAAGTTTAAATGTTAATAGATTATTAAACTATAAATCAGAACATTTAAAGGTTGTAAAAGCATATATAAACACAATAGTTTAATAGATATAGGAAGATGTGGTGTGAGTGCCAATGAGACAACTCTCCATCCAAATAACAATTTAAAAATTAAACCATTATAGGTTAAAGTACGGCCTTCAACACGGAGCCTTGGCTCACACCGAACAACAAGCTATAAAGGGCCCCAAAATTACTAGTGTAAAACCATTCAAACGGGAAAACCAACGGTCTAATCTATATAAACAAAACGAGAAACACGTATATATTACATAAACAAACGACAACTACTGTACATCAGATTCCTGACTTAGGACAGGTGCAAACATTTGCAGCGGGATTAAACGTTTTAATGGATCCAAACTTTCTCCCTTTTTCTGAAACAATAGCATAACATCACAACATAGAAAAACATACGATGAAATATCAATTGGCAGACTTAACTCAATCAAAAAACGTAGGATTACACAATGAACGAATAAATTTGATCTGCGATATCTGAATACAAATGCACAGTTAATTAAATATTAGAGACAAACATTCATGACCAAAAGGCTAAAAAACAAATTCAAACACACTGACAAATATTTAACCAATCAATGTTCACTTTAGAAAAAAACTGGTTTTTTATAATCTTGAAGTTTATACAAATGTTAGAATAAGTGAAAAATTGAAGATATTACAAATAATCAAAGCTGGTGTACAGACAAGATCCATATAAATAAAAAATGACAAAAAAGCATTATAAACAGTATCAACAGGTCGAATTAACAAGAAAATACGATTTGAGAGTACTCGCAGTTACTGACAGCTAGTTAAAAGCCAAAACCAATTAATAGTAAAAAATCATGCATCAGCAGCCAGTTGTACGAACATGTCATTAACCTAATGTGTCATTAAGTCTTCATTAAGTCCTTATGATGCATTAGGCTAATGACAACTTAATGACAACTTAGGCTAATGACATGTTTGTACAACCAGCTGCAGAGACTAAAATCGACTAAAACACATCACAGGGATTTAGTATTTTAACGTCATTAATAGTCAAAGAAGACATGACTTGTGCAATGCCAAAAGTAAATGTATCGACAGGTAGTAGTATAGTGAAGAGCGACTTCTATAAAAATAAAAGTTAACGTGGCTGTGTCCCCTATACATCTCGCCTCAAAAGATAATGAAATTTAGTAATGTTTTAATTTGCTAATGACAAAATCAATATTAGTGCCAATGTGAACTATATTCAGAGATCTAATTACAATATTGGTACGATAACCCTTACTTATAAGTTTGTTTAAAGGTTCGATGAGTTTACAAGGATCACTTAATGATTTCCTCGCTTTAAGTACAATATTATCATAAAATTTAGGATGTGAAATACCATTTTTAATAAGCTTTCTACAGGTATAGCCAAATTTACTAATCAAATCTTTGTATCTATGAAAGAATTTAGTAAAAGTTTTAAGTAATTTATGGTATCGAAATCCCTGACACAACAATTTACCAGTGATGCATTGATTACGTTCGTTAAAATCTATGACATCAGAACACACACGGGCAAACCGAACGAGTTGCGATATATAAACACCGTATGATGGCTTTATCAAAACATTTCAAGATTTTTAATTCAATTGAACCACTTTTTTTATATTAATTCAAATGTTACTCTATTGATATTTTTTTCATATTTTACTGTAAATTTGTCAATTTTTTTGATATTTTTTCTTTATGTTACCTTAAATCGGTCATTTGATCTAGAAGAAAACTTGAAACAACAACAGCTTTATCAAAAAATATCATCATTTTTCATTCAATTTAACCACTTTTTGGATATTCGTTCGGATGTTACCTTATTGATATTTTTTTCTTCATATTTTACTGTAAATTTGTCAATTTTTTGATAATATTTTTGATCTTACCTTCAATCTGTCATTTTATCAAGAAGAAAACATGAACCAAGCACAGCTTTATCAAAACATTTCAAGATATTTTATTCAATTGTACCACTTTTTTTATATTAATTCGGATGTTACCCAATTGATATTTTTTTCATATTTTACTGTAAATTTGTCAATTTTTTGATAACTTTTTTTATGTTACCTTCAATTGGTCTTTTGATCAAGAAGAAAACTTGAATCAACCACAGCTTTATCAAAATATTTCAAGATATTTTCTTCAATTAAACCACTTTTTGGATATTCATTCGGATGTTACCTTATTGATATTTTTTTCATATTTTACTGTAAATTTGTCTATTTTTTGATAATTTTTTTGATGTTACCTTAAATTGGTCAGTTGATCAAGAAGAAAACATGAACCAAACACAGCTTTATCAAAACGTTTCAAGATTTTTTATTCAATTGAACCACTTTTTTTATATTAATTCGGATGTTACCCAATAATATTATTTTCATATTTTACTGTAAATTTGTCAATTGTTTTGATATTTTTCTTTATGTTTCCTTAAATCGGTCATTTGATTTAGAAGAAAACTTGAACCAACAACAGCTTTATTAAAAAATATCAACATTTTTCATTCAATTTAACCACTTTTTGGATATTCGTTCGGATGTTACCTTATTGATATTTTTTTTATATTTTACTGAAAATTTGTCAATTTTTTGATAATTTTTTTGATGTTATTTTAAATCGGTCATTTGATCTAGAAGAAAACTTGAACCAACCACAGCTTTATAAAAAAATATTTTTTCATGTATTTTTGATAAAAAGAGTTTTTTTCAGGAGCGTTTTACAACCACTGAATTAATAAAATCACTTTAGGAAAAAGGACCAGATCCAAATTCTCCAGATACAGATGTCTACATAAAATTTTCTGTTTTGCTCCAGAAAGAAAACTGTCTTTCTGATTTCCTTGGAGATATATTACAAAAGGAGACCAATTTGGAGTGAATCTACAGTGAACTTGTATAGTCTTCTCTTAAATTATGGTGGACCAGTAGCAGTTTATCTTATGAGGAAAAATCTTGGAGGACCAAGCCTTTCGAGAGTTTATTGACATTTGCTCTCCTACAAGGCAGGTCCTTGAAAGAGAGGTTGTAGCTATGTCAAAAGATGAGGAAGTGATGGAAAGCATCTTGCCACAGTTGTTAGGGCAGGATCTCCCTGGTACTTGTAGCAACCTGAGTGTCAGACATGCTATTCAAACTACCAAACCGAAAACAGATAATGATTCCAGCCACAAATCATTTATTTAGGCCCTGTTTAACTTAAATAAAAGCCAACAAGTTATTTTGCAAGAGTTGAGGCATTTGAACAAATCAGTTACCACCTTGTCTTTGGACATTTCATTTTTGAGAGGGCAATTTAGACAACAGGAAAGGATAATTAATAGGCAGCAGAGGTTATAATCCTGGTACCTTTGATATCTATTACTGGACCGTCTCAACACAACCAATAACTTGAATAACAGAATAACAAGACCTAACGCCCGAACTACTCCATACATTAGACCCGCTGTTAAGAGGACACAAAAAAAAAAACAACAGATGAAGTCCGTAGTTGTTAAAGACAGTTTGTATTAGGTTCAATAAAGTTGTAATTTTATATTTTAGTAGAAATTTTACTAATCACAGAATCGTCTATGTCACTGGGAAGATCCCAGATAGATTCACCACCCCAACTGTCTGATTTAACTGTTTCTTTTTCATTTGATTTCTTTTTTCATTTTATTTTTTTGGTGATGATAGTGAGCTCTGTATGGAAGATTGAGTTGACTGAGTACTGGTTTTGGAAGACTTTGGTTTTCTTGGAATTAATATTTTATCGTTAGGTTCTGGTTGAACAGGCAGCAGTGTAAATGAGTCCGCATCAATTGGCCAAGTCATGTGAGTTTGTGTATTCTCGTGACTGTATGAGCGGACAACTTTGCTGGCGTACGATGGTCTGTTTGAAACAAGGAGATCATTCGAAACAGATGTTATCTGTTTAGCTTCTGGGTAACTGATGTTTCTTTCTGTTTTAATTTTAATAATATTTTTTCCTTTAAGGTAAACAGGGCAGTCCCTGGACGATGAAAAATGGGATTCACCGAAGTTTACGCATTTAGATGAAGTTACAGTTTGTTCCTTCGTGTCCGTCATCAGAACACTTGAAGCATCTCTGCTTACAACGACATTGTTTGCTTCCATGACCAAACTTTTGACAGGTAAAGCATCGAATTGGGTTAGGGATAAACATGTCAACTCTGATTCCGAAGCAACCTAAAGTAGTAGATGGAGGAGGAGTTGGAGTTGTAAAGGTCAAAAGATATGTATTTAATTTGATTATATTTCCTTTCTTTTTAATTTGAAATCTAATAACATCAGTTACACCTTGGCTTGAAAGTTCCTCACCGATTTCTTCCAAGGTAAGGTCACCATGGTATTGACTTCTGTCTCGAATGATTCCCTTACAGCTGTTCAAACTGTTATGAGGAGAGTTTGATATTGTTGTCATTGTAAGTAAATTTGTTGATTGACTTTTGTTGGAACATTCAACCAACAAATTGCCAGATCTCATTTTTGAAACTTTTTTTACAGTACCAGCAACGCTTTGAATTTGTTTGTGATTTACAAAGGGCGATATTTTTGAAATGGGTTTTTCATCTGTTCCTTTTATTACAATAAATCTGGGCCAACTGTCATCAACAACTTATAATTCTTCTCTGAAACGAAAGAGATTGTTTGACCTTGAAGTTTTTCCATTCAAAAATCTGTGTAATGTCTTTATCGAAATGTGCTGAATCTTTAATGATTTCAATCGTCAACGCGTTCGGAACTACATTTTGTGCTACGAACTAAGCATATTCCTCTGCAATATTTCTACCTGTAGTCTCATCTTCATCTTGCGACAATCTCGAAAGGCAGTCTGCTGCATTTAGCGGTCCTGGTTTGTACTTTACTCTAAACCTTAAACGTACAAGGCTGTAAACGCATCACCCATTTTCCAATACGAGTTGGTTGTTTATATCTTGGGGAATGGATAGCCTCTAACGGTTTATGGTAAGTCACTTAAATAAATTCCTTCCCATATAAGTACAAATGAAAATGTTCACGTCCCCATACGACAGCAAGGGCTTCGCGCTCGGTTTGAGAATATCGTTGTGCGACATCGGTCAGTGTCCTACTAGAAAATAAAAACTAGTAAAAGCAATTCATTTACAAAATTCATGAACATTGGAATTGCACATTGAGGATGGATGTTTTTAAAATTTATTCGCAACCAATACTACGAAAACATAAGCGACGACGACACAATTTTAGATTTGTTACAGGACCAAGTGATAGGAGAATAAGTAGTCAATAAATCACTGGCACATTCTCACACTTTGTCGTTAGATGATTTTAGTTTTTATGAAAATTAAAAACTAAAATCATCTATCAACCTTAAATTTTCAAAAACTGATCAGTTAGGCAAAGGTAGTTTAATAAGTATACCTTCAATTAATTCCCATGTATGTCCTGTTCATTTATTAAAGAAATATTTCATTGCCAGGCCCAAAAATATTGGTCCTGCATTCATTCACTTCGGTGGAAACTATGTTACACGTTATCAGTTTAACGCTGTTCTAAAGAAAGCTCTGAATGTGGCGAATATTACATCGGAACATTTTCAAAGTCATAGTTTTAGGATCGGAGCTGCATCTCAGTCTTCGAAAATGGGATTTTCTGATGATGAAATTCAGGATCTTGGTCGTTGGGAATCAAAAGCTTTTAAAAGATATATCAGAATACCAACGCTAAAGTTAGCAAGTCAAATTTAATATGTGTCATCATTTAATTGTTTGTATATTTGTACATTATTGATTTGAAATTTGAATACTCGCCTGATCGTCACTTTAAGACTTTCAGGTCAACAAAAGAGTGTTTGGTTGGTGGGTTCTTTAATCATCAAACATGCATTTGTACATGCTAGAAAGCCTGTTAATGGTGTAAATTTAGGTTTGGAACGAATAAAAACTACAATATGGTGGCAAGGAAAAAGTGGAATGAGGATTTGTGAAATAATACCCAGAGTCAAACATTTGCTTACATTTGAAGAACCCCCGCAAGTATTAGTATTTCACTGTGGTGGAAATGATATAGGACAAAAAGTGTCATGTGTATTAGGACACGATATTTTAAAAGTATTTGATTGCCTTCGGGTCTTATTACCACAGTCAAAATTTGTTTGGTCTCAATCAGTCGGCAAACAACTCAGAAAAAGAAGATACCATGTTAAAGTCTGTTCTGACTCATACTTTTGGCGACTCAACTTCCTCAAATAGAAACCCCATTACAGATAGGGGCAAATAAGCAAAGAGAAACATCTCACCTACTTCTAGGTCATCAAACAATCAACGAAAATCAAAGGTTAAGTCTTCTGATTTAGAGCATGACCAAACACTGATAACACAGAGAACAAGACTTCTTGATTTAGAAAACGAAGTAAATCAACTCCGCACTGTTAAATGTTCAGGACGAGAACAAGTTCACAATAAATACAATAGGTAGGTTGTTGTAATAGAGGCCATCTAGGATGATGGTCGGGGAAATTTGGACTGCCAATGGAAAATGACGGTATATTGGATAGGGACAGAAATTTTGCCTTGCAACAGGCCACCTACGGACCCCTCAAAGAGTTGTTGCAAGGGTTCTTAACGTGCAAAGAGCGTGGCACTCTCTTTACACGAGGCATCGGATTTAACGTCCCCTTCTGACGGACGTGACTGCGAACTTGATACATCCCGCACAGCCAAACGGACGCCCCACTTCGGTAAGCGTTTTACTGCCGGTCGGGAGAAGACCAAGTGACCATATTTCTATACCCCAGTCACCCTTGGGGAACTTCAGACATTTAAAGATCACATTAAACACCAAAGTGATCCGGCTGAAATTGGTCCCTCACATCAAAACCCCAACCACAGTTTTAGGATTGATGCTAATCCTCACTTCAACCCAAGGCATAGGAACGATACAAATTCTCCATGGTCACCTCATCACTTAGATACCTATTACAAGCAAGAGCTACTGGAAAACAGATTGCGCATTTTGGAGAATCAAACTGCTCAAAATATGAGCATCAACATTACTCAGCTATCTCTTCAGAATAGACCTACGGGCCACTATTAAGAGAGGGTAAAGCGAAAGTTAATGTTGAAGAATGTGGTGTTGCACGAAATTTCAGAAGCAAGAGCTTCAACTTCGTCCATGTACGAGAGACAGTCCATAGCTAGACTAGTGTCTGGAAAGTTGTCAAAGAAATACAAACTTAATCTTGCTATAAGTAAAGGAACTGGTATACGTAGAAAGACTTTGACAAAAGTGTCCACAAAGCGGGTTAGACCAGACAGACGTATTTGTGCAGTCAAACAGCTTGCTCTAGATGTCGAAGATTTCATGAGCAGAGAAGATAATAGTCGCATGCAACCAGGAAAAGGGGATGCAATTAAGATTTCGAAGGGAGAAAAGAAGCAAACAATTATTCTAACAAATTATCTTGCTGATCTACATAAGAAATTTTTATGCCGAAAACCCTTTTTCAAGTGAAAATTTCGTTGGCAACCTTTTGTCGCTTACGTCCACGCCATATCTTAACAGCAAAGTTCATATCCCGAACATCCTGCCTATGTATAAAACATCAGAATATGGCCCTCAAGTGTCAGACACTTAAGAAATACAACATTTTTGTAAGAGAAAATCCTGAACACTTAATAGGTCAGTCTTGAAATAGAGCGTTCTATGGACCAGCTGCTAGAAAATCGGGTTGCTTATCGAGTATGGAAACAAGTCGCTGTTGAAGATAAAAAGAAAATGAAGATTATAGAAAATACAATAGAGAAGAATGAATTTATAGAGATGATGAAAGTTGAAATGAATCAGTTTGCAAGTCACGTTGACAGAGTACGGTGTCAATATAGAGAAATCAAAACACTTAAAGAGAAAGAAGTTTTAGTCCAAATGGACTTTGCAGAGAACTATTCGTGTAAGTCTCTTGCAGAGGTACAGAGTGCCTATTGGAACCAGACCCCAGTCACCATACACCCAGTAGTTGTATATTTTTGTGGCCCATCAAAATTAGAACTCAAAAGCATAGCAATATTTCTGATGAACTTTCTCATTCTACCAGTACAGTGTGCACATTTCTTGATTTTTTAATTCCAGTCTTGAAGGAAATCTGTCCAAATGTCGAGTTATTGCCAAAACAGTAACCAAGCGGAAAAGAAAAAGACAAACTGAAACTCACAATAATGGAGAGATAACGTTGGTTATTTTTTTTGAATGTTTGTAGAATGAAACAGGACTTAAATTTTAAGCCAATTGGATACTTGTGTACATTTTTAGGAAACAACAACGTGTATGTATACCAAGGATCTTCAATAGTAACAATTGATTTTGATACATTCAATCTAGAATCAATATTAATCACTGGATCTGTAAGAAGAACATTTATCGCACGTGTTGGAATGAAGTTGTGTAATCGAATTGTGTTCAGTAATTCCGCAGCTGGTAAAGTCACCATAGATGGTCAGAATTGTAAACCTGTAAGTCTGACAATACAGTATAACAGTCAACACTAACAGATAAAACATTATATGTATTATTGGGAAGGTGTTTCATTAATAGCCAAAGAAGTAATTTGTAGCACATATATGAAAGATGGTTAGGATGTTTGTGATAAACTAATATGCTGTGAGATTTTATGAAAAAAATATAAATGAAACCAAAATTTCAAATAGCTAAAATTAAAAACCACAGAAAAATACTAATGCCTAAACCAGTAGGAAATAATTTAGTCTAACAACTCTATATATTTTTGCTTAAATTTGAGGGTCGGACCAAGCATCAGACAAAATACCACGAGAATAACAAATATAACATCAAAACCAAATACATGAATTTGGGATAGACAAGTACCGTGCCACGTCTTATCTTAATATCTCAAAAATAAGAGAAAACAAACGACAAAACCTTAAAATCTAACACAAACAGAAACGAACAATAATATAACAATGGCCATCTTCCTGACTTTATTCTTAAAACTCTTTTATTTACTTGTCAGAAATTCTCAGAACAGGTTTTCACGGGATAGATAACTAGTGATGCTAGTATTTTATGAATTTTGTTATCTTCTGAGAGTAAAAAAAAATATTTATATGTACACATGGGTTATCAGACTGCATGTTCAGTTTTATGATTCACAAGTTTCATGTTTTCAGAAATTTGTTTTAAAAAGTTAAAAAAAGTTTTAGAGACCAAATGTTATGGTGTACTTTATACACATATAATCCCATTTTTAGGGAAAATTTAATTTTGCATGAAATGTTGGATACCGTCTCAGCTTTTTTAGCTTTTATCTATTACTAATAATCAAAAGTAGGGCTGTTCTAAATTTGAGCTAATAAACGTGATAAAGGGGTATAAAGGCTGCACTCAAAACAATTTGTTTGGTAGGCTGTGTTTTCCTAACAATTATGTAAGAATTGTATGTGAAATTAAATAAAATGTCATGGTTGTGGGAGTCTTAATAAAGTGCCCCTTATATCTCCAACTTCCCAACCACTCACACACCAATGTGTTTCATTCTCGAACAGTCCTATTTAATGACAGTATATCTATAAATGATAATGCCAAATGATTAAAATAGAGAAAACAATGTATTGCCATCTGTCTATTATATACGTTGACGCCTGGACTGATTCGAGTGTGTCTATTTTGTGATAAACTTAGCATTATGTATTCGGGTTTAGTTTTCTGTAATTAGTTAATACTTCAGTTTTTTTTATGTATAACTCTTTCATATTCATTTAATAAAATTTACTGTTTGCAATAACATGAATTGTTCTATATAATAAGAATGTTCTTATCCCGGGCATAAAAAAAAACAATGCCGTATTTAGCGAAACCTTTTCAACTTTTGATCTTCAGTGCTGTCAACTTTGTACTTTTTTCACTTTCGATCTTTTATATCTGGGACCCCCAAAGGTGACTGGGGTATAGAAATATGGTCACTTGGTCTTCTCCCGACCGGCAGTAAAACGCTTGCCGAAGTGAGGCGTCCGTTTGGCTGTACGGGATGTATCCAGTTCGCAGTCACTTCCGGACAGAAGGGGGACGCTAAATCCGATGCCTCGTGTAAAGAGAGTGCCACGCTTTTGCTCGTTAAGAACCCTTGCAACAACTCTTCGAGGGGTCTGTAGGTGGCCTGTTGCAAGGCACAATTTCTGTCCCTATCCAATATATCCTCATTTTCCAGTGGCAGGCCAAATTCCCCGACCATCATCCCAGATGGCCTCTATTGTATCAACCTACCTAATGCTTTTTGTTATCTATTAATCATGTTTTTCTTTGTCTAATATGTTCTCCTATTTATTTGTATTGTAGTCCTGTAATATTATGTTGTCATTTCAATGTTATACTTAACTTTGTCATTAAAGTGCGAGGTTTGACATGCCACAAAACCAGGTTCAACCCACCACTTTTATTCCCCTTTAAAAGTTTCCTGTACCCAGTCAGGAAGATGGCCATTGTTATATTATTGTTCGTTTCTCTGTGTGTTGCATTTTAACGTTGAGTCGTTTGTGTTTTCTCTTATTTTTGAGATATTGAGATAAGACGTGGCACGGTACTTGTCTGTCCCAAATTCATGTATTTGGTTTTCATGTTATATTTGTTATTCTCGTGGTGTTTTGTCAGATGCTTGGTCCGTTTCTGTGTGTGTTGCGTTTCGGTGTTGTGTCGTTGTTCTCCTCTTATATTTAATGCGTTTCCCTCGGTTTTGGTTTGTTACCCCGATTTTGTTTTTTGTCCATGGATTTACGAGTTTTGAACAGCGGTATACTACTGTTGCCTTTATTTCTAATCAAAAGTCTCATTTCATTTTTAGAGACATACAGTATATAAGTGTGCATGTATAGTAAATCAACTTTGTATCTAGTAATTTTGTCATCTTCTGGAATCAAATGTCAAACCTGGATTTTTTTTGAGAATCAAAATTACTTTTATTCTTATTTCTTTAATATCATTTTCGTTGCAGGTATATATATGAACAGGTTTATCTCCTGGGATATATACCCAGAAGTTAGCTACCCTCAGAGATCTTCAGGCCACTACCAAAGCAATTTTATTGTTGGCCTTACCTCAGAAAATTTCAAGTAGAGTTGTAATCAACAATTAACTTTTGGGCACAAGGATAAACTTTACAATGTTGGTTAATTCCATCGAGGCTTCTTAAGTTTTAAGCGTAACTAATATATATATGCCTTGGCTGACGTATATCGCACTTCCGATTTTAGCATTTGTTATTGCGTAAAAGCAATTTTGTTTCAGTTTCTGAAGAAATTTGTCTGGAAAGTAAATCTGTCTAATTTCTTTGTTTACATTTTCTATTACATTGGTCAGAAACTGATCTTTCCTCTTTTCTATAGGACTGATGATCTTGATACGTATCATTAAGTTGGAAGACTACAAAATATGGAAAAAGCATTAAGTTGCATGCATTGTCATATTGTTTAATTGATTGATCGTTTGCTTAACGTTCAGTCAAAAATGTTTTAAAGAGTACCCTCACACGTTAGCCAGTATATACATTTCTTTTCATTTTAGGGCAATATATGCACGTTGAATCATTTAGCGGTTTAAATGGTGGGGTTCCATTATATTATATATAGAAATGGTTGAGCGGTCATCATCCTCACAGTAACATTGGACAGTTTGCCATTTATTGTCAGAGCACCATTTTTTTCCTTTGTTCCCATATAATATTTTGGAAACTTGTGGTGACACAGCAACTAAATCTTGTAAACAGGAAAGGAGCTAGAGGCTCTAAAGAGCCTATGTCACTCACCTTGGTCTATGTGCATATTTAACAAAGGACACCCTCCAACATTGTATACAAGAAAAGAATTCATTACAAAAATCTGTTTCGCTGATCTAGTATTGCTGATGATTTAGTGTGTCGAGTGTCCCTCTATCTAGTTTTTGCTCGAAACGCAAAAGAGGGTAAAAGAAAATCCTGATTTAAGGGCAATCACTGCTTTAAAGAGTGACAGTCTACTAACTATATTGACAAAATTTGACTCGTTAGTAGATCTTGCCTTGCTGATCATTTTTGTAATTTTAAGCGTCTATTATAATTTTAGCATATACACTCAAAAAAAATTGGTAAAAATCGTTATTAAAGGGCAACAACTCCAATAAAGTGTCGTCGGACAATTTCCTCAATATTGTCTTAATTGTAGATCTGGTCTTGCTGATCATTTTGGCTTATTTAAGTTACTATCTATCTATTTTAAATTTTTAAGATACAAGGTAAAAACGCAAACAAGTTGGTAAAAAAGTCCCCAAAGGTTTGGTTAAATTTGTCCCAGTAGTTTCAGAGAAGATTTTTGTAAAAGTTAACGATGACGACGGACGCTAAGTGATGAGAAAAGCTCACTTGGCTCTTCTGGCCAGGTGAGCTAAAATAGGGTGAAAATTTGATTGGTTAACTTCCAGTGATGGTTATTTTCTTATATGCAATGAAACGGTGTGGGAAACTTTTTATAAAACTAACTCATGCCGAGTATTTCCTTTCTTGAAACATATTCATGTGCACTAAAAGTAAATTTAACAAAGACTAATAGGGATTAAAAGGTGGTATTACTCCTATTAAGGGAAGCTGCATATGCACCTTTGTTCATGCATGTACTGTTAATTAAAATATTCTATGCTTTTTCACGGAAAAATTGCAAAAATGAAATATTTTGGGCCAGATGTGGTCAAAATGTCTGAAATTGTTTTGAATGCACAGCAAGTTGTTTCTGCGATATTAAACAGTAAAACATACGTGGTTTACTTCCCAAAAAAAGTCGTCCTGAAGATTTTATGAAATTATTTGATTTTTACCTGTTAAATTATTGCATCATTCCATGTATTTGGCAAATAGCATAGCCTAATGTAAAACTGCATTAACTCACCCCCATCCCATAAATTGCCTCAAAATAAAAATTCTCTACATTTAATTTTATTGACTTCAAGTAAATAAAAATTGTTTCATGACCATAACTGTATGATTGATCAATTAATAGTCCATTACCGACACCTGATGAAAAAGGGGGTCAATATTCCTCGACGCTTGAATACCTTTGATTTTTAACTAAACTCATTGTAAAAGTTGTAAAAAGTCTTTAAAGCAGATGGACAAACAAGGAACAATCAATCAAAATTGATCTTGATATTGAAAGTATATGTTACTGTAGACAGAAATTGAATATCTGTATTTTCTTTTAAAGTCATACATTAGTCAGTTTAAATTGAGCTTTGAATTTTGGAATACAAGTTGAATCATGATGAGAAATGATTTTATTTACTAGACATTGACCAAGGTTCAAGGAGAAAACAAAACAAAAGACTTCAGATAAATTTTCATGTCTCTTAAGGTGTCGGACCATCAATTCAATTTAGAACGTATGTAAAAGTAGCCCTTCCTACAAAAAAAAAGTGCGTTTGATGTCATTGTTTTCTTAAACTAACAAATTTGCAGAAATTAAACTTTTTGGTGAAGGAGAAATATATGTAGACCATTTTGAGCCTTAGCTATTTCCTGATTGTACATGTTAAACACGTGCTCAATATCCATGCTTTTTGATGATGTTGACAAACAGGTGACAATCGCTAAACCTCGGCTTCAAAACACGAACTTTAATTACCGTCCATATTTTCACAACAACACTGACCAATTGAAAAAAAAAATGACAATTATACGAAATTTATGCAAAAAAATGATAAAATCGTGCACAGAAGACCAAGTTTATGATGTTTGTATGCATTGTTACAAGAATTTTTTGGTATTTATATGTAACACATATGAAAAGGCCAGAATTATTCTTTAAACGTCTTCAAGACATTTAGAATTATTTGTTTCTGTTTCAGTTACCTATGTACAAAGAGTTCCAGAATGCAGTACTGGAAGGGAGATGGAAATACACCCAGTAAGGATAGGGTTAGGGTGTCTACTTCCAGACTTCAGCCTATTGAACAGTTCTTAGCTTTAATGATGCGACTTCGTCTTGGATTGTATGTTAGGGATGTAGCTGATAAATTTTCAATTTCTGTTTCTTCTTTTTCGTGTTATTTTACAACCTGGCTCAACCTTATTTATGCTGAACTTGAAGTTATTAACGTTTTTCCACCTAGAGACATCATTACCAGAACAATGCCAAATGCTTTTAAAGATCGATACCCATCTACCAGAGTGATCATTGATTGTACTGAAATTTTTATTCAGAACGCTTCTAGTCTTTTAAATCAGAGTGTGACATATTCAAGCTACAAACACCATAATACTCTTAAATTTCTAGTTGTCATCACACCATCAGGCGTTATTTCATTTGTATCTGAAGGTTGGGGTGGAAGAGTATCAGACCGTGAATTAACAATTGAATGTGGTATACTTGATTTACTAGAGCCTGGTGATAGCGTTATGGCTGACAAAGGATTTACCATAAATGATTCACTTGTAAAACGTCAGTGTGCTTTAAATATTCCACCATTCAGAGGTATTAAGGACCAATTTACGACAGATGAAGTGTTCCAGACACAAGAAATTGCACAACTTAGTATTCATGTGGAAAGAAGTAATGGACGAGTTAAAAACTTCCATATTTTAGAAGTCATTGACCATTGTCAATTGCTCCACTTAGTACTAAAATATTTCAAACATGTTGTTGGTTGAAAAATCTAGATGTTCCATTAGTTCAGGATGATATAAATGATCTGTAATTCAAATCTGCTGTATAAATTCATGTTTTTTTAACCCTGTTTATTTATTTATAAAATCTGGCCAAGTGAAATGCATTCCATTATACTGCAAAATCTTTAAAACAAAATAGTTTAAATAATTAACTGTTAATTAAGGTCTTTCCTTTTACTAAAGGGAAAGACCTTACTGTATTTCTTCTGATTATTATTATTATTATTATTATTATTATTATTATTATTATTATTATTATTATTATTCTTTTTGTTCCGCCAAGTTAGCCTCCGTAACCGTAAGACGTGTCGCTTTCATATTCACACTTTGTATTCGTGTCATGAATACCTATCCGGAACTCACCCTGTTAGTCGAAAAATTTTGTCGGTTCGGAGTTATCCCTCCGAAACCAAAAAACCTTGTTATCGTTCCAACACCGTAACCGTAAAAGGTAGAGAAAAAACAAAGGGTGAAATTTGTTCAGGACCAGACCCCGGTTCTTCGTTACATTTGGATCGAAAAGATTCAACGACTCATTGGTAGAGTTATGCCCCTATGAAAATTTACCGGTGTCGATGGACCACCAAAACTCAGAAACCGTAAGTCGTAGACACCTAGGATCTTCACCAATCATCATCAATTTATGTATCTTTGAAAAATACCTCAAGGTCAAATTTGTATGTTGACCTTGACCTTTGACCTAACACCTTGTTATGGGATAATCTCAGAAACCATTATACTTACAGATGTTTTAAATAGTGGAAAATGTTTGGATCATTATGGCGCAACTTTGTTACATTTTGACCAAAGAGATTTGACCTTTCTATAAGGGGCATAACCCCTGTTTTAGGTTTCTGAAAACACAAAATCAGCTTTTACTATATAACCAAAGGTCCTAGACCCATGGGGTCTTCAGCAATGACATTGGGGACTAATGACCTTGACAAAGGTCAAAAGATCAAAGGTCAAGGTCATGTCCCATATAGCGAATTTAGTGTTTTTAACCTTATTTAAAGGATTTTCAGTGTGTTTTAAAGCTTTTCAATACATTCTACGTCTATTGGGACATGTATTTTACATTAAAAAAGGAAAGACCTCTCAATTGTTCAAGAACAATTGACAGTTTAATTATTAATTTTTTTTTCTGAATTAGATCAACATGACTTTCATGTATTTAACTGAATGTGGACTTTGAAAAGCATATATATATATACCTGTAGGTATTATTTTTAACCTGAGCATTGTGTATTGAAAATCTTTAGATCATGTTTGTGATGAATTGCAAGAAAAAAAATATTAAAAAGTATCTTACTTCATATCTAATTAAATTTTGAAATGATAAAATTTCGAACTAAATTTTAAAAAGGTTTTAAAAGAACAAGTTAATAATTTTGAGTGGCCTTTTGACACTTTACCTTGTGCTTGCTGTTGATGTTAAATAAGTTAATAAAAAGTATTTAATGAGCGTTTAAACATCACATTTCAGCTCATTCACAAATTTCTGAATAAATACATGTCATATAAAAATCAATTAGTTTTGTCAACATATTATTACAAAAAACTCCATCAAAACAAATTCTCTCGAAAAAATGTTATTTTTGCTAGCATTTGTCCATACAACAACATCACACCATCGTAGACCCATAATTGCCATCTCTCCTTGCACTTGAACATAGTACTTCATATTTCTCTTCAATTGTGGTCCTGTTGGTCCCCATTCTAAACAGAAATTAGCCGAATTTAGGTTTAAAATGTCCTCTATCTCCATAGTATTGACGGGAACTCCACCAAAGGGTCATTTTATTTCTAGTACCCCAGTTTCTGTACCGTCTAAAACCTTCCCATCACCAGATGCACCGAGGAAAGACATATGCGGGTAAAGCGTGAGCCCTGTGGGTAGCACTGTTATATCTCCCTTTAAGGCTTTCTGGAAAGTTACATATTCCTGTCTTGCCCGGTCCTCCATGTCGACACCCCACTGCATGGCCTTGGGTAATTGAGGATACATGTAGGAATAAGATACATGTATAAATAAGGAAGAGTTAAATTTTGGCTATTAATTGTTACCTATCAGCAGAATCGTACTAAGGTAATGATTTTTTTTTAATAGAAATTATCAGTTTTACAAATATTTTTAGCTAGATCAACCAACCACAAACAAAATTGTAACTTGCATTGTATTTCATTAGCTACAGTTTAGTGCGGTCATACTGGGTTAATTAATTGACTTTAAAGAATCTTTGATTCATTAAATGAAAAAGAAACTTAAACACGTACATGTATTTAGCCTGAAATGACTTACTTATGTGATGTTTGTCAACTCATTTGAGTGTAAATACATGCAGTTAACTATGAATTACAGTAAATTATTTATTTCATTGATTCATTTACAAATGTAAAAAAGATAGTGTATGAATGTTTAACTTGAATGCTCATTTATACAAACTATTAAGCAATAGCGAATAAGAGAATGATAACGTATGTACATAGTTTATGCATCAGTCAATTTTTAACCGGATTTTTGTGACAAAATCGTTCGATAATGAAGCGTGTCAAAATTGCGCAAGCTGAAGGTCGCGACTGGAAATTAGAATTGAATAAATTTCTAATCGTGTACCGTAGTACTGCTCATTCTACAACAGAAGTAAGTCCGTCCGAATTACTTTTTGCTCGAAAAATCAGAACAAAGGTACCGGAGTTGATTAAATATAATATTAATGATTTTGAAGTGCGCGACCGAGACGCCGACCAAAAGGAAAAATATATGCTGATAAACGTCGTGGTGCGTGCGAGAGTGATATCCGTGTCGACGATCAAGTTCTAGTCAGGCAAGACCGTGGAAATAAAATGTCTGCATCTTTTGTTCCACCCCCTTTTAAAGTGGTTGAGAAAATTGGTAATAGTGTATTGATTGAATCTGACCAAGGTGTTCATTACAGGAGAAATGTGACACATTTAAAGAAATTTATTGACAGAGAAAATAATGATGTATCTTGTTCACAATCTGATGCAAACAAAAATGCAGTTAATACAGAGTCTGAAATTATTTCAAGTCACAAAGATAATTTTGAGAATTTAAATGAATCTAGCAATTTTGCTGAAAATAAGTGTTTAAGTTCTAGTCAAGATGAAACTTGTAGTATGAAAGATAGACCAGTCAGATTGAAAAGGTTACCGTCAAAGTTTGACGATTTTGTTTTGAAATAATATGTACTATTATGAACAATTATAAGATACATGATTCTTGTTATAAAGGTATTAATACCAAATGTTTTTATTTTGTTGTTGACACATTATTGACAATGTTGTTTATTTGAATGTTTATGTTTAAACAAAATTGACATAGAGTAATTTAAGTTTTATTTGAAGTTTTTATTTCTAAAAAAAATAAATGTCAATATTCTGTTACACCGTTCCGTAATTTATATAGTTCGTTTGATTATATTCTTAATCTATTTATGTGTTCCAGTCTAGGAGGATTATTCATCTTTAACCTTATAAGAACATTAAAACATCGTATCATCGCTACCTTTCCCCTGCTCACACGGATCTCAAACCGAACATTGCAAGGTCATACCAGTTCTGGAGAACTTTTCAAAGGACAAACGTCATCTAGGACACAATTCGTGGCTAACCACAGAGTGAGTTAACTTTACAACATTGTTTGTGAAGCCTTCAAATTACTCTATACATATTTGAACATTCTCTCCGTGAAACACTGGAAATTTAACTGCTCTTGAAAGTACAACATTTTCTCGCATTCAACAGACTGTGCTATCAATTACCTTTGACATTACGTTATAATAACATTAATTGAACACATTGTAAAATCGTATTTTATTTATATTTTTCAGCTTTTTACCATATGTCAGATTGGTTCATAATTAAAGTATCAGCACCTGATAGTCTTTTCTCCTTGAGCCCAATCGTCGGTTATACTTAATGGTCAGGCCATTACAGTAAAAAGTCTACAACTTGCCTGTTGTGTCTCACAGATAACGCCACTCCACGTTAGTTATACAGCTATATAACTACCTACCTGTTGAGCCCTGCATGTACGCGTCATCCCTTGACGTACAGTAAATTGACGACAACCTGTCTTTACATATCCAGACAAGGAACGACAACGTAGCAACGTACATACGTACATACCTTTACACTGACAGTGTAAACTCTTGTGTGAACTCGACAGCAACCTAACAAGTTGAGTCAATATGGATCCCAGTCATGTGGAACAACAAGAAGAGATTCAGCCCCAAGAAGGAGATGTCCTTGAACTATTAGAAAATCCGTCTAATACATCACAGTCGGATGAAACTCCCGAGGCTAGGCGAGTACGTGACCTCACGGAAAAAGGACAAGGAGCTTTCACTGAAAAACGTGACAAGTTCTGTCAGGAACTAGAGGCCCTCTGGGCAGACATTGAATCCCAGTTATTGGAAGTAACAACGCCTCCTAACGATCTCCAGCAACTCCTAACAGTCCAGGACAAACTTGTTAAAGCCTGTAATAATTATCGTAGGCTCACAGATGAATACCTAGACTTTCTGAAAAGGACCCGAACATTGGAGAGTCAAAAAGAAATTGATGCATGTAAACTCTCTTTGGATTTACGTCTGTCCAAAGTGGAGCTAGTTATGGAAAAACTACACGAGCATCGCCTCGCTCTTACAAAGGCTAAATCTACAAAAACAAAGACATCTAGAGGCAAGAAATCCTCACACAGTGGGAGCTCCCACGTCTCTGACATTTCAAGTCTTGCACGGAAGAAGCGTGCTAAAGCAGAGGCTGCCAGAACTCAGATAGCCTTTGCTGAAAAACAGGCCTTGCTCCTAAAGCAGGAGGCAATGATAGAAGAACAGACTCTTTTCAAGCAAAATGAAATAAAGGCCGAGGCAGAACAAGAAGCCATCAGAGCAGAACAAGAAGCCATCAGAGCAGATCAAGAAGCCACAAGTAGAAATGCTGAGGCTGCACACCAGAGAGCTGAAATGAAACGCGAGGCCATACGCAGGAAAACTTTAATGGAACAGGAGGCTGCACGTGCAACACGGGAAAAGGCCGAAATTAAAGCTGCTATGAACATTCTAGAAGCACAAAGAGAAGCTGCAGCCGCAGAAGCCGAGGCTCGTGTCCTAGAATACGACGGCAGCCAAGCATTTAGCGATCTTCCTGATGAAAAGGAAGACCCGCTCCAGCGTGTGCAAGATTTCGTCAATAAACTTCCTGTATCAACTGTTGTAAAGAAAGTAACAGGACCTCAAAAGAAAAAACAAATTCCTGTTAAGATCGAGCTGAGTCATGAAGCACCAGCGTTCGTGCCATCTGTGGCACTGAACTTGCCACCACAAACACCTGAGGTCTTGCCTACACGTGCTAAGTCACCAGATGTTAATGCATTCCCAGATCTGGGAACAATAACTAACATAGGAAAACAGGGCGTTTCAGAAAAGATCCCTGTCTTACACCAAAATCAAGGCGTCATAGAAGAGATCCCTGTTTCACACCCAAAACAAGGCGTAATAGAAGAGAACCCTGTAGCATACCAGCAACAAAACAATCCTACGTTAGAGATAACCAGATTTCTCCTTCGCAAGGACTTGCTGTTCTCCCGGCTAACAAGCTTTAACGACCAGGCAGAATCATTTCATACATGGAAAGCCAGCTTTAAAAATGTCATAGACGAACTACAAGTTTCAGACTCAGAACAGATAGACCTACTTATTAAATGGCTTGGACCAGAGTCAGGTAAACATGCCATGAGTATAAGGGCATCAAATGCCAACAACCCAACAAGAGGCCTACACAGATTATGGGAAAGACTGGACGATCGATATGGTGCTCCAATAATGTTGCAGACGTCTCTCGTCAACAAACTTGACAACTTTCCAACACTGACAAATAAAGACAACTCACTCCTTTACGATTTGTCAGACATTATCTCAGAAATAGAGTATCACAAAGAAAATCCCAAGCTGGGATGTTTGCTAGCTTACTTCGACTCGTCAAAGGGGGTAAATCCTATTGTGGAAAAACTACCATACGGACTCCAAGAAAAGTGGATAACAAGGGCTTCAAGATACAAGTCTAAATATGAAGTTGCCTTTCCACCTTTTACAGAATTCTCTGCCTTCATCAGGGAAATGAGCAAAATTAAGAACGATCCTGGGTTCATCTTTGGTTCAAAGGTAACACCAAATACAAAAGACTCTACGCCAAGGTTCACACCTCAGACGTACTCTAAAGTCAACGTCCATAAGACGGCTGTTGAACAGCAAACTGAAGACAGCAGTCAACAACAAAATCTGTGTATCCTACACAAGACAAAGCATACCTTGAATGAATGCCGAGCATTCCGAGCCAAACCAATCGAGGAACGCAAGGAACTGTTAAGACAAAACAATGTGTGCTACAAGTGTTGTGAGTCAACCACACACAGAAGTCGGGACTGCAACGCAAGTATCAGTTGTAACGAGTGTGGAAGTGAACGACATACCACAGCACTTCACATCACTAGACCACAACAATCTGAAAGTTCCCAGTTTAGCTCACCCAGACAAGCCTACGGCGGGGAGCTAACACAAGCCTACGGCGGGGAGCAGACAGAGTCAGCTGAAACAAAGTTAACCTCTGTAAGTTCGATCTGCACAGAGATCTACAAAGATCATAAGAGCGAGAAATCTTATGCCAAGATATTACCTGTGGACGTGTACCACAAGGACAAGACAAACAAAATTATCAGGATGTACGCCATTATTGACGACCAAAGCAACCGGTCTCTTGCCTCTCCTGAATTCTTCAGTCTGTTTAACGTTCGGGAGAAACCTGAAAACTACTCTCTTACGACATGCTCCGGCAGAGTAGCTACTTCCGGGAAAAGAGGAAAAGATTTCGTCATAAAATCTGTGCATAGTGACGTACAATTTGATCTGCCTACATTAATTGAATGTAATAATATTCCCAATCATCGAGACGAAATTCCTACTCCTGAAGTTGCAATGCATCATCCTCATCTGAAAGAACTCAGAGGAAGCATTCCACCAATAGAGGAACGTTGTCAAATTCTTCTCCTTATTGGAAGGGACCTTATAGAGGCACACCACGTCCTTGAACAACGCCTAGGACCATCCCGAACTCCATTTGCCCAAAAGTTGAGACTTGGTTGGGTCATAATTGGAAATACATACATTGACAAGCAAACTTCTCCTATTCAAGTCAACACAAAGATAACTAACGTTTCAATCACGGAATCAGAACAACGTCTTGCCTCAAGACCGGAAATAGCCGTCAAGGACAAGAATCCAATTGATGTTCAGTATAACGACAAAAACTTTCATTCGAATGCCAAGGTCGCTAAATCGCATTCAATACAATCCCTTGAATGTAATGGACCTAGTACCAAGCCTGGTAAACGCACAAATTCATCTAAAGGGACATCACACGGGTCACTAAAAGCAAAATCTGTGACTTCTATAGAAAAATCTATAGATAAAGAAAGTTTCAATCCGAAATTAACAGAACCTAAAGTTCATGGAGAGGAAATCAATAGCATTCACAAACCTATTCCGAAAGAAGGACCTATTGCCAATCTCAATCTGCCATTGCATGAGCAACGTCTACTACGAGGAGGAAGCAGTATTGTCAAATCTGACTTGAATATAAGTGAAAAGGAACCAGGAGTCTTATCTGGACATCGTCACAGAGTAACACCTTTTCTTGGACATTACTACGACAAAATCAAACATAGAGGACGCCACTCTACAGATAGAGCGACTAGATCTGCAGGATTGGACGTTATGACGAAACGCCTAATTTCGTCTGATACTCACAAAGATGTGTCATATCGCCAAATCGGAAGACAACCAACTACTAACTCTTGTTATACTTCGATCTATCTTCGATCGTCATCGCCGTCTAACTACGTTGGAGAAAACAGTTCCCATTATCGATACAGCAGTAATAGAACATTCTACAGAACACAACAATGTCGTCCGAGACACCCTTCTTCTAAAGGACAAAAAACTGTGCCTACCCAGCTTCACGTGGAATGTACTTATTAGGAACCTTTATAGTGAAAAATCGTTGAGATCTGATATTTCTTACACGAAATAGTGGACATTTCACCTGTATATATTCAATTTATATTGGGATTAATTCATTTGTGTAAATCTTGTATACATATTCGAAAAATTTATGGAAAAGTGATATCAGATAGACATCAGACGGGGAGTATTCTGTTACACCGTTCCGTAATTTATATAGTTCGTTTGATTATATTCTTAATCTATTTATGTGTTCCAGTCTAGGAGGATTATTCATCTTTAACCTTATAAGAACATTAAAACATCGTATCATCGCTACCTTTCCCCTGCTCACACGGATCTCAAACCGAACATTGCAAGGTCATACCAGTTCTGGAGAACTTTTCAAAGGACAAACGTCATCTAGGACACAATTCGTGGCTAACCACAGAGTGAGTTAACTTTACAACATTGTTTGTGAAGCCTTCAAATTACTCTATACATATTTGAACATTCTCTCCGTGAAACACTGGAAATTTAACTGCTCTTGAAAGTACAACATTTTCTCGCATTCAACAGACTGTGCTATCAATTACCTTTGACATTACGTTATAATAACATTAATTGAACACATTGTAAAATCGTATTTTATTTATATTTTTCAGCTTTTTACCATATGTCAGATTGGTTCATAATTAAAGTATCAGCACCTGATAGTCTTTTCTCCTTGAGCCCAATCGTCGGTTATACTTAATGGTCAGGCCATTACAGTCAAGATGTTTTCAAATCTAAAAAGAAGGAAGAGGTGTAGTGTTTGCTATGTATGCTTAAGTATATGAGTATAGAAAGAGAGATAACTCTGTTATATGTTGGTACAATGTATGTGAACTGCTTGTCTCCCTTTGTACTTTGTTATATACAATATGCTGAGTTCCGGTTACGTACTAAATGATGTACCTTCAATGGTGTTTGTTTGTATGCCAGTATCAGGTTCAATCCGAATGTGCTAGCCACAAACAGTATACATGGTACCAAAAAATCTTTCTTTTGCATGATTAAAATTAAAATCTTCATTTTTCAAAAATGACACATTTCCTAAACTTTGGAATGATATTTCAAGATATTTCTCTTATGTATTCAAACAATTGTCAACAGATTATTTGTGGCTTTTTTGTCCTGCAACTTTTTGTCCTACCAAATTTGTGACTTTCTGTCCGTTTACCTTGGGTAAGTGTACATATATTGAAATTGTTATTCAAGATTTAACTTAAATCATATGACACGCACACAAAGAGAGCAACTCTCTTCCACTTAATGTGGCTTTTGATATAATATGAATTTTAAAGCACAATTGAGTTACATGTTTAAGTGATCATGAATGATGTTGAAATGCATATTTAGTATTCATTGTATGGTTATATGAGTTGCTCCCCTTACTTGTCAATTGAACAAAAAGTATTCATACACAAAATGTGCTTAGTTGTAGGAATACAATATAATACATTTATATCTAAATTCATAACATAATATTTCAAATGCATCACTTTCCGGACTTAGTTATAAACTTCGTATTAGCGTAGAAACCGTATAACTGGATCTCCTCGTACTGTAATCGACAAATTTACTTTTCCATTACGTTATGAAAGTTATTGTTAAGTAATTAAGTGCATCGATCAGTAATTTATGAGTACATTGAGGATAATGTTCAATATAATTATTTAGCTTTCAAAAGCAACCTCACTTAGACATTCGTCGGAAGGTAATCTTCACTATGTTGATGTTTTTCATAATGTAAACTATTTGTTATAAATGATTAAAGAGTTCAGATTCTAAACACTTTCGGAAAAAATCTCTTTCGATCTTCTTTAGGGTTGATTATGTTTATAGATTTGACAATTTTATTTTAGACAGAAATTTACAAAACATGAAGTGACAATATTTTTTACGTCACACAGGTAATGAAAAATAAATTTGTCGTTTCAGTATTTTCTGGTAATATGATTGACTAATTATCTGAGCTATATGACTTCTGTAGATCGGTTTATCATTTTCATGTACATAATTTTATATTTTTATATGCTATGATTCGGTTTTTTCTTTTTCTACAATTCACTGTCTATGTATAGCGCACCACCACTGGATTTTACCTTGATGTAATATATTTTATCCCTGTTTCTTCCCCCCTTTTTTAATATTTTAATATTACCCGTTAAGGGGTGTTCCTTATAATAGGAAGCTTATACGAAGAAAAGAAAGAAGAAAGATGCAGCTAACGATTTCTACATGAAAAAAAAATTAATGCAATGTCGGAAGGTAAACGGACAAAGTCACAGGACAAAAAGTCACAGGACATAAAGTCACAAATTTGATAGGACAAAAAGTCACAGGACAAAAAGTCACAAATATTTTTTCAACAATTTTTGGAATATATAAGAGAAATATCTTGAAATATTTAAGTTTTAATACATATATTCATATTAAAGTTAATGGAATTTATCATTTTACTTGAAAAATGAAGATTTATTTTACTTTAATCATGCAAAGGACATATTTCTTGGCACCATGAAGCCATTTGAGTGCCAATTTTCTTTGACATTTTGTTTTCTTAACAATTATTTGATCATCTTTGATATTTTTTTGATAAATTTTGCTTACAAAGTTGATCAATATACAATACATCAAGAAAAATACAAAAATATTTTTGTAAAAATAAGCATTTTTTATTCAAAGAAAATAATCAGAAAAAATGAATTGTGACTTTTTGTCCTGTGACTTTTTGTCCGTGACTATATATATGCAAGAAGTGTTATGATGCACAGGAATATCGGAGTATAAAAGAGGGACGAAAGATACCAAAGGGGCAGTCAAACTCATAAATCTGAAACAAACTGACAACGCCATGGCTAATAATGAAAAAGACAAACAAACAACAGCACACACGACACAACATAGAAAACTAAAGAATAAACAACACGAACCCCACATTATATAAATTACACATTAAAAACATTTATTGGTACTTGGTTTTCGTCCGACCGGCGTTACACGTGTGCCGAAGAAGGGCGTCCGTTTGGCTGTGCGGCATGTATCAAGTATGGTGAGAATTGGGACGTTAAATCCGATTGATTGATTGTTGGTTGATTAACGTCCAATGTCAAATATTTCATGAATATTCAGGACGGTAAATCCGAGAATGTAGGACAGAATGCCACATGACAATAAGTTACAGACAAAAAGTCACGGACAAAAACTCACAATTCATCTTTTCTGATTATTTAATTAGAATCGAAAACGCTTTACAATAAATATTTTTGTATTTTTCTTGACTTATTGTGTATAAACCAACTTTGTAAAAAAATTGTCCAAAAATTTCAGATAATTATATAATTGTTTTTAAAAAAATAAACCAGAGCACTTCAGGGGTTAAAGAAATTTTGTTCTAGCTTACTAGCCCAGGACTTATTGGTAGCAGGATTTTACTAGCCCTGTTGGAAGAACTAATTGCCCAACAAAACTGACTTGCTAGACTGAAATATGCCTGTAAAATTCAGAGGTTACTGCAAAATGCAATGAATTCTATAAACTTAACAATTTGTATCCGTTGTACAGTAAATTTTTTCAAATTGGATACCCAAAATTTACATCGAAAACATACCCCATTTGCAGATATATTCAATTAATAGTTCAATATTCATTAAATATACTGTAATAATGAGTTGACCAAATCCCGAGATGGTATAAGTCTTGACCACTTCTAAACATGGTTATATAAAGTCATGCCTTGCATAAAAGGATTGGAGTAATTTTTATGATATACATCATCACTTTTGTGTAAAAGAAATATCAGCTGGCTATATGTAATGCTCATATTTGTTTTCAGTTTTAAAATCCTATTTATTAGAATGAATCAAATGACCAACTATTTATGTGAATAAATATCGCCATCCATACGGTTTGCGCTCTTTGCACGTTAAGAACCCTTGCAACAACTCTTTGAGGGGTCCGTAGGTGGCCTGTTGCAAGGCAAAATTTCTGTCCCTATCCAATATACCTTGATTTTACAGTGGCAGTCCAAATTTACCCGACCATCATCCCAGATGGCCTCTATTGTATCAACCTACCTATTGTATTTATTGTGAACTTGTTCTCGTCCTGAATATGCATGAAATATTTGCCACTGGACGTTAAGCAACCAACAATCATTCAATCAACCATACGGTATGTGTCTTTTATAATTGGTCCCCAAGGGTGACTGGGGAATAGAAATATGGTCACTTGGTCTTCTCCCGACGCCCCCAAGGGTGACTGGGGAATAGAAATATGGTCACTTGGTCTTCTTCCGACCGGCAGTAAAACGCTTGCCGAAGTGAGGCGTCCGTTTGGCTGTGCGGGATGTATCAAGTTCGCAGTCACGTCCTGTCAGAAGGGGGACGTTAAATCCGATGCCTTGTGTAAAGAGAGTGTCACGCTCTTTGCACGTTATATTTATTAATTGATGCAATGTTACTAAAAATAGTACATGTAGTATCATAGTGTCAATATTCATTATAAACCAGACGAATGGCCGTGTCTCAAAGTTGAAAAATCTACAATTTCAGATTGGGAAAGATGTGCGCCATGCCCTAATCGACCAGAAATTGCGCATAGAGAGACAAATGTAAGCGCCCACGTAGCCATGTGTGTGTTCGCAACTGTGTAGTGTTCCCTCCAATTATAGGAGCACCTATATATTCAAGGGTCATCTTGGGTGTTTTCCTATGGTAATAATGGCAACATGCAGTATAACTGATTACCCTAAAAACATAATTATTCATCATTCATGATATAAATTTTGATAAACATTAAATTTGTGAAATTTGGCTAGTACAGACGAGAATTTCTCTAATTATAATTATTTAGTTTTGTGTTACAAAATTTTCCTGAGAGAGTTTGATCGATGACTTCAAGTCATCAATCGAGTACTGATCGAATATGATCGATTGGTGTTCGAATACCGATCTGATCGATTAGTTAAGTCTAGATATATACACATGATTATTTCAGGGGAAGTCTCCATATGACTGGTTCAATGCAATAATTGGTAGTTATTTATACTTGGAAAAGATTATTAATAGAGAAACGTATTAAAGTACCTATAGCCACTTTAGTATTTATATTAAAAATACCATTTCCTCTCTTCACTTCAGTTCGATAGTGTATTTTGCCCAATTTGATTTGGTCAACATTTCCACATTCAGTACACTGAACAAACAATATTCCTGACAAGCCAATAGGTCTGAATCCAAGTGAGTTATGCAGGTGCAAAGGAGTACAACACTTCGTGCATAGTTGTAATTGTTTGGCAAGGACATCAAGTTCTACTACAAAACGGCAATAACTGAAATCAACACGATCTGATAGAATGTTTGTGAAGTCAAAATAACATTGTAATCTTTTTGTGCCAAATGGTTAACAATTTCGTTATGGAAAACATAATCAAAACAGTTAGTAGTTGTGGTTTCTTTGGCATAAGGATGGAAATAGTTTGTGATACACAGTTTTGTCGGTTGTAAACCAAGTTTTCTACTCTTTTAGTTTTCTGTATTTGTCTATTCTTTGCCAACTTCCCTCACTCATTTCTTACTACAGACATACTTCTACAGCAGACGATATTCTGGTTATGATATAGTTTACGGTTGTTCCGACTTATTTTACCTACCATTTTTATCGAGTTTTTTCAGGTGCACAGGACTCTGGCTGGTTCATTTAGTAGGTAGGTTAAACAGCATAACAAAGACATTAAAAAACACCGAAATGTGCTTCGTTGATTTTCGTTTATCATTTCTTAGTCTACATTACCCGCTTCAATAGTAAACACTACATCAACAACTTTCTTAAAAACTAAACTGAACTAAAATGGAATAACAAAATAACTCAGGAGAAAAAAAAATATAAATAAACGTAATACAGATGAAGACTAAAAGTATGGATATGTAAGGTAACAGAAAAATAATAGTTAAATACCGTTCTCTATGTTTTAGTCAAAAGAACTTCTGTTGATAATCATGTCTACATGTGGCTCTAAACACAGCTGTGTCTGATAGCTGATAGCTTTGTATTCTTTGCCTTTGATCTGATGTTGCTTACAGCTCAAAAATCGTAGCAGTCCTAATGCCAAGAAATAATAAACAAATGATGAAAAAAAATTCTTTCTATATCAATTAAATTTCATCTTAATAATGCATTAAAGAGTCACTAGCTACGAGATATATAAAAAATCTAAAGTTTGATTTTTTTCTGTTCAATCAATAATGAAAGTGAAATAGTGAAATAACAATTCGCTTTTTGTAGCCAAAAAGGTTCAATTTTGTCACACTACGCTAAGAAACATTGATAATTAGTTATTCACTTGCAAGTGAATGAGTCGACCTCTTTAAATCCGTATTCATGTGAACTTCAATTTACAAAATGTAACCCCTAGCTAGAGATTGACAACGTATGCATTGTACGTGTACTGGTTATTTTAAGAAAAAAAATGTCAACTAGTATCTCAATTGTTTGTAAAACAATTGAAAGGTCTTTCCTGTAAAAGTGATGTTTTCGTAATGTACTTTGTACGACCTTTCGTTTGATATACGACAAGTATACCTTCTCAAACTTTTCGCTTTTTACACTTATTGACCTCATCCACATACATTTTTGAGATCGGAAGTATGATATATGTATCACAGGGTAGATGAGCTTTCATTTGATATGCGACAACGCCGTGTTCTAAAAAGTTTAATTTTTGCACTTAATAACCCCATCCAACCAATTTGTGGAGGTTGGGAATTTGATATTTCAAATGTTCACATCATGACCTTTGATTTGATATACAACAACCCTATCGTAAAAGAAAATGAATTGTTTGCACTCAACGACCCAATCCAACCAATTTTTGGGGGACGTCAATTTGAAATTTGAAATGTACTTTTTATGTTCTTTTATTTGATATGCTACAACCTTACCATCTGAGAAATTTGAAAAGAGGTTTAAAATTTTCATTTTAAAGTATAGTTTATTGAGACCTTCAATTTGATATATCAGATGACCCCATTTGACAAAGTGCCAAAAAAGATGCAATATCAACGATATAAATAGAAGTTATGAAACTTTCAAAGTCAATGCAAAATATGAAAATTTCAAAATATTTTTTGTTTTTTTAAATGTTTTTGGTATTTAGTCAAACATATAACTATATTAACCTCTTCAATTTCTCAAACATTTTAAGTGGTCAGCTGTTGTTGATTCAGAAATACATGCCACCGCTCGCAAAATTTCAAACTGCATTATGTCTTAAACGACAATAGATATCTCAAATCTGTTAAATGATAAATGATTAAATTAAAGGACAACATTATAGAAAAAGAATTGGTACAATTTCAAAGTTCACCAAGGTCACAATTAATCATCAAATATATGATCCAATGCCAAACTTGAGAACCGGAAGTCATAGAGACATGGGACTATCACCATTCAACTCAGGACCACCTGACCTTTCAAATATCACAAGGTCAAGGTCAGTATAATGTGAAGGTCATGGTGAAATTTCATCATGACCTGACATTGACCTCAAATTGAAGGTCTTGAATTACTGATCATCTTTGCAGTTTATAGTAGGTTGGTATCTGTTACCTTTAAAAAGATATACACACAATACTATACTTTTAAGAATCATCCCGTTGTAACTTTTAACAGACGGTCGGACATGTTTTGGCTTATTGCATAAAATGTTGAGCTCGTCCAGAGGAACAATTTATTCGCTGTATGTATGCAGCAAAGTCTTATCGTTTACACACTTTATAAAAATCACAATTAAAAACATTAACACACAAACATACTAAACTATTTTATCAATTTTTAATATTTTTTTTATTTTTTTTCTTTCTCTTTCTCAGCTTGTCCACACTCTGAAATTGAAAGAACATGTATGAGAATAATTTTTATCATACAAAATGAAGCAACTTTGTTAATTATTGTTTATAATAAGGTGCTAGTATGACTGCATTATCACTGAACTAGATTTTTAGGGGTCAGCTGCTGATGTACGTCTCCGGGTGTCAAATGTTCTCGCTGTATTGAAAACCCATTTTTGGCCTTCTGCTGTTTTTTGCTATTTAGTCGGGTTGTTCTCTCTTTGAGACATTCCCCAATTCTATTCTTAATTTTATTATAATGTAAAATTTTATCTATCAATTGAAAAAAGAATACTTTTGTAAAATAAATATTGGCCGTTTTTGACAATTAAATAGACATGTATTTCACATCCAAATTTTTATGGAAATATTCTTTAGAAAGCACAAAGATGTCATTATTCACCTCAGAAATTAACAAAACCGTTGAATAGATTTATTAAGAAGGGATATAGTTACGATACTGTTATCAGGTCATTAAAAATTGCATATTTTTGAATTAATAATGATTCACTTATAGGGTCTTTGCGTCGGAACTAAACACATTTATTCAAAAACCAGTTGTTGGCATGACACGGGTTATATTCTTCTCATATATGTTATTATAGTATGATACTAAACCCCTAACGGAAAGGATTGTGCCTGATGTTCATATGATGAAATCGTAATCTTTCAGTCAGTGTAATTGAAGTATGGAGCTTGCATGTTAATTAACTGCTAGTAGTCTGTTGTTATTTATGTATTATTGTCATTTTGTTTATTTTCTTTGGTTACATCTTCTGACATCAGACTCGGACTTCTCTTGAACTGAATTTTAATGTGCATATTTTTATGGGTTTACTTTTCTACATTGGCTTGAGGTGTAGGGGGAGGGTTAAGATCTCACAAACATGTTTAACCCCGCGCATTTTTGCGCCTGTCCCAAGTCAGGAGCCTCTGGCCTTTGTTAGTCTTGTATTATTTTAATTTCAATTTCTTGTGTACAATTTGGAAATTAGTATGGCGTTCATTATCATTGAACTAGCCAGATGAACATTCTTGTAATTTACAATTATCTCTATCTATAATGAACTTGGCTCGGTAGTTTCAGTGGACAATGTTAGTAAAAATTTACAAATTTTATGGAAATTGTTAAAAATTGACTATAAGGGACAATAACACCTTAGGGGGTCAATTGACCATTTCGGTATTTGTAAATCTTACTTAGCTGAACATTATTGCTTTTTAAAGTTTATTTATCTCTATCTATAATAATATTCAAGATAATAACAAAAAACAGCAAAATTTCCTTAAAATTACCAATTCAGGGGCAGCAACCCAGCTCCGAAAATTTCAGGACAAATACATCTTGACCCTTCTCGTATTGCATATTTAACCATAATAAGTGCAAAACATATTTTCATATTCCAGAATGTTTCTATGTAAACTTTTGGTGGCCTGCTATAACTGAGGAACTGAGGACAAACAAAAAATGCAGGGGTATTTGGCCCAAAAAAAAGTGGGTAGTTATTATATTCAAGATTTCATGCAGGTTTTACATGCAAAATTAAAGAAAAAATGATTATCATGATGGAAAACAAAATGATCGTCATTTCAGAAATATTGCGAGATTAAGGGAAACACTTATATACCCCATATGTACTGGACCAGTGAAATTAAGATTACAGTGAACTGTCAAAATTTTAACATAGATGATTGATTACCTCAAATTCGCTATCGTTGAATGATATAACTTTGCCCCTCCATGTTTGGTCACTTCAAACATGCGAAACATATTTCCCGATGATTCCAGATGGGTTATTTCGAATGATATATATAAGATGTTCTGTTTCATTATTTTTTTTCATTTTCATTTATACTATTCATTAAATTGACCAGGCTTAGTAGATTGTTAACTAACTCTTTCGTGTCGTGAAGCTTTCCTTTCCAACTGAATAATATTAAATGTTTGTTGTTGTGATCAAGATTGTGGTGTTCTTTTACCATATATATTTTTGACTTCTAAGCTGAAAGTTTATCCTTTTTAGTTCTAATTTTGCCAATATTTTCTTCGATTATCTTTGATTTTTTCCAAATTCCAATAGTTTCCAAATCTTTTAAGCATTTTACATTTTGTTAGCCTTTTTTTTTTGCTCTCTTATTGTTGTAGTCTTTTTTCCTTCTTCTATTATTTTAAGTCTATTTTCATGTAGTTTTTTTCTGTTTCAATTTTGAAAAGTTAATAAATTTTGAATTATTTCGTACTGCTCATTTATGAATTCACCATTTTCCGACTCTTTTTTTTCTTTCTTTTTTAACCATTCAGCTGTCTTATTGTTTTTATACAACAATTTTGATGCAACAGTGCGTAAGCTACAGTGTGGAGCACGTTTCAGTTCCGCATCAAGTTGACCAAATACTCTCTCTACTGAAATATTGTTCGACGGGCATGACTTGATCGACTCGATTTAATTATCTGAAGGTTCAAAAAAATTGCCAGATGGAAGAAAATTTTTGAATAAAGATTTAGATTTTTCCATGAATTTTATACAAAAAATGTTTCAAAAAAAGACTCAAATAGCAACTGACTGTCAAAGTCATCAAACTCAAAAGATTTAAATAACTTCTCATGCAGGTACATATCTGTCCTAGAGAAAGAGGGCATCTGTGTTTCATCATCACTAAAATGAATGTGAAACAACAGAAACCTATAGCTATCGTTCGCTGGGTAATTCTATTTCATCTGAACGAGAACAAACACGATTTTCAGGGTTATTTTCAAAGTCATGTAAGATGTTTGTATAGATGTTGTGACGTTATTCACACTTTCTTATGGTAATAGTCTTTATAAAGCACAAAGGTGTCAGTATTCACCTCAGAAACTTACAAAACCTTTGAATAGACTTATTAAAAAGGGATATAATTACGATACTGTTGTCAAGTCATTAAAGATTGCATATTTTGGCGTTAATATTGAGTCACTGATAAGGTCTTTGCATCGGAACTAAACACATTTATTCTAAAAACAGTTGTTGGCATGACACGGGTTATGTTCTTCTCATATATGTTATGATGGTATGATACTAAACCCCTAACGGGAAGGATTGTGCCTGATGTTCATATGATGAAATCATAATCTTTCAGTCAGTTTAATTTAAGTCTGGAGCTGGCATGTCAGTTAACTGCTAGTAGTTTGTTGTTATTTATGTATTATTGTCATTTTGTTTATTTTCCTTGGTTACATCTTCTGACATCAGACTCGGATTTTTGATAATGACGAATTCCTTCCTTTGTTCGAGAACAATCTTATTGAAATAGAAGTCTGTGATTTTACTATGTCCAAAATATTGAGATAGTAGCAGATTTGACGGGGCTGCAAGCCCTACAACATCGCCGGTGACAATCAGCCTGGGCATTGAAAATCATAATGTAACACCAATCAAGAAAAACTTGCTATCCTTGTTTGACTTGCCTAAAAAAATTGTTTCACCAATCCCTCCTACACCGAAAAGGCAAATAACTGTTGATAATCGTTCTGAAAAGAAGGACAGTAGCCACTTGGCCTTACCTGACAAGGCAGCTACTGAGCAGGGTAAGAAGTGGCAGAGATTTTAGGCTCCCCCAAGTGAATTAAATAAATCACCAAAGGCTACTGAGGTATTCCAAATCAGAAAAGCCGCTGTAAATAATGAAAACTATGTTGGTTCCATTATCCCCTATGGGTATGGATTCGTTAGAAAAGATGAAAAAGTAGTCTTCCCGGAAGGAACTATTGATGCCTTAAGTGCTACTTGGGTAGCTGACCCAAAGTTAGCTGGAATGAAGAGCGTCAACGTTCAGACCGATAGCTGTGTTTGTCAAGAAAGTGCAACAAATACTATTCCTTTTGTAGTATGGCCTATTGCTGATGCAGCCACTAGTACAAATATATGTACCACTGATGTTTCCACAAGCACTGTTGAGTCATACGAAAAGCCTGTGGAAATACCATTTGAAGTAATTTCAGATACTGAGGAGGATATTACGGAGATAAAACCAGTCATTGATGGATCTTTCATTGTTATAAGTGACTCTGAATCATCGAGCAGCGAGGATAGTGATAGTGACAGTTCATCTTCAAACACGGACATTGTTGAAACAATAAATGTTAACATAGAGGTAGACCATTCTTTTGATGTTTAAAATGCTTAGTTTATTATAGTAATTGAATGTGTGTGAGTGCTTAGTAGCCAGAATGTAATGTATGACAAAATTAGGTGTGTGATTTTATTATATTCAAACAATAAGCTTTTCTAAAAAGCTGACTTAAAGGAAAGTAGTAGCTTTTCCAAAAAACTTACTTAAAATAAGATAAAATTAATTATGTGCTGTTGTTTTATATATAACATTTAATATCTTATGATTTGATAGTGTAATTGGCGACTGATTTTTTCAATGTACTATCTAAAGTTTCTGACGCTTGCAATTGACTATCCTTTGAAGTGATGGTGTTAACGGTCACTGATTTTTTCAATGTACTATCTGAAGTTTCTGACGCTTGCAATTGACCATCCTTTGCAGTGATGGTGACTGATTTTTTCAATGTACTATCTGAAGTTTCTGACGCTTGCAATTGACTATCCATTGCAGTGATGGTGTTAATGGTGACTGATTTTTTCAATGTATTTGAAGTTTTTGACTCTTGCAATTGACTATCCATTGCAGTGATGGTGTTAATGGTGACTGATTTTTTCAATGTATAATCTGCAGTTGTGACGCTTGCAATTGACTATCCTTTGCAGTGATGGTGTTAATGGTGACTGATATTTACTATTTGTTGTGTCTGGCACTTGACTATCCATTGCAGTGATAGGGTCAATGACGGATGATTTCATCTTCATCACCCAATCAAGATCTTGAAGAAATAATTTTTCCACCATTCTTTTCTTCTTTAGTACTTCTGAAATTAAATATACTTATATCAATCATGTGTCAATCTATTATAGCATATTGGAGATAATGAGAAATTGACTTTAAACACACCCAAGGCCCTGAGAGCAGAAATCAATTCACCTGGACCTGAAAACTAAAGCTAAATACACATCAAAGGTACCAGGCTTATAATTTATATCAAGCCAGAATATGGCATTAATGGAACATTAGATAAAACCCTGCCAAACATGTGTTCTAATTTTGAAAGCCAGTAGAACTAATAATGTTGATTGCTTTGGCTTCTTTCAGTGATGTCGTAACATTTTTGTCTCTATGGACCAAAGGCCATATTAAAATATTGTTCGTTTACCCTTTCCGACTGACCCTTAAAAATTACTGCTATCAAAATAATTTTACTGACCAGTAATTTAGTCTTAAAACTAGAGATTTAGAGGATATAAATTAGGTAAAACATGGGTGGTAATTTATCCAAGGTAGGAATATTATTAATTCATCACAATTTTGGACTCCAATACTGTATCTGCAATTAATTAAATTATACGATTTAACAGTGCATGTTAATTTATTTATTCCTGGAAAATCCAACTCAAGTCTACACACTTGTTTTTGGATCGTTTGGTGATTCATAAACTTTTTGTCAGAATCACAAAATGAACTATATCACCTTTTATCTGTATTTTTTCTAAAGAAATGCCCAAATCTACTTATTTTCCAGTTTCCCTTGCATCTCTCTGTTTCTGTATAAACTTTCTTCTTTTTGAAAGATTTTCAAATGGAAATAAGTATATTTTTAACAACAAAACTTTTTACATTGTGTTGACTCATTTCATAAATTTCCAAATTTTCAAATGTTCAATATAACTAAATATTGACACATTCCTTACAGCAAAATCCAAGCAATTATCTTATTCTTCTAAAATAAGATATACTTTTTTTCAAAAATTAGATCACGATGACGCATTACTCCAAATCCAGTTGGTGTCTCTCAGGTTAAGGTGGAAAAGCAGTTAATACAATTACTAAGGCTATAAAGTGTTTGAAGTAGAAACAATCAGATAATAAGAATGATAGGAAAACTGTTCAGGGCGGTGATAGTGCTCCCAAGCGCGAGGAATCTCCTTTGGGAAATTTGTATCCCAAATTTCAAAACCCGCTCATGTATCTCTCAAGTAACTTATATTTCTTCAGTTAATGTACAAGTCTTGTATATAATGTGGCAAATATGTTAACGGTATTTCATTGGTTATAAAAACTATTAAATGGCTGCTTCATGGTTGCTTTCGGAATGATTCTGGGGAAAATGAAGGGCATATAAACGTTTGATTGGCTATTATTGAGTGTTATGCATTATGTGTCAACACGTCCGTACGTGGGGTCGGATAACATCATTATCATCGGTGTAAATTTAAATGAAGGGTACATTTGCTACCGTAAAGACTTAGTTTAACATAAGACCCTATTGGAAATGCATACAAATATCTTCTTTTAGACACACACGATACTGGACGAGACTAGTAGAGGCAACATAAACCGCTATGTAACACATAACGCTGAACGCTGATTAAACTAGATATTTTAGTATTAGATGCATGAATCCATCATTTGTTTTTGTTATATCGCACTTATGGGGATTATGTTTTTGGTAGGTGCATTCGTCTGTTTGTGACCGATACCTTATCATATCTGTGCCAAATGGTCTTTTATGGAGATTTGTCTCGATGTAAATCATACCACATCTTCTAATTTTATATATACAGATTAGCATGAGATGTTTAAGTTCTGTAGTCCTATGTATTTATGTTTATATGGTTTGTTTTTACAGAAACCTAAAGACAAGCGACAAAATGTGACAAAAGGAGCTACAACAGCTTCATCAGTTAGTACCAAACATCAATCTACTACTAAAACCCAGGTGACAAAATCAGATTCACCATCAACCATGGCACAAACATCTAACAACAAATCTCAAGGTCTAAGTGAAAACAAAAGTTCTTGCTTCCACAAAACATTCCAGCATCTGATTCTGTCAAGCAGCCAGACAGTAATCAAACCCAGGTGCAAAAATCAGATTCAGCACCAACCATGGCATAAACATCTAATACCAAAGTAAAATTTCAAGGTCAAACTAAGGTGAAAACAAAAGTTCTTGCTTCCACAAAATTTCCACAATCTGATTATGTCAAGCAGCCACACAGTAACCAAACACAATGTTTTCTCCTACAGCTAACATACAGCCATCTCTAAATTTTGAACATCCAAAACAACCACTTACCTTCCAACTTTCAGAAAAAGCCACCGATATGGTTCAGAAGAAGATCGCAAGTCTAAGAGATTTCTCTACCCAAACTGATTTGAGTATACCTATTGACTGTTATGTATTAGACTAGAGGTGATTTTTTAACTGATCTATATTCTGCAGAATTTGTCCTTTCTCTGTATTGTTCAGAAATTTCTACATAGCAGTTAGAAAACAGACAAGACGGTATAGCTTGTCTTCAGCTTGAATGTTCAATCTTAATAATTCATTGTTTTCATTGTTGTAACATTTTACTGTTACTGCATCCGGATGAAATATTTCGACATGTTTGTCACAGCATGGACATGTGGTCTTCTCTGTACAAATCACTTGAACGATTGAACCTTGGACAGTAGTTGAACTTGCAGGTAAAAGAATATCCCAAACTACATTAGTGATGTCATCTATAAACTAGAGGCTCTAAAAAGTCTGTGTTGCTCACCTTGGTCTATGTGAATATTAAACAAAGGAAGCAGATGGATACATGACAAAATTTTGTTTTGGTGATGGTGATATGTTTGTACATCTTACTTTACTGAACATTCTTGCTGCTTACAATTATCAATATCTATAATGAACTTGGCCCAGTAGTTTCTGTGAAAAATGTTACCGGTAGTAAAAATTTACAAATTTTATGAATTCAGGGGCAGCAACCCAACAACGGGTTCTCTGATTCATCTGAAAATTACAGGGCAGATAGATCTTGACCTGATAAACAATTTCACTCCAGTCAGAATTGCTCTAAATGCTTCGGTTTTTGAGTTAAAAAGCCAAAAACTGCATTTTACCCATATGTTCTATTTTTAGCCATGGCGGCCATCTTGGTTAGTTGGCGGGTTCACCGGACATAATTTTTAAACTAGATAGCCTAATGATGATTGTGGCCAAGTTTGTTTCTATTTGGCCCAGTAGTTTCAGATAAGATTTTTGTAAATGTTAACGCCGGACGCAGATGGACGACGACGGACGCCGGACGCAAAGTGATGAGAAAAGCTCACTTAGCCCTTTGGGCCAGGTGAGCAAAAAAGAAGATGTGGTATGATTGCCAATGAGACAACTATCCACAAAAGACCAAAATGACACAAACATTAACAATTATAGGTAACCGTACGGCCTTCAACAATGAGCAAAGCCCGTACCGCATATTCGGCTATAAAAGGCCCCGATAAGACAATGTAAAACAATTCAAACGAGAAAACTAATGACCTTATTTATGTAAAAAAATGAACGAAACACAAATATGTAACACATAAACAAACGACAACCACTAAATTACAGGCTGCCGACTTGGGGCAGGCACATACATAAATAATGTGGCGGGGTTAAACATGTTAGCGGGACCCCCCCCCCCCCCCCCTAACCGGGGACATTTCAGTAGTATAACAATTATGTTGAGCAATAGCATCATAATGATCAGTAGAATAATCATTATATTGTGCAGATCTGGTATATTATTCGGCACTTTAATCAATATACTTTTGTCTTTATATTCAGTACTTTTGAAAATATCTTCCGTCAACATATTATTATATTATGTAGATTTCTCATAATGTTGATTACAGAAACCGAAATATTCAGTGGTCAAACACACTTTTTATACGCCCGTCGTCTTTAGACGCGACGTATTATGATATACCGTTGTCCGTCCGTCGTCCACACTTCGAACAATAACTCAAAAACGCTTTCACCAATTTCCATGAACTTTAAGTGAATTGTTTATATCTATTGACGTAAGCTCCCTTTCGTTTTTTTTTAATTCAGATTTTAAGTTTGGGATTTATGGGGCTTTATTCATAAAAAAAAGGGGGTCCGTCGTCCACACTTCGGACAATAACTCAAAAACGCTTTCACCAATGTCCATGAAACTTTGGTGAATTGTGTATATCTATTGATGTAAGCTCCCTTTTAATTTTTATAAATTTCAGATTTTAAGTTTTGGATTTATGGGGCTTTATTCATAAAAAAGGGAGATTTTTAACACTTCGGACAATAACTCAAAAAGGCTTTCGCCAATGTCCATGAAATTTTGGTGAATTGTTTATATCTATTGATGTAAGCTCCCTTTCAATTTTTATAAATTTAAGATTTTACATTTCCGTGTTATGAATTTTTATGCTTAAAAAAGGGGGGGTTTTCCAATTTTGGGACAATAACTAACACTTTCAAAAACAAGTTAAAAGAGCAACGGGCGTATCATGCGCTAAAGCGCAGCACTTTATTATCAGTACTGTTATCATTATGTTGAGTGAAATAAATATTATGTTCTGTAGACTGATCATTATGTTCAGTAAAATAAATATTATGTTCAGTTCAAACAACTTTATGATCAGTGGTCAGAATGTTTTATGTTTGGTTCAAAAAATATTATACTAGGTGGTTAATCAATTACTTTCAGTGCTTTTTTTCATTATGTGGTGGTGGTAGACTTCCGAAAATAACCGAAAACATGTATAATTTTTTCGGGTTTATTTTCATACTGTCAACATGTCGTCTGCTATACAACGTGCTCTTGCAGAACTTAATATTCAAATCTTTCAAATCAAAAAGTTAAAAGATGATAGGATAGAAGATGACACTTTTCAGCATCTTACTGATCAAGACTTGATCAGACTAGGTGTTAAAACTATTGGTCATAGAATAAAGATTGAGGGAAGCGATGAGGATGATTCTGTGACTATATGACACAAACATTAGCAACTATAGGTCATCATAATGCCCCCAATAATTAGAAAAAAAAAACAATAATTAGAAAAAGCCCCCGCATAGTCAGTTATAAAAGAGGGAGGAAAGATACTAGAGGGAGTGTCCCCGAAATGCTGTGTGGTAGACAGTGTTATTAATTAATTATTAGCCTCCTTGGTAAAACTTCAAATTTCATAAGTAATGTATTTCATTGTTAAATAATTTACATGAAGCTTATATAAGTATATATTTGTTAATTGCATAGCTTTTGCTATTGGAATTCGTTGGTTAAAGATATTTATCTATATTGTAAAGTTTAATATTTGCATCGTCCCAAAATCTTTGGTTACCCTCTTTGTATACATTCAGTGAGAAACTTATATATTTTATAGATCATACAGACACTTAATTAGGAAATTGATAATTATTGTCTATCCATTTTTTTATGCGTTTTGTTATTAGATTTAGACATGTGATTTTGGATGTTTCGAATTGAGTTTTCTCTTTTACCCCAGTCCCACTAAGCCACCATCGCACTACGATCTGTGGAAAAAATGCAAATTTTGATGATCGTGTAGGTCGCAGTAAGGTCGTACCACGGTTGTGGTGAGATCTTCAAGATCGTGAAGAGCGTGGCCAACTTTGAACATGTTCAAAACAATCATGGTGCGGTCGTGGCGAAATTAGGTCGTGGTAGAAGCGTAGTGAAAGCCCACTAAGGTCGTAGTAAGATCGCAAAGGTCGCTGTACAATCGTTGCGAGAGCGTAGCGAAAGCGTGTTTCTATTCGAAGAGATTGCGCTACGATCTCACAGCGACGTCATCACGACCTTAAGTTCAGTATTTTTGTGATTTTACTCTCTACTCTGTTACCGGCCACAAAAGAGCTCATCAACCAGAGAATTAAGTTAATAAACACAAAGCTGTAATAAATTCCAGTAATTCTAAGTTTTGGAAGCTCTTTGGTATTGTATTAGGTACTTTAAATGAAAAGAAAAGTTACAAGTAACATATCATATTAGTTTAAACGAGTAAACACTAGGGACAATATTCGTGAACAACGAAGCGAAGGAACAACGAAGCGAAGAAGAACAGACAACTGTGGTCTCGGTCGTATATTGGTACAAATGTATGACGTTGGCGTCGTCGTCGTCGTCGTCCGAAAACATTTGGTGTTTTCGCACTTTAACTTAAGTATAAGTAAATAGAAAACTGTGAAATTTAAACACAAGGTTTATGACCATAAAAGGAAGGTTGGGATTGATTTTGGGAGTTCTGGTCCCAACAGTTTAGGAATTAGGGACAAAAAGGGCCCAAAATTTGACATGTTTTTGGATAATTGTATACGATGTTTCTTTAAATCGGTCATTTGATCAAGACAATTTTCTAATATGTATTGACAAATGTATTAGAAGTAAAATTGAAACAACCACAGCTTTATTTTAAAATTACACCATTTTCTCAGTATTATTTTTTCAGTAAATTTTTCTACTTTCTGATATTCATTCAGATTTGACCTTTATTGGTAACTTTTAAACATTCTACTGTAAATGTGACATTTTTATGGATAATTGTATACGATTTTCTAATATTTATAGACAATTGTATTAAAATTAAACTTAAACTAAATACAGTTTTATTGACAAATTTGAACATTTTCTCAGTACAATATCTCACCCGGATGTTGCTACGGATAGCTGCTGTTTTTTTCGCTCTTGCGAAAATGCGATTTAACTGTGATTACTGCCCAAGTTAGAAATTGAAATTTGTCCGAAAGATTCGTAGTAAGTAATTCTGCATGTTACTAAATTAGTTTTGCTGAAAAATACGTTCAAAATACAAATTTGAGAGATAAAGGAAAACGGAACTTTGTTACTTTTATTTTGTAACCAAGACTTTAACGTCACTATAAGAAATCTGCATTGTTGGGGTATTGTTTTTCACTAACTACAAGATGGCTTCGTAACAACGTTACCAAAAACGATTGAAAATGGATCCAAATGATACAAAACTCTTATTAGAAGAAACTAGTAAAAACACGTTGGAGGCAAACATAGAACCAAAAACTTTGGAGGTTCTGAATAAGATTTTAAATACTTTGCTATCAATGAACAACAGAATAGCAAAAATCGAAACAGAGGTCGAAAAAATTGAAGATGTTAAACAACAGTTATCATCGGTTGTCCAACGTATGGATCAAGTTGAAAATAATATTGCCGATTTACAGCAATATAACAAAGAAATGGAAAACAGCTTTGAAGGCATGGGTCAAGTCGTTGAAAAAGCACTGGAAAAATGTGAACTAAATAGAAATGATATTGAAAAGATTGAGGAAACCACAATGCAGGAAAAATCAATCATCAAGAAACTGCAGGAAACCGTCCTAGACTTGAAATGCCGTAGCATGAAAAACAATTTGGTATTCAACGGTATAACGTATCATCCATCTGAGGACTGTGAGGCAAAGTTACAAAATTTCATTAATAGACAATTAGGAATCGAATACATGGTTACATTAGGAAATGTTCACAGATTCGGTAAATATGGTAGAAACGGAGCACGCTCAATTGTTGCAAGATTCGTTTATAGAAAGGAATTGGAACATGTGCTGAAACAAGCCTATCGTCTTAAAAATACAAACTTCGGTATCAACGAGCAATTCCCTCCGGAGATAGAGATAAGGCGCCGAAAACTGTATCCGATATTTAAAAAGGAAAAAAGTTTAGGGAAACAAGCGAGGCTTGTTCGCGACAAACTATATATAAATGGTCAGTTGTTCAATCCCGAAAACATCAATATCAATCCAGCAAATAATGACAGAGAAATTATCAATCAACGAGCTCCTAGTACGCCACAACATAGAGAAGCAGCAAACAGTCCACCCATACCACCACGATCAAAAAGAACCCGTACTGAATCGGATACTGCCGAAAAATCAAGATAGGACATTGGCAACGCTTTAGATAACAATACTGAGCGAATTGATAAACTTAAAATAACTCATCTTAATGTGTGTGGTATAAAATCAAAATTACTGAACCCTGATTTTCACCAGCTTATTACAAAGTATGATATCTTAGTGTTTTCAGAAACTAAATTGGATAACCTTGATGTGCTGGAATTACCCAGAGAGTATGATTACTTTGCAAAAAACAGAAGGAAATTTAAAAACAAATCAGGAGGTATCCTTATTATTTTCCAAAACAATCTCAAACAATATTTACGGTTTTTAAAGTCGGATTCTGAATTTGTTCAATGGATTGAAATTTCAAACAAAATATCCTCCCTTGATCAACATACTCTATTTGGTTGTACTTATGTTCCACCTGAGTTCTCAAAATATTCATCTGATGAATCATTCATTGAAATCTAAGAAGAATTGTTAATATTTTCTCAAGGTATCAAACATATTGTGATTGTACGGGATTTCAATGCTAGAACGTCTTCTTTGAAAGATTATGTTGATGATGATATAAATTTACAAGAAATACTACAAATTGAAGAAGATATCATTAATGATAATACTTCGAGTTATTCTATACTAAAAGAAAATAATATTTTACAAAGATTTAATAAAGATACAGGTCGTGTAAACAAATATGGAACAAAATTATTGAATTTTTGTAAAAGATGTAACCTATTTATAGCAAATGGTCGTCTTTTTTCAGACAATGATATTGGCCATACAACATGTAAAGATGCTAGCATGGTAGACTATCTGTTACTTTCACCTAATAGTTTTAATATAACTACAGATTTTGAAATAATTGATTTTAACACAATGTTTTCTGATGTTCATAATAGAGTCCATTTTAAAATGAAAATAGATAACGATAATCATCAGAAAAACTTAACTTTTAATCAAAAGGTAGACCAACATGTTCGTTGGAGGTCAGATAAAACAAATGAATTTATTCAAGAAATAAATGATGATCCCAATAACTCATTGAATGAACTAAACATCATGTTGAATAAAATGAATGAAAACACACAGGTTAATGTCGATCAGATAAATAGTTTTAATGATAACCTTTGTAAATTCTTAGTAAATAGCGCCACTGACGCTTTTAGTGATAACAAAAATAATAGGTCTAAAAGGTCACCTAAATTAAATACAAAACCTTGGTTTAATAACGAGTGCAGAGAAAAAAGAAATGCATTTCATCGGGTTAAAAATACATATAAGCATAAAAAATCTGCAGAGATCAAACAACTTTTAAGCACTTCTGCTAAAGATTATAAGAAAACACTAAATCAAAATTTTGGTAAGTATCAAGAAAAATGTGCCGCTGAGCTTAGATCCCACTCGAAATCTGACACAAAAGCCTTTTGGAGGACTCTTAAAAAATATTCCGGTCAAACTAAACAGAACCCTCCAATTCCTATTGACACATTTTACGAATATTTTAAAAAATTGAATCAATATGAACCCGATGCAGCTGATGATGCTATTGATATGGATTTTAACTCTATTTGTGATGATGCTTTGTATGATTCAATTTTGAACGATGAGATTACGGAAGGTGAAATAACTGATAAAAAATTTAAAGAATAACAAATCACCAGGATTAGATAATATTTTAAATGAGTATATAAAAATTTAACTCCAGCATTGGTACATATTTACGGACAATGCAAGAATCTGGATGACAAAATTAAGAACGTCTAATATAAAAATTCCCATTGAAACTGGGCGTTGGCACAATATTCCGGCGGAGGACAGAAAATGTCACATATGTAAAGAAAGTGTAGGAGACGAATTTCACTATCTTTTTATATGCAAGTCTCCTCAACTGGTTACTTTTAGAGAACAACAAATCCCTAGTTATTATACGAAGCATCCAAGTAAACAGAAATTATCTGTAATGTTATCTTACTGTAATGTCAATTTATATAGACAGGTGGCATCTTTTATCAAAAAGCTGAATAACCTATTGTGATATGTATATTAATTTGTCTTATTTTTTTTATTTTTTTTATTGTTGTTTTTTTTTTTTTTAAATTATATTGTTTTTTATTTTGTTTTTTTTAATGTTACCTTTGTATTATAAATCATGTTTACCATTGTATATATGTACCTCATGTTACACATTTATGTGTCTGAGCGTTGCTTTACAATAAAATCTTGAAATCTTGAAATCTTGAATCTTGACAATTTTCAGTTAAATTTACTACTTTTTGTATATTCATTCAGATTTGACCTTAATTGGTAATTTTTCAACATTTTACTGTCAATTTGACACTTTTTTGGATAATTGTATGCGATGTTACCTTAAATCGGTCATTTGAAGACAATTTTTTTATATGTATTGACAAATGTATTAGAAGTAAAATTGAAACAACCACCTCTTTTTTTTTAAATTTACACCATTTTCTCAGTAACATTTTTTCAGTTATTTTTTCTACTTGATAGATATTTATTCCGATTAAACATTTAATGATAATTTTTTCAACATTTTACTGTAAATTTGACATTTTTTGGGATAATTGTATACGATGTTACCTTAAATCGGTCATTTGAAGACAATTCTTTTATATGTATTGACAAATGTATTAGAAGTAAAATTGAAACAACCACCTATTTATTTTAAATTTACATCATTTTTCTCAGTAACATGTTTTCAGTAAATTTTTCTACTTTTTAATATTCAATCAGATTTGACCTTTATTGGTAATTTTTCAACATTTTACTGTAAAATTGACACTTTTTTGGGATAATTTTTTTTTACCTTTATTGGTGATTTTTAAAACATTCTATTGTAAGTTTGACATTTTTTTGGATAATGGTAAACGATGTTACCTTAAATTGGTCATTTGATCAAGATAAATTTCTTATATGTATTGACAAATGTATTAGAAGTAAAATTGAAACAACCACCTATTTATTTTGAAATTACACCATTTTCTCAGTGACATTTTTTTCTTACTTTTTGATATTCATTCCGATTTGACCTTAATTGGTAATTTTTCAACATTTTACTGTTAATTTGACATTTTTTTGGATAATTGTAAACGATGTTACTTTAAATCGGTCATTTGATCAAGATAATTTTCTAATATGTATTGACAATTGTATTAGAAGTAAAATTGAAACAACCACAGCTTTATTTAAAAATTACACCAATTTCTTCAGTAACTTTTTCAACTTTTTGGTATTCATTCAGATTTGACCTTTATTGGTAATTTTTAAAACATTCTACTGTTAATTTGACATTTTTTGGATAATTGTAAACGATGTTACCTTAAATTAGTCATTTGATCAAGATGAATTTCTTATATGTATTGACAAATGTGTCAGAGGTAAAATTGAAACAACCACAGCTTTATTTAAAAATTAAACCATTTTCTCAGTATTATATTTTCAGTATTTTCTTCTACTTTTTAATATTCAGTCAGATTTGACCTTTATTGGTAATTTTTCAACATTTTACTGTTAATTTGATATTTTTTTGGATAATTGTATACGATTTTACTTTAAATCGGTCATTTGATCAAGAAAAGTTTTAGAAAGAAATTTGTATCAAGAAACAATAACTGATGGTGGTAATGCAATACCAAATGATCCGAATTTACTCTCAAATGAACTTTTAAACTATTGGATGGCACACTTTATACAAGAATGTAGACGTGTTGATACCAGTCCTTATCCACCAAATTCATTGGTCCAGTTAGCATCAGGCATTCAAAGGTAAGTTACAAATTTTAAATTTCAATATATATAACACCAGGACAGCCGTTACAAGTAAAATCATCAAAATCAACATTTTATTGGAATTGTAGTCCATAGCTTCCACAATACAGTATATAGCGTTTGATGTAGATGTTACATTGTACTAAAACTATAAAAATGTAATTTTATGAATTACATTTGTGTTGATTTTGATATTTGTTTTTGTAACTGCTGTCTTGGAGTTCGGTATAGTTAAACGGGTTGGTGGAAAAGGGGGGGGGGGGGGGGGGGCAACAACTGTTGAAATACGTTCGTTTACTTGTTTTAAGGGAGCAAACATTTGATTTCGAGGGGAAAAGGGGGGTTTGCATTCTGGGTTTTTCAATACATATTGGAGTCGAACTTTTACCTGAATCCTCATTTTACATTTACTGTGTCATATATATCTTGCCTTTTTTTTTACTTTTTGTCATGGGTCATACTGCTTTTTTTTGCAAAAGGTTTCACCTGTCCTTTTACATTTGATTTTAGCCCCTCTCCTTAAAAATAGTTTACTTTTAAAATGTATCGTAACTTGTTTTGTGGATGCAACATTTGAGGCAGGAATTCTAGGCAAGGGGCTTATAAAAAAAATCATCAATTGATTTTTTACTGCACATCAGAAAACCTTTCTCCTGCATTTTCGCTTACAAGTACTGTCAAAAAGGACAAGCCTGTCATATTCATCCTACCAGTTTGATTTTATAACACTGCTCATTCTGCATTTTTTTCCTAAAATGTTCGATCGTTTTTTTTTACTTAAAATATCTTCCCCTCCCCCTCCCCTCCCCCAAACCTCCAAAAATCAAAAGGGTGTTCCCTTGTTTTTTTTTAAGGTAAAATCCTTTCCTTTTGTGTGTTTTTTTCTCTATTCGATACCATTTATATACCCCAAACCCTTCAACCAAAAATTATATTATAAAAAGGTGTTATTTTAAAACTACTATTATGGACAAAAAAAAATACAATAAAATAATTTGACAGTTATTTTTCGGATATTCTAATAATTTTATTCTGCTTGCCAATAATTATGTATCCCAATGTTATTATTTCCGAATATGCTTAAATTGTCTCAACCTATACTTTCAATATACTGTTTTTAATAGATAATTGAGATATGATGTATTCGTGAAGAGACAGCAAACAAACAATAATTAATTCTAAGACATACTATTACAGTTTAAATTAGTCTAGTTTTAACATGGCTAATTTCATTTTGTATTGATTTACTAAAAAGCTGTATATTCAACTCATTCGGCCAATTTTGGAAAGCAAACTCATACATGTATACCTTTCTTGTCTTCTGGGGTCGTCTCCCACCCCCTCGCTCGGGAGATAAAACTCGCGTTTAAAAAAACACGAATGACAATGTTAATCTCAATTTTAACTACGTTTTTAAACTACAATGAAACCAGTGTAAACAGAACCTTGAATGAATCGAAAACCCACCTAAACTTAACATATATGATCCTAAGTCCAGTCATATAAAATTTTATGCGATGTGAATCTGTTAAACCGAACATCTAACAAAATCTAACAAAAAATTGAAGTACAAAGGAGGTCGTACTAGACAGGTTTCACTGTATTGCAATTCGTCGTCGGTTATTTTACTTTTCTGAAAAATAATTTCTTCTTCAACCAATTCATCTTTAAAAAAGTTCTACTAATCCTTTATATGTATTAAAACAAAGAGTAAAACCACCACTTTTTGTAGGTATCTGAGAACAGATTGTAACAGAAATGACGTGAGCCTCTTAGAAAATGTCTTGACAGTCGAATGAAAGAACTAACCAATAATGGTATTGGAACTAACGTAAAAAGGGCAGACCCCATATTAACAACAGACGAGGAGGCCATGTGGGATAGTGGAGTTTTTCATTGTAACACTTCAAATGGGCTAACCAATATAGTTTTTTTCTACAACTGCAAGTTATTTGGATTTCGTGCTTTAGATGAACACAAACAACTTGATGCTAGTCAATTTCGAATTTCTGTGGACACAATTGGTAATAAATTACTCCATTATACCGGGAGGCTGTGTAAGAATGTACAAGGTGGCCTGAATAACAGAAACGTTGATGTCAAACGCATAACTCAGAAAAGTGACCCAACAAACCCAAGATGCCTAGTTACAATTTATGAGAAATACTTGTCACTTATTCCACGTGAAGGTAGGTTTTACCGTAAACCGCTACCACATAAAGCTAACGATGGTTCTATTCGCTTTAGCGTCCAGCCGATTGGTATTAACACATTGTCTAGCAAAATGAAGGAATTATTTAAGGCTGCGGGAATTTCAACTACTGATCGTAATATCACCAACCATTCTGGGAAAGTTACATGCTGCACCACACTTTTCAATGCCGGATTTTCCGATTCAACTGTAAAATCAAGAAGTGGTCACCGATCAACGGCCGTCGACACATATAAACGCCCGTTAGAAACATTACAGGATAATGTAAGCAAGGCATTACAGCCTCCAGTACCCACAAGCAAAAACGTTAAAGGGAAATTCCGCGATTTTTTACTTATCATCTAATTATGTTCATCTTAACATAAAAAACACATTTGCAAAGTTTTAAATTTATATTCCTTCTAATAACGGAGAAAATCAAGTATTTGTAACTTTTTTGGTTGAATTCTCGAGTGGGTCGTGACGTATTAGCCCGATTTATTGAATTCTGGGAAAAAAATAAAACCTGTTTAACTCTTATAGCTTATCGACAATATACGTAATTAAAAGCGCACAGCTGACGAATGGTCGTAGTTATTTACCACAATATAATAATGAACGAAAATGAATATGCATATACCGTTTTGTATTCATTGAATTAAACTCCTATAAAATTATATGTGTCTGTCTCTAGTAAATGTTTTTGAATAAATTTAATAAATTATTGTTGAGATTTTATTCATAAAATATTTATTGAACATTTTTACTATTTACTTGTCTATTTACCGTTATTGTTTTGATAATCATTTCAATGCAACTAATGTGTGAGCAGAGTGTGTACATTATTTTGTAAAGGTCACTGTATATTTCTCGGCTTGAGGTCAATTCGTTTACCTTGTAGCTATTTAGCCGCAGGTGTGAGTTTTTTTTAACTTAATTACATAAAATGTATCACACACATGTCAACTTCCAGTAATATTTCAACACCACAAAATTGTAACACTGTGAGAAAACAGCTCGGGGACATTTATATTACATGCACGCCAATCAGACCCAAGCATCATGATACACTTAACGATTCTGGGATATCACTGTCTACACCTGAAATTGAAATTGAAACAAATAGTCTTACTCTTAATAGGAAAAACAAATCAAATAGTACAGTTACATGTAGTAAAGAATTATTTAAGGATACACCTATAAATGTTGAATGTCATGATCACATCTATAGTGCTGTTAGTACACCCAGGAAGAGATAAAAAATTAAGATTACAAAAGAAACTTTACCCAAAGAAGAAGAGACATTAGCAGTGAAAAGTTTGAAAAAAATAATAGTCAAACAACAACAATATGATAATTTATCACCAGTAGAATTAGCTGAAATCGTGTCAGTTCTGCCGCTGGGATCCAGATCCAGATCTGCACTTATTCAAACTCTTTTAAAGTATGATTCCTTCAAACATCTTATAACTAATGAACTGATGAAAATATTATCCAATCAGCATGATATTTTAAAAAACAGAAAAAGAGGCAAACTTAGTGTATTGAATGGGAAATCATTTGAGGATATGATAAATTTTAAATGGAGTCCAATTGTAGAAGAACTATGTGATGAATTCCCAGTTTTATGTCGCACAATATTGAGTTTTATGCTACCAGATAACTTGACAGAAAAAACAAAGTCTGATCGCATTACATCAATCAAACTTCCATAATAAAGCCACATATGATTCTAACCATCTTTAAATGTAATCAAACACACACACATGTAATTACAGTGAAGCAACTTCATGTTTACTATCGACCTTATTGTCTAACTATACCAATTCTTGATGTTAAAATATCAAGAAAAGGTACATTTCCCTATGTGACAAATGACAATGGACGTGGTTATATAAGCAGACATCTTGTGAATTGAAAAGTAACTTTTAAGCAATTTATTCATTTTCTTAAAGAGACTAAAATTATTGAAATTTCAATTTTTACAGGTATTTGATCGTCTACATTCAATTGGGGCATGCATGAGTTATGGACATAGCCTTACCATATTAGACAAGTATGGAGGTCACTTTAATTCTGCAGTGATAGATGCCTTAAAATCAGGAAAAAGAATTGACTTGTAGGGGATAATATTAACTGGATGACAAATGTGCACGATGAAAGAAAAGACAACCATGCACATAGGCATCATGCATTTGGATCTGCATGCATCATTCAGAACACATCATTTGATTTGCTTTCCAGTATTAAGCCTCAGGTATGTTACAAATTACCTTTAATTGAGTTTTTTTATACATATTTCAAAGTGTTTATGCTGTAAGAAAAATTTCTGGTAAATGTTGCTCTTCAGCTTTAGCAACACTATGAAATATTGGTTTAATACTATTTTTTCTACATTTGCCTACAAATTTGATAATTTTAAAAATCGACCATATTCTATGGATAATTATATTGACAGTAAAAACAGACCTGTATTTGGTTTAATAATATTTTTTCTACATTTGCCTATAAATTTGATAACTTTTCTGGTAATTTTAGAAATCATCCATATTCTATAGAGAATTATATTGACAGTAAAAACAGACCTGTCATTGGTTTAATATTTATTCTACATTTGTCCATAAATTTAATAACTTTTTTGATAATTTTAGAAATCGACCATATTCTATAGAGAATTATATTGACAGTAAAAACAGACCTGTCACTGGTTTAATAATATTTATTCTACATTTGCCTCTAAATTTTGCAACTTTTTAATAATTATAGAAATCGACCATATTTTATAGAGAATTATATTGACAGAAAAAACAGACCTGTCATTGATTTAATAATATTTTCCCTACATTTGCCTATAAGTTTTATAACTTTTTAGACAATTTTAGAAATCGACCATATTCTATAGAGAATTATATTCACAGTAAACACAGACCTGTCATTGGTTGAATAATATTTTTTCTACATTTGCCTATAAATTTGATAATTTTTGAAAATCGACCATATTCTATAGAGAATTATATTGACAGTAAAAACATACCTGTCAGTGGTTTAATAATATTTTTTTCTACATTTGCCTCTAAATTTGATAATTGTTTTGATAATTTTAGAAATCGACCATATTCTATAGAGAATTATATTGACAGATAAAACAGACCTGTCATTGATTTAATACTATTTTTTCTACATTTGCCTATAACTTTGATAATTTTAAAAATCGACCATATTCTATAGATAATTATATTGACAGTAAAAACAGACCTGTACTTGGTTTAATAATATTTTTTCTACATTTGCCTATAAATTTGATAACTTTTCTGACAATTTTAGAAATGGACCATCTTCTATAGAGAATTATATTGACAGTTAAAACAGACCTGTCATTAGTTAAATAATTATTTTTCTACACTTGCCTATAAATTGGATAACTTTATTTACAATTTTAGAAATGGACCATATTCTATAGAGTATTATATTGACAGTAAACACAGACCTGTCATTGGTTTAATAATATTTTTTCTACATTTGCCTATAAATTTGATAATTTTAGAAAATCGACCATATTCTATAGAGAATTATATTGACAGTAAAAACATACCTGTCAGTGGTTTAATAATATTTTTTTCTACATTTGCCTCTAAATTTGATAATTGTTTTGATAATTTTAGAAATCGACCATATTCTATAGACAATTTTATTGACAGATAAAACAGACCTGTCATTGGTTTAATAATATTTATTCTACATTTGTCTATAAATTTACATGTAATAACTTTTTTGATAATTTTGAAAATCGACCATATTCTTTAGAGAATTATATTGACAGTAAAAACACACCTGTCATTGGTTTAATAATATTTTTTCTACATTTGCCTATAAATTTTGTAACATTTTTAATAATTATAGAAATCGACCATATTCTAGAGAGAATTATATTGACAGTAAAAACAGACCTGTCATTGATTTAATAATATTTTTCCTACATTTGCCTATAAGTTTATAACTTTTTAGACAATTTTAGAAATCGACCATATTCTATAAAGAATTATATTGACAGTAAACACAGACCTGTCATTGGTTGAATAATATTTTTTCTACATTTGCATATAAATTTGATAATTTTAGAAAATCGACCATATTCTATAGAGAATTATATTGACAGTAAAAACAGACCTGTCATTAGTTTAATAATATTTTTTCTACGTTTGCCTAAAATTTGATACCTTTTTTTATAATTTTAAAAATCGATCATATTCTATAGAGAATTATATTGACAATAAAAACAGACCTGTCATTGGTTTAATAATATTTTTTTGTACATTTGCCTTAAAATTTGATACCTTTTTTGATAATTTAACAAATCGACCATATTCAATAGATAATTATATTGCCAGTAAAAACGGACCTGTCATTGGTTTAATAATATTTTTTCTACACTTGCCTAAAATTTGATACCTTTTTGATAATTTTAGAAAACGACCATATTCTATATATAATTATATTGACAGTAAAAACAGACCTGTCATTAGTTTAATAATATTTTTTCTACGTTTGCCTAAAATTTTATACCTTTTTGACAATTTTACAAATTGCCCATATTCTATATATAATTATGACAGTAAAAACAGACCTGTCATTGGTTTAATAATATTTTTTTCTACATTCGCCTATAAACTTGATAACTTTTTTGATAGTTTTAGAAACCGACCGTATTCTATAGAGAATTATATTGACAATAAAAACAGACCTGTCATTGGTTTAATAATATTTTTTTGTACATTTGCCTTAAAATTTGATACCTTTTTTAATAATTTAACAAATCGACCATATTCAATAGATAATTATGTTGCCAGTCAAAAAAGACCTGTCATTGGTTTAATAATATTTTTTCTACACTTGCCTAAAATTTGATAACCTTTTTTGATAATTTTAGAAATCGACCATATTCTATATATAATTATATTGCAAGTAAAAACAGACCTGTCACTGGTTTATTATTTTTTTTCCTACATTTGCCTATAAATTTGATAACTTTTTTGATAATTTAAGAAAACGACCATATTCAATAGATAATTATATTGACAGTAAAAACAGAACTGTCATTAGTTTAATAATATTTTTTCTACGTTTGCCTTAAATTTTATACCTTTTTGACAATTTTACAAATCGACCATATTCTATAGATAATTATGACAGTAAAAACAGACCTGTCATTGGTTTAATAATATTTTTTTTCTACATTCGCCTATACATTTGATAACTTTTTTGATAGTTTTAGAAACCGACCGTATTCTATAGATAATTATATTGACAGTTAAAACAGACCTTTCATTGGTTTAATAATATCTTTTTCTACATTTGCCTATACATTTAATAACTTTTTGATAATTTAAGAAATTGACCATATTCAATAGATAATTATATTGACAGTAAAAACAGACCTGTCATTGGTTTAATAATATTTTTTCAAATTGTCTCATTGGCAATCATACCACATCTTCTATGAAATAAAAAAGCCATTTTCTGTTTTGTTTCAAATATTAACGGATGAAAAATGATCACACTTGGCCACAATCATCTTTGGGGTATCCTCCCCAAGGGTGACTGGGGAATAGAAATATGGTCACTTGGTCTTCTTCCGACCGGTAGTAGAATGCTTGCCGAAGTGGGGCGTCCGTTTGACTGTGCGGGATGTATCAAGTTCGCAGTCACGTCCGGTCAGATTGGGGACGTTAAATCCGATGCCTCGTGTAAAGAGAGTGCCACGCTCTTTGCACGTTAAGAACCCTTGCAACAACTCTTTGAGGGGTCCGTAGGTGGCCTGTTGCAAGGCAAAAGTTCTGTCCCTATCCAATATACCCTCATGTTCCAGTGGCAGTCCAAATTTCCCCAACCATCATCCCAGATCGCCTCTATTGTGACAAGACCTACCTATTGTATTTATTGTGATCTTGTTCTCGTCCTGAATATGCATGAAATATTTGCCACTGGACGTTAAGCAACCAACAATCAATCTTTGGGGTACCTAGTTTTAAAAATGTGTCCGGTGACCTGGACATCTAACCAAGATGGCTGCCACGGCTAAAAATCGAACATAGGGTAAAGTGCAGTTTTTGGCTGATGTCTCCGAAATCAAAGCATTTAAAGCAAATCTGAAGAGGAACAAACTTGTTCACAAGGTCAAGATCTATTTTCCCTTAAAATTCCAGATGAATTGGCCAACTGGTTAGTGGGTTGCTTCCTCTGAAATGGTAATTTTAAGAAAATTTTGCTGTTTTGGTTATTATCTTGAATGTTATTATAGATAGAGATAAAGTGTAAAAAGCAAGAATGTTTAGCAAAGTACAATCTACAAATAAGTGTATATAGTCAAAATTTTCAATTGACCTTTCAAGGAGTTATTTCCCTTCATAGTTAATTTATCCATTTTTTGTCTACTTTTGTAATCTTTTACCAAATATTTCTTCTCTGAAACTGCAGTAGAGAAATAAATAATGTATTTTGGTCTCTTTTCAACAGACCTTCAAGTTCGAATGTCAAGTTTGAATTCCAATAATAATTTATACATACTTCATCGCCTTTTATGTAATGTGTGCCTCACATTATTGTTTAAAACTTTAATGGAATAATAGAAATCTTGAGAAATTAAATAAATCAAAAACACATGATCCTAAAATTGATTTATATTATTCAAAATATCAATTAACTATTAAAAGATGTTTTTTTATTAAAACAAATAAAGTTTTTCATTTTATATTTTATTACAGGTTAAGAGGAAAATATGTTTTTGAATTAAATTGTGTCCCTTGTTCTCATTTCGTAAGATAAGTCCAATATATTGAATTAATATTTAAGAAATTGTTGTTATAAATATAAAATATTAGTTTACAAGAATGAAGAAAATGTTTCCAGTGTCATGAGTTTCAGTCATCATATTTGTTGGCCTTTGTTGTTTGAATTGTTTTGTGGTAATAAGATATAGCAAAAAGAACTCTTCAAAGAAAAGTCAGAATATTTAATCCCACTTCCTTTCTGGTGAAAATTCTGGAAGGTACAGTATTCACTATTGGAAGAGTTTGCTCAAGTTTAAAACTTTAATGGGGACACACAAACTGCTTTACATTTTCAAATTTAATATAGACGAATAGGATTAATTAAAAAATGTGTCAACTGTTTGTGTTTTGTTTGTTAAAACTCGTGTAATGATCATGAATGATAAACTTTATTTGTATTTCTAAAAAATTAAAAAAATTAAACATTTGTTATTAACTTAATCAGAAACATATGTATTTACAAGACTTTACACAACATAATTATAGCTGATTCTATCATCTTTTCATAGTTAATAAATGACAAGAAACAGAAACAGGTGTGAAAAATATGTTCTTGCTTTTATCTTAATAATTCCTGATAATATCAATAAAATGTCATTCAACTTGTGTAATAAATGATGAAAGTGTACATGTATCTCACTTGTAGTTTGTCACTTAAAATTTGTCATAATATCATTCATGTTATCTTAGAAGGGTACAGGAAAATCAAACAATTGTTAAGATGACATTTCCAATTTCTCAAACTGTTAAAAAAAAAATTGGTATTATCTTTAAATTTAAAATTTTTGACAATTTTTAAGGTTCAACCTCTGTAGTCGTATCAGGTAGGGCTCAGCCAACCGTTATAATGTTAATGCAAATAAAATCCCAACATAATATAGATCATGATGAAACAAATGGGCATAACATAACTTTCCCTAATATAACCAAAGACAACATGTTTAGCAACTGTTATTGCTCTTTTAGAAAGAAATAATTGATGCAAGCTATACTTTATTGTAGTTTTAACAGTACATGGGTAGGCATTATATTTGTGATTGTTTTTCGTTGAGCAATAAAATAACACAAATGTAATGCCTACCCATGTAAAACTACCAAAAAAAACCCACATATATATGCAGCTTGCTTCACTTATTTCAATTCTAAATAGGACAATTAAGGAAACTTCTAAAGGCGATGTGTTTAAGTGTTGAGAGTTAGTCTAGGCCCTTCCATGAATTTTAGTTAGTAATCAAGCAAACGACTGAAAAATTGTCGTATCTAGGTCTAATATGTCAATTTCAATTTGCAACACCTTACAGTCACAATAAATGCATTAGTAGCAACACATCCATCATTTTAAAAGTTGTGTTTTAGTTAATCAAATCTATTAAATGCATTCAAATTTGATAAAATTTATTATTCTGCAGTAGTCAATATATACATGTGCAACAAATTTTAAAGTAATTTAGAGCATGGGTTTATTCACAAGAGCAATGAAGCATGTAATTAAATATATTATTTATTCCAATACATGAAGTAAATCAGTATTCTTTGATACATATATAGATATAGCTATAAATATGTTTGAACAAGTGACAACACTACTGCAGAAAACATATATTGTATTCATGATATATATAAGGTAATATGTCTACCCTAATCATATGTATAGCTCTCATTATGTAATAGTTCATCTAGCCTTCATTTATAACATTTTGTCCTCGTTATTGTACATTATTGGCATATGTACAAATCTACAAGTGTAAAAAGTGTAGAAGGGTTTACCCAAGAAGAACCGTGTGTCGTTCTCATCTTAAAAAAGAGCACAAAGCTGAAGACAGCATGGAAACATGTATCATCGGAATGTATGTGGTTAATCAAGGTTTTATACATCCCATGGAAGCAATATTACCTCGTCAAGGAACACCGCCTGAAAATGGGGAAGTTTTAAAACGTGTGAGAGCAGAGAGAGAACTGGCCAGGAAGGCTAGACAAGAGAAGATCAACACCTCAATGGCCGTCAAATTATCTGATAGGGAATCTTCAGAGGATAAAGTCAAGGAATGGAACTAATTAAATAGATCTACATATCAAAGAGAGTTTAAATTTATTTGTTTATATAAATATTCATATATACACTATAAGGTGCTGATATTGAATTGACATGCGTTTATTGTTTATTTTGATAGAGGGTTTTATAATATGCAATTCCAACATTGTCCGTAAGTGACCTGTTGCAAGGCAAAATTTCTGTCCCTATCCAAAATACCCTCATTTTCCAGTGGCAGTCCAAATTTCCCTGACCATCATCCCAGATGACCTCTATTATACTAACCTACCTATTGTATTTATTGTGAACTTGTTCTCGTCCTGAATATGCATGAAATATTTGCCACTGGACGTTAAGCAACCAACAATCAATCAATCTAACAATTAAGAATATATATATATATATATATATATATATTTATTTGACCAATTTTCCAAGTAAAATCGTTCTTAAGGGAGGGGGAATGTAGTAGAGTTGAATTTTAGTCACGTTTCTAGATTGAATTTATTAGTAAAAATATACATGTATGTTCTTTTCATTGAGATTAAAAGAATGCACTTACTTATTTTCATTGGGAAACTTTAGTTAAGCATATATTTATGTTGAATTTCATCCCTGATATGCACGTTGCAAACCGGAAGTAGTTGACCCATATCCATGTTATGTCCTTTTTAGCCAGTGGTCAGTTTTGACCAGTAAAATACTTATTTACAAAATTTACTCGTAACTCTCGAGTTTTACCCGTATTTACATCGATGTTGTCGGTCCAGGTCTATTTTCTTTTGTTCTCATGAGTATAAATAGGGCGAGTTTTTAGTAATAAGGTAGTTGCTGCTTCAGCCGACCTCCACATGTCACTTCTCTTACCCACGGAACTAAAATAGTTTCCACCAGGCTTACTTAGGAAACGTTCCAGATAGTGACCTTGTCACTCATTTTAAGGTACAGTGTTCATTTTATGTTAGGTTTATGTTAGGTAAAGTACACAACGCGAAGTCTTATTCCCATTTAGATTAAGGTTTACTTTATATTTTTGAGAAACTTTACACTTGTTAGGGATTTGTGTTCATTTACTTTGGTTGGATTGATTTACTATTGTTAAATTGATTTACTTGATATACAATTTCTTTCTAAACATATAAACAATGAATGATGTCAAGTCAACAAGCGGAATAGGCTAGACATCAGAAAAACCATGATTTTCTTTGAATTTAACAAATATGTCCATGCTGTGCAAATATGCTTTCTGTGTTCTGGGTGCTAATGAATTTATAAGTAAGTGATTCATTTCAGTTCTGAAATCATCGACAGGAATTCTTGTGGGATTGCTGCTGGAGAACTGTCTGCATTCGGGACCAAGTCCATAAAACGTTGTTCCTGAAATCGAGAAAGAGCATCTGCGATTGCATTATGCTCACCCTCAATATGTTGTGCCCTAAATTGTATGTTATTGTTCATAGTGAGAAAAACTATTTGTCTTATCAATATCATAACTCTCTTTGATTTTGATGTTCTTTTGTTCACAATGCTTACTAATGCCTGATTATCTATTCTCAACAAAATCTTTTTTATTTCTAAATGAAGGACCCCATATCATGAAAGACAGCACGATGGGAATAAGCTCCAAACATGTTATATCCAATAAAATGCTAGTATCAGCCTAACTACTGGGCCACTGGTATTGTACCCAGTGACCTTGAAAATAAGCTCCACAACCTAATAAAACATTATATGCACTATCAGTGAATAATTCCAGACTTTCATTAGTCGACCAAAATCTATCAGGAAAATAACACTGACCATTGAATTGATCTAGAAAATTTAACCAAACTCTAGCATGATGTATTGCCAAATAAGATTTTTGACTCAAATCTACCAGTCCACTGAACATAGAAAATGATAATGCTATTGGGGCATCCGTGTACTTTGGACACATTGTTGTTAATCATGGAATAAGAAAGAAATAAACAAGAGTATACATGTTAGTTGCTTTAATATGTTTATATCATTACAGATGTCATTGAAAAAAAGTGTTGATACTATTGAAGGTAATTGGTCTCTACATGAAAAGTTATGAAAAAGCCATGCCTTGTCAAATTTATATACAATATATTAATATCATTATCAATTTGTATTGTGTTATATTTAAGAAATAATTCATGGGGGCTTGAATATATCGTAATTTTACCACAGGTTGGCCCTTTAGGACAGATATTTTACCCTGAGCGATATCGGCATAAAGGGACAACCCGTGGTAAAATCACGATATATTCAAGCCCCATGAATTGTTTCGATTCTAATAAGACAAATACGGCAATTCTTTTGGATCGAAGCGCTCAAGACGGAGGCAGATATTTGCCGTTCCCATAAATGAACGCACTTTTAGATTGGCGGTAAAGAACAGAGCAAACAGATTTAGTGACATGCTCAAACTATTTACAATAATATATTTAGATAGATTTGGACTAATTTAAATGATAATTTACTTGTATATCTTTTATGTATATAAAAAAGGGCTTATACCACATTTTAGTATCGTTTGTTTACGTTTCCTTCTTGTGATGATTTTCGGTATCAGAAGCGTGTATTTTCCCGTAAAATGCTTAAAATATTACGTTATCATTCTATGACGTCGTGTACTCCATCCATAAACAATCATATGACGTGGGAGTACAATCGGAACAGCCCAACCAATATATTCATATTTTACCACGGGTGTGTACTCAAAACGTTTGAAGGACGTCATGTTAGAATGATATACATATACTTCTATTAACAGTTCTTGGAAATTGTGTTTCATATATATTTCGGTAAATTTAGAAATTGTTTTGTGCATTAAAAATTGTCATTTATAGGAAAGTACTGCTTCTTTCACTTAAAAAATATAATATATACAACATATTTATTTTAAAAATTGCTGAAATACCATTAACTAATTTCTTATTCAAGGTACATAGTTTTCCTTTCAGCCACTCAGAGGACAATCCATGAAAATTTGGCAGAGATCAGGGAAAATCAAAAAGACATGAAGGAGATGTTGGGGCAAATCTTGTCATCGAAATCAGGCCCCAAGGATGTTGTTATTGTGGATGTGATACAATCTTCAGCAAAATCTGAAGAGGAATTGCTGGATATAATCAAGGAATTAGGAAACCCTGAATTTAAAAAGAAATTGGTATGTAACACTAAGCTAAGTTAAAATTAATGTAAACATCACTGTGGTAAAAAAATCATTTCAAAACCAAGGTCCGAACTGTTTAGTGCAGTTATTGTTTACAAATTGTATTTTAATTCTCATGATGAAAAGGCATCTGGAAGTCCATTCAAAAGTGGAATGATATTCACTTATGAACATCCAATTTAAATTTGCAATTTTTTTTAGACATTTGTGGTGTAAGTTGCTAACTATGTCAACAAATAAGATTAACGTTCTATCAACTTGTTCCTTTGAGTGCTGTGATACAGATATATATAATTTTTTTTAATTTCCTTTTTGTTTTGTTTTATAGATAAACCTAATGAGTACCTTAGGTGGTCATAAAGTTGGGGACACTGTCCAAAAAATGCTGCGAGTATTGGGGACGAATGGTCTTTGGTCCAATTATAGCTTAAACGGGGGAAAAAAAGAAGAACTTCTCAGAGCTATTACTTTGTAGAGTTGTCACAAGTAAGTAAGAAAATGTCCTTCAAAGATTTTGTAAAAACGGAATGATGTTAGAATATGCATAAAACTCTCTCTGTAATTTTATCAACTAATCCCTTTCTGCACCATTTGTAGTTTATTTGATCTCATGCCTGTTGACGTCACATTCAAAGTACACATCTTTTTGCAGATCTTTCAAAAAAGAAGAAAAAAAATTTGTCTGCATCTTAATTGAAAATCATTAAAGAATCCACCACCAAAACTGGTGTAATACCATATTTTTCCACTGAAGATGATTAAATTTTAGATATTTAAAACTCACAGCAAGCCTTGCATTTTAAATTTGAAAATGTAACTGTCTTGATTGAATAAATATTGTATCACACTTGATGCAGTTGTAGAATCCAGATTTATGCAAAATTTGATAAAAAAATAATTATGGTAAAAAAAATGCTTGCTTATCAGATAGATTTTAATTGTTGAATATAGAAGATGATTGATTGTTTTTATGATATTTTTTTCCAGAATCTTGTATAAAAATACACAGATGCAGTGTGTATGAGGTTGACGAGTGCATAGCAGAAACCCTCAAGCATGCACCAGCTCAAAATATGGAACAAGATATAAAAAGGTAAATATCAGTTTATATAGTTTTACTCTTGATCTGTTCTTTTAACTTTAGTTTGCCTGAACCATATTAAAGAAAATTAATACACAATGATTATTATCATAAAATGCATAGTTTGTTGATAAGCCCACGAAGGTACTCTTTTATTAATTTTATTTTATTGGCATATGAAATATTATAAGGGTTGCTGTATTGCTGTAAATTTTAAATATATTTTTAAAAAACTTTTGAATATCTTAAATTGATGAATGACAAAATACAAAAGAGAGTTGTTCTTAATTATTTGTAATTTTGTGGATGGTAGGGTAACATTGGGATGTCCCAGAGGGAAAGGGATATAATGTTTACTGGAACAGCCCTTATTTCATTATGGAGATGTACATTTTAAAAACAATTTTTATTTAAAATAAGAACAAAGGTTAAAATAGTTATAACTAAGAATGTACTCAGAGTTGAAATTATGCTAAAATTTCTAAAATAAACAAGTGAAACTGCGAGCTACTGCTCACTGATGATACCCCCGCCGCAAGTGGATAATATGAATAGTGTAGAAATATGCAAGTGTTCGGTAAACAGAAAGTTGTCAAGTGATCAATCTGAAAACGCATCACACGGTATAGCTGACTTAGATAAACCCTGAAACCAAATTTCAGAAAACCTTGTATTGTAGTTCCTGAGAAAAATGCGACGAAAAAATAAATAGTGTAAAAATATGCAAGTGTTCGGTAAACAGGAAGTTGTCGAGTGATGAATCGGAAAACGCAACACACGGTATAGCTGACATATATAAATTCTGAAACCAAATTTAAGAAATCCTTGTATTGTAGTTCCTGAGAAAAGTGTGACGAAAATTTTCAACTTGGCTATCATGTGTAAAATCATACAAGTGTTCGGTAAACAGGAAGTTTTATGTTTTATCATGGCCAATGTAGTGATACTGAAAATGAAAGCCAGTTCAGATCAAAGATACAATGTACTTTGGGATAATAAAATGATAACTGCCAACTTGAAAGTTCTTTAATCAGTATAACATATACATATTTTATATAATTTTCTGTTGACAGGCCCAACTGAACCATGACTTGCCTGGACGTGGTTGGAAACAGGATAGTAAGTGGCTCTTAAGGCGTATGTTCACAACTGAGGAACTTAATGGCCACTCTATAACTGGGCATCATGGTTCAAAAAAGAAAACCAACAGTGTGCGACCACCTCTTGAGGACAAGTCAAAATTGAGGGTACTTTATGGTAAGATACATGCATGTATTTAATGCAGTTATATTGTTTATTTTAATGGTACTACAAATATCTTTAAAAAAAAACCGCTAAGAAAGTATGAGGAGAAAATGTGGTATAATGGCTTATGAGACAACTATCTGCCATAATGACCAGATGACTCAATGTTTGACCTTCAACAGTTGGAAAATCCTTACTGTTTAATAAATAAAGTATGATGTAAAAGATTGAAAACAATCTAGTGAAGAAAACGTGGATGTTACCTGCTCTGTAAAATTGACCCTGGAAACAAACACATTATATAAAACTGAAATGTTTTGAAGCTGAATAAAATTATTATTTCTTTTTAGACATAATTATTGAGAAATATCCTGGGAGGTTGGTAACATACATCAACTTAGTACTGGTTGATGTGGTAACGCCATCTGCACCAGGAATGGCCGAGTGATTGAAATAAACTTGACAAATGTAATAAAGGATTGTCTTGAGACACAATTTTTGCTGACCTATAATACAGTCTTGTTATTTTTCTACAGTATTCACTCATACAGTAAAAAAATTGTTTGTGGATAGACTCATTGTTTTATGTTATGACCAAAATAACCTATGTTTAAAACAGTTACTGACCCCTCTAATAAAACCTCATTTTAATCCATCCTATTTTAAAAGCCCGGTCCTATACTTTTTCTGTGACCCTGTCAATCCAGTGTAGTCTTTATCACTCGGAACCAACTTGGAAGTGATTCGGATATTAAAATCTTAATGCTTTGAAGTGATTTGGAATCTGTTTAGATTCACTTGGAAATGACTTGGTATCAATTTGAAAATACTTGGAAACAACTTGGAAATGCACTCGGAAACAACTTGGAAGTTAACTTGGAAGCCATTAGGAGGTTTACTGGAAACGACTTGGAAGTCATTTTGTAATTTTACGAATGTTGATTCGGAAAATAGTTCCAATACTCCAAGTTTCAATTCGTAACTTCCGTATATAAATTTCCGAATCTTACATTTTGAATTTCCATGCTGCACTTGGAACTTCTGTGTACGGGATAGTTGTAAATAAACGCAATAAAAATAAAAATGGTAACCATTTATTGCGGTCATAAATCAAATCTTGAAAGGACACAGCTATCGCTAAACAGCACCAATTTAACCCACTCATGTATAGAAAACAAACTTAGCCTCAAGAAGAAAATTTAAAATGATAATATGACACAAACTATAAAAAATGGTGAAAAAACAACGGATAATACCGATTCCAACAATGAATTAGCAGGAATCCAAAGCCAGCAAAATAAGGATAAGTTAAATATCCCTAAAAGACCACCATACCCAGCATCAACTTTAACTTTGATCGAGATGATCTAAATACTTCTAGGAATGATTCAGTTATTGAAGAATATACTACAAAAATTGACAGACTGTTATCTAAGAGACATACAATTGGAAGCCTACTGAAGGATTTAAGAAGATTCGAGAAGGACGATTTGTCAGTTTATGCACGCTTACAAGATGTTTTTGCACCCTCTTATGGGTCGAAAAAAAAATTACTATTATATGAAATTATTTTATGTACTGCCATCAATGCCTAATTATTAAGGTTATTTATTATAATGTTTTATTATAGATGAAAGCATGAGCATGGAAATAATGTGTTTTGTGTCCATCAGCATTGACATAATATGCTTGTTGATCCTTCTTTCTATTATAATAATGGAAATAGAGACCTTATTTGTTGATTATAAGAATGACTTTTGTTAAGGTGATAGGAAAAAATATGCTTATTCAAGCATCATTTTAGTAAAATTTCATTCTCAAGGCAGAAGAGGAACTTATGAAAATATTGTTGAAAAGAGACGAAATTTCCTCACCATACTAAAAAATTGTCACGAAATTCAAAGTCTGCTTTTAAAGTCATCAAAAGATGCAATACTTGCACGAACAAAAAGAAATCAAATTGATGAGACCAATGAGGCAATATCTGTAAATGCAAGAAAACGCCATTATACCGAACTTTTAGAAACTCTAATATCAGACATTTTCCCTTATGATTCGAAGATTCATAAACTTATGTGTCTTGATTGTACAAGGGTTGGTCAACATCTAAAGGCTATAAAGATTTATATCGAAATTGAAGAGGGTGTTATTTTTTAGGACTACATTCTTCGTATATCTTCGTATTTGTTAAAAGATCATGAAGAAAAATGTGGTGAAATTGTTTTCCTTCAGCCAGGAACTTTAGACGATTACACAGACAAGTACGATAAGCTAGCCCGGTTTGAATTTAGAGACGATCTACTCTTGAAAAAAGTTAGTTACCGCATCATTTTTATTTGGAATATTAATAGTCAAGATAAAGTAGACGTTAAAAGTGAGTCTGCTATTGGAAACCTGTTACAGTGATTCAATTACAAATCCATGGAATATGAAATCCTTTGATTATATTACAGAATGAAGTTTAAATATTCCTATATTTGGTCAAATCTTTTTAGAAACAGTCATAAATAAAGAAAATTCAGAAGATCAGATTTAGACAAATTTGACACTCTCTTTAACCTGCTGAAAAAACTACTATCCTGTTTTGATTCGCTTATCAACTGTCTTACTCAACTTTTTTTAGATTGATGAAGAAGAGACATTTGAAATGATTTTTGAGTCACGAAACGTAAATGAGCAAGACTCGAACATTAATTTAATTTATTATAATACTTCTTTAGATGACTCCTTCAATTTTACCAGTCTAAATTTGGAAGAAGATGACGAAAGTCACACTGAAGGAAAAGATAAATAAAATACAAAAATAAACTCCGTGTACATAATAATAGGAAAGGCCATCTTAAACGCACAAAAAACTTTAATGAAAATGTAATAAAATCTCACCAACATGAAATACAAGTTCTTGCAACATAGACACATTCTGCCAAATCAGTGGTCTGAAGTGCGAGTATTCATTTCGCTACATACTCGAGTGCAGTTAACTCAAGCATGCTAGAAACTATTCCTCCACAGGCACCAAATTAAATTTTCAGATTCTGGTAAAATTCTCATAGCGGGGGATTTAAATGCAAGAACTGGTTCTCAGGTTTTAGACTTTATAAATGATGATCAATTATTAGATAAAATACCTGGTTTTGAAAATTTTTCTCCTGATCAAAATCTGCTAGTACGATATAGTATGGATGAAGTGTTGACCACACGAAGTAAAAATTTAAACGAGATTTGTATTCAATCTGGTCTGCGAATATTAAATGGACGTGTCCAAGGTGACTTTATAGGCCAGTTAACTTGCTTCACACCAAATGGCAGTAGTGTTGTTGATTACTTTATATCTTCAGAGAGTTTGATGGAAAATATCTCATTTTTTAAAGTACATAAATTTTTTGGAGAATTATCTGATCACTGCCAGATTTCAGTCATGTTAAAGATTGATTGTAGAATTAATAATAACATAAATGATAAGTTACAGTTTGCCCCATCAACTTATATCTGGAATGAAACTTCATCTCAAGAATTTATAACTGCCTTATCATCAGACAACATACAAAGCAAAATAAATGATTTTAACAATAAAACTTATGATAATGTTGATATTTTGGTTGCTGATCTAAATTCCATTATAACAGAAGTGATTGACAAGTCTCTTAAACAAAAACAACCTAAAAAGAAAAACTCAAAACATTTAAATAAAAGAAAACAACCTAAATGGTTTGATATGTCATTAACTTGCTTAAGGCGTCAATTAGACAGTAAAGAAAAGCTTCTTAAAAAATATAGCAAAGATCCAGTTGTTAGGACATCTTACTTCTCCTTATTAAAATTATATAGAAAATCAAGAAAACATAAATTAAAGGAATTCAGACAGAGTGTCATGAATGAACTTGATAACCTACATGATAATAACCCTAATAAATATTGGGATCTTCTAAAAGAATTATCTAAAGATAACAATAAATCCTCAAGCCCTGACATCCCAAGTAATACATGGTTTGAATATTTTAAAGATTTGAATAAAAGCAAAGTTAATACACCTAATGATAATTTTGTTAATAACTTTAAACAAATGGAAAAGGAAAAAATATTTTCAGAACTTGACTTTCAGATAAATGATCAAGAAATTATAACAGCAATATGTACATTAAAGAATAAAAAATCTAGTGGCTTTGACATGATCTTAAATGAAATGCTTAAATGTAGTCAGTCTTTTCTATTAAATAGTTTTAAAAAAGTATTTAATCATATATTAGTGACTGGTTCTTTCCCAAATTTATGGGCAAAAGGTTTCATAGTACCAATTTTTAAAAGTGGTCCTACCCATGACCCCTCAAATTACAGAGGTATAACTATTGGAAGTTCATTGGGCAAACTTTTTGCTAAAATATTCAACACAAGGTTAGAAACTTTTTTATCAAAAAGAAATATAATTTGCAAAGAACAGATTGGTTTTTGCAAAAAGAAGAGAACAAGCGATCATATGTTTGTTTTGAAAACACTGATTGAAAAATATACCCAGAAGGGCCATAAGCTTCTCTTCTCTTGCTTTGTTGACTTTAGAAGGGCATTTGACACAGTGTGGCATATGGGCCTATTCTACAAACTTAGAAAGTATGGTATAAGTGATTTATATTATAATGTTATTAAAAATATGTATAAAAAGACGGAGCTGAATGTGAGAATTGATAAATCTCACATGACAGACTCTTTTGCATCTAATATAGGTGTTCGCCAGGGTGATAATTTAAGCCCCAACCTCTTTAAATTGTTTATAAATGACCTTCCTGAGATATTTGATAATACTTGTGACCCAGTCCAACTTGACTCAATTAAATTAAACTGTTTATTATATGCTGATGATGTAGTTTTGTTCTCTGAAACAGCAGAAGGTTTACAAAAGTGTCTTGACAAGTTATCCCAGTATTCTAAAAAATGGGGGTTGGAAGTAAACCTTAAAAAGACTAAAAGTTTGGTTTTTAACGGTACAGGGAGATTAAATCACTCAAATTTTTATTTTAATAACTGTCCTATTGATAAAGTCAGACAGTATACCTATTTAGGGATAAATTTTAGTGCCTCTGGAAGTTTCACAGATGCAAAACATGATCTATATAAAAGGGGACTTAAAGCTCTTTTCAAAATTTATAAAATCTTTAAAAACCATAAACCAAAAATTAAAACTTTATTACATGTATTTGACCACACAGTGAAACCAATACTAACTTATGGAAGTGAAATTTGGGGTGCTTTTGATTCTAAAAAGTTAACAGATAAAGGAGATTGTTATTTTGAAAAAATATGCAAAGAACTACAAATTGAATTATTTCATACTAAAATATGTAAATTTTCCCTCGGTGTAGGAAAAAGAAGCTCAAATATGGCAGTGATCGGCGAGCTTGGGAGATACCCACTATTTATTGAAATTATAGTCAATATGTTTTTATACCTATCACGTTTAGAAAAAACAGAAGACAAACTGTTGTCTGAAGCTCTCTCTGTATCCAAGGCCTTATCTAACCAGAATAAGAAAAGTTGGTATAATTTTATGAGCTCACTATCAAAATATTTAGACACTGATCTATTTAAAATTTTTAATATGAAATTCAATTTAAAAAAGTTCATTTTGAACAGGTTAAAACTAAAGTATAATCAGTTGTGGTACTCATCTTTAAATGATGACAGGAAAAGCATGTCATTTGGTAATAAACTTAGAACATATAGACTTTTTAAAAATAATATAAGTTTTGAACCCTATTTGTCTATGGGAAATAGAAATCTGAGAATTCAGATGACAAAATTTAGAATTAGTAACCACAATCTTGAAATAGAAAGAGGTAGATACAGAGGTCTTCAGGCAACAGATATAATTTGTAATCTTTGTAAAAATGGAGTGGAAGATGAACCACACTTTTTAATTAAATGTAAATCTTTAGAAAATGAGAGAGAGTCAATTTTATCAAATATAGTTAAAACTTTTAAAAATTTTAAGAATCTAGACATTCATTCACAATTTATATGGCTCATGTCTAATGAAGATAACTATATATTGAATCAAGTATGTAATTTGATTAATAATTTAAATACTGTAAGAAAACAAATTCTAGAAACTTAATTAGAATTGCTAATATTGTTAATATTTTATTTTACTTTTATATATCCATGTTTACTATGGGTACACTACTGCCAAAGGTTTGTCTGTTATTCGCAGCTAGATTGGATCTTATTTAATATGAACTTCAGGGCTAACTGTATTTGTCAATCTCATTGATAATAATAATAATTATAAATATATAAAAATAAAAAATAAAAATGTATAGATATATATATAACTATATATATATCACATATTGATGTTTTTGGGGTTTTTTTTTTTATGATTTTCTTTTGTTTAACATAATCATTGTAATCATTGTAATCAAATGTACATTTAAATTTATCTTGATTATTCTGCTTGTAATGGGCGTCTTTAATTGACAATAAAAATATTGAATTGAATTGAATTGTATGTACATATTGGTGGTAACTAATATCGTAAGTGCGTTTTTTCATAAATTGATGTGTTTGTTATCATTGTAAAGGGACATGAAATGTCATTTTTTTTCATTTACCTGTGTGACGTCACGAACAAAGAAAATGTATGATTTACAAAAAACTTGCATGGTTACGTTATAAGTTAAAGTCACAAATTTGATAGGATATAAAGTCACTATTATTTAATTACTTTTGTTTGAATATATAAGAGAAAAATCTTAAAATATTACTTTTTTAAACCAGTGAATTTTAAACTAGATACCGGTACTGTTAACGTCAAAGTTTTTTTTATTTACCTGTAAATGAAAATTACCGGGAGGGTCTAAAACGCGGAAGTGGAAAATTTGATAACTTCCGGTCAACTTATTGCCCTTTTATAGTAATATATTTATTTTTTTGGTTATATCATATTATTTGTCATTTAAATGTCTTCAAGAATCAATTGACAGACTTTGACATATATATGCTTTATCGTGAATTTAAGTTTTAATGTTCAAAAATGTGTTGCCAGAGTCACACTAAGAAAGACTTCCGGTCAACTTTTCGGTAAAAAAGCATATTTAAATAAATATTTTTTTAATTTTATCTTATAGCCTATTATAATAGCTTTCAGAATCACTTTTATTTATCGATTTAGCTAAAGCGGTTCCAGAGATATTAGTTATAATACACCTATTTTTCACTTCCGCGTTTTCCACTTCCGCGTTTTAGACCTTCCCAAAGTTACCTGCTTCTTCGTGGTACAAGTTAAACTACGTGATGTTTGCCTCTAAGGGTTCGGCGTCATTAATTGAAATATCATGATAAAAGTGCAAAAGCATTAATGCACTCAATGAGAAAGAAGTTTTATGTGAGACATTGTACCAACTTAAAATCTCATGCTTATCACATGGTTATGAATATGAAATTTATTTTCAGAAGCCTGATGTTTTAAATCACATGTACACAATAATGAAATGCAGCAATCATGTATGGTATGTAACAATGAATTTAGCTTTTGATAGGTTTTTACAGGAAATCGGGAAAATTTGATCTGTACCAAAGACCCATTATTCTGTTCACAAAACTTTTACAGACTTGAAAATGGGGGCCCTTTTTCATGCGATGAAATGCACATTAAATGTCACAAATATCACTACATGCACAAACTTCTGTCAAAGATTTTATATTTTTTTTAAACATAATATTTTATTAATTTTTTTTGGTTAAAACTTGATAACGGGTAATTTATAAACTGAAATGAATGTAGTGACTAAAAACTTGGCGGTATGTGACGTGACTCTGTACTTTAAAAAATCCAGTCAGTATGATATTGTTCAATTATATGTCATTATGATATTTTTCTATTATGAAGTACTATATACGTTGAACCACAAACGTCAATATCATTCAATCGCGTTGTGAAATCAACTATTTTTGGATTCTTAAAAATTATATATTTATAACTTTTGGACTAGTTTAAATCTCGGTCTCTTTCTGAAACTTATTCTTACATACTTCTGATTTTTTAACCCTCAGGGGTCAACGTAACCGCTGGCCCGTGGCTAGTACATTTACTGTCGGGCCAGTCAAACTTAATAAAGAACGGCCCGACGGGTCAGTCAATATTCTCGGGCCACTGGGAGCCAGCAACTTTCATTTTCTACCACGCGGAAGATTGCACATACTTCCGTGTTATTGAAATCGACTGGTAATAATAGCCGGCCAATCAAATTACTCGGTAAAAATCACCAACTCCGAGGTTCCTCGGAATCGCGCGAGATTCGTTATTCGGGATTTGTCGAGTGAAAAATGGCAGCCCCCAGTTAAATTAAATAAATTGACGATATGGAACGTTTTCTTAAGAACTACCCCCAAAAAAGAAAAGCTGAAACCGATAGCAACCAAAAAGGAAAGAAATATGAAAAATTCAAAAGAAAAATGGAGTTAATTCCTTTATGGACAGCAACATATAAATGGTTGCAGAATGGTCCAACGCGGATGACGTGCAACATTTGTGCACGATATGAGAAACACGGTATATTTGTAACCGGTTGCCAGAATTACAAAAGAGATTCTATCAACCAGCATGAAACATCAGAATCCCACAAAGTAAATGTCATTAAGTTTAATGGCCAGAAAAACCCAGAAAATTCTGAAGGAGCCAAAGCCCTGAGAGCCCTCAATCAATTAACAGTAAATAGATTGATGTTAAAATTTAGAAACGTGTTTGCAATGTGTAAAAAGGGACGCCCCTATACAGATTATTCAATGCTATGTGATTTGGATGAATCTAAAGGTTTAGATATAGGGACACAATATCGCACTGATAAAAAAGCTGCAGAGTTTGCCAGTTTTATTGCAAAAGCAGAAGTAGCAAAGATTGCTGAAGACATGAAAGATGTTCGTTTCATCTCGGCAATATCGGATGGATCAAAACAGATTCATCTTATCAAGAAGCTGAAATTGTATTTATCAGACATTGTCACAAAGGGGACATAAAAATAAATTTTTCATTGGTGAAAAACATCCCAAAAGCTGATTCTGACAGTATAAGTTATAATGTCGGGTATGAAAAAATTTGATGACGACTATGCCAAAACAATTGTTGCATGTGGGACAGATGGAGCAAGTGTGATGCTTGGCTCGTAAACTGGGGCAGTGCAAAGAATACGTGAAGCAGTTGGGCGACCATGGTTGATAGCAGTGCATTGTTCTGGACAGACACTTGAGTTGGCATTTAAAGACACAAGAAGAAAATCAATTTATATGACAAAATTTCACTTTTCTTGTTAAATATTTACTATTTCTATAGAAACAGCTGTCTGAACAGAGCAGCATTACAAGATTCATTTAAAATTCTTAATCAAACTGTGAACTATAGCGATTTTCCTCTAACTGTTATATATGTTGAAAATTTTTGAGAGTTGTATATTATTTCCGCTATTTGGAGTATGAACTTACGAAAATGGGTACCAGGGAATAAATATTCCTGAAAATACACTGTTTGCTCAATATCACTCCGACTATCCAGAAACTATGAAGCAACATGTTGTGAAGTACCTTTGTCAGAGAAAACCTATATTAAGACTGGTCCTAGCAACAGTTGCCCTCGGCATGGGACTAAATGCACCCTCTATTAAGAGAATCATCCGTTGCCGACCACCAACAACATTGGCGAAATATATGCAGGAAATAGGACAAGCTGGTCGTAATGATGAAAACGCTGAGGCTATTATGTACTTTAACAATAGTGATTTATCAAAAGCACGTGCTGGGTTAACAAGTTTTGTTATTCTATATTGTAAAACTGGAAATAACTGCTTCAGGAAACTTTTGGTAAAATACTTTGGATTTGATGATTTGATGATGCATTATATGCTGGTGACAAGAAAAGATGCAGCTTAAGCAATTATTTAGAACAAAGAAAAGACCTTGGTTAGCACATGTTAATGTAAATTAAAGAACCTTTGTGAGCACGCTCACATACCCCACGTCACGTCTTCATATTGACACTGGAGAAATAAAATCTCACTTCGCAAGTAAACTGAACACAACCAAATGCTTACCTTCACATACTTATCCCAATTTGAATGGCAGCATGTTGGGAATATGGAACAGGGATTACTCTAGCATCGTATACTTTGTCTTTTAGTATATACATATGGTCAATACAGGAACCAGAAAAAAATTGAATCGCAATTTCCCGTCGATATGCACAACTTCATAGTATGTCCTTATTATCTGAAAAGGTTTCGTGAAATTCTGTTGTGTGGTTTGAGAGGAGTTGCGATGACAAACTGTTGCAGTAGTCCATTAAAGTAAATAAGTTCAGAGGATCATTTCTCCTAGAACAAAAATTGAATCGCAATTTCCCGTCGATATGCACAACTACATAGTATGTCCTTCTTATCTGAAAAGGTTTCGTGAAATTTTATTGTGTGGTTTGAGAGGAGTTGCGATGACAAGAAACAGGACTGACGGACGGAGAGGGACAGAAATTTTGCCTTGCAACAGGCCACCTACGGACCCCTCAAAAGAGTTGTTGCAAGGGTTCTTAACGTGCAACATTGCAATAAGTTAAATTATGTTGATCTGGTTGATCTACTAAGCATTATGGTAATCAAAACTGGCAATGTCTTCATAGTATGTTGCATAGGCAAACTCGAATTCCCGAAACTGTTTTGAAAATTGGAAAATGTAAATAGGTCTTATTCATGTAAATAAATTTTACTAAAGGAGATGAGATTGCTAAATTCAAGACCATACTCGCAAATGGTGTCAAGGGAGAGCCGAAAATTGAATTCCTGAAAATTTTCATCCCAAACGGGAATCGAACCAGGAACCCTTGTGTTAAATTTATTTGCAGGAAATTTCTTGTTAGAACAGCATGGATGAATGACACTATATTTTGTTTAACACTGCCCGGAAGAGCACAAAACTTTAAGATGGGGAGACATTCAAATGGAGGCTACTACTGATGGTCTGCAGTATCTAAAACATACTGAAAAAATAACAAAAACAAGAATGATCCTTACTTGGATACACGTGCCTTTCAAGCCAAGATATTTCCGATCATATTTCGTCATAACAACAATTTTCTTTTCTTGAATTTCATTATAAGAAGGAGAGTAAGCGAAAACATTTTGCTTCAAACACGTGCGTCGCAAAGTGGTTAAGAAATCCCTTTTGTGACATGTGAGAGAAGCCATTTAACCATATAATTTTGTCATATCATACAATCAACACCTTTATTAGTTAATTAATCCTTTGATGTCGATATCTATCAATGCAATCAGCTGGTTATTGATTTTCTGTCAAAATCTTAACGAGTTCAAGGTGAATTCCGAGTAAAGTCAGAGAAACCCGAAAAAAAGTAAATAAACAAAATGGCTTAAAATAAATCGTTGTAGATACTTCTTTCGCCAAATTCTTTCGCCAATGCCGAATTTTAATCGCCACAACCCTGGTCTATACCAAGTCAGGAATATAACAGTTGTTATCCATTCGTTCGATGCGTTTGGACTTTTGATTTTGAACTTTCCTTTTCTATGTTTCCTCGGAGTTCAGTATTTTTGTGTTTTTACTTGTAGGGAAAAAGTGCTATTTTAAACTTCAGGAAAAAGGTAGGTATGGCTACCGTACAACAACTGAGATATAAAAGACCATAAGAGATTATCAGATTACAATGGTAAAGGTAACTATTCTCTGTTCGATGACGTAAAGAGTGTTACGATAGAACGAAAGGACGACGACAATGAGCGACACTGACATTGATTCTGATGCAAAGGTTTCTATCCAACGGATGTCAAGATGATTCCGATTAATAACTTTTAATGGTTTTAAGTTGAAATGGTAAGAAAGGCTGACATTATATAGGAGAACTATTGTGTCTAGCGATTGCTGATCATTTGTGTGAAAATTCAAGAACCCTGTCAAAACGGATCTTTTTGTTTATTACGTAGATAAAAGCGAAAGCTTGAAAAAATATCACAAATATAACAAAGGGAAAGCTCAAAATACCATTGTGGTAACAATAAACATATGCACAGGTCATAATGTTTTATTCTGTAAATAAAGTATGTAAACTGGTTCCCGGTTGATTACTTCACCATAATGAATACAAGCAGAGTCCAGTTAGTATGTGACATATAGTAAATACGAAATGTCATGGAAGTTCATGTAATTTATATCGGACACATGCCCTTTTCCAAAAAGAGTTGTGCCAAATACAGCTTAAGTAATCTACTTCTGGGATAAGAAAATGCTCTTTCCTGAAATATACACGAAACAGAAGACAATAATAAACGTTGGAATCAATAATATGTCGGAGGGGAAGAGACGCATACTTAAGTTTGACGACGTCACGTTCAGTGTTGGAATCAATAATATGTCAGAGGGGAACGAAGAGAGGCATTCTTTAGTTTGACGACGTCAAGTTCATTGTTGGAATCAATGATCTGTGTGAGGGGGAACGAAGAGAGGCATACATAAGTTTTACGAAGTTTGATTCTGAATAAAGATAACTAATCTGACATAATATATGTTTGTCATCTTTTCCTAAAGCAGATAAATTTGATAAAATTAGTTTTTTTCTTTTCAGAATCTACATCAATTTTTATTTCCTGCTGATTGTGCCAGATACGAACAGATATGTTTACTAACAAATGAGGGAGAAGAAGGAAGGTGTGATGTCTGCTCAGGGGAACAACCCTACTAATTTGTAAATATAATTGCCAAAAGTAATAACTGTCATTTTTATCTGTTTAAATGAAACTGTTTATTATTCTTTTTTAAATAAGATAAGATAAAGTGGGATACAGGTTGTTTATTGAGCCTTATCTGAAAGAACTAGATGAAGAGGTAAACCAGCATGTAGGGGTGGGGACATAAAATTATCCATGTTTCTTTTGGTAATTGGGAGATACAAGTATTTAGTATAGCCAAAGTTTCCACAATAACCCAGTACTGCATGAATGGTGTCATATGAATTCTTTATAGCTTTGTTTCACGGTATAGGTAAAACGGTACTTTTACATATTTCAACCATTAGGTTTAAAAATTTATATTGTAAATTTACACACTGCAGTTATTCATAGATAAATAAAATAAAAATAAAGTTGACTTCCTTCACCTGTCTTGGGTACACAAAAGGCCAACCTAATGCTGGGAAAATGTGATAGTACCGTTTTACCTACAAGCACCAGGAAGAAATGTCTATCAGCACAATACTTATTTGATTTAAATATTATTGAGCAGTGCTACTGTAGCAGTAACACCCGAGGAAGTTGACGGTTTAATTTGATCAGGGATGAGGGTGTCTGCCTTTTATCACGGCGATACAACTGCTACAATTCAAATGATCAATCTGTAGGTTAGTACTGTCATCCCCTTGCTCTTGACTCTTAACAAGAATTGCATTAGCAACTAAACTTTCTGGTTTCAATAATCCGAGAAGTCAGGACTAATAGTTTTAACAGCGTGCATGCCTCTTGCGTCTTTACCTCTTTTTTCAACCCACTCTTCATAATTTCTGTTGATTTTACTGCTTGTTGTTAGAAAATTGTACGATTGGAGTGAAAACATTACTTTTGATTATCGTCTCTTTTTAAATTTTGTTAGGCAAATTTACCTAGCACTGTTAATAACAATGCCCTTTTCTGTGTCCTTAAACTACTCGTCTGAATTACAATATTCAACTACATTTTATAGATAACTGTATTGAATGTTATCTGACATAGATCACTTTCTTTACTGATTATTGTACAACATTTTATCAGATTATTGCAAATCAATAATAATCATTGTGCTACGCTTTTTAGTTTTAAGTTTTAGTTTTAAACATATTTATTTATAGTGGATTGGGAAACAAGTTTTTCAACTTATATTAATCCCTTTCCACTTTGCGGGTGTGAGTGCTGCCTTGTAGCGGCATTAGCCTACTCTTTTTCGAAATCTACAAGGGTGTCTTTAACGTGCAAGAGATATGGCTCTCTCTTAACACGGGTCAGCCATTTATCGTCCCCTTCCGACGGACTATCATCGTTTCCTCAAGACCATACTCGCAAATGGTGTCAAGGGAGAGCCGAAAATTGAGTTCCTGAAATTTTCATCCCATACGGGAATTGAACCAGGAACCTTTGTGTTAGTAGTCCGATGCACTAACCACTACACCACCGCTTTTTGCACGTTAAGAACCCTTTCAACAACTCTTTGAGGGGTCCGTAGGTGGCCTGTTGCAAGGCAAAATTTCTTTACTTATCCAATATACCCTCACTATAACACCCGCAATTAGGTGCGTCTAAACACATATGTATCAGTGCAGAATGTCAAGTTTTCGTGATGTTTACGACGTCTTGATAATCAAAATGCAAGTCCTTCCATCCAAAGGAACAAATCTGTATAATTAGTTATCAAAAGTACCAGGATTATAATTTTATGCGCCAGACGCGCGTTTCGTCTACAGAAGACTCATCAGTGACGCTCAGATCAAAATAGTTAAAAAGCCAAAACAAATACAAAGTTGAGGAGCATTGAGGACCCAAAATTCCAAAAAGTTGTGCCAAATACGGCTAAGGTAATCTACTCCTGGGGTAAGAAAATCCTTAGTTTTTCGAAAAAATTCAAAGTTTTGTTAACAGAAAATTTATAAAAATGATATAATTAGGATCCAGAAAATTTGACACATGGCATGCTCCAGTTTTTCTTTATCCATATTTTCTCTGTAGATAAAGTTGTCATACAAGCTAGACATTACCACAAAGGAATTTTACTCCTTTTAGAGTGTGTTGCTTAAATTAATATGGATGTCTACAAGATGGTTTACCACTATCTATCCGTTCTGACAATGGACCGCAATTTACGTCAAAACTATTTAAGCAATACTTGGAGGATATTGATGTGAAACATGTAAGAAACACACCATTATACCCAGCCGCGAACGGTGAAGTGGAACGTCAGAATATATCTTTAATGAAAAGGATAAGAATCGCTCAGGCAGATGCAATGGACTGGAAACGAGAACTTAAAAAGTATATAATGGCATACAGGACAAAACCGCAGTGTGACTGGAGTTTCACCGTCGGAACACTTATTCAAACGTAAGATAAGGACAAAGTTACCCGAAATATATTGTGAAGAAGATGTCACGACACTTGACGAAGAAGTGAAAGACAGAGACATGTACGCGAAACACAAGAACAAGATATACATTGACGAGAAAAGAAACGCGCATGAAAGTGACTTGAAAACTGGAGACAATGTTTTAGTTAAACAACAATATACGAACAAAATGACAACTCCATTTATTTCAACACCTTACAAACTTGTTGAGAAAATTGGTAATCAAAGTGTTGTACAGTCACCCGAAGGTGTACAATACCGTCGAAACACGACACATGTAAAGAAATATAACGATCGAACTGTTTCAAGTGAAAAGGACAATGACTGTGTTTTGTTCGATGATCCGATTGAAACACCCAAACCGATTTCAGACGAAGCTGGTGATGTAACAAGACGTCCAGTGAGAGAGCAAAAAATGCCATCAAAATTTAATGACTATATTGTTTCATTATTTAGTTACATGTAGGATAGAAGGATTTGATATAGACAGTTAAAAGTTTTATATTAGTAGGATTTGATAAAGACAGAAAAAAGTTTTGATTAGTTTTGAAAAGATAATAATTCTAGTAAGAATTTTCATTTTTGATTTTTGATATTTGATATTTTTGAACGTAGTTATTCTAGTCAAAGATAAAGAATATTCAGTCAGTTTTATTCTCTAGTCAGTTAATAGTTATTTTCATTCTTCAGAAAGAGGAGTGTAGTATATTAAGTATTGTCATATATTCTATATTGATACGTTCTGAATAGTGCTGTGGCTGTTCTGTACGATATGTGACTGTATGAAAGTACCCGTTGGGTACTAGAATTATGATTGTAAACAATGCTGAATAAACTTGTCTTCTCAAATGTATTTCGTTAAATCGGCCAGATACATATTGAACATGAACCATCGACACTACCGAGCTTGAAAAACCGCAATGAATTCCCTCATCTTCATATTTTTGAGAAGTGGATGGTAAGTGTTTGTCTGCTTAAATCCCTTGCACAGAGATTTTGGTCTTTATTTCTTGATGAATTACAACCTTTATTATTAAGCTGATTTTTTTTGGCACCTACATACTATCTTTGGGTCACTTGATGAATTACAAGTTACCTTTATTATTAAGCTGATTATTTTTGCATGTTTTTTCTCAATAAATACTATTGACATGGTTTAAATCTGCTTCGTGAAAAGGTTACGAGAAAATAACATACAATTAGGAAACTGGTTAATTTTAGCAATTCATTATAAGTTCAGTTTAGTATGAATTTGTGGAATATATCAGAAAGAAATTATTGTAAATAATGACTAGTTCTAACCGAATGTCACCTTACATGGGATGTGCTCCTGTTAAAAATACTTGCAACGACATTTTTTTTTACATGTGAATAAACTCCTCATAGATACCAGGACTAATTCCAGTATTAATATAAGTAAACTGGATGAGTAGATCTATCGTTTTCTAACTATAGTATTACGTTAAATCTTCAGTACCCGGCCGCTATAAATAAATTTCATATGATAGGTGCACTATATATTATCCGTGGTTAATTAAAGGATCATAATGTAGTACGCCAGACGCACGTTTCGTCTACATAAGACTCATCATTGATTAATACTATTAACGTCAATATTTTAATTGACCTGCAAATGGTACATTCAGAAAAAAATGCATGGTCACGGTTCAATTTAAACTATGTACATTCACATGTAATTACGGTCACAACACATACAAGAGGCATTACATAAAGAGCACAGGTGATAGTACAACCTTCAACACTTAAAGATGACCAGCGCAAAACAAACTGGAGTACTAAATAAAAGATAACTCTATAATACATGTTTAAAACAACTTTACTCATCAATCAGATCTGATGATAACATATATAATTAATATCATTAAAAAGAAACATGTCAAACTTTAATCAAACAAAGTTTGATTTTGGACCAACTTGAAAACTGGGCCAATAATCAAAAATTTAAGTTCATTTTTAGATTCAGCATATCAAAGAACCCCAAGGATTCATTATTTGTCAAAATCAAACTTTAATTTTGGACCCTTTGGACCTTAATGTAGACCAATTTGAAAACGGGACCAAAAATTAAGAATCTACCTACAGTTAGATTCGGCATGTCAAAGAACCCGAATTATTAATTTTTGATGAAATCAAATAAAGTTTAATTTTGGACCCTTTGGGCCCCTTATTCCTAAAATGTTAGGACCAAAACTCTCAAAATCAATTTCAACCTTCCTTTTATGGTCATACACCTTGTGTTTAAATTTCATAGATTTCTATCTACTCATACTAAAGAAATGGTTTCGAAAATCAAGAAAAATGCTTATTTGGACCCCTTTTTGGGCCCTTATTCCAAAACTGTTTGAACCGAAACTCCCAAAATCAATCCATACCTTCCTTTTGTGGTCATAAACCTTGTGTAAAAAATTCATAGATTTCTATTTACTTAAACTAAAGTTACTGTGCGAAAAACAAGAAAATGCTTATTTGGGCACTTTTTCCTGAAATGTTGGGATAAAAATTCCCTAAATCAATCCCAACCTTCCTTTTGTGGTCATAAACCTTGTGTTAAAATTTCATAGATTTCTATTCACTTTTACTATAAAAGTAAGAGTGCGAAAACTAAAAGTATTCGGACGACGACGCCAACGTGATAGCGATAAACGACCAAAAAAAATCAAATTTTGCGGTCGTATAAAAATGGAAAGCAGCCAATGATCTCCCAAGTACTTTCACCAGTGGCAAATATTTCATGCATATTCAGGACGAGAACAAGTTCACAATAAATACAATAGGTAGGTTGATATAATAGAGGTCATCTGGGATGATGGTCGGAGAAATTTGGACTGCCACCGGAAATTGAGGGTATATTGGATAGGGGCAGAAATTTTGCCTTGCAACAGGCCACCTACGGACCCTCAAAGAGTTGTTGCAAGGGTTCTTAACGTGCAAAGAGCGTGGCACTCTCTTTATATCAAATTCTTACAAAACTTTTAACTATAAAATAACTTCTAAACTTCAAGTAATTTCTCAAAAAAAAAGTAGCATCATGCAGTTTTCAGTTTAAATCAAAGATAACATGCAAGCTTTGTTTTGTAGGATTTTATCCAAGCCACTGGATCCGAGGAAAAGTTGTCCGAGATATACCACAAGGGGTGTGATTATGAAGCACTGGGAATGAAGAAGGAAAACTAATTCAAACCAGATGCTTCGCAGGGCGCCGCTTTATACGACCGCAGAGGTTGAACCCTGAACGGTTGGGGCAAGTATGGACACAACATTCAAGCTGGATTCAGCTCTAAATTTGGATTATGATTAAATAGTTGACACAGCATAGGTTTCGGACACAGAATGAATGTGGTCTAATTAACTTATAAAATTTTTTGCCTTTGAGCAATTCACTATGCTGTTGAATATTAATCCTCTCAAAAAAATGTTTGAAGAAATTTTCTTTTTATTTATGAAATCTGAAATGAAAAAAATTGACCCCCCAATTTTTTTTTCACATCCCCCTTTCCCTTATTTCAAAACTGATCTCAATTCAAATTTCTAAAGAAGTTTGCAACAATAACTACTTATTTAAATACACCATAAAATATTAAAATGTAAAAAAAGTGCTTGTTATCACTGAATGGTAAAGATTGTTTTAATCTATCAGTAAAATGTAGTATGGTAGTAAAAGTGAATATACATTGTATATTGTATAAAACAATGATTTAAGTTGATTCAACTACTATTCTGGACAAAGAAAGATAACTCCAAATGAAATCCAATTGGAATTTCTTGCTATTGCACAATATTGTGCAATTAGATATTTCTTGCTATTGTGCAATACTGTGCAATTGAAAATATTTGCTATTGCACAATACTGTGCAATTGAAGATTTCTTGCTATTGCTGAATACTGTGCAATTGAAAATTTCTTGCTATTGCACAATACTTGCGGATCCGGATTTGGACCAACTTGAAAACTGGGCCCATAATCAAAAATCTAAGTACATGTTTAGATTCAGCATATCAAAGAGGCCCAAAAATTCAATTTTTGTTAAAATCAAACTTAGTTTAAATTTGGACACTTTGGACTTTAATGTAGACCAATTTTAAAACGGGACCAAAAATTAAGAATCTACATACACAGTTAGATTTGGAATATCAAAGAACCCCAATTATTCAATTTTTGATGAAATCAAACAAAGTTTAATTTGGACCCCGATTTGGACCAACTTGAAAACTGGGCCAATAATAAAAAATCTAAGTACATTTTTAGATTCAGCATATCAAAGAACCCCAAGGATTCAATTTTTGTTAAAATCAAACTAAGTTTAATTTTGGACCCTTTGGACCTTAATGTAGACCAATTTGAAAACGGGACCAAAAATTAAGAATCTACATACACAGTTAGATTCGGCATATCAAAGAACCCCAATTATTCAATTTTTGATGAAATCAAACAAAGTTTAATTTTGGACCCTTTGGGCCCTTTATTCCTGAAAAGTTGGGACCAAAACTCCCAAAATCAATACCAACCTTCCTTTTATGGTCATAAACATTGTGTTTGAATTTCATAGATTTCTATTTACTTATATTAAAGTTATGGTGCGAAAACCAAGAAAAATGCTTATTTGGGTCCCTTTTAGGCCCCTAATTCCTAAACTGTTGGAACCTAAACTCCCAAAATCAATACCAACCTTCCTTTTGTGGTCATAAACATTGTGTTTAAATTTCATTGATTTCTATTTACTTAAACTTAAGTTATTGTGCGAAAACCAAGAATAATGCTTATTTGGGCCCTTTTTTTGGCCCCTTATTCCTAAACTGTTGGAACCAAAACTCCCAAAATCAATCCCAACCTTCCTTTTGTGGTCATAAACCTTGTGTTAAAATTTCATAGATTTCTATTCACTTTTACTAAAGTTAGAGTGCGAAAACTAGAAGTATTCGGACGATGACGACGACGACGCCAACGTGATAGCAATCTACGACGAAATTTTTTTCAAATTTTGCGGTCGTATAAAAATGAAAGACTGAGAAAAAATCTTTATTTGACAAAAAGGAGTGTGGTAAAGGTAACTTTTCTTTCTTGTATATTTACAAATTATTTTTCAGTTTGCATTATAGCACCCTTTACTACATTCATGCTATGTCAATGTTCTACTAAATTTCTGATTGACCATTCATTAACATTAAACCCAATATAACATATATGTCCTTTATCACAAGGAAACGTTATGTAGCATTTAGAACACCCAAGTGAGCCTATAAATCCACACAGTTTTCGAATTGAAATATCACACATCAGAGCAATTATGAATATGGTTTCCTCGTTCTTTTCCTGATATGGGAAGTTATGCATAGGAATAAGCCAATTAATGTGCATATATATAAAATATTCATGTCTTCCGAAAAAAACTTTACAACACTAAGTAAGCAGTGAATAGGATGAACATGATGGATAAGTACTTTCAATAGTTCTTTAAATTCTATGAATTTTTCATTTTGATCTGTGAAAATAGAATTGGACTGCATCTTTCAATTAGACAGAATTCATAATATTCAAATAACTTTTTAAGACAATCTTTCTAATTGACCTTGCAACATCAAATTTATAATTAAGTCAGTGTCACCCCTTGCCAAACATAAAATTCTTGAACAGCCTTGTTTTGCAGTTAAGCAATTACTTCTGTTTTACCGTTCATTTCTGTACAATATCCACCACCATATTTCTCAGATACATATGAAAGTGCAATCCAGATGTGCAGGGATATGCGCTATACACATCAAACTTGTCAAGTGACGATATTGAAGAAATGGCACGAGGAAAACATGGTAAATTATATAATATTTTTTAATACTTTTTTCAGTTACAAATATCCAATCTGAGCATAATTAGTTTAACTATATTTCAAAACAAAAGTGTTTTTAAAATTTGGTAGGTTATCCATGGTGTTACAAATTCGAAAATCAGTGCCAATTAACTATTTTTAAAAGAGTCATGCCCCTTGGAATAATCAGTTATATAGAAATTTGCATTCTCACACCTACTTTCTTTGCAATGAAATTTATATCATAGGTTACTATACGTAATGTCTTGGGTGAGTTTGAAAATGAGCTCTGATCTATTCTTGTTACAAGATTTATGTCTCTTTGAAATTTAATTGAACATCTATGAGACATACATGACATATCTGTGTCAACAATTTAGTTTGATGTAAAAAGCCCAAGACTGTCCTCATGCAGTTTGTACATATAATTTCATATGTGAAGAGTATTTGTATAGTTATCATAGACCTGTATTAACACAATTTCTTTTTTTATTGTCTACATAGATGAAGAGGAAATGAATGTTTCAATAAGAAAAAAACTGAAAAAAAGCTCCGACTCCAAATGCATCAGTACTTAGTAAGTGAAATTCTCTACTTCCATTTGTATCACTTTTAGTTGAATCAGTGGAATTTCAATTTTAAATTGAGCCAACCTTTTAAATTGTTATTCGGATGGAGAGTTCTCACATTGGCACTCACACCACATCTTCCTATATCTACTTAGCGTTTTACTGTCGGTCGGGAGAAGACCAAGTGACCAAAATTTCTATACCCCAGTCACCCACCGTCACCATTGGGGTGCTCTGAAATGAGAAAAGAGAGGGAAAGGTTCTGGATGCATCAGCTTCGTACTCTTGAATCTCATGGACTTAATGAGAGGGATGAAAAACAGTTCTACCCGAAACCAAATGGGAAAAAAAATATGAATTTTTAAAATTCATATTTAATAATTATATTTACCTATAACAACTATTTGTATTAATTTAAAAAAATATGTTTATGTACAATAAACGGCAAAAAAAATGTTTTATACAGACCTTCAAACAATATGTTAAACTTTTGTGTAGCTCAAGCTACAAAAATATTTATTGTAATGCATCCGATTTCACCTGGATAGATTCACACGCCCGATGAATCTAATTTGTTTAGCGAAATGTTGCGTGGATAATGTTTAAAATATAACACCTAATTTTTCAACACATGTAACGGAGGGGATCGGTGACGACACCTCCCGGGACGTGTAGTGGCCTGTACTTCGCCCCTAATCAAACATTGGGATACCTGATATCAGATTATGGCTGAACAACAGACAAGGAATCAAACGAAACTATATTTTATTCACAAAAGTAGGGAAGCACTAATGACAGGACGATTGCCCGGATAGTGACAAAAAATAATTATTTTTGAGCAAAAAAAGTTGACCGGACGGTATTCACACTCGCCAATATACGCTATATATATATTCAACTGGTCAATGACAAATGTTAATATCTCTTTTGTTTTTCAATATTAGTCCATGAAACTCAGGAATCTGTGAGATTTATAAATATATTATACGAAAATATAAACTTGATTGCAAAAAGACGGGTTTTTCTCAAAAAAAAGTTGACCGGACGGTATTCACCCTCGCCGATATACGCTATATATATATTGAAATGGTCGACGACAAGTGTTAATATCTCTTTTGTTTTACAATATTTGTCCATGAAACTCAGGAATCTGTGAGATTTATAAATATATTATTCGAAAATATAAACTTGATTGCAAAAAAACGGGTTTTTCTCAAAAATAAGTTGACCGGACGGTATTCACCCTCGCCGATATACGCTATATATATATTGAAATGGTCGACGACAAGTGTTAATATCTCTTTTGTTTTACAATATTTGTCCATTAAACTCAGGAATCTGTGAGATTTATAAATATATTATTCGAAAATATAAACTCGATTGCAAAAAAACGGGTTTTTCTCAAAAATAAGTTGACCGGACGGTATTCACCCTCGCCGATATACGCTATATATATATTGAAATGGTCGACGACAAGTGTTAATATCTCTTTTGTTTTACAATATTTGTCCATGAAACTCAGGAATCTGTGAGATTTATAAATATATTATACGAAAATATAAACTTGATTGCAAAAAAACGGGTTTTTCTCAAAAAAAGTTGACCGGACGGTATTCACCCTCGCCGATATACGCTATATATATATATTGAAATGGTCGACGACAAGTGTTAATATCTCTTTTGTTTTACAATATTTGTCCATGAAACTCAGGAATCTGTGAGATTTATAAATATATTATTCGAAAATATAAACTTGATTGCAAAAAAACGGGTTTTTTTTCAAAAATAAGTTGACCGGACGGTATTCACCCTCGCCGATATACGCTATATATATATTGAAATGGTCGACGACAAGTGTTAATATCTCTTTTGTTTTACAATATTTGTCCATGAAACTCAGGAACCTGTGAGATTTATAAATATATTTATTTCTATGGCTTGATCATTAACACTTCCTATCATGGTTATTGGCAGATAATGGAGAGAGTTAAGGGTCAGTAGCATGAACTTTTTAGCCCTTGATGTGATGATTAGTGTTTCACTAGGGGAAACATCTTTTTGCCCTTATCATTGAGTGACACAGGGCTTTTAGTTTTAGTTTGGCTTAATTCTTGACTTTTTGCATATTGTATTGGCGAAATGCCTTGATTTCGTTTGTAGATTTTGGAATCAGGTGATTTCCCTTGTTGTGGACTACTTGAGTCAATTTTCCTTTTGTTGTTTGTCATATTGCTCATATATAAAATGTATCTTAACTTTTAATTATATTTATTAAAGCAAAAATAGATTAAACTTTAGCCTATTTAAATATGTAATACTTATTTAGCAAAAATAATTAATTATTTAAACTTATTTAGCAAAAATAAAGTTTAAAACCTAAAGATTAAAAAAAATAAAATTTATAAACTTACAAAGAAATAATAAAAAGAAGTGAAATTGAACTTAAGCTTAAAAAAAAAGAAAAGAAATTATTTTAAATGCTAACTAAACAATTGAACAAAAACAACAGACCGTAACCTTCTCCTGTAATTGCTTTTAGATCGACGCGTACGTGTTGACTCGACGATGGAAAGCTAAGGAGTGATCAATGGATATGTGATGAATATAACTGTAATATATTTGAATTGTTATAATACTATAAGTGATCATAGAGATGATTAAATTCAATCTTGTATGCTACATAACTATACATTCCTTACAGAATTAGGTCCAGGTAACCTATCAAACCACTTTAAATTATCCAAAATCCTATTTCTTTTTAACTATGGCTGGTGTGATAATTAATATGCAACATATAATGCTTCACAGCAATATTGTTTATTCATAAATAAAATTATAAAATCTCATTTTTGCAGTATGATATAGAACATCCAGAACCTCGAGAACATTCAGAACCCCAAGAACATCCAGAACAAACTAGTACATTATTCCACCATATCCAAAGGATATTCAGCGAAGAGGTGTGTTCAGTTGAACCTAGTCAATTATTTTTAAAAGCCTGTACTTCTGAATGGAAAATGTATGAATATAGTTCATATATATATTGGTACCAATTACAAAATATGTAAATAATATGTTGATTTCAGTGTGTTTATAGAGTATGTCAGATGTTCAAAATATAGGGCCATTAGGTGATAAACAACAAGCTGAATTTGCAGAAAACAAACAAAAAGAAACCATACATTCAGGAAAAGAACTATATTTACTGAACAAAGAAAGTTAGCAGACAACAATCTTGCAGAAATAATGTAACATCAGCTTAAATCTGCCGATTACAAATGGAACTATGTCAAGGTAAAATTTAGAACAGAAATTTCAATTTTGATTTCTGATACCGTTACTTTTTTTTATGGAAGAGTACAAAAAGAGGGACGAAAGATACCGAAGGGGCAGTCAAACTCGTAAATCTAAAACAAACTGACAACGCCATGGCTAAAAATGAAAAAGACAAACAGAAAAACAATAGTACACATGACACAACATAGAAAACTTAAGAATAAACAACACGAACCCCACCAAAAACCAGGGGTGATCTCAGGTGCTCCGGAAGGGTAAGCAGATCCTGCTCCACATGCGGCACCCGTCGTGTTGCTTATGTGATTACAAATCCGGTAAATAGTCTAATTCGGTTGGTCAAATTCATGAAAGGGAAGGGGATTGTAGTTACGACGTAAAAAACATATCCGATATCATTTGTGAAACGGTTATTCCATAACGGTCAACCAACTCGTGATGGCGTCCGTAAAATTTTCAACTTCACCATTTGGAACTCTTGGTTTAATAGCTTCTTTGTGAGCAGTGACCCTCTATCAAGAAAATCATGATAGGAAATGCAATGCTAAAGACCAGTTCAGCAGCATTGTGTGAGGAACTACCCACAATATACACAGCTATTGCTTCCACCTATTGGGCCTTGTAAGAGACATGCTCCTTTGCATTTAGTATGGGTTCCTGCTAAAGCAAATAGCAAGTGTGTATGATATTTTACTTGATTTACTAATTATTTGTGTAACTTTACAGGATCGGATTTTTAAAAGTGGCATAGGGAAAAGCACAGAAAAGAAACGCCAGGAGACAGCAAAAAAAATTGCTAGTGATATTTTCAAGAGCTGCTTGCTGAATGCAAGTGTAAGTACTTGTAGTACACCTACAAATACTGGCATGTTAGACTTTAATCAACAGAATAATAATGTGTCCTGCACTACCACTGTGCCTACCCCCTCTGCCCAAATTAACATGCATGTTCCTTCCTCATCACCTGTGCCAAACACTAATTTCATTCCTTTACTCATATGCCTCCACCAGCAGTAACCAGTCAACCACCACATAACATTACTACCATCCCTCTTTCCCCAGTTAACATGCATGTCCCTTCACCATCACCTGTGCCTAACACTAATGTTCATTCCTTAACTCATATGCCTCCACCAGCAGTAACCAGTCAACCACCACATAACATTTTTATTTCAATCCTGGTTTAGTTAACACACAGGTTACCTCTTCTGCACCCTTTCCTTACATAGCAACTACTAGTCAGCAACCTACTTGCACTCCACTTGTTAATGCCCATGTTTCCTGTGCAGTACCCTTGTCCTACACAGCAGAGCCGTTGCATCATTATCTCAATCAGCATTATAAGCAAGTCTCAGCATCTAATAGTTATGTTCCATCATTCCTTCCACCTCTCATGTCGGGTTCTCATTCCTTTGTGTCACCCTTGCATATGTCAACTAATAGTCAGCAGTCTTCTTACATGCATGTTAACACATCTACCTCAAGACCTGTTATAATGAGCAATAATGACATACCAGCTTCCAATAATTCAACATCTACTTCTACAAATCCTCTATCAAATTTTACAGAACTAACTGATCTTCAACCAATTGACTCACTTCATTCAAACAATAACTGTGCTGATTGCATTATGAAAGACAAACAAAGTTCCAGTATACAGCAATATATTGAAAAACTTCAAGGTGAACAAGGCTTTGAGGCGATAACGTGTGAAGGCTTGTCGCCGTTGTCTTTTGGACACTCCAAATGCAACTTATGAATGTGGTGATGAGAATAGTGTTACCAGTTCACTTATCAGTCTCATGCAACCTTATGTGTGTATATATGATCGGTAGTCATTTGTTTGTTTATCTATCTGTAATTATTTATTTTGTTTATTTATGTATATGTAGTCGTCAATTGGGTAATGTTTTAATTTGAATTTACAAAATAATTTGAAATTCAGTAACATTTGGATAATTATGTTTTATGTCAGTATATAATATTATATCTGTATTCAATTTTCAAAAGCCTCGTCTTGATCAATAAACTATCATTTATATTTTTTTCTTGAATGGCCGAGAATAGATATGTTGGGAAACAGTGTTTAAGTACATATATATTAGAAGATGTGGTGTGAGTGCCAATGAGACCTCTCTCCATCCAAATTACAATTTGTAACTAGAGGCACTAATGAGCCTGTGTCGCTCACCTTGGTCTGTGTGAATATTAAACAAAGGACAGATGGGTTTCATGACAAAATGTGTTTTGGTGATGGGATGTGTAGTTCTTACTTTACTAAACATTCTTGCTGCTTACAACTTCAGGTCACTGTACGGTCTTCAACAATGAGCAAAGCCTATACCCCATAGTCAGCTTTACAAGTCCCCGATATGACAATGTAAAATAATTCAAACGAGAAAACTAACGGCCCTATATATCAATCAATCAATTTCTAAATTGGACATTTTTTTTTAAATGACCCACACATGTGAAAAATAAATAAGTTGTATATCAAGTTAATTTTTTAAATCAACACAGGACAAAGGAGTTCTATCTGTACAGTCATCAGTTATATAACTTACTTGATTTAAGAAAGTCAGAATCCTCTGCTAATTTCTCTATTGATATCATGAATATTATTGATTATAAACAACGAAATAATAGGTCTCATGGGAAACGCATCAATCGAAATCAACGAGTTAAACATCGTATAAATTATACACTTGATAATATCGTATCTATATTTTAAAGTAATGGTCGGCATCAATTATTATGTAAACTGGGACAAATACCGATTAGTAAATTCCACGATATTTTCAAAGAGTGTGACACCATCTCATTCTTCAGCCCACTGTATGAATATTCGCGTATAAAAACAGCATTTTGCCACCATAGGCTGTTCCTACGTATTGACGCACCTGAAGATCATAAACGTCTTTTTTTAAATCAAATATATTAGCAGAGGTATTTATTTTATCAACTTATCTAGTATATTTAATGACTCTACCGTTCAAAGCTTTATACCTCCCTATTTTGATACAAGAAACAACTTTATATTGGGTATGATTATGTCAGTAGTTAAAATGAAGTGTCTTAAATTATTTTGTTGTTTTTGTGTACAATGGTTTTCCTCATAAACCTAATCGCTATTTATTCCATTCCGGATAAGTTCTAAAATTACGCAACTTTTTCATCCAGTTGAAGCTATCTGGGACCCTGTTTAAACAATTCACCATGCACGATACTTTTTAATGAGACCTGTTTAAACTACCGTAAATACTTCAAACAATTGGTTTTTTTTACTTCAATTTTAATTTCGAAAAAAGTGGACCATACAATATCAAAGTTTCTTGATGATCACTTCTAAAGTTTTTCCTCCCTCAGCTCACTGCTGATGACCTCCATTTTCGGCCCGCATGACCTAAACAGGAAGTTGTATAAATGACTGTTTTTCCCGGAATGGACTAAATAGCGATAAGGTGTATTGGAAAGTAAGATGCAAAAGATTAATATTTGAAAACTGCACACATTCTGTATTTTTCATCGTTTTCATAGACGGTACATATTATTACATAGTTGCGACATCATCAGATTAAAAATCATATATTTTTCATTTATATTTTTTAATTTTAGATTTTGTATTTCCAAGCAAAAAGTGCATTTTTGAAATAGTTCTTTAATAGGCAAAACTTGGCCTAGATCCCAATAAATGATTTAGGACTTTTCAATTTCAAAATCGGTCATATCTAGCATCATGCCCACACAATTTATTTTGAAATTTTTATAGGTTAAAAATTTATTTGTAGACTTTCAGGTGTTGTAAGACTTCATTTGCAGTTTGGATGATTCATCAGAAAACTATTTAATTACAGTTACTGTCATGGGACACTTGCAGATTTGGGAATTAGTAGAGATACACTGGTACTAGTATAATGTGGCAGTTAGGATTATTATGTCGTTATTATTTCCCTTGATTGATACTATTAATTTCATATTCCTTTATTTGATGATTTAGATGAAGCTTATTCAGTACATGCTTGTTAAATAACATAGCTTTTGCTATTTTAATTCATTTATTAAAGATATTTATTTATATTGAAAAGTTTAATATTTGCACCGCGGCAAAACCCTTGATTACCTTCTGTGAGAAACTTGTATATTTCATAGAACTCGTTTTAGATTCTTAATTTGAATCCTCTAAGGACTGGTATTCAATCCAACCAAGGAAAGCCAAGCTCTCCAATCAGAATTTGGTCAGTGCATTTGCTACATGCCTCCATAGTACGTTAGTGCATTTGCTACATGCCTCCATAGTACGTTAGTGCATTTGTTACATGCCTCCATAGTATGTCAGTGCATTTGCTACATGCCTCCATAGTATGTCAGTGCATTTGCTACATGCCTCCATAGTACGTTCGTGCATTTGCTACATGCCTCCATAGTACGTTAGTGCATTTGCTACATGCCTCCATAGTACGTTAGTGCATTTGATACATGCCTCCATAGTACGTTAGTGCATTTGCTACATGCCTCCATAGTACGTTAGTGCATTTGCTACATGCCTCCATAGTATGTCAGTGCATTTGCTACATGCCTCCATAGTACGTCAGTGCATTTGCTACATGCCTCCATAGTACGTTAGTGCATTTGCTACATGCCTCCATAGTACGTTAGTGCATTTGCTACATGCCTCCATAGTACGTTAGTGCATTTGCTACATGCCTCCATAGTACGTTAGTGCATTTGCTACATGCCTCCATAGTACGTTAGTGCATTTGTTACATGCCTCCATAGTACGTTAGTGCATTTGCTACATGCCTCAATAGTACGTTAGTGCATTTGCTACATGCCTCCATAGTACGTTAGTGCATTTGCTACATGCCTCCATAGTAATGTCAGTGCATTTGCTACATGCCTCCATAGTACGTTAGTGCATTTGTTACATGCCTCCATAGTATGTCAGTGCATTTGCTACATGCCTCCATAAAACGTTAGTGCATTTGCTACATGCCTCCATAGTACGTTAGTGCATTTGCTACATGCTTTCTAAGTACGAATAATTTGAAGATATTGATTGCTCCATTTCTGATTACCTTTGGCCTAAGATGATAATTGTTGTACTTTGATGATTAAAATATATATTGTTTTCAGTTTTTGGTTTTCATTTACTTAGATATATTATAGCGCATCACATTTGACATCAGTCGTTTTCCGTACACATCAGTTTTAATACAAACTAGAAATAGATGTGGTCCGCATCCCCGAATCTTGGGCAGAATTGTTTCTGCTACAATACTCTTCCCACACTGCTTTCAGGATTTATTACATACTGAAAACGACAAAACTATTTTCCATTACCTGTGTGATGTAAAAAGTAATTGTCACTTCATGTCTTCTAACTTGCAGTCCTCATGAATTTAACACGATCAACAATAAAGACGTTACTTAGAGATACACTCACAAAGCGTTAAAAAGTTGCTAATAAGAAACTTTCTTTGCTTTGACTCATAACAATAAGTTAACTTTAAGAAAAAAAACATGAACATCATGAAATTTACTTTCCGGTGCACGAGAAAGATAGCTAGGTTGCTTTTGACAACTGAACAATATTTGATAACGTTATCCTTGACCTATTCGTAATTTGGTGATCGATGCACCAATTGTTTTCAAAACGTAATGGAAAATAAACTTGTCGTTTACAGTATGAAGAGATCCAGACTCGTTTTCAAAAACAGTCAAAATTGAAATTAATGAGGAAGGAAACATCTGTTTGTTTGAAATGAACTTTTATTAATGACATAATAACTCTAAACAATTGTTAAATATAAAACCATATTAAAAAGTGTTGTAACAACAACTAGTTCATTTCTACAGCTGATCTGGATTAAAAAAAAAAAAACAGAAAGTTGTTAGACAGTAAGTCACAAATTTGGTAGGAGAAAAAGCCAGATACTTGTTGATCAATGTTTGAAGATACACGAAAATGTCTTGAAATATTTACCATATACCATGTTAGCCGTATTTGACACCTTTTTCAACTTTTGATCTTCAGTGCTGTACAGCTTTGTATTTTTTTCACTTTCGATCTTTTATATCTCGGCGTCACTGGTGAGTCTTGTGTGGACGAGACGCGTTTTTTGAGTATTGAATTTTAAACCTGATGTTTTTTTGTATCTATTAATCATGTGTTTTTTTGTCTAATATGTTCTATTTATTTGTATTATCTTATGTTGTTATTTCAATGTTATATTTATCATTGCTATTTAACATTGCCGTCAAAGTGCGAGGTTTGACATGCCTCAAAACCAGGTTCAACCCACCATTTTTTCCTTTAAAAATGTTCTGTACCAAGTGAGGAAGATGGCCATTGTTATGTTATTGTTTGTTTTCTGCGTGTGCTACATTTTAACGTTGCGTCTTCTGTTTTCTCTTATTTTTGAGTGTATATTCACATTGCGATAAAACGTGTCACGGTACTTGTCTATCCCAAATTTATGTATTTGGTTTAACCCTCAAGGTTGACTGGGGTATAGAAATATGATCACTTGGTCTTCTCCCGACCGGAAGTACAATGATTCCCGAAGTATTTGGCTGTGCGGAATGAATCAGAAGGCCGATGCCTCGTTTAAAGAGAGTGCCACGCTCATTACACGTGAAGAACCCTTGCAACAACTCTTTTAAGGGGTCCGTAGGTGGCCTGTTTCAAGGCAAAATTTCTGTCCCCCTCCAAGATACCTTCATTTTAGAGTGGGAGTCCCAATTTCCCAGATGGCCTCTATCGTATTAACCTACATTGTATTTATTGTGAACTTTTTCTCGTCCTGAATATGCATGAAATATTTGCCACTGGACGTTAAGCAACCACCAATCAATCAATGTATTTGGTGTTGCTGTTATATATGATATTCTCGTTGGATTTTGTCTGATGCTCGGTCCGTTTCTGTGTGTGTTGCATTTCAGTGCCGTGTCGTTGTTATGTTACATTTGATGTGTTTCCCTCGGTTTTAGTTTGTTACCCCCATTTTGTTTTTTTTTTCTATGGATTTACGAGTTTTGAACTACTACTGTTGCCTTTAATTAAGACAGGATAAGTTAATAGAAGAGGATGGACATTCTTCATGCCTTATATATCATGTACTGTAGTACGCCGCTAGATTAAAACTGACGTGGAAAGGTAACACATGCCCACCGAAAGCTCTTTTTTTGAATTGCAGTTTGAATTGTATCGATGAAAATATCATTTCCCAAAAAAGAAAGATGAACAGCATCAGCATCAATTTAGGCTTGATGTTTGTCTTCAAAATTCAAATGTTTAATACTTTTATTGTTAAGAAAATACACACATTTCTTATTGCATGTAGATCCGATGCCTCGTGTAAAGAGAGTGCCACGCTCTTTGCACGTTAAGAACCCTTGCAACAACCCTCTAAGGGGTCCGTAGGTGGCCTGTTGCAAGGCAAATTTTCTGTCCCTATCCAATATACCCTCCTTTTCCGGTGGCAGTCCAAATTTCTCCGACCATCATCCCAGATGGCCTCTATTGTATCAACCTACCTATTGTATTTATTGTGAACTTGTTCTCGTCCTGAATATGCATGAAATATTTGTCACTGGACGTTAAGCAACCAACAATCAATCAATGTTGCATGTAGGCACAAATTATGTTGGGAATGGTTTATCCAGTAAATTGATTATTCAATATTATAATAATTTAATTGATTCTATTTGCAATGTTTTTCCTTCTTTAAGGATAATAGTTTCAGCAATTTTGCCAAGACCTATATATTTTGATGACCCAAAACAAACTGTAATAGAATGTAATAAAACTTTGGCTATGTTAACTTTAAAGTAAAATATTTTATTTATCAAAACTTGTCTAGAAAAATATGGAAATAAATGCAGACGAATGTATTTCATAACCAGAAATATTAATCATACACTAAGTTTACTAGCTCTTAATTACTCTAAATGTATGCACATAGGAAATTGATTTAAAAACGAAGGATTATGATAAGATATACTGGATTGGTCCTGGGCCCGATTGATTTTAACAAAAAAAAGTCCAAGTTAAGTTTTGAAGCATAATTTGACGTTCCTCATCAAGATCTTAATTGTCATATGTAATGATGGCATTGAGGAGACTTTCCCACATTGACGATTTACCTTCATTTAGGCCATAATATTTGAATTCGTTCACAAGTTCTATTCTGCATCGTATGAAACTAGTCTCATATGCTGAGGTCGTGGGACAGTGACAAAGTTTTACTGCCTTTTGTTTATTTGATAAATATATTGCATCACTAATTTTGGATTCAACAGTTCAACAGGATAAGTTCCTTTAATATATATACTGAAGTCGTCATTATTGATAGTCATTACCCGACAGATCACTTTAGATTTTTAGTTCCCCCCCCCCCCCCCCCCCCCCCCCGGTTTCGACTCACAAGTCTTTGCTGTGCAGGCAAGGGGATCATACCCATTTTCTTTAAAATGTTTATTGATGAATAAAAGTACAGCTGCAGCATGGTTGCAACGCCCTAATGCTGAGACTGGACAAGTGCAGCTTGCATCAAGAACAGCACCACTGACATTTGACAGTCACATGTACAGTCCTCTGGGTTTTTTTCATTGATGCATCAACTTTAGCCTTCAAAAAGTAATAGCATGGGCCTCTTTTGACTGTGTCCATGATATTGGTGACACTGCCACTCTAGACATACTGCTCCCCTTTGGTTAAAGGTTTTGATTTCATATGTGACAAATCAGTGTCCTCTTTTTCTCCATCTTCGTTCAACAGGACAACACTTTCTAGTAGGTAATGATATATATGTCCATAGTTGGAATTGGGTTATTAGGAAATTGTTTCCAGCCTGAAACGGGGGGTAGTGCTGGGTTCTTTTTTTTTCTCTGCAGAAGTTTCTATTTTTACAGACTCGTATTTAATATCGTACCATTTACCATCATCGACGCTGAAATTAATATGATCTGCTTTTCCGCCAGCTATTACATCTTTACATCTATAATAAACAAGAATATTTAATATGTTTCTCTATCCATGGAGGGTAGTGACTTCTCTCAAATCCGTTATTTTTTATTAATTTTTTAAAAATAGTTTCGATAAATGAATATTTCTTAAAAAACACTTCATAAGTGAAAGACTTTTAAAGAGCACGTGTTTTGCGTAAATGTAAACAAAGGAATTAATACGTGCGTGTTTGTATATGATTTCCATAATTATCACTGTGTCACATAAAAAGGTGTGTTATTTAACTGTCAACTACCAATCATTGCTCGGTGACAAAGTCAACCTTGCTATATTTAAGAGGATTGACTATTTGTAGTTCAGATAAAACATGACAACAAAAGAAATGAGCGTATCGTTACAGGTCACTCACCTTTGAATAAGTTCTGGTTTGTTTCCAGACATTTTAAAACCACTGCACTGTAACCATCTCTTTGGTTGGACATTACAATTGTCCTGAAAATCATTTAATAAAATTGAGAAAGGAAATGGTGAATATGTCAAAGCGACAACCACCCGACCATAGAGCAAACAACAGCCGAAGGCAACCAATGGGTCTTCAATGTAGCGAGAATTCCCGCACCCGTAGGTGTCCTTCAGCTGGCCCCTAAAATATGCATAATAGTACAGTGATAATGGACGTCATACTAAACTCCGAATTATACACATGAAACTAAAAATTAAAATCATACAAGACTAACAAAGGCCAGAGGCTCCTGACTTGGGACAGGCGCAAAATTGCGGCGGGGTTAAACATGTTTATGAGATCTCAACCCTCCCCCTATACCTCTAGCCAATGTAGAAAAGTAAAAGAATAACAATACGCACATTAAAATTCAGTTCAAGAGAAGTCCGAGTCTGATGTCAAAAGATGTAACAAAAGAAAATAAATAAAATGACAATAATACATAAATAACAACAGACTACTAGCAGTTAACTGACATGCCAGCTCCAGACCTCAATTAAACTGATTGAAAGATTATGTCTTCATCATATGAATATCAGGTACAATCCCTCCCGTTAGGGGTTTAGTATCATACTATCATAAAATATATGAGAAGAACATAACCCGTGTCATGCCAACAACTGTTTTTTTTTTAAGAAATAAATGTGTTTAGTTCCGATGCAAAGACCCTATCAGTGAATCAATGTTAAAGCCGAAATATGCAATCTTTAATGACCTGACAACAGTATCGTAACTATATCCCCTTTTAATAAGTCTATTTAAAGGTTTTGTTAGTTTCTGAGGAGAATACTGACATTTTTGTGCTTTATAAAGAATATTTCCATAAAATTTTGGATGTGAAATACCTGAACGTATAAGATGTCTGCATGTTGAGTTATATTTACGAATTATTTCCTTATACCGGTGATAAAATTTAGTAAATGTTTTGACCAGTTTGTGATATCGAAAACCCTGGTGTAATAATTTTTCAGTAATACATAAATTTCTCTCGCTAAAATCTAATACATTGTTACATACACGAGCGAATCGTACAAGTTGAGATATATAAACACCATAAGATGGTGACAAGGGAACGTCACCATCTAAAAATGGATAATTAACAATAGGAAATGAAAAATCATCTCTTTTATCATAAATTTTTGTATTAAGCTTCCCGTTTATGATATAGATATCAAGATCGAGGAAAGGGCAGTGGTCATTGTTATCATTAGCTTTATTTAAAGTAAGTTCTACAGGATAAATTTCTTTAGTATACATACTGAAGTCGTCATTATTTAGAGCCAATATATCATCCAAATATCTAAAAGTATTGTTAAATTTTTGTATCAAATGTTGTTTTGATGGGTCTTTGCTAATTTTAGTCATAAATTGTAACTCATAACAATACAAAAACAGGTCCGCAATAAGTGGTGCACAGTTAGTCCCCATTGGAATTCCAATAACTTGACGATATACGGAATCTCCAAAGCGAACAAAAATGTTATCAAGTAAAAATTCAAGTGCATAAATAGTATCAAAGCATGTCCAATTGACATAGTTCTTTTGTTTATTGCTACTAAAAAATGATCTAAAAGAGTTTGAACATATGTACTCGCATTCCGACTTTTTAAATGCCCAGTTAATTAGGGATGTTAATTTTTTCTTAATAAGAATATGAGGCAAAGTGGTATATAGGGTAGAAAAATCAAAACTTTGAACAGATTCAAAATCACCAATATATGCATGCAATTTATCAAGTACTTCCAACGAGTTTTTGACACTCCAAAAGTAATTAATTCCACTATTTTCAAAGGCCTTATTTGAACAATTTATTATCAGGTTTTTTATTGTACCAAGTGTACTAGTAAGTAAAACAGACAATTTAGTAGTTGAACAATGGCTGGAAGATGAAATAAATCTATATAAATCTATTTTTGCCCCGGGAATATCGTTATCAGTTAATTTTATTTTCATAAAATCTTGAGTGGATGCCATTGTTATTCTGTTTTGTTTGCATGATGTGCTGTCACGTGACCGATACATGAATATTCATAAACAAATAAGTGACGTAGCTACCGATCTTAGCTATTGGGATGCATGTTATGAGACACATATTCCAGAAGCATAATAAAAAGAAAGAAAAATAAATCCCAAAAGGAAGTTTTATTACATAATAAATCATCTTTGGAAAATATATTATAGTGGAATTTTTATCTTATGACTGGTATAATATTTCGACTTTTAACATTTTTGAAAATTTGAAATATTCATGGTGTCATTCGTAAAAATCAAAGTAATCAGAAATTACGAGAAATTGCTTTATTAACATAACAAATCAGTCTGAAAAAGAGGGACGAAAGATACCAAAGGGACAGTCAAACTCATAAATCTAAAACAAACTGACAACGCCATGGCTAAAAATGAAAAAAACGAACAATACTACACATGACACAACATAGAAAACCAAAGAATAAACAACACTAACCCCACCAAAAACTAGGGGTGATCTCAGTTGCTCCGGAAGGGTAATCAGATCCTGCTCCACGTGTGGAACCCGTCGTGTTGCACATGTAAATCAAATTCGGTAATCCCCAAGGGTCACTTGGTCTTCCCCAGACCGGCAATTAAACACTTGCCGAAGTGGTGCGTCCGTTTGGCTGTGCGGGATGTATCAAGTTCGCAGTCACATCCGGTCAGAAGAGGGACGTTAAATCCGATGCCTCGTGTAAAGAGAGCACGTTAAGAACCCTTGCAATAACTCTTTCAGGGTTCCGTAGGTGGCCTGTTGTAAGGCAAAAATTCTGTTCCTATCCAATATATCCTCATTTTTCAGTGGCAGTCCAAAGTTCACCGACAATCATCCCAGATGGCCTCTATTGTATCAACCTACGTATTGTATTTATTGTGAACTTGTTCTCGTCCTGAATATGCATGAAATATTTGCCATTGGACGTTAAGCAACCAACAATCAATCAATCAAATCCGGAAATAGTCTAATTCGGTAGGTCACATTTATGAAAGGGAAGGGGATTGAAGTTACGACGCAAGGAACATATAAATAAAGGCAACTGGTATACCGCTATTCAAAACTCAAATCCATGGACAAAAAACAAAATCGGGGTAACAAACCAAAACCGAGCGAAACGCATTAGATATAAGAGAACAACGACACAACACCGAAACGCAACACACACAGGAACGGACCAAGCATCAGACAAAACACCACGAGAATAACAAATACATGAATTTGGGATAGACAAGTACCGTGCCACGTCTTATCTTAATATCTCAAAAATAAGAGAAAACACGAACGACTCAACGTTAAAATGCAACACACAGAGAAACGAACAATAATATAACAATGACCATATTCCTGACTTGGTACAGGACACTTTTAAACAGGAACAAAAGTGGTGGGTTGAACCTGGTTTTATGACATGCCAAACCTCGCACTTTAATGGCAAAGTTAAATATAACATTGAAATGACAACATAATATTACAGGACTACAATACAAATAAATAGGAGAACATATTAGACAAAGAAAAACATGATTAATAGATAACAAAAAGCATCAGGTTTAAAATTCAATACGCCAAAAACGCGCCTTGTCCACACAAGACTCACCAGTGACGCCCAGATATAAAAGATCGAAAGTGAAAAAAGTACAAAGTTGTAAAGCACTGAAGATCAAAAATTGAAAAGGTTTTGCCAAATACGGCATTGTTTTTTATGCCCGGGATAAGAACATTCTTATTATATAGAACAATTCATGCTATTGCAAACAGTAAATTTTATCAAATGAATATGAAAGAGATATACACAAAAAAACTGAAGTATTAACTAATTACAGAAAACTAAACCTGAATACATAACGCCTAGATATACAAGATCGAAGGTGAAAAAGGTACAAAGTTGTACAGCACTGACATATCCGATATCATTTGTAAACGGTTATTTCACAACTGTCAACCATCTCGTGATGGCGTCCGTAAAATATACGAAGGGATGATTTCAACTTCACCATTTGAAACTCTTGGTTTAATTGCTTCCTTTTGAGCAGCAACTCTGAAATTGATGTTCATTTTTTAATTAGTTTTTTACTGAGAACAGTAAAATATTCGTAAATACTATTTCTTCTATCCTCAAGTTTTTTTTACCCTTTTATAGAATTTAAAATGTCTGTCACATTATAAAATAGAGTTGCAGTTGCTGGCAAACCATCTCTATCTGTATATATGCTAAAAATAAAGAAAACACTGATGGTTAATGTTTTTATTATTTTATTTTGTGCCAAAAAAAACCACAACAATTATGGCTACAACATATAAAAAATTGACTACACCCAGTGGCAGTCCAAATTTCCCCGACCATCATCCCAGGTGGCCTCTATCGTACCAAGTTACCTATTGTATTTATTGAGAACTTGTTCTCGTCCTGAATATGCATGAAATATTTGCCCATGGACGTTAAGCAACCAACAATCAACTAATCAATAGCCTGAGCATCTGTACCCATACTTAGTGGCAAACAATAGTCCATTGTGATCTGACATACTAGTCAAGATTTTATATTACGCATCAGAAAGTTAAAAAAATATTTTAATATAAGTCTTAAAAATACTATAACAGCAATCAAGACATTGAATTAAAGACTTCAATATAGAAATTAGGAGATGTGGTTCTATGTATGATTGCCAATGAGACCGTTATCCCCTTCAAGTTCAAATTACAAAGACTACATGTGCATGTTCAAGCAATTATAGGTGACCATATACATGTACAACCTTTATCGATAAGAAATACCATAATGTACAGTACATGAAATGAACTAAACCCAGTTATTTCTTCTTCAAATTATCCAGAAGCATATTTCTTAGTATTGTTGCATTGCTGCCGTAACGCAAATATCCCATACATGTATATATAAATTAAAAAAAAATAATGTTTTTATACCTCAGTGGTACATAGACTATGATACTTTGCTATAATCTGCTTCACATCCTTGTCATTTGTACTCGGTCTGTGTCCCTTTTCGTAGCCATAACCACACCACTTCATACGTGAAAAGACAAGTCTTTGGAAAGTTTTCTCTCTGTGAAGAAAGTTCATCAATCAGAGGATCAAATACAAAATCATATAATTCTTCAACATTACTTTTTTTAGCGCATCCTGCAGGTCTCCTTTTCACTTGTAGTTTTATATTGGACTTGTCAATATTACCTTGTATGACCTCAAATGTCCTCATACCAAGTAAATCAGAAATATCCTTCTGTATTTTAATAGGGGCTGTAGCAGTGAGAGGAAGCATTTTAGCACTTGGAAAAAGGGATCGCAACTTCACAAATTCAAGGAATTTTCCCCTAAATCCATCTCCCTACTGGGAAACACAATGTTCTTCATCAATAACAATGTTTGATATTTTCAATTGCCTTTGTGTACTCCAAAAATATTGGAAGGTCTTTTTGCTAACGTAGTTCTCAGGATGTTCAATCCAATAATGTATTTGATATTGTCTCTGATGTTAAAATAACCTCTATGCACAAATGTTTCATCAAACTTGACAGAATCCTCGCCGTAGCTCTGTTTTGATAGGGTTGAGTGGTGTGATAACAAGCACAGCACTTGATTGCATCAACGGTAATGCCTCGAAAATTAGTGACTTGCCATAACCAGTCAGGAGTATTGCAAGAGTGTCATTTGACAGTGCACTTTTTAAACATTGAATCTGAGCTGGTTTGAAGTGGTTGTTTTGTGTTTTCTTCTTCAGTGTAATCGAAAGTAATGCCTTTTTTGACTGTAATGTAAATTGAAAATCGACGGTCATCATTATTTGTTTTTGAATGAAGTGGAAATATTCTATAAATAATATGCTTCCTGATTGGTCAATTTTTGTAGCGAATCGTTGTATTTTTAAGACTCGTCCAATCAAAGCCGACGTGACAATTAAACCAACCCGTTCCTTCGGTGCAGGCTTTAGATGGAATGGCGGACCAGTTTACCAATTACATCGACATAAGATTAATTCTTTTTCACACATTAAATCTTCATTGCCATATAAATCAATTTGGACCGATCAGTAATTATAATTTAACAGTTTTAAGTCCACTGTGTATTTTGTCAACTTAAATTTGGATGTGATTGTTTATTCTACTATCACGCTCGTAAACATTCCATGTAGGTACAGCATATTGCCCATTGATATAATTCCGTCTGAAATATTTGAGGAAATCATGTAAAGGATGGATATCGACGACTTTCGTCTTGTCAAGTGTTCACAAAAGAGGGACGAAAGATACCAAAGGGACAGTCAAACTCGTAAATCTAAAACAAACTGATAACGCCATGGCTAAAAATAAAAAAGACAAACAGAAAAACAATAGTACACATGACACAACATAGAAAACTAAAGAATAAACAACACGAACCCCACCAAAAACCAGGGTTGATCTCAGGTGCTCTGGAAGGGTAAGCAGATCCTGCTCCAACATAGCTGGTCAAAATTAAATCTCACCAGTAGTATGCGATTGCCGTCACCTTTCTGGTACATTTTCTAAGTTTTTGGATTCGGTCGTATGGGCGATTGAGACCTAATTTCTGTACTTTATAACATATGGCTTGGCATAAATAAAATAAACATCCACAAATAACTAGAATAACACACGAGTATCTTTTTTTAAAAATGAAGATGAACCACAATACTGAATTCAAATCTCAATATGTTGCAAAAAAAAAGTCACATACAAAACAATTTTGGCCATGATAAAAAAATAAAATGAGGGTTTTTATTACATAGTGATACTGTTACATGTATGCCTTTTAGCATGATATAAAGAAAACATATTTTAAAAGATTCAAAATAATAACAACTTACTCAAAAGGATTAATAAAGCTGTTGTGGTTCACATCTTCCAATCCAGACATTCCAGACTCTCTGAAAAGTTACAATAGAAATATCAAAGTTTAAGTAACCTATAAAAACAACAATGAAATATGCAAAATTAAGTAATACTTTCCATTATGTACTTATTTTTACCTGGACCCATTTGCTAGTGTTACATCTAAAGTCTTTAGCATGTAGTGAGAGGGTTTGTATATTCCATCTCCACGAGCAGGTTACATTGCATTGCTTTTTCTATAGTACTGTCCAGTTAATACTTTCTTTAATCTACTGACAGTAATGACTGTTACTTGCAACATGTACAAAGTGTAACTTCTCTAAGTTCTTTAAGAATCCAGTTAAATTGTTTTTTTTTTTGTTGTTGTAGAAATACTCTGCTTTCCACATAGGTACACAAAGTTGAAAGTATGAATAATATCAATGTGTTATAATCCTGGTACCTTTGATAACTAATTAAACCATTTACAATGTATTTTTATTTTGACAGAGTTAAGTTGAAATACGAATTTTAAAAGAAAATAAATATATAGATTAATTTCACTTACATGTACTTATGACCTCCTTCTGTGTCTGAACAGGAGATCTCTGATGCATCTGGCTCTATTACTTTTGATATCATATTGTGAGTAGTTGTTATACTTCCTGAAGCACTACTGTGCTGATCTGATGTTCCAGCTGGAGAAGAGGCATTAATTTTGTACCATGGAGCATTAGATATAAACATATATATTAAAAAAAATGTATTTTAACTATTTTCAACCATTACTTTTTATGGTTTCAAAACTTCAATAGTTTAGCTTAAACATGTTTTACTGTTCAGTGAATACAAATGGACTTCAATAGACTTGTGACACTTTTAAGAGTTAGACATATAAAATAAAGAAACCAGTGAATTGTTGAAGTCTATGGTTCTATTACATATACATGTTGTCTGAATAGCAACTTCTTTACACATGCCTCTTTTAGAGTGAGCATCACATGCACACTCTCTCCATGTTAATGAATCATTACAACAATTTTTGGAAAGATGAACAACAGTGGTTGCCTGTTGTCAGGCAATAAATATCTGCATGTATAATACTTAATTTGCAACTTAATTAGCAATGGCATTTCAAAAATTCCAGCAGAATGTATATTTCTATCAATTGCTTATTAATTCTTAACCTGAACATGCTGAATATATCGGAGTATACCATTTGCCACTGTTCAATTAACAATCAATGAATGAAGATGTCTTATAATTCATTTGTTTTTATTTTTTTCTTTGATATGTAAACTCTTTTTTGTATTAATCAAGCTTACAGGAAAGAATATATAATGTTCATGGTTATACAGTTTATATTTTTCAAATACATGTTTGAGTTTGGCTCAATTTTTTTTTTATTTTAAGTTCAATATTTTATCTCATTATATAAATTCATCAAAGAAACTGATTGAGCAAAGATCTTGTATATGTGTGCAAGGCCTTCAAAAATTGCTCCTTAGGGGCTTGTAAATGAGCAGTGTTGTGAAGAATGGGATTTTCATTGTCTATGAAATTACACTTAAATAGATGGTAAAGACATCTGCAGAGAGTACACAATTTAAATTCGATTAGAGCAAAGAAATCTCAAGAATATAAGAAAGAAAAAAGGGTATTTTTTTTTACTTATACATTTGTACAAGTAAAACGAGTACAATGTAAAACATTCTGAATGTGTAAGGGACATAACTATGCCAATTTTATGTTTACCTATACAAGTAAATAAGATTCACTTGTTTAAGTATCCTACAAATTCACTTTTTTTCCCTTCTTCAAGAATTGCAATACAATAATTAATGTACTTAATATAAATCATGATAATTCCCGAATTAAAATTTTTTAAGGTTTCCGCGGAACCCAGTGTCTCGCCTATTTTTGCTGTAAATCGCAGGCTCAACACCAATGAGGAAAAATATCAATAAAAATATTCCTCTTGTTACTATTTTATGATTGTAAAAAAATCTAAGTCCATTTAAAAGTAAATTACAGAAAAAAACGGGAGTTATCTTTTTACATACAATCTTATGATCATAAACAAGCTTCTGTCCAAACCCAGGATAGTTTAAGAAAGTTATTAAAATTTTAAAAACTTTAACAACAGAGTGAATGTAATGGGTTCCCGCAGAAAAACTAAGTCCATTTAAAAGTAAAATATGGAAAAACTGGATTTGTTATTTTACAAAATTTACTTCTGGATACTATCTTATGATCATAAACAAGCTTCTGTCCAAATTTGGTACAAACCCAGGATAGTTTAAGAAAGTCATTAAAATTCTAAAAACTTTAACCACAGAGTGAATGTAATGTTTCCCCGCAGAAAAAAACTAAGTCCCTTTATAGTAAAATAAGGAAAAAATGGAATTTTATTTTTACAAAATTAACTTCTGGATACTTCTAATGATCATAAACAAGCTTCTGTCCAAGTTTGGTACAAACCCAGGATAGTTTGAGAAAGTTATTAAAATTCTAAAAACTTTTGCGATTACTTTTCTGCATTGGCTAGACATATAGGGGAAGGGTTAGTCTTGTATGATTTTTAATTTTAGTTTCTTGTGTATAATTCGAAGTTTAGCATGACGTTCATTATCACTGTACTTCAACAATGAAAAGCCAATCAACCAACGACAACCATCGAAGTACATGCTACTGATTAATGAATATGGTGGGGCTAAACGTGTTTGCGGGCGCTCAAACTCCCAAATCATCTGATATAATATTTAATTCATCAAATCGATACAAAGGAAACTAAACCAATAAAAGAAATGAACGAATATGGTAGGGTATTTATTCACTTCGTACAGATATAAGGAGAAGTCGCGGTTACTAAATCGTCAAAGAATTAAAACACGAACGATTTTAAAATTATTGGTTTATAAACTACAGATATATCAAATTTATTACGATACTTACTTTAACCAATGAGCCCGAGATGGCAACTAGTTGGTCTTGTACCAATAAAGCAATCTTCCCAACATCCCCCTAATCTATGGGGGTTGACGCAATAAGCGCTTGGATGTGGCTCTCGTTAACCTCAAATGGGGCTATTTCCATAATCTGGAATTTGATTTAAAAATAAAAAGTATATAAACGCAAGATCAACTTCACATAGTCATTATTACTTTAAATTGTGCAAACAATAAATAGATATCAATAATTCATAGATTTTTTTGATTATATTGGATTTATATATTCAAAAATTCAAAAGTAAAGATATATTATATTTATTGTCAAAACGATATTTCACGGCTGAAAGGGATGGGCAATTCTGTGTATACGAGTTTTTTGGCGACCAATTGTCCAATTCGAAACTAAATCATGTACGTAAATATAGGTCATTTGTTTCTGTTCAGTGCCGGTAGCCTTTTCAAAACCAGAGATTTCTATAAATTTAAACTAAAAATTCTTTTTTGCAATATTTACATAATTAACTTAAGAGGATAGTAGTACCTAGATTACAACTTTGTTCACCAGATGTGCGTTATGTGCATACACACAAGGCTCACCAATGAAGCTCGAATAAATAAATATTAAGGTCAAATGAAGTACGTAGTAAGTTTTGAAAATAAAGACTTTATACATCTTACATTTATGATAGGTTATAATGTCTGGGGATCCATAACCTAAGTGTAATATTACTTACAGTGGCATAATCTGTGTTGATAAACTGATTCTGATGGTTTATCGCATGCCCCTTGATACGAAAATACTGTCCTTTGCTCAAAGTTTTGAAATACTTTTCCTTTACAGTAAGTTTATACAAACTACTGTTCAGGTATACGTATGCGTTTCCTATCTGGCCATATGCGGTCGGGCGGGGGTTAAGAGAGGTTACTCTTTTTACCCTGATGTCCTGAAAAAAGAATTATAAAAAAGTGATTTCTGTATGAATTTTATTACAAATCACAATCGGTCAAATGTAATAAGAGGGGTTTTGATCAAGTAATCTAAATACTGGCTATAACCATATGTATCAAACAGTTGTGTTATGATTTTTTGTAGCAACTATTGGGTCGTAGGATAAAATATTTCAGCCTTGTGAAAAACAAAGTCATCCTCTCCCTTTGAAATTTGAGAAAATCTCGCTAAGGTTCGATAGATGTACTTACACCCATAAATTGCATACCAGTTGCATTTTTTTTTTTAGACTTTTTTTAACATTTCAGCTATATTCATAGTTCTTACCAATTATTTTTTTTAAATCAACTAATTCTAAACTTATTGAAAGTCGTAGTATCATGCATCAGATTACATTCATGTTAATTAATTAATTGTATTTACATTGCTACTGTTAAAGTTGACAAAAAACAAGTGATAAAACTAATTTTGCAAATTCCTGTAATTCCTTCTTCTTGCAAAGCCTTGATAGCAGCCATAAGGTGAATTCAACCAAGCTATTAAGGTGTAAAATCAGTTGATTGTATCTGTGAATTACCCTCTGGGAGTTTACTTCTAAAACTGTCAGGATCTGAACAGTGAAACAAATATTAATATGCATATTGACATTTTTCATTATTTTTAAGGTGTATATAAGTTATAATGTATACATATTTTTTTTAGTTTGAAACTGTCCTATGTATAGGTTTTCAGTTCATAGCTACTTTAAATGATATTTTTTTACTTTTTACTGTCAACTTTCAAAAGTCTATTGGAGCAGCAAGTTTTGTCTCCATATAATGGGATGTATTTTCCCAGATCTTTGTCGGTCATCAAAGGTAATAATATCCACGTATCAAAAGGTAATAATATCCACATATCAGCAAGTTTCCTGCAATCCACAAAAAAAAGTGGTTCTCGCGGTAACATATTAATCCATAGCAATAAGAATGTTTAAATGCATTTTTGTTAGTTTTTATTAGAAATATTGAGATGCCGTCTACCCGATTACATGTAGATACACACCATACAAAGACCTTTAAACGGAATTTGTATACAGCTTTGGATTCTTTTATATTCGTTGGGCACCAATTTTCGTGGGTACGAGAGAACAAAGAATTAAAATGTCCTACGAATTAAACATTATTTAAAAGAACGAATGTAGACTTTGACGCAACCACTAAATTATACGACTTTTCTATTGGACATCCATCTCATTGGACAGTAGAACACTGAAAATCAACAGTCAAAAACTTTTTTGATTTATTAAGGTCAATGAACGATGACCTATCTGAAACCATGCTGATATCTGACGTAAATGTTTGACCTACCCCAATTAACAAAATTAAACATACCTGTACTCAAATGTTCAGCAATTATTATATGAAGCTTAATTTGAATGAAATGAATTTAAATTATAGTTTACCATTTTATATACTGGATTTAAAATCTATGGAATATTCTGATTACATACATATGCACATATGACACAAACAGTAAGTTTAATATTGCAAGGAAGCAATGAACAGGGGATGGGAAAATTCAAATATTTTTTCCTAACTGTTTAATGCCCACCCATTAGGCAGCAACCATATGATTTTCTGGGGGAGGGGAGGGCTATTTTGTTGCGAAATCTTATTTCTTTTCACCACATGTCGAAAACAATTATGCATTCCAATTTTACCATAATATTACATATAGTGGCAGCTGAAGGTAAAACACAGGTCAATTTTGATTTACAACATATTACTCAGGCATATATTACCTCAGCTGTATTTGGTAAATTTTCTAAGGAATTTTGGTCCTCAATGCTCTTCAACTTCGTATTTTATTTGGCCTTTATAATTTTTTTTAGGATTCGATCGTCACTGATGAGTCTTATGTAGACGAAACGCGCGTCTGGCGTATATACTTAATTTGGTCCTGGTATCTATGATGTTTTTATTTATACATCCATCAATAAATCTTTGCCAACCCAATCAATTTTAGTGCAATATGAAAGCAATTTCAAGGTAGAATGAATCAATGGATAGTTTCGAAACATAGCAATGTTGGTCCCCTCCCTGAGCAGAGGACATTCCGGTGTATTGCTATGACAGGTTAAGGAGGTTCGTGGGTATACAAAAATCTGATTTTTTTATTTTTTTTTTACAATTATATATAGTATTTATTACTTTATTTCTTGTTAATTTGATCATATCGAACCAACATCATTCACAAAATTATAACATACAAATATTGTTGTATTGTAAGTTTGAAGTTAGTATGAAATTAGACAATTGTTTTTTTTAAGAATGAGTACAAAAAAAACTGAAAAATTACTAGTACTTATTTACGTAAATGTTTGATAAAGAACCGAAATTGGTCATACGATAGGAAAGTTCACCTAGTTAAAAATTGCCTTTAAAGGACAATAACTCTTTTAGGGGTCAACTGACTTAGTTTTAGATCTTAGTTTGCTGAATATTATTGCTGTTTAAAGTTTATCTCTAGCTATAATTGGGATAAAAATGATCTTCTGGTACTGGCATTGATTGTGGAGTATTTCCTGTTCCGAAATCTGAAATAGTTAAAAAAAAATATCTATCATGTTTAATTTTCATTTACCACTCAATTAAACCGAAAATCCCGCGTCTAGATCGCCATTATCATTACAGTCAGGCTGTTAGATTGCCATTTCGGTTTGATTTTCTATTATTTCATTGACTGTTCGTAACAAATATAAATGGCCCTTCTTCAATCACCCTTTCTGTTATATTGCTGTTAAAAAAATTCTCCAATTCCTCCATTTTTGCTTCCTCATCTTGGATACGTACCCAACCTTTTTTCATCTTTACATCAATGTCTCTAATCCTCAAGTTGTGACATGATGAGTATTCTGCCAGCTCTGCATAGGTAACATATACAGGGAAATCTAGTGTTGGATCAGATGGAGGTTCCTGTTGCAGAAGCATGTCTAAAGTTCAATGACTATTTTCTGCTTGCATCTGAGGTGAATTTTGAAAGATCTGACACAGGATATCTCCAGATATGGATGTCAAGGGAACATATTTGTAAAGGGAACCTCCATCCAAATGTTTCTTCATCAAGATTTACATTTCTACAGTCTGTCTGACTTTAAGGTTTTAGTTTTTTAAACCAGAGCTTCAGGGGTAGATATCATGGGATTTGTACCAAATAACCTAAGCCACCAACACTCTCGTATCTAAGGTCAGTTGAGACCTCAGTACATACGGCAAGTTCAAAGGTTTTGGGATACTTTCAAAATTATATGTAAGAGCGGACTGTCAAAACGAAAGATTGATTAATGGGATAATTTGCTGTGAAGATCCAGAATAACAAAGAGGCCTCCTGCCCCTACTTGAAAGGTGTATTTCAGGATCAACCTTTTGTGGATTGGTATGAACTTTTACATAGGCCTCATCACTGCACCTCCAAGTCAGTATTTTTGTGACTTTACTTTTTTTCAGTATATTCTTAGCTCCTTAGAATTTTCAAAACGTCTTACAATATTGTATTGAGCTTGAAAGGAATGATGCCGCTTTACTAGTTGTTTGTTGTTTGTAGAAATATTACATAATTCACAAGAGAGCATATGTTCCTCCACGCCAAAATGTATACAAAAGTAAAGTTAAGTAGCTGTCCTCCTCTCCCCAGTAAAATAGCACTTGGTAAACTGATATACCCTTGCCCAGCCGTAATCCATGGTGTTTAAAGATACGAAGGGGATAAGACAAATAAAACATGGTATGTTAATGGTGTCTTGATAATCACCCGATCATTCCACGTTGGAAGCTTATTTAAAAGGTTAAACAGAAACTGGCGTATATCCTCTTGCACAACTTCATCTATTTACATGCAGGTATCACAACAATCATATAAATAAACCATGTTTGTCAATATATTTCAAGAAAGACAATGCTGTACAGCCTGGTTTATTCGTTGCGACGAAAACATGCAGTCTTATATAATCATACAGTGTGTTCATATTTTAACCTGAATAAGACATTTATCTTTCTCAGCATTTATTGGTTGTCTGATTTATTTTTATTTACTGTGATATTTAGCATGTTACAATACGTTTTAAGGAATCGTGTGCGAAGGGGGCCACCAGTGGGGTCAACAACAAAAAATCTTGTACATGGTCTAAATACATTTTATAATAACATTTTGATACTTTTACGTAATGTAATAATATTTATTATTGAACAATATATGTTACACTGTGGATATTGCAGTAATGCAGCTTTTTATTATTTTAAAACATATTTCAACATCGTACAAGAATCTCGGGCAACAATGCAGTACTCCGTATAGGCTGTATAATTCAAATACAGTTACGTTTTCCCATTACTATTTTGATGTAAATTCTTGTTTTATTTTAATCAACTTGTTTTCGAAGAAGCCGATTTGTCACGGGCTTGTTAGTTCTTTGTTTTTTTAGTTTATTATTCTATTTATATGCACCATTTCAAGACCCGCATACCTCAAACTATAGGTCTCCACATTGGCCTGATCAAAGACATGAGACTGACAGTGAGGAATGTACACCAAGAGCGAGGGATAAAGGAAGGGGACGTGGCAACATCAGGAGTGCAAGAGGAAGGGCGCCCACATTCTGCTGTTTTCTATAATATTTTTACAATTACGTACTTGCATTCCTCCAGTGGTTATGCAACCACTCAACTAGGGTGGGGACATTCTGACTGCCTTATCTCTATAGTCTTGATCTGAGTTTTTGTTTTTGCTCTTCAACTTCACGGCGTACACTTGATTTGCTGACACAGAAAATTGTAGAAATAAATCTATTTGACATGCCCGATTTAAGTTTACATAGAAATATGGCAACTGTTGTTGTAATTGTTCTTGTTGGTGTGTTCTTCAAATTTTTTGACAGTGTAGAACATACTTCAGAAAGTTAATTTTGCTAAGTCCGGTCATAGTTATATAATCTGGCTCTGATAAGTATGAATCGTCAAAATTAAGCCTGCGACTTGCACTTTCTCTTATCTTTTTCCTCATCTTATTCATTATTTCCAGCAAATATGTTCTGTTAACAAACGACTCGTCAGTTGTTTTAATTCTACACAGAGCATCATCATTTAAATGACCATCACATATATGATTTAGACAACAACGATTTCCAGAGGGAATTAAAATATTGTTGTCAACATATGTAGCTGTTCTGACATCTGGAGAAATGACAATAAGTTTTGGACCAGGTTTCTTACAAATACAGCAATATGCATGGCTCTTTGATGTTGATGGTATCTTCAAAGAGACTAGTGGTGGGCTAAAAGTTGCAGTGGTTTGTGATAAAGACTTAGAAGTCTTAACACAAGACAAAACTTTATGATCCCTCTCTTTTCTGAAAATGTGCCTATATTTATTACAAATGATTTCTCCATCTTTGGCCTCTATTAACAATTTTCTACGTAGATACTTTGTTATATCCTTATTTACAGTTGCTCTTTCTTTTGGTTTAATACATTTTGAGCACAGCACACACTTGAAATAATTAGATTTTAGTGGCATCTCTACAAATAAAAACAAGAAATAATGTAAGCGCAAAATTTACTAAAAAGTCGTGGATATAACTCTATAATGTCTATAGGTTAATCACAGGAAAATAACATACATTTGTTATTGTGGACTAAAAAGTCAAAAAACTGTGATAACATACATATGTTACATGTTTCAAAGGGACAATAAACATCAGTAGTTAAGTTAAAATGTATAAAAGTTCTGTTGATATTACTATTGTCTTTATGTACACTTAACTATTGAAAGATATAACAGTTTATAGTTTTCCAATTTTGCATAGTACACCTATATGTTATTACAAAACAAATATGCCTGTAATAACTAAAGGGTATTATCACAGCTTTTCTAGATATATACCACTTCAAAGCATTTGCTCAGACATAAATCATGGTTAATAACAATGGATTTTAATTTATTGTAAGAAATAACGATCAGAGTATGTAAAGAAGTTCTGCACAAGTTTCTCGGTAATTTCAAAGTGTCTTATATAATAATAATGTTAAAGTAACATTTCTTTAATAACTGAGCTTTGTTATCATTGCTAAGATTTTCCATTAATTGTCGTGTCCCATTAATTTACCATGGTTAATCAAAAATGAAATAATTTCAATTAAAAAATAAGTTATCAAGGCTATGCGTTTAGTTTCTGCGCAAAGTCTCAAGAGTTCCCAAGAGCCCACTTTAATTTAAATAACTTTAAATAACAAACATATATTATAACAGATTTAGAAAATTTAAGGAATAATGAGTAGACAACTCTTGAAAGTATTTGTAATAACAAATGTAAGTTATTTCCTGTCATTACCCTATAGTGTTACAATGTATATCTTGTTCTTAATTTCAAGAAAATGAATGAAGAAATGGATTCCCCACTGGACTACAATGTACTTAATTTGAGTTTTATGGAATTTAGTATTGTGTATAAGGTTCCAAAAAAAGTTTGTTGGAAAAGAAATCAATTTTCATGGTTTATTCCCTTACAATGAGGCATAATTTAAGAACAGCTTAAGTGATTGTACCAATATTCTATCTTGATCAATGTTTTAAAACTACAAGTTTAACTACAAATACTGTGATCAATGCTCTCACTAAGGCCTAAAAAAAATACTGTGTTTCCCTAATCCCAACCGACCCTGCAAAAATTGTCCTACTCATAAAAACTGTATTGTCCAAACTTAGTCAACTATTATTTTATTCATTTCTGATTTGCATGCTTACCAGATCAACCTGCATTGTTCCAGCTTTTAATTATTTTTCTACCTACCTACTCACACCTGGCTTGGCAGGGTTGGGATTGGGGAAACAAACAATGTTTAATTTAAGGTACATGTATACTATTTGTTCTCCTCAATTAAATTAGTTTAAACATATTTGTTTATAGTGGATTGGGAAACAAGTTTTTACAACTTATATTAATCCCTTTCCACTTTGCGGGTGCGAGTACTGCCTTGTAGCGGCATTAGCCTACTCTTTTTCGAAATCTACAAGGGTGTCTTTAACGTGCAAGAGATATGGCTCTCTCTTAACACGGGTCAGCCATTTGTCGTTCCCGTCCGACGGACTATCATCGTTTCCTCAAGACCATACTCGCAAATGGTGTCAAGGGAGAGCCGAAAACTGAGTTCCTGAAATTTTCATCCCAAACGGGAATCGAACCAGGAACCTTTGTGTTAGTAGTCCGATGCACTAACCACTACACCACGGCTCTCTCAATTAAATTATCCCCCCTTATGATGGTCCAAGAAGAATACGCGTTTTTCAAGTCTGCAAATTGTATGTAATCTTCATATACTGTTTCGCACGTTAAGAACCCTTGCAACAACTCTTTTGAGGGGTCCGTAGGTGGCCTGTTGCAAGGCAAAATTTCTGTTCCTATCCAAAATACCCTCATTTTCCAGTGGCAGTCAAAATTTCCCCGACCATCATCCCAGATGGCCTCTATCGTATCAACCTACCTATTGTTTTTTTTGTGAACTTGTTCTCGTCCTGAATATGCATGAAATATTTGCCACTGGACGTTAAGCAACCAACAATCAACAATCAATCATATACTGTTTCAACATTCATTGATTGGTTTACAAGGAATTGCTTTTACAAGATATGTGAACAAATAGACACACAGACAGACGGAGTGATTTCTATAAAACCACATTTGGTTTGCGGGGATATATTAATTTAAAATCAGACCTCACACAAGCATATGATGTCATATTGATTTAAGTTTTGATCATTGTTTTTTTAAACTGAGCAATATGTCAACTACATTTGGTGTATGGAATGATTGTATGGTGTATATGCAGTTCTGTCTGGCTGGTACAAAGGTTTCATTATCTTTCATATTGAATGATTGTTAAGAGTACATGCATTTGCTGTGGGTTTAACTGACCATGACTTCACTTTCTTTGATCTTGTTAAGCTTATGTAATACTGGTAGTGAAGCTTTATATTTAGAACTTTTAACATAAAATCAATGGTCATCAAAAAAGGTCAGACATTTTTCAGCGTGTGTTATATTTTGCGTTGGTTGTTTGTGTCTCCAACCATTTTGTTGCATCACTGCATCAATTAGTATTTGTTTCGTGTATAACACGGACCAATATGATTTTAAAATGACATCGGAATGACTTTTCTCCTCCAGGTAACTGTGGCCAGTGCAATCAGCTATTGACAAAATGACAGTGAAATCATTGATAAACTACGTATATATCAGTAAATTAGTATTTTTCTTAAACCTTATAAACATAACATTTTGCTCCTTTCCTTTCTCATGTAATTTCATTAAAAAAAAATCTTACCCCAGGAGTAGATTACCTTAGCCGTATTTGGCACAACTTTTTGGAATTGTGGGTCCTCAATGCTCTTCAACTTTGTATTGGTTTAGCTTCTTAACTATTTTGATCTGATCGTCACTAAAAAGAAGAAAAAAAAAGAAAAAGAAAACTATAACAGAACTAAAATGTGATAAAGGTCAACATATATCAGAGCAATCAGAAATTCTAATGGAACAACAAAAATTTTATAGAAATTTATACTCAAGGAAAAAAATAGACTGTGATGATTCATCAATTTGTAATCATAACATTAAGCTCACAGAAGAGCAAAGGTACTTTTGTGACCTCACAAAGTATGGGGGTGAAAGGGTTTTACATCTACAGAAAAAAAGCTAATTGAGATTTCTAAAAGATGTAAAAAACCTTTCTGGATGGATGTTTTACTTTGCTTTTATATCGCAAAACATAATACTGAGAATTCTGTAAGTGACATTTTATCATTAGATATTTTGAACTTTTTCTTCTTTGGATGACTTCCCATATTATATCCAAAGAAAACAAGGAGGTGTGCAGTCAGTAAGTGACCTAATTAATAAGGAAAATATGATTTTTTATAAATTTGAGCAATTTCAAGAAAGAGTAAAAATCAACAATTGTATCAAATATCATAGTCTGATTTCAGGAATCCCTCAGACTATGAAAAATGCCTTAAAGAGAACAGTTTAAAGCCAGATTTGGATAAGCCTGATAATGGTGAAATTGTTTTAAAGAGAATTATAGGTAATGTAAAAGCAAAGTTTGTATATAAAAAAATAGTAAATAAAGTTATTGAACTATCAACAGACAAATTTTCGAAATGTTGATTATTGTTTCAATGGAATGGTCAGAATATTTCAGAATAACCAAAATCCTGTAGAGATGTTTATCTAAGAACCTTTCAATACAAATTTCTGCATTGAATCATTGCAACTAATACCTTTTTATACAAAATCAAATTAAAAGACACCAATATGTGTACTTTTTGTAAACTTTGTGAAGAAACCATTGAACACCTTTTTTTTTAATGCCCAATATCTTTCGTACGGAATATGCATGAAATATTTGCCACTAGACGTTAAGCAACCAACAATCAATCAATCAATCAAAGGCTATTATATAGGGTGTCGGGACCAAATGCTCCCTAGCACATTAATGGTAACCATAAACTTAGGTAAATAACATATATGAAAATCATACTCTGATCACCAACTGGTATACGCAAACTGAATGAATAAAATCAAAAAAATGTACTTAGTTTTAATACATTTAAAGTTTTCAATATTTAAAAAAAAATGTATGACTCATCTACGATATTAGTTTTTGATGACGTTAACGTCCAATCAACTTGAAACTTAGTACACATGTTCCCTGTTGGTTGATTTTTTAATTTTTAAAGCCAAATTAGATATTTTTACCCAATTCACAGTCCATATAAAAATACCCCGAGGAAAACATATATACATGTTTATGACCATTTGGGTCAAGCAGCACAACGTCAGAAATCATTTAAGATAGAGGTATAATATAGGTCCGAAATTTGAACCTAGTTTCCGGGTGTGGATGTGGTATCCTCCCAAGGTGAATTAAACATTAGGACTCGGATGGAGAGGGCCACTCTTAGGTGTGACTGACAAAGCTTTTGCTCAAAAAGTGAGAGCGTACTCATTATAACTGGGTGTATGGAACCTCTCTCAATCGCTTTATTGTAGTCTTGTAATATCACTTTCTTTTTCTCCACTTCTTCGATTGAAAAGTATGATTTCTGCTAAACACATTTTTGAAAATTAAACATATTGTTCTTGATTACAGATACCTGATTTTTTTTTATCTTTTCAGAAATTAATTTTAAGTAATTACTCAAAGTCTCGACATCCTCTACCAAAGGTAATAATTGAGATTTGTTATATCTAATTTTTGTACGACCGCAAAATTTGAAAAAAATTTCGTCGTACATTGCTATCACGTCGGCGTCGTCGTCCGAATACTTTAAGTTTTCGCACTCTTAACTTTAGTAAAAATGAATAGAAATCTATGAAATTTTAACACAAGGTTTATGACCACAAAAGGAAGGTTGGGATTGATTTTGGGAGTTTTGGTTCCAACATTTTAGGAATTATGGGCCAAAAAGGGCCCAAATAAGCATTTTCTTGGTTTTCGCACAGTAACTTTAGTTTAAGTAAATAGAAATCTATGAAATTTTGACACAAGGTTTCTAACTACGAACGGAAGGTTGGGATTGATTTTTGAAGTTTTGGTTCCAACAGTTTAGGAATTAGGGGCCAAAAAAAGGGCACAAATAAGCATTATTCTTGGTTTTTGCACAATAACTTTAGTTTAAGTAAATAGAAATAAATGAAATTTATACACAAGGGTAATGAACACAAAAAGAAGGTTGGGATTGATTTTGGGCGTTTTGGTCCCAACAGTTTGGGAATAGGGGGCCCAAAGGGTCATCAAAAATTGAATAATTGGGGTTCTTTGATATGCTGAATCTAACTGTGTATGTAGATTCTTAATTTATGGTCCCGTTTTCAAATTGGTCTACCGTGGAAGAAATCGGTGAGGAACTTTCAAGCCAAGGTGTAACTAATGTTAATAGATTTCAAATTAAAAAGAATGGAAATATAATCAAATTAAATACTTATCTTTTGACCTTTAGAACTCCAACTCCTCCTCCATCTATTACTTTAGGTTGCTTCGGAATCAGAGTTAACATGTTTATCCCTAACCCAATTCGATGCTTTACTTGTCAAAAGTTTGGTCATGGAAGCAAACAATGTCGTGGTAAGCAGAGATGCTTCAAGTGTTCTGACGAAGGACACTCTGAATTTTCTAAATGTGTAAACTGTGGTGAATCCCATTTTTCATCGTCGAGGGACTGCCCTGTTTACCTTAAAGAAAAAAATATTATTAAAATTAAAACAGAAAGAAACATCAGTTACCCAGAAGCTAAACAGATAGCTTCTGTTTCGAATAATCTCTTTGTTTCAAATAGACCATCGAACGCCAGCAAAGTTGTCCGCTCATTCAGTCACGAGAATACACAAACTCGCATGACTTGGCCAATTGTTGCGGACAATTTTAAAATGCTGCCTGTTAAAACAGAACCTACCGATAAAATATTAATTCCAAGAAAACTGAAATCTTTAAAAACCAGTACCGAGTCAACTCAATCTTCCCTACAGAGCTCACTATCATCACCAAAAAAAATGAGAAAAAGAAATCAAATAAAAAAGAAACAGTAGAAATTTACAGTTGGAGCGGTGAATCTGTCTGGGATCTTCCCAGTGACATGGATGATTCTTCCACCTCCAATAGTCTTCCTTCAAAAGTAAAACCAGCTGCGTGTGGTCCTGGAGATCGACGACTCTCCTCGCACAACAGATTTTCAACACTTGTCGACGAAACTGAAATGGAAATCGAAAGTATTCCGCCAACGAACGAAATAAGAATGCTGGCAAACTCGACAGCATTCGCCCTTTTATTAAATAATGACCCATATCATAAAGATAGTATTATTATTATTATTATCCAATGGAATTGCCGAGGTCTTACAATAAATCTTCTCGAGTTAACAATTCCAGTTTAGTCTTTTTTACCTATTGCATTTTGTCTTCAAGAAACTCATCTAAAAGAAAGTGACAACGTATCTTTAAAAGGATACAACATGTATAGCACATTTTCTAAGGTAGATGAACGTGCTGCAGGCGGATCATCCATTATTGTGAAGGACAACGTCATTCATAGCACAGTCCAACTCACAACGGATATGCAAGCAGTTGCAATTCGTTTATCATTAGACAAAACAATTACATTATGTTCGATATATATTCAACCTAATTCAATTATCGATAAAGCAAAACTCAAAAACCTTACTGATCAATTACCCTCACCATTTATACTTATGGGCGACTTCAATGCCCACAATCCATTATGGGGTATCAAGACTCATAATGCCAAAGGTAAGATCATTGAGGACTTTGTCTCTCAAGAAGGATTATGCATTTTTAATGATGGATCTAATACGTATCTTCATCCTGGAAACGGGTCTTATTCTTCTATTGATATCACTATTTGCGATCCCTCTCTGCTTCTGGATTATTCATGGCGTGTTCATGATGATCTATGTGGAAGTGATCATTTTCCAATACTTGAACATCTTTTTAATTCTGCCCAACAGAGAGAACCACGTTGGAAACTTGACAAGGCGGACTGGTCCTTGTTTGAGAATCTCTGTCGAGCGGAACTTCAGTCAAAGATGTTTGAGACTGTGCAAGATCCAATTTTAACTTTCAATACAGTTCTAACGTCAATTGCTGACAGAACTATTCCTAAGACCTCGGCAAATCCAAAACATCCCAGTAAACCATGGTTTGATTACGCTTGTGATCAAGCCATAGGTGACCGTAAAAAAATCTGAAAGACGGTTCAATCAACAACCAACGACGGAAAACTTGAGTAATTTCCGTATTTTTCGCGCTAAGGCACGGCGGACTTGTAGGCAAGACCGACGAACATCCTGGAAAAAATTTGTTTCGGGGATTACATCTCGCACTCCGATGATTGTGTCTGTAAAACACTCGAACGAATGGTCAATGATCGCCTTGTTTGGTTCTTGGAATCCAATAGGCTATTAGCCAAAATCCAGTGTAGATTCCGACAGGGCCGGAGTACTCTTTATCATCTTGTTCGATTCGAATCATATGTCCGTAATGGTTTTGCGAAAATTCAACATGTGGTGTCGGACTTTTTCGACCTCTTGAAGGCCTATGATACTGCATGGAAATATGATATTTAAAAGATCTATTTGATAAGGGGTTGAAAGGCAATATGAATTTTCTCTCTAAATAAGCTCATCAAAAATACCAGGACTAAATGTTCCGTCTACAAAAGACTCATCAGAGACGTTCGAATCTAAAAAAGTTAAAGAAGGCCAAATAAAGTACGAAGTTGAAGAGCATTGAGGACCATCATTCCTTAAAAGTTTTGCCAAATACAGCTAAGGTAACAGAAAATTTAATGTTAGAATGAATTCGACCATGTCTGATCTCTATGACGGTAAAAACGGTCGGAATGCAATTTTGTAACAAAAGGAAATTGGATCATGATTTAGAAACAACTTAAAATGAAAGGAAATTATGATAATTCAAAAAGTTGTGAGATTTCTCAATACCCCTAATGACAGGTTGAAATTGCATGGTTTTGAAAAAGTGCCGATTCAGCCAAATTTGTATATTTTAAAGGCTTGAATCTTGTAAGATGATGTTTTATTTTCAATAAAACGTAATATTTCATGAAGCTTATATATTCATCTTCAAAATGCTGGAAAATGGTGCTCGGCAAATGATACCTTATTACAATAATTAGACAATTAAACCGAACACAAAAACATCTATCTACGAACACATTAATTAATTTGAGTGTCTGACGTCAGAAATTTTATACGTCACATAAATTTGTCGTTCAATGTGCATACAAACAGTTTTAATATTTACATAGGCAATGCCCAGCTAACAATGTTACGTCATAATTACGTCGTGACAACGTCATGTTTTCGTCGCATTGACGTCAGGTTATTACGTTGTATTTACGTAAAAGTGTATGGTTTTCTTGACGTTGTCACAACGTCGTACATTAACGTTGTGGTGACGTAAAATTACGTTTCTACAACGTTATTCCTGACATTACAACAACGTTTATATCACGTTATGTCGATGTTGTCACAACGTCATACATCAACGTTGTGGTGACGTAAAATTACGTTTCTACAACGTTATTCCTGACATTACAACAACGTTTATATCACGTTATCGCAACATTATACATTAACGTTGTGGTGACGTAAAACGTGAAATTACGTTTCTACAACGTTAATATCGCATTATGTCGACGTAATATACTTGCACTTTTATATTTTGCTTTATAGTTGGCCAAGAAATTATCGTATATACAAACACATAGTATCAACTGTGTTTGGGACCATGAGGTGATCTCTAGATGATATATGTTGGTTATATTCTCTGAAGGAATTCGTATATTCTGCATCATCATCTTTTTTTTTTTGTAGCTTCAATCGAATTACTGTTTCAGTAATTGTGATATAACAGAAATGATTCCTAGAACCATCTATAGCTGAGTGTCTGCCTATTCGTATGCAGTTCTTGATAGTGCTTGTAAAAATAATATGCATTTATCATATATGTTACTCTATAAGAGGGATGTTGCGCCGGTCTCTTTAACCTGTCTTTAATTGCTGCCTATACGATATGGGAGTTGCCCATTGTTGCAGGCAGTACATTGACCTGTATAGTTATTTTCTGTGTCGTTTGGTCTCTTGTGGAGAGTCTCGTTGGCAATCATAGTACCACATCTTCTTTTTTTTATATTCAATTTATTTCATCGTAGTATACATTTCTCATTAAGCATGTTCACGTTCTGAATATAATATCTGGCTAGCTAAATACCCACCCATGAAAGTTATAAAAAAAAGTTTATGAAAAGTAAATAATGCCTGCAAATGTTTGCACCTGTCCCAAGTCAGGAATCTGATGTACAGTAGTTGTCGTTTGTTCATGTAATTTATACGCGTTTCTCGTTTCTCGTTTTTTTAAATTTTATATAGATTAGACCGTTGGTTTTCTCGTTTGAATGGTTTTACACTAGTAATTTTGGGGCCCTTTATAGCTTGTTGTTCGGTGTGAGCCAAGGCTCCGTGTTGAAGGCCGTACATTGACCTATAATGGTTTACTTTTTTTAAAATTATTATTTGGACGGAGAGTTGTCTCATTGGCACTCACACAACATCTTCCTATATCTGTATATCAAAAAGTAAAGAATTGATCGTTAACTTTGTTTATTTTAAATGTTCTCCTGGGTCCCTGGTAGTGGTATTTCCGGAGCTGCTGCAATTGTCCTCTTAACAGTTGGTTCCTGCAATGACAATACAAAAACTTATTTGTACAAAAAGTTAAATTGTAATTATTCTAGGTCAAACATTATTGCAAATAAATACTAGATCTATGTAGCTGTGTGTAAGACGTGGCTTTCCAAATCTCCTTGAAAAACACATAAACCACATAATTATATATTCAGTTAAATTTAATGTTCCCCTTAATTTATTGTCTCAAAAGAGTATCTTGATCTTCACAATGCTAGTTACAAATGCATATCTATAAGGCCACCCTTAAAAAATTGTGTGTTTGGCATAGCCGACCCACACTATCAGCAGGTGGGTAGGTAGGTAGGGAAATTTTTTTTTTTTAACATTTAAAAACTTTATACATGTAAATCATGAAGTCTCTAGATCAATGTTGTCTAAAGCATTGCAGCATTGTTGTGTGTACATGCTGGTGGTTTCTTTGAAAGGGGTCAACCGTCAATGTCACATTCTACATCATACACAGAAACAAAATCAAGAGCATACCAGGCACTAGTAAGACCCAAACTGGAATATAGTTGTAGTGTCTGGGACCCCCATATGAAAGAACAACAGATACAATTAGAAAAGGTACAGAGACGTGCTGCTCGTTATGTACACAACAACTACGATTACACGAGCAGTGTCACAAACATGCTAAATCAGTTGAAATGTCCACCACTAGCTGAGAGACGCTTAAAAACCAGACTTATTTTATTTTATAAAGTAATACATTGTCTTGTTGCCATTCCATCGCATATTCTTGAACAAACAGACAGCAGAACAAGACAAAATTTTAGGCCTAATAACAATTTCGTACTGAATTAAAAAAAACAACAACATAGAATACAAACAATAATAATTTTGGGAAATATTCCAATATAGGTTGCACTATACGGGGTATTCTAACATGACGTCCTTCAAACGCTTTGAGTACACACCCGTGGTAAAATATGAATATATTGCCAGTGCTGTTCCGATTGTACTCCCACGTCATATGCTTTTTTATGAATGAGATACCCGACGTCATAGAACAATGACGTTAGAATGTAAGCATTTTACGGGAAAATACACGCTTGTGAATCCGAAAATCATCACAATGAAACACACAAATGATGCTAAAATGTGGCAAAAGCCCTTTATTGTACATCATATAAGACATATAAATAAATTATCATTCAAATTCATCCAAAACTGTCTAAATACATATGTTTTAAATAGTTTAAACATGTCACTAATGCAGTTTGCTCCGTTCTTTTACGCTAGTTTATTAGTGCGTTTATTTATGGGAACGGCAAATATTTGTCTACACCTAGAGCGCTTCGATCCAAAAGAATTGCCGTATGTGTCCTATCAGAATCGAAATAATTCATGGGGGCTTGAATTTATCTAGATTTTACCACGGGTTGTCCCTTTATGCCGATATTTTACCCCTCGCTATCGCTCAGGGGTAAAATATTTGTCATAAAGGGCCAACCCGTGGTAAAATCACGATATATTCAAGCCCCCATGAATTATTTCTTAAATAATGGTATTCTTACCATATAGCGTGTTCCGCCTGGTTCTGGGGGTGTATGTTTTAGGGTTTCCCCAATCAATTCTTCAATATCTGATGTCCTTGCTGAGTAGCTTGAACATGTAGTTCTTCATGTAAGACTCTACAAAAATTGACATTGATAAAATTTGCATAGTGATATTAAATATAATTTAAAAATAAACCGTAGACTGTCAGGGAGCAACAATTTAACTTCAAGGAAGGTCATGGTTTTTGCTTGAGTCAGTGAAGTGCAAACAATTTTATTTAATTTTTCAACGATATCAATCAAATTATTTTTTTTAAGTCTAACACTATAAGGTATGGGTGGAATCTGGATTCAGAATATTTTTTGTCCTGTACTCGAACAGAATATTTTGTTTCATCAATTTGGAAATCTTAAGAAAAAACTCCATGTCTTCATTGTGACTGATATATCTTTTTAAACTCCACAAAGAACCGGTAAAAAAAAACCAAATTCACAGTATTGTCAGCGCCGGCAAAATAGCCATTACTTTTGAATTATGCTATAGCTATTTATAGCTCGCTTTTAATCGAGATATTATAATCATATCATATAATTACTGTTTCACCGGCAAATAAGCCACTGCCAAAATATAAAAAAAAAAATATAATTGAAAATTATGACCATAAATGTATGTTTTACATTTACAAATTTGCCATATATATGTTCCAGACCATTGAGTATTTGGACCGTACGAGTACGGTTCGGACCGTATATACGTATACTCGTACGGTCCGATCATACGCGTGCGGTCGGACCGTATGAGTATACGCGTATAATCCAGTACGAGCTGACCTAATGTTATTGGATCATATGGTTTACATTTAGACAACCATTATCACAATCTTTATTTTTAGTATTGCAAATTGTTATTACAATTAGATGGACGTATTTTTTTTGCGTTGAAATGTGTGCTGTTCATGCATGTTCATTTTTGTTTCTAAAATTGCTAAATAGTGTCCTCCCACATTATGTTTTCTTCCGATATCTTCAATTTCAGTGATCATATAATTCAATTAATGTATTACTGGTCGACATGTTAAGACATACAAGAAATTGACAGATTTATTAGCGCGAATTTTTTAAATAGTTAAAATATAAAGTTTTTATTTCAATTGCATTTGAACTTTTTTATATAAATTTGAGAGTTAAGTTATCTTGATCTGTTTATATATGCATTTGCATTAAACTTGAACAACTTCTTTATACATGTTATATTAGTTCTACCGTATGATTATTTTGAAAAAGTAAGCATACGGTCCAAAAACTTATAGATACGGTCTGGAACATATATTATATAATACAGATTAATCGTTGACTATTTATTCAGTCATTATATACATAATAATAATTAAAGGAGTAGTGGTATGATTTTTTTGTAAATTATATTGTCCCTTGCAAAAATAAATAATTATAAATAATAATTTATTTTATTGTATAGCAATATAATATGTCCCACAGAAAGTAACCAAAAGTTAGAGTGCAATAAATTCCAATATTGCACTAGTGCAATAAATCTTCAAATTCATGACGTCATCAACGTCAAAATCTTAGTATAAACCAGTTTTTACTTCCAAATATTATATTGCTATACAATAAAAGGGTTATAGCATGAATATTGGGGAATATTCATGCAATAACCCTATATTATTAAAGTGTCACATACTCGTCTACTGATGTTATAGATACAGATAATATTATATAATATACATTGCACAACAGTAAGATAAGACAAATACCCATCCTACATAGGCTTATGAGACACTATATACAAATATATACCTATTTAACAAATACAAATTGTAAAACATAGTAAAATGTCAAAAATGTTTAAAATTATCCGGATTTTTCAAATAATAATAAAAATTAAAATATGTAATTAAAAAAAACATAACCTTAATTTAAAAACAGAAATATAAATATAAAAAAGAAGATGTGGTATGAATGCCAATGAGACAACTCTCCACAAGAGACCAAAATGACACAGAAATTAAAAACTACAAAGTTGATTTTTGTAAAAAATCTTTTGTATTTATTCATACTAAATTTTTATCAGTTCTTTAGTTTATGAGTTCAATGCACAAGACTTTATATTGTAAATACACTTGAGTTATTTTCAAGGTATGCCATCACTGTGTCTGTGTATAAAGTTAACATGACATGGCAAATACATACCACTGATAGCTCGCTATCCTGACCTCAATTATAATCAAATTAGCTACCCGTGTGTAAGGTTTCTGCAGACGAAATTAGCAAAAGTTTTTTTTAAAAATAATTTTTAAAGCAAGAGTACAACAAAATTTAATTTCATATCTATCATGTCTCTCTTCTAAAATGGTTTTATGTATTACATCATGCACGTCTTGTAAAACCAGAATAGTGGTGCGATATGTATAAATTATCGGGTTTTCTACATGCTGATATCGTAAAAATATCAGCCCCGAGGCACAATGTGAACCTTTTTGACGAGCGGCTGATATTTTCCGACATATATACGAAGAAAACCTGCATTGTCACGATTCAGATAATTTCACCTCTCACATCATTTTGCACATTGTGACGTCGCTGGTAGTGATAATGCTTGGAACACAAAAATCATGCATGAAACACTAAATCCTGTATTTTGACATATATACCGGCCGCTCTAACTTTTGACAATCACTTTTCCATTGTGACGTCAGATGTTTTGTTTTATGACGTCAAAACTTTACGGGAACATCATTCTGTTCCTTTATAATAGAAACTTTATAAAAAGTAAGAAGAAAAAAACAACAGTTAAAGAATACAGATAAATGTACTTACGTTGGATCTAAGTGCAGTGGCTTGGTGAATGGCGTTTACTTTGAATATGACGTCACCACTTAAATAGCGTCACAACTAAAAGCCCTAACAACGGAACCAAAATCGGAAACGTTACGGTATTTCCGTATCTTTTTTTAACATGAATAAATTCGTACAGACTTCGTCCCTTTTCACAGGTAATGCCTGCCTCATATCAAATATTGTTCATTAGTTCTACCGATACAAACAAGACAAATTAAATCTAGTACATAATAAAAGAAGAAATTTTGCTATTGTAAATTTTAGGGATGTCGACAATTACGTTGCTACAACGTTTTAATTACGTGATTTATTTGATCGATGTACAGTACATATTGCAATTATTTTTTATTATTTTTTTTGTTATTACGATGTTTTATTGATGACAAAAACATGGTTCCTCTTTTATAATAGCGTAAAAATCAACTTAATACTTTATCGACCAAAAATATGACGACTTGCTATAACGTCACAGATACGTGACAGATGCGTCGCAATATGACATTGCAACAACGTAATATAAACGTTATTAAAAACAATAATAACGTTGTCCTGACGTCGGTTCTACGTCGTATCTGACGTGACGTAAAATTACATTCTCACAACGTTGCAACAACGTCGTACTAACGTAACGTCAGCCATGACCTTCCAGCGACCAATACATAACGTCGCAAGGACGTCATGTGTTTCCTGGGTGTAAGCATACAGGGTTAAAAAATCAAAAGTATGTAAGAATAAATTACAGAAATAGACCGATATTAAAACTAGTCCAAAAGTTATAGGTAGAATTTATGAGAATCCAAAAATAGTTTATACCACTACGCGATTGAATGATTTTGACGTTTGTGGTTCAACAGTTGGCTTATTGAAGAATAAACAAGTGAAACTGCGAGCTACTGCTCACTGATGATACCCCCGCCGCAAGTGGATAATATTAATAGTGTAAAAATATAGAGTGTTCAATAAACAGGAAGTTGTCAAGTGATGAATCTGAAAACGCATCACACGGTATAGCTGACTTATATAAATCCTGAAACCAAATTTCAGAAATCCTTGTATTGTAGTTCCTGAGAAAAATGTGACGAAAATTTTCAACTTGGCTATCATGTGTAAAATCATACAAGTGTTCGGTAAACAGGAAGTTGTCGAGTGATGAATCTGAAAACGCATCACACAGTATAGCTGACTTATATAAATCCTGAAACCAAATTTCAGAAATCCTTGTATTGTAGTTGCTGAGAAAAATGTGACGAAAATTTTCAACTTGGCTATCATGTGTAAAATCATACAAGTGTTCGGTAAACAGGAAGTTGTCAAGTGATGAATCTGAAAACGCATCACACGGTATGGCTAACATATATAAATGTTGATACCAAATTACAGAAAGGGTGGATGTGTAGTTCCTGAGAAAAATGTGACGAAAATTTTCAACTTGGCTATCATGTGTAAAATCATACAAGTGTTCGGTAAACAGGAAGTTGTCAAGTGATGAATCTGAAAACGCATCACACGGTATGGCTAACATATATAAATGTTGATACCAAATTACAGAAAGGGTGGATGTGTAGTTCCTGAGAAAAATGTGACGAAAGTTTCATGGGACGGACTGACTAATGGACGGACAGACAGAGGTAAAACAGTATACCCCCCCTTTTTTAAAGCGGGGGTATAATTAAACTACTTACGTCAACTATATATTTTCGTCCACAATTGTGCCACACCGGCAGCTACTCTGAAATTCAGGGACTCTGATCCACCAAAATGTTTGGCTTTGGGTGCTTTTGTTGCAATTATATGATTCAGTTACTCATTCGCCTGAGAGGTACCAATGTGTATTAGTCTATCCGATCTGTCTGCAAATCGTTTGAATAGCTCCAGTAAGTCATCTCGGAGCTGTTCTCCTGACATGTCGAACCCACCTGGCAAACCGTTATGTTTGTATGTCTCTGGATTTCTTAGAAACCAGCACCACTCTGATTTACAACTATCGTGATCACCGTATGCATGAGGGACAATTGCAAGCAAGCTTTGATTCAATTCTTTAGAGTGACCTTGGTTTTGAGAGATGGCATACGAGGCACATCTCACAAAGTAACTGATTGTACTTGTGCTTAACTCCTTATGGCCTTTCTTTATTTCATACAAAGAGTTTGAAAGGTTTTTCTTAATGAGATTTTTGTCAGACTGTTTGACTATATTTGGATCAACCGACTTATGAAGTCTTGATATAGTAGTTAAATCCTCATCCATGGTTATTGATTTCACTCTGTAATCCATTTCCATTAAATTAGAAACTAGATCTACTGCTATTGCCGATTCCATAGATCGTGCACTTCCAGCATAGTTCTTCCGACAGTCATGATTGTTTATCTGTAAAAAGGCACTTCCTGCAATCTGTTGATTTTACACCAAAGTCTACACATTTACCAGTATTTTCTCCAATCATTGTAGCATGCCCTGAAAAAAAGTAAACATCAAATTACCTTGCATAATAGTTTCACCACAGATTAATCATGATAGATTAAAACATTCACATACAATATAGCATATTTTGGAGATAAAGACTACATACAACCAAACTAAATGTATAGTCTAAGTAATGCAGGTTAGAAATAATACCGTAAACTACTATACATAATCAGTGTTTCTTCAGTGATTCTCGAGGTCAAAATATTTTCAAATACAAAGCTTAAGGTATGAATGGTTGTCACAGCATTCATTAAATCAAAGTACTGAAGTACTGAATATCGAATAACTTGGATAGTCACAAGTGAAGAATTTAAGAATTGAAAAAATAAATTTATTTTACTTACATTACATATAGTGTAAGTCATAAATTATATTCATCCCAAAACAATTGCAAGGCTATATCAAACATAGATTTTTTTTGTATGTCTCCATGTAGTCAAACACCATATCACTATATATATATATATATATTTTTTTGTTTTTAATATTAAACATATTTTATTAACAATCACCTGTTACATCAACCCTCAGTTGTCCAGGGAAGTATATATATATATTTTAATGTTTAAAAGTAATTTTCCATTTGCAAGGTAAACATTGTTGTTCATTTTCTCTTAGAAGCTACAAAAGAAGAACCAGTGAAGATAGGACCAGTATTTAATCACCAGAAGAGAACATATGGAATTTTTATTTTATTTTGTCAATATTTATGATCAGAAAATAAAAAGATTTAGAACAAGATTTTAGTATATGGAACAGATGGGAACTGCAATTACAACATCCATGTCTCCCTGTATAATGTGTGCACAGTGCCATCTTAAATCAATGATCTGCAATACATTTCAGAAACAAAATCTTACGTACCGACAGAAACACCAAATACTGTAGAACTCTCAATGAACTCAGACTATTTAGTTAGCCAGTGCCTATCAATTGAAAAGGGACAAAAGCGCGTCTAACCGATAACTAGACCAACACGTACTACCAGAGAACCAGCCTATTTGAAAGACTATGTGCGTTTAAGATATGACAATTTTATTTGTTTCAAGTGGTTTGTAGTCAATAATTTAGTTTCTTGTCGTTTTCATATTTTTTTAGTTATAAACCAGATTGTAAAGTTATTTATTTTACAATGAATAGTAAGATGCACACTTTACACACCTATAAATTTAATTACAGAACAGAAAGAGTAACGTGCAGATGAATTGTTTGCAAATGTCTTAAGACAAGTACTCACTAGTAATTCCTACCTAATTAGTTTAACTGTCTCAAATTATTACACTACTTGTTTACTCATTAAAAGGACTTTCACAAAATATATCAACAGAAACTAGAATAATAATAAAATCAGAGCCACAGGCATTTAAATGAAAATAAGAGACATTTATGACAACACTCTGTTATAATAAAGGTTGAAGGAATGGTATCTGAGTGGCAGAGAAGAGAGATGGTGAAGAAAGGTAAACAGAGAGAAAATTTAAAGGAAGGCAGATTTTATATTTTCTTTCCGAGTGATGACCAGCATGAAAACCATTTAACAGGAGAGGCAAGTAGATCAAAATCGACATATAAATCAAAGAAAGACTGTGCAAGATTTTTTTGTTTGTTTTTTAAGATTTCTTAACATGGGCCTTTATATTTTATTGTATATACTAATACATGTGGATGTATATGTTGTAAAGCGTTTAGGATATTTTTTATATCATAAAATGCACTGTTATAAATACTGTATACTAACATAATAAATAATAATTATGATTAGTTTTATTTACATGCAAGAAATTTCTTGGAATTCCTAAACGGAAGATTATATAGACAGAAAAAGAAATATACTTTACAACGAAATTATTTTCATTTACCTGCGTATAATATGACATAACTGGTGTCTTATTGAAATTATCGAGATTTTCTTCACCTCCCATTATGGCTAACCGTAGACCCAAAACCTCACAGATATTCTTGTAACATCCAAAGTATTTAAACAAGAGTTATCAACAATCGGAGGTTATAAACCCAGTTCGTCTGACCCATTTAAAGACAAGTCTCTGTGATTGCATATACAAGTGGTTATCGTTATAAGATAAATATTGATGTTCTTTACTTGAGACAAAGGATTCATGCATTAAATTCTGTTGATTTCAACACAGCCCTCTAACAAAGAGCTCATTATCATGAAATAGTTTTGATGTGATATGTAGAGGAGCAATCCCACCATTAATTAATATTTTTGCTATTTTATGTATATCGTATACATTCTTTTTAGGGAGCGACCATTTCTTTTCACAATAGTCCATAATCATGAAGTGCTCAAACAAATATATAACAATTCTACAGTTGCATGGTCTTGAATCTAGTAGAATATATCTCAGAACAAATTCATTCAGGATGACATTTATGAGGTTATTCACTCCACAAATAGCCATGACAGAGGTCCGCCATTTTGAAAATTCGTATCTGCCACAATGGTAAAATCACCCACTTCGGCCTCAATATTCTTTACTATTATTAGTATTGCAACTGTTTTTCGTACTTCCGATATTATCTATGAGTATAATTTGGAGGATTTTTAATATGAAAATGACCGAAAAAGCCTACAAAATGTTTATCATCGCAATCGTTTGGATGGTGTCAAGCTATATCCTGTCAACGCGTCCACCATTTTGTACTAGACTGGAATCATATGATCAAAAAGATCTTTAAAAATATCAACCAATCAGATTGCGTGTTACAAAAGACATTGGTTTCCGATGGAAAATAAAAAAATGGCGGCTATATCTTGATTCTGTCCCGTGAAATATAAATATGGGATAGATTAAAACAGATGATTGATATACAGGTCGCTTGTATCAATGTTAAAAAATATGAATAAAAGACAGATTTTAATGAAATAAATCATTTACCGTTTGCCTTTATTTTTCAAAAATAGTTGTTCACAGGTTAAAATCTATCACCACCACCAAGAAATCTAACATCCAAAAGTGAATACTCCAACGTATATACATATGTACAAATCTTCATAGAAAGTGAAATAAAAAGAAACATACATTAATTTTAACTGAATAATTGGGCCAATAATTGACACCAAAAAATCGGAAATATTATCAATTCTGTTTTGTTCAATCTTTATCAACTCGCCTAACGTCTGTTGTTTCTATGAATATAATGACGAATAGTACCGTCTAGATATTCATATCTATTGCTTGTCACATTGTAGGCATACAGTTTGTACATATCAACAAGACGGAAGAAAGCTGTGAAATGTCTTATTCCACTGTTATCTCGACATAATCCCATTAATTTAACCCAATCTAAAAACATCTCTGGGTTTAATCCATTCACATATGCAAATGCAGCAAGCAAAATTCTTTCCCAATGTTTCAAGTTCTTTTTCCAAAATAATTTTCTAATGTTGTAAGGCCATAATCTTGCTGGCCCAACTACATCCTGCAAATCTCTCCATAATTCATAAATTGCCTCGTTTCTAGACATCTTGGGATAAATCAACCACTATAAGGCGATTACTATTTATATTAAGATAAAATTGAATAGTACTCACCCCACTATAACACAAAGTCGTCGTCATCTGACCACAGGAAGGCATTCTTTCCGTAGGGGTTTGACATCTTTTTTCCTTTTCTTTTTCCTTTGCCAACTGAGGATTCTGCAGTTGTTGGTGTGTTCTTTAACTTTTTTATAGGTTTGAAATTGTCTGGAAAGAAAAGTTTTGTTAAGTTTTCATCATCAGTGTCGCCGGTCTCATGAGACAGGTCAATAACATTACTACCTAAGGTGCTTATAGAAACTGAATCACAGGTTGCATCAATTGGTACCCTTCTTTTTCTTCTAGTGACATTTATTGGAGTAGCTTCGCCAGCTTGGAGTAAACATGGACCTGGCTGTGAATCATTTTCTACAGGTGTCACTTCAACTGAAGGTTCAACCAATTCATCTTCCGTGTTCCGGAACAATGGTTATGTTGTGGGCCTTCTCGTCTTCCTTTGTTGGTGGTGTCCATGTCTTGAAAACTGGTTTCTGATAATTGAACCTTGGTGGACCATCCAAGGTGTAGACGGAATTAACCAAGTCGAAGAAAGACTGGTACAGGTCACTCCGGTAATGGTGATTTCTCCATATGATTTCACATAAGTGCTGTTCAAACATTTTAGTGTTTGTCCCATTCATTGCCCTAAAATGGTCCTTTGCGATCTTCCATGCACCTTCTATCCTGTTCGTACAACAGTACACTTCTTCTCCCGTCTGGGTACTCACATATTTCTGCTTAAAAGATGTCTTATGAACAACGCTGAAATGTTCATATCCAATATCATTCAATGTGTTATAAGCAGCCCATGAATCTGAAAAACTTCTTGACCCTGGTTTGACATGTTTTTGAATGAGAGGTACTAAAGTATTTGCTGAGCGGTCATCTACTGGGTATAATACTATTCTGTTGGTCGAACGTTCTACAATACCAAATATCCAAATTCTTAAACCACTGGGGTTCCCCCTATGATATTTGACCTTTCTCCCGAACAAACTTTCGTCCAGTTCAACTTCTCCCTCGAATTCTGTGTAGTCGTATATTGTGGATACGTACTGACAAAATAGTTCCCTAATATAACTAGCCCAATATACTGAGGTGTTTTTATAATCCATATTGGCACTCTTGGAACATTGTAACAACGTGTGGCATTCTAGGTAGTATTTAATGAAAACTATGATGTCTCTAATGTTAAATGAGGAACCTTCAAAAAAAGAATACTTTCGCATCCCATACTCATGGCCCTTCTTGCAGCGAAATGTAAACCCATCTGCTTTGCTTGAGCGTTTGTACAGTGAACAAACATCCATACAAGTTGGGTATATTAGGTCATCGACCAGCAAGTTATGGTCACGTAACCATTGAAAAACAACTGAATTATCTTGTCTAAATAAGTTTGTAAATGTCCAAATGTTACGGAAATCTTTAAACTGAATATCTAATGGGTCACTCTTGCATATATCAAAACAGCCCTCCCCATGTTTCTTACGACGTTTCTCTTGTTGGTTCATTTTGCTAATGATTTAATTTCGATTAATGACAATTCATTTATATGACAAATTTACCTAATAGTATTCAAATTCCATGGATATGTGTTCACGGAATAAAACGCATCTTAATTACACATTCAACTTTTCTTTACTTAAACATGCATTTTATTCCGTACGATATCAGTTCATCTATATTTTTACCTGATAACAAAGATTTAAAAAGTAATTAGTACTTACCGTAAACACCCTTTAATACTGACAAAGTCAGATAGTCATTTAACCATAACAATTACTTATTATATACATGATATACTAAATCTTATAAAGTTACGGTACAGTTTATTCTGTCCCTTGTGAAAATGCATTGTATTATATGTTCACCCCCAAAAATTTCTATACCCCTTTTTATATATACTCTCCCCAAAGGAAAACCCTTTCATCGCGCAAATAAATGACTTAATATGTTGTATTCATATTTAACTATACAAAAATAATGATTTTACTGATCTAATATATAGTCTTGAATCTGTCCCGTAATTATTAAAGAATGCATTAAAAGGAATAAAGCATCATTCTTAATTTATTAAAGAACGCACTCTTATATATAGTCTTGAATCTGTCCCGTAAATATTATGGAATGCACTCTTATATATAGTCTTGAATCTGTCCCGTAATTATTAAAGAATGCATTAAAAGGAATAAAGCATCATTCTTAATTTATTAAAGAACGCACTCTTATATATAGTCTTGAATCTGTCCCGTAATTATTAAAGAATGCATTATACGGAATAAAGCATCAATCTTAATTAATTAAGGAACGCACTCTTATATATAGACTTGAATCTGTCCCGTATATTTGAAAGAATGTTCGTTATATATATAGTCTTGAATCTGTCCCGTAAGAATGAAAGAATGTTCGTAAACAATGCATTATACGGAAAAAAGCATACTTGTATTAATTATGTATCAGAAATATTTTTTACGGGATAGAATGAAGACTATATAATATAACTTTTTTAAATCCTTTTCTATTTTCAATTTGGAATCTTTCCTTTATTCATTTTTATTTTCAACCAATCAGAAGTGATGCTTTTTCATTAGCTTTAAAGGGGCACTAGCTACGAAATATACAAAAAATAAAAAAAATAAAAATGTATGGTTTGTTTAATCAATAACGAAAGTGAAATAGCGAAATAATATATCACTTTTAGTTCAATTTTGTCATTATAAGCTAAAATATTCAGAATCGTATAGATTTTTCCATGTAATGCCATTAAAAAAGTAGGCCAGCTATAATCCCTTCTTTTCTTTTCATAATTTTGTTACATATAATTTAAAAAACGTATTGAAAAGCTAAAAAAAAATTGCAATGTTTTCATTGTTTTGAAAGATATAAGATGAAACTGCTAAATGTATGAAAAATAAAACGATAATCATTTCCAGCTAAAGTTTCACTAGCTTATATCTAGAAAACAAGCACACAGACTCTTGTTTTTTTTTTCTTCGTTTTCCGTTCCTTCGTTTATAGACTATCCATTTATTTCGGTCTTGTAAAATGCATTATTTTGAAATGTGGGAGAGAACATTCTTAAAGCAACTCGAAATCACTATAGTTTTTTTTTTTTCATTTTAGGAAATAAATTTAATGCAACTTAACTTATTGAGGAGCACCTCTCTCTCCTCAATAAGTTTTCTTCTAGTTGGTTTTGTTCTTTGTTTCCTGTTTTGATTGTTCTGACTGTGCTGGTTAATCGTGTAGTTCAAATTTAACATTCATGAAGAGCATTAATTACATTGTTTGAACTTGATTAAAAGTTTTTGAAAAACTTTTTGCCAAGATTTATTAGTTAACTTTGGAGCTGGGGATCGACGTCTGATCCGAAGCTGTTGCGTATGGCGCATTAGAGGCAAATATCCAAATGTTATTCCATATTTTAATAAAAATTGCAAGATCTTTTGTAAAATCTTATAAAAAAATTAAAACCTATTGAGGACTGTTCAAGCAAATCTTACCAGGGACAATGAAAAGGGGAAATAAAATAAATAAGAAGTTGCATGATATAAATTGCATCTTGGTAAAATGATACAGTATCTATTGACAGTTTCCGTACATTTAATCATTGCTTGCCACTCGGTATATTGAAAACATGATGTATGTAAAGAAGTAAACGGACAATAAGTTACAGGACATAAAGTCACCAAAATAGGTAGGACATTCAAGATGATTTGTAAAGTCACACTAAATGATTTTGTCGTTATACGTGTAGCAGACAGAGTTATTAGTTAATTTTTAGCTCCCTTTTGTTAAACTCCAAATTTCATATTTTATGTATTTCATTGTTAATTAATTTACATGAAGCTTATTAAGGATATATTTGTTAAATTACATAGCTTTTGCTATTTTAATTAATTGGTTCAAGATATTTATTTATATTGTAAAGTTTAATATTTGCATCGTCGCAAAACCTTTGATTACCTTCTGCGAAAGACTTATATATTTTAGATAATTGATTTGAAATTATTATGTTGAATTCTCTGAGGACTGACATTCAGTCCAACCAAGGAAGTTAGTGCATTTGCTACATGCCTCCATAGTATGGTAATTTGAAATCATATTGAATGCTCCATTTCTACACATTTGGCTTTACATAATAAAAGTTGTACTTTGTTGATTAAATTATATTGTTTTCAGTTTTGGTTTTCATTTACTTATATATATTATAGCGCATCACTTTTTGCATCAGTCGTTTTCCGCACACATCAGTTTACAGACTAGAATTAGCTGTGGTCCGCATCCCCGAATCTTAGGCAGAATTGTTCCTGCTACATATGTATCAAACTAATCTAGCCTAACTTATCTTTAAGGAATCGCATTGTCCTCACAATTTGAATACATTCCTTTTATTTACTGTTCAGTTCATTATATTTCAGATATTTGTGAGGTTTTCATAGATAAAATGGAATCGTTTAAATTTATTTCACCTCGCACTTGTAAAATACCAGCTAACGTTCATACGTAAAGTGACTAAATGATTTGTATTCACCTGAAATACAATACGTCGCAGGAAAGGGTGAATATGTATTAACTTTATTTGTAGTCGTTAATAATAGCGATTGTTGCTGCAGATCAATTGTTTAACATCCTTTTCATATTGTATGAAGTAAAGCGACGGCATAAAATTTCAATAAAATTTTAAATTATTTCTTTATAGGTTTAGTAGCATGTGGTTACAACGACAAAATTATTCTCAACTTACCTGTGAGTGACAAATGTGTGAGCCGAAATTTCTTCCTGTGACAAAAGTTCCAGTGGAACTAATTTCACAGGAAACATGTTCTGTGAGAACTTTCCCCGAACCCGAAGGGTGATTGGGGTATAGAAATATGGTCACCTTGTCTTCTCCCGACCGACATTTAAACGGTTGCCGAAGTGGGGTGTCCGTTTGACTGTGCTGGATGTATCAAGTTCGCAGATACGTCCGGTCTGAAGGGGGAAGTTAAATCCGATGTCTCGTGTAAAGAGAGTGGCCTGTTGCAAGGCAAAATTTCTGTCCCTATCCAATATACCCTCATTTTCCAGTGGCAGTCCAAATTTCCCCGACCATCATCTTGATGGCCTCTATTACAACTACCTACCTATTGTTTTTATTGTTAACCTGTTCTCGTCCTGAATATGCATGAAATACTTGCCACTGGACGTTAAGCAACCACCAATCAATTATTCAAATGTTCCTGACCATTTTCCCAGGTGGCCTCTTTTGTATTAACCTACCTATTGTATTTATTGTGAACTTGTTCTCGTCCTGAATATGCATGAGCTATGTGCCACTGGACGGTAAGCAACCAACAATCAATCAATCAAATTTTCCCGACCACCTCGACTGGCCTTGTTTAAAAAACCTACCTACTGTACATATTGCAATAAAATTGAGAATGGAAATGGGGAATGTGTCAAAGAGACAACAACACGACCAAATAAAAAAAAACAGCAGAAGGTCATCAAAAGGTCTTCAATGTAGCCAGAAATTCCCGCACCCGGAGGCGTCCTTCAGCTGGCCCCTCAACAAATATATACTAGTTCAGTGATAATGAACGCCATACTCCAAATTGTACACAAGAAACTAAAATTAAAATAATACAAGACTAACAGAGGCTCCTGACTTGGGACAGGCGCAAAAATGCAGCAGGGTTAAACATGTTTGTGAGATACATGTATTTGACCTGCACATTCATGACATATTTGCCACTGGAAAATAAGCAAGCAAAAATACATTAACCCTTGTAGATGTATATATCTTAAAAGAGGGACGAAAGATACCAAAGGGACAGTCAAATTCATAAATCCAAAACAAACTGACAACGTCATGGCTAAAAATGAAAAGACAAACAGCAAAACAATAGTACACATGACACGACATAGAAAACTAAAGAATAAACAACACGAACCCCAACTTGGATCAGTGCGTCCAGTCGTTATTAGTTTATGTATGTAAAATATCAGATCTACTTGACTACGAACTTGCGATGACATCATTTCTCGTCCGTATGGAGTTATGCACTATGATTTAGTTAGAAAAAACAACAAAAAATAGAAGTTCTGAATCTGGCATGCTTGAATCATCCAACTACACACATTTATAAACACTTCAACCTTGTGTTACATAAATGCGTAGTATTTGCCGTTAAACATTTCATATACATCAACTCGTTTTGATCTAAGGTGGGTTTGTGCCTTTTGTATTTCTGATCTATTGATCATCTGGTTCATTTAAATTAACACCAACAACAAGTCTTAAAGTGGCATGACCATCTCTGGAGAAATATCCAAATCTGCAAGACTTTTGGAATTTGTGAGGAGGGCAACAGTTTCTCCAACATCTACTTCTGTAGATAATTCCCTTTCTGCTAAACTTTCCAACTGAATATTTGGTTCTTGAATATCTGATTGTCCCTTTTGTGTTGTACTGGTAATTTTTTCTGTTTTTTTTGTTGTTGCTCTAACTCTACTTTCTAATCTTTTGTTGACTATAATTATATCTATCTGGTCAACAACATCAGCAATCTTTCGGAATTGACCTATAGCCTCATTTTCCAGTGACAGTCCAAATTTCCCCGACCATCATCCGGGATGGCCTATATTATATCAACTAACCTATTGTATTTATTGTGAACTTGTTCTCGTCCTGAATATGCATGAAATATTGCCACTGGACGTTAAGCAACCAACAATCAATCAATCGAAATTGACCTTTACTGTAATCATTTCGATACCACTGCTCGTGGAGATTTATTTCCCCGAGGGTATCACAAGCCCAGTAGTCAGCACTGTTGTGCTTAAATGATCATTGATATGGTTATGTTTACTTAATTTTGAATATTTGAAATACTATGGCTTGTCTACCTCGGGCATTGATTACGTTAGCTGTATTTGGCAAAACATTTAGGAATTTTGATCCTCAAATGCTCTGCAACTTCGTACGTTATTTGGCCTTTTTCAACTCTTTTGAATTCGAGCGTCACTGATGAGTCTTTTGTAGACGAAACTCACGTCTTGCGTATACATTAATGCTCGGATTTGACCAGAACTTGTCAAACGAGTATGGAAAACAGACTTCTGCAGAGGAACTTCTAAAGCTATGCAGGAAGGAATTAGAAAACATTGGTCAGAACCACAACACTAGACAATTGTCCGGCCAAAATTTCGAAGTTATGGCACAAGAAATTGTGTCATATATATGGTTTCATTACAACTTAGCGATACCTGCACAACATATACATAATCATTGTGTTTAGCAAAGTCAACGGAGGATGTGCTGATACAGCTAAGAACATTGTTTGAACGCTTTGATGCAAGAGAGTAGAAATACCAGCCGAGTTGTGTACTTAAAAACAAGGCCATTTGAAGCAACTGAGCGCTTACACTGAAGAGTAAAGATTCAACTCTTTAGAGACTAAAGTCTAAGTACATTTTCACAGTCAGCTTATCAAAGAACCCAAAATCATTCATTTATGGATAATATGAAAGTTAGTTTGATTATGGACTATTTTGACCTAACAGCTAAATTTCTGTCCCTATGCAATATACCCTCATTTCCCGACCTTGATCTCCCGCGGACCTCCTTATTACAAAACCGATCTATTGTGTTTATTGTTAATTTATTTTTGACCTGATATACATGAAATATTTTGCCTACAACCAATCAATCAATTTTGTATATATTGTATATGATTTTTTTTATTCAGCAAAAAAGAGGTAAAAAGACAGTCATTAACAAAGGATAGATAAAATGACAAAAAGATAATAAGGTAAGTTGCTTTTTTATTGTATTTTTTTCTCATTTTTTTACAAACCAAAAATCAAGATTTAATGTCATAACGTAGTATATTTATTAAACATATGAAACTAACGAGATATAACCTTAATCATTATTACAAAAAATGGGGTAGGATACTTTAAGATTAAACAAAAAAAACCTCTCTGGCTGATAATCAATGATTATCTTTGATCGCTGTTAGAGTGTAACAGTAAGAAAAATAGAGAAAAAAGCATTAAAAGGAAAAGTTGTTGTAACCATCAACGATACAGATACAAACAACTACATTGTTTTTAGGAAAAAAATATCGAGTTATCTCTCTTTATACATAGTCTCAATTATATATAACACTTTACGGTAAAAATCATTTTTGGATAGAGGTGTTATTTCTTCAATATGCGTTTTCTGTCTTAAATTAATAGACAATGCTATAACTGTTTTGTTGGATCAGTGTTTGTTTTATATATGTCTGCTTTGTTTTTTTTATTTTTATATTTGTTTTTCAGAGAATAAATGGATAGACATACAGAAAGGATTAGACCGATGTGTTGGGGGGGGGGGGGGGGGGGGGGGGGGGGGGAATGCTCCCTGAAAAAAACAGTTACAAGTAGTGATAAGGAAAATGGAGGGAAACCATACTAATACTGTTCACATCTTGCAGGGTATGATAATCCAGTTGGAGAAAGAAAAGCCAAGAAGGCAGAACATTATAACATTATGAATAAAGTATTTGTATTGGTTTTTTTTTAATAACAAATTCAGTACCAGAAATGTATTGCTTAAAGAATACATTACGTTAATTTCAATAAGTCATTTGCTCATACTGGAAAATATCAAACGTAAACAACAACTAGACAGATTAAAAAAGCATACTTATATAATAATATTATAGTTTAGTCGCTACAAGATTTTATTTGTTTTCTTAAATATAACCCACAATTATTTATACTTCTTAGTATATAAGGATTGGCCAACTTCAGGTGTTGAATCATTTAAAAGGAGTGGGTTACACATATGTTTAAACACATGTAGTATATTTAAGGAGTGGTTGCATAAGTGTTAAAAGACACCTGTTTATATGATTTTAACGTGTGCTTTTACACTGGTTTCTGACAGTGCATTTAGGAGTGGTTTGCTAAGGTTTCAGGACATCTGTTTTAACTTGTGCTTCTTGAAAAAAATTACAACGCGTTCCTTTAAAGGATTGGGTTTGTCATATGCTTAGGCACCTGTTTCTGATAAAACGTATATAGGAGGGAGTTCACACAGGTGTTGGCACATCTGTTAATGTAGCTAATGCTTTTAAGTGTAAATCTATAAGGAGTGACAGTTATTCAAAACAAGGTGAGGAGGATCGCATTGCATCAGTGTATTATTAGAGTGTTTAAAGGTGAACATATATAAAGTGCTTAGACTTAAACCTCAAAATATTTATAACCCCTTTTATTCAAAAAAGAAAAAAACTTTGAGACCAATATTTTATAACTCCCTCATATTTATGGCCCCATTTGAAAGGAGGGGTTATAATTATGCACCCACACTCAAGGGGCTTTGGGTGTTCAGTGATACTACACTACTTATGTAGGCGTACGAAAAATGAAAAGAGCCTGTTGAGATTATGCCAACAAGAATACAAGTGAAAAGACAAAGTAATATAATATTTCGAAAGAATTATACAAATAATATTAATGACCATTCAGGGCAAAATTGGCAGAAGTGCAGTGTTTATTCCCTACCCAACATCAGCCCGGTAGTTATCCTGTATTTGAGGGTGATGCTAAGTGTGCTTCGGTACCTGAGCCCAGCACACAGAGCCTGCGTCGCTCTAGATGAGTACCAGGGAAATAACGGTCCATCATATGACCTATGTCAGGCAAACTCCAGATTCTGCCAGGTGGCAGAACCCGTCGTGGCTCAGTCCACAACCAGTGTGCCAGTGCAGGAGACTACCATTCGTCATGCTCTAGCTCTGTAGAGGTCACATCAGTAACCCAAACAGTGCAGTCAATACCCTAGAAGGAAGAAGAAAAGAGGGTCACTCCACAAGTGGAGGAGCCAGTGGCAACCAACCCAAGCGAATCATTGGTGGTTCTAGTGTTCCACAACACTAGAAAGTTAGTAGCAGTGACGTATGTTGCTCAGGCTAGGGACTTGTTTGACCTGGAAGACCAGGAGGTTGTGCTGAGCTGACAAGATCTGTGAGAAAGGAGTTGCTGCCAGCCATTTCCGATGTTTATGATGTACACACTTTCATCACATTCATGAAGTTATAATAATAGTTAAATGTGTTGAACAGAATTAAACTTGACAATTTAACAGTTGATTTTGTTGATGTCATCATGAAGAATTATGGAGTTCCAGAACAAAAGGTTACTGAAAAAGCAGCAAACTATTTGTAATGTTTGTAATTGGATTTTGATGTTAAATAATTGTTTTTAAATATTCTAAATGGTGACTTCAATCTCCCAAAGGTATAATAATACCACCCAACCGTTAACAAGAACAAATTTTGTCACATACAACAGATACATGTATACCAATACCACCCAACCGTTAACAAGGACAAATGTTATCACATAGAACAGATACTCGGTATCCGTTAACAAGGACAATTTTTGTCACATACAACAGATACATGTAAACCAATACCACCCAACCGTTAACATGGACAAATGTTATCACATACAACTGATACTCGGTATCCGTTAACAAGGACAATTTTTGTCACATAGAACAGATACATGTATACTAATACCACCCAACTGTTTCAAGGACAATTTGCTACATATGTTTTTACATTTTACAGAATGTTGCAGAGGAAGCCAACATCATTTAGACAGTTAAGGTAACTTATGTTAACAGATGATTTATATGTATATGCCGCCCCTCCCCCTATATGTTGACAGTGGCCCTTGTTCATACACATGCGTTTCTGTTAATTAATTTAGTTTGCCTCAACCAAATGTTTTGAAACGTATATATAATGCTAAGTTCCTTAAAACACAGATGAAGTTCGATACACTTTTGAATCAATTTGTGCCTAAATTATGTTCATCTCATAGTTTTAAGTGGTTATGATGTTTAAGTCTAATGTTATGAAACTTCTAAACATTATGAATTGTATGCTTATTTTTATATGTTAAGTTTATGATCATGTAAAAGTCACTTACATGCACTGTAAATTTATAAATGAAAATACATCAATGAATATGTTTTGTTTATTTTTTATCTACTAAATATAGGATATTTAATCAAAGAGCCTGAAGAGGAGAGTAGAGAGACAATACAAACTTATTTTGAACAGAAGAACTATATCAACGTATTAAACTTTGTTTTATGTTAAGCATTAAGTGATTAACTTAAAAAAATCAAAGCACCAAAGGCGCTGTAGGCACTTAAGTAAAAAAAGGAGAGGCAAACTTGGCAGAAGTTAATACGAATATTGTTGAAAAATTGGTGAAAATATTATCTCGGCTATTTCTCAAGTATTGAATAATGTTTGTACCCTAAAGTGTTCACTATCCAATCCTGCCACTTTCAAAAGTTATGTCCAATTATTTTTTTTAATATTTAATATCTGCGATTATGCACATACTGTACACTGTCACATGTAAGGAAAGAGTTAAAATTGTGCCTGTCCATATTGAGGACCCAGTAATTTGGTAATTGTTGCTGTATATCATATCCATTTTTCATAATTGTTTTGTACATAAATCAGGCTGCTGTAGTTTTATTGTTTTATATTTGTAATTTTCTGGTCTTTTAAAGCTTACTATGCAGTATACATGTAGGTTTTGCTAATAGTTACAAGCTGCATGGAGGATTATTCTTATCAGATTAATAATTTCAATAACGGGGTCCAGCAGTGGTTTGTGGTTTAATTCAACTATATTCTAAAGTATGAATATGCCATATTAGCAGTTTTAGTTGCATCAGTTGGTGCACCTACATTGTATGCACAATCATCAAATCATAGCTGAAACTATCTTAAGTGGTGTAATTTTCTTGTAAGTTATAAAACAATAAATGCTGATGTTGTTATAATGGCCTAGCAATGATACAACATTTTTTGAAGCCTGTATGGTTGCCTAACTATAATTGCTTACTTTCTTCATTTATTTTGGTGGATATATATATAGTTGTCTCATTATGATGCATTGGCTATCATTCCACATATTCTTATCTTTATAATAATTGTACATGTCTTATCTATAATCAGCTTTTAATCACTGGCGTCAACGTGATGATCGTAACTGCAATTACGATCATCCCAATATGGCGGGCACAAATAAAGGGATTTTTAGAAGGTTGTTTTTTCCACTTTAACAGCTTATTTTCAGATTTGTTCTATATCAAGAAAAGTCTTTATAAGCACTGCCATTGAATGTGTTTTTCATAAATTATAGAAAATCAACCAGAAGAACGAAAATCGAGATTCAAAAAATCACGATGATGATCGTAACTTCGGCTATAGATGATCGTAACTTTGATCTGTTTTTATGAAAAGATGATCGTAAATCAAAATTTACGAATGTTTTTTTTTCACTAAATGAACACCCTATTTAGCAGTCACGATAAAAAAATAGATATTATTTTAAAATTAAACAAAGAATAAATATAACCGCTATTTTAAAAAGAAATGACATAAGGGGGATTAGCAGACTCGTATGCAAATGTCCTCAATATTATTTTCTTATGAATGATTTAGTTAACATTCAAAATAGATTTACGTTGATATGAAGTTGATATAAATATCATTCTCATGATACAGTTTAAGAATACAGGCCAAAACTTTCACTGAATAAAGTAAAAGAGGACATGAAGTTACATTATTTTGATGACTTTCTATCGGTTTTAAATTGTTGCCTGGTCTTGTTTTTTTTTAATCAAACTATGACTATTAAATATTGGCGGACTTCGAGTGAGGGTCAAGGTGCTCGCATCACCTTTTTGTGGGGGAAGTTTGGTTGATTGTAAAGGGAATCAATGCAGCATGACTGTAGTGGGCCAACTCTTAGGCAGCCAGTCCCCAATCCCTTTATAAAAATCTCTTGATACGCCACTGAACGACTGTTGCCTATATTTACAATGGGTTGGCTATTTAGGTAAAGTAGGAAAAGTTGAAATAGATGGTATACACGTTCATATTAGATTTTTCAAGCTACAAATTCTTACATATATACGGTATATGACATGTATTATTGAAGTAAGTCGAAGAAGTTGTGTTAAGCTAAACATATCAATAAGGGATCTACCATTTGATTTTTATAAGAGGGATGAAATTTGGAAAAAGGCAAGAGATTTGAGTAAAAAAAAGGCCGGATGAACATCTTGGCCAAACAAAAAGGCAGGATGACAATTTGTGTAAAAGAAAATCGGGATGAAAAAAGCAGGACCAAATAGAGTAAAAATAAAAACGCAGAATAGAGATTTCAACATAATAAATGCAGGATAAAACTATTCATCCTCCCCCAATTAAAAATAAATAGTAGCGTCCTTTATTGACGGTTTCATTGGGTTTTTTTCATTTAACAGATATGATTACACTTCTTAATGCTTTATTTTTTCAACCTCTCCTTTAAAAATTGTCAATCTGTTAATAAAAGAAACTATAAAGTCTGAATTCCCCAAGAATACCAGATCCTCGAAAGGTACTATAGTATTGTCCCTACAACGTGTAGGGGGAAAATGAAAAAAATCTTCTATTTTAACAAACTGGTCATTAATTTAAAATGTCCAATACCTTATTTATATAAAACATATGAAATCAATATAAAGTTGTTAACCCCCAAAGCATTTTAATATTGAACTAGATAAAAAATACTAACCAAATCTCGCGAAGTCATAACCATTTGTCCACTAACCAATAGGACGTTACTCCACCCCCATCCCCTCCAGTGATCGTTCCTCATTATTATTACAATATCAGCTGATAACGTACATTTTTTTCGCATACTAGAAAGCTTTATTTTCCCTTATTTATCAGAAAATGCTTCGTTGGAACAGACAGTTACGATCATCTTAAGTACAAGTTACGATCATCGGTGATAAAAATAAATAGAAGTTACGATCATCATCGTGATTTTTTGTATCTCGATTTACATTCTTCTAGTTGTCTTTCCATCCTGTCCGAAAAAATATTTCAATGGCAATGCTTATAAAGATGTTTATTGACATAATACAAATATGAAAATAAGCTGTTAAAGTGGAGAAATCAACCTTCTAAAATTTCCCTGTATTTGCGTTCGCCATATTGGGATGATCGTAACTGCAGTTACGATCATCACGTTGACACCAGTGTTTAATACAGAGACATGTTTTGCCTATTTGTTATTTTGATAATACAAATAATACAATTAAAATAGAAATGCATTAACATGTAAAATATATTCAAAGACAATGATCCATGACTGATTGTACAGGGCTGAACAATCCCTATGGAAATAAGATGTGCCAACACTTATACAACTGCTTACCAAATAACATTGACTTTTCATAAGTTGTCCCCTTTAAACAAACCCTAACACATAGATTACTGGTATCTTATAATTATAGTCAAAGTCAATAGATCATGCATATGACCGAGGGGTAAGGACCAAATATCCTCTATGGAACTGAAATGTACTAATGCTTCTTCACCTACATGGCAATCATCATTGACTTACGACGATTGGTTTCCTTCATAGTAAAATAATCAAAAGCTTTATGAAATTTCAAAGTAACGTAAGTTTCCAAGTAAAAAGAGAATAATTTAGGGGGCAGGGTCAAATATCCTCAATAGAAATTGAAAGTGACAAAGTTTATACAACTGCACACCAAATATCATTGACCATTCACTAGTGGTTCCTCAATAACTGACCTTATCAAAAACTAATACATGTAAACTAAGTTTCAGAGTCAATTGACTATGACAAAGAGGGTGGGGCTAAATATTCTGGTAATCAGGTAATGAGATATACCTATGCTAACACAACTGCGTACCAAATATCATTGACCTCCCATAAACTAGACATAATCACACAATCACAAACTACATTTTTGTAATACATTGTTGATGCTGACCATGCTGACAAAACAACACAACTATATATACATGTATGCCTCTCTTTTTGACTCTCATCTTTGGCAAGACAAAAATTCCAACAAATTAAATACAAATATTTTGTCCATCTTTTTTGAATATTTCTTTATTTTTAATTTCTTAAATAAATCAATGCTGCATTTACACATAATTCGATATCAATTTGAAACGTTTAACATGTTTAATGTCTACTTCAATACGCGTCAAAATCACTTCACTGTCCAAATGAGCTTAATTTTTAACTCAATTAATAATAATCATTTCTTGTAACTGCTGGCAAGTTTATAAATAATTCCTGTCAGAAAGCTGAATCAAAACTTGTTGTATTAGTTAACATGATTACACCTGGCAAAAACAATCTTCAAAATTGATCATGTATGTAGATGTACATGTAGGTATATGTAAATATTTTCATAACATCGTACATGTAGTAGTCTAGAGTTTCATTGTTGTTGTGGAACTATAGGCATGAATAGACAATCCAGTTGCTACAGAGAATCATGTATTGTACATATACATGTACATGTATGCCTTGCCTCTTCTTGTATTAGCCATTGCAAAAGATTGGAATCAAGCTGAAATAAAAACAAATACAAATAGGTATAATATTCATTATTGCTTTAAAATTTTCACATATATACAATGTAGCATAAAGGCTTCATGTCACGTCCACTTGTATTTTTGTCCATCTAATGAGTTACATAGCCAGAAATTAGTAGTGGTTTTGCTAATTAATATTCATAATATGTAAATGAGAAATGTACCACGTGATAGTACTTTGAACTGGACTGGCTTGATAGGCTTGATATCATTAAAATCTTTAAAACACAGATATTATAAGTTGCCCGTCACAGAGTCCTTATTTACAATCACTTTGATATTTCCGTGAAGTTGTCAGGCGGTCAAAATCAAAACAATGAACGCGAATTTAGTGAATTTTTCGTGCTTTCGTGAGTTTATTCTTCTTGAAATAGTGACATTTTAATTTTACGTGGGAACCTAGAGTTCAACGACTACACATACAAGGTTTGGACTTGCTTATTCTTTGGAAATTCAAGTTTCATATTTCACCCCGGCAACCTGTTTTTGTAATGACCTTGTAAGCCAATTTTCAACACGAAGTTTGCAAATTTGACGTTTCAGCCATTTTAGCTTGTATTTTACACTGCAATGTTAAAAGCCTCTCGCTTCGATTTTTAAAATAGCTCAGGAACCTGTATTTTTGCAACAACAGTCATTATGTTTCGTTTAAATGGTGTATATTCATTTTCTGCCCCGGCAACCTGTCTATCACTTAAATTAAAATTAAAACATACATTTTTTCAAAATTCCCTAACATTTTAATGTAATTTCCGTGATCCGTATCCGATTTCTTTAGTCTAATATTCAAATAAGCAAAGTGGCGTTGATTTCTGGATATGAACCTTTTTCAACTGATTTTTATAGTTCGTTCTCATGTTGTACTGTTATACCACTGTCCCAGGTTAGGGGAGGGTTGGCATCCCGCTAACATGTTCAACCCCGCCACATTATTTACGTTTGTGCCTGTCCCAAGTCAGGAGCCTGTAATTCAGTAGTAATCGTTTGTTTATGTGTTACATATTTGTTTTTCGTTCATTTTTTTTATATAAATAAGGCCGTTAGTTTTCTCGTTTGAATTGTTTTACATTGTCTTAATGGGGCCTTTTATATGGGGTATGGGCTTTGCTCATTGTCGAAGGCTGCACTGTGACCTATAGTTGTTAATGTCTGTGTCATTGTGGTCTCTTGTGGACAATTGTCTCATTGGCAATCATACCACATCTTCTTTTTTATATATTCATGTCTAAAATCTGTATGTATTAGTTTTGTCCATGTTCATGTTTATTGAGGCCCTTATAATTACATTTGTAATGCATAAATTCTCTAGGGTCCCAAGTCAGGATCGTCTGGCCTTTGTTAGTCTTGTATGATTTTCAATTATAGATTCTTGTGTATAATTCCAACTTAAGTTTAGTATGACATGAACTCCATAATCATTGAACTAGTAACTTTTGTTTAGGGGTCAATTGAAGCAAGCCTTCATGTTTGAGAGTTTCTCGCTGCATTGGAGACCATTTGGTGCCCTTCGGCTGTTCTCAGCTCTTTGGTCGTGTTGTTGTCTTTTTAGCACATTCCCCATTTTCATTCCAATTTTATTTGAAATTGTTAGTGAAATATCTTGATCACGGATTCGCTGTCATACATTGCCTATGTTATAATAAAATAATATATCTGTTCTATTAATAATTGATGTAGGAATAATTTAAGAAAAATACTGTTTGTAACTTGTTAAAAACGTAACTTCGTAACGCACAACGTTACCTTCTACATGCTTCTTTTCGTACCATGCATGTTTTATTTCACAGTAATTTCATAGAAAAGTGGTTTACCAGTATCAAGTTGCTGAAGGAAACGAAAAGTTATGATTCTTGAAAATTTCACGAATGCTTAAATATCCGAAAAATGAAAGGTAAGCGGAAGAAGGGATCCCGTAGACCGCCCTACGTCACGATTCATGAATTATGCATATTCTATTTATAGGCTATTTTTAAACGGTTCGGAAAATACTAATGCTAAAAATAGAATTTTCTTAACATGTAAAACTATCTTTAAAAAAAACGATGCAAAACCATTAACTTTCATGTAGAGTGGTAAAGGATTATTTTCGTGGAACATGATCGCGCTTTTTTATTTCACGTTCAACGTGTTTTTTACTTTTTTATTACGTGTTCAGTCGTGCAAAACAGTTAGGTGTTCAACATGTTCTGCTTATGTAATTTTTATACGTGCTTCGTGATTCAAATGCTTATTTTGCGTGCTCAGTATTTAAAAAAAAATCAAACACCAGACAGGGATCATCAACATGGTCAGGAACGAAATTGATTTATGTTTAAACATATTTATTTATAGTGGATTGGGAAACAAGTTTTGCAACTTATATTAATCCCCTTCCACTTTGCGGGTGCGTGTTCTTCCTTGTAGCGGCATAAGCCTACTCTTTTTCGAAATCTACAAGGGTGTCTTTAACATGCAAGAGATATGGCTCTCTCTTAACACGGGTCAGCCATTTATCGTCCCCTTCGGACGGACTATCATCGTTTCCTCAAGACCATACTCGCAAATGGTGTCCATAGCCAGAAATAAGTAGTGGTTTTGCTAATTAATATTCATAATATGTAAATGAGAATTGTACCACGTGATAGTAGTTTGAACTAGACTGGCTTGATATGCTTGATATCATTAAAATCTTTAAAACACGGATATTATAAGTTGCCCGTCACAGAGTCCTTATTTACAATCATTTTGATATTTCCGTAAAGTTGTCAGGCGGTCAAAATCAAAACAATGAACGCGAATTTAGTGAATTTTTCGTGCTTTCGTGAGTTTATTCTTCTTGAAATAGTGACATTTTAATTTTACGTGGGAACCTAGAGTTCAACGACTACACATACAAGGTTTGGACTTGCTTATTCTTTGGAAATTCAAGTTTCAAAATTCACCCCGGCAACCTGTTTTTGTAATGGCCTTGTAAGCCAATTTTCAACACGAAGTTTGCAAAGAGGTAGGGACAATTTGTCGGCAATTTGTTTCATTCGATAAGATAGGTAAATAATGTTTTAAATAGCCCGATAGATGCTATTTATAGTACATAAAAATACGTCACATCATTTATTTTCATACCTTGAACAGGTATTCCTACAAAAACAAGGCCATGACTATTGATTTTTTAATATTGATTTTATTTTATTATTAACATCCTTTATGCAAGGTGCCATACCATTTAACCTCTCAAGGAGCCAAATGATATCGAACTAATTCAAATCGTGATTTTCTCATTCTGAATATGTATATGTGTTACACAGTATTTGACCTGGTCTTTTAAGGTTTTATCGTCTATAAGATTAGACAAGAAAATACATGTGCATGTATATATTTTAACCGCAGAACATCTTACATCAGTTGGTCATAGATCACCCTGTGTTACTACTTCATGTTGTATTGCCTTTTCTGTAATTTTAACAAATCGGCCCTTCGTTGTAATACAGATGCAACAGCTTCTTGATGTTTTACCTACAATCACGATTTGTAGTGTAATTGATTTGTTCTGTTATGTTGTTTTATTTTTCTGATGAGTTATGTACCCGTGTATAGACGGTGGTAAAAATTTCAGTACTAGTATCTTTACAGTTTGTGATTTGGCGACAAAATTGTTGTTGACTGCATTTGTTACATATAATACCATGTTCAAAAAAGGTTTCGACGAAATGTGTTTTGTTGTTATGAAAATTGTATACAATGGCCTTATTTTAAGTTATGTGTATATTACACCCGCAACATGTAGGCTTAATTTCTATAGAATTAATTCTCGTGTTATTGGTTATGTACAGGCACCTACATCAGTTTGACGGCAGTTGTCCCTTGGATATATGTAATAACGTAAACACATGGATAGAAAGTAATTCAAGAGTATGGACAGTCATAGGATTGCACACAATAAGCGATACATTGTTTTTTCTTTGATACACGTAAAGTTATTTATTAGTACACTAACTGAATAGTCAAAATGAACCAAAATGACTCTATGAATCAAGCAAACAACCGAAAAAATATGATAGAAACTTTAAAATTTAATATAACAACACAAAAAAATGCAAAAGTTATGAGCGAGGTTCGAACCCTTTCTTCAAAACCGTCATTTATTAGTTGTTCTGTGCTCTACTGGTGGAGCTACGGCGATTCTTATCATTATGACTCTTATTTAGAAACTATATTGGTACAATTTATCGATGTTACAATTTTTTCTTTATAAAGTTGTTTTTTATGTAATAAGGATACACTAAACCAATTTCATTTTTGAAGTAAAAAGTAGTATGAATAACAACAGTCATAAAAAGCATAACTTTTCTTTGGTTTGAAATGTCCTTCTTGGGGGATTCCCTGTTTTTTCCACATAAAAACACACGAAAATCCGGATATTGGACTTTCATCCTTTTTTAGGGTTAAATTAACTATTGATCACACATATCATACTATATGTAAATCGAGATATTGATCAAAAAGCATTTTTATTTTTGGTTTTTATAGGAAATTTTACTCTGTTGGCACTTTTTGAAATTGGCCCTTCTGTGAAAAAAATCCTCGGCATATTGGCCCTACCTCTTTGACGTTTCAGCCATTTTAGCCTGTATTTTACACTGTAATGTTAAAAGCTTCTCGCTTCGATTTTTAAAATAGCTCAGGAACCTGTATTTTTGCAACAACAGTCATTATGTTTCGTTTAAATGGTGTATATTGTTGTGTATATTCATTTTCTGCCCAGGCAACCTGTCTATCACTTAAATAAAAATTAAAACAGACATTTTTTTCAAAATTCCATATATCATTTGATATATTTGACATATTATATGAGCTATCTTGAAGTTAGAATAAATAGTAAAACGGCTTGCCATATATACTCATTGAATTTATTATCATTAATAGACAGTACATCATCAATATATCGGAAAGGGATATTAAAAGACGGGTCAATTTCTTTTCTCCTGTCTGTACAAATCCATAAGAATACGAAAAACAAATAGAATTGGCATTGCGAGCAGAGGCGGATGTCATACTGTTGTCAATTTTCCAGACGACCTTGCCATTGCTAGGTTACCGTCAGCAATTTTGAAATAAAATTTATACTAAAAAAACACAAAGTACTACTAGGTACATGTAGTTCTGAGGATCATACAAATTGTTGACACCTACTTTGTATATTGAATATCATGGTTCTATGCTCAGGAATACTAGAATTATATACAAAAAACATAAAAAAAATACTGTTGACCAGTGTTTATAGTAATCGAGACCATCTTGGACCATCCCCTTATTAAAAAGCACAACTTTATATAATGGTTTACATTATGCCATAATTCCATAAAGATGAATGTGTCTATCCTTTTCCGAGAACTTGTCGGGACAATAAAATTATGGGTAAAAAGAAAAGAAAAAGAAATTAAAGACAACCAATAACAATATGCCCCCTCGACCTTTGAAAGGGATAACATAGAACGCCCTATAGCAGATGCAAGGTTATTAAACAATAGGGGATCATATAGACAGACTCGGGGGTCCTATAGAACGCACTATAGAATATGCGCGATTATTAAACAAAAGGGGATCATATAGACCGCCAAGGTATTAACAATAGGGGATCCTATAGACAGACCCGGGGATCCTATAGAACGCACTATAAAATATGCGCGATTATTAAACAAAAGCGGCTCCTATAGACCGCCCAGGGGTTCGTATGAACAACCTGTTATAGATACATTATGAACAAACAACAGGGAATCCTATAGACCGCCCCGGGGATCCTTTAGAACGCCCTATAGCAGATACACAATTATTAAACCACAAGGGATCCTAAAGAACGCATATTGGAGCATATATATAACGCCCTCTAATAGATACATGATGAAACTACAGTGCTCCTATAGACCGACCCTGGGGTTTTATGGAACACCCTGTAGAAGAAACATGTTGAACAAACAACAGGGATCATATTCACCGACCTTGGGATCCTATAGAACAACCTGTTATAGATACATGATGCACGACCAACAGGGGATCTTATAGACCGCCCCGGAGAACCTATAGAACGCTCTATAGCAGACACGATTATAACACAACAGGTGATCATATAGACCCAACAAGGGATCCCATAGAACGCTCTTTAGTAGATAAATTTAGTGAATACATGATAACCAAACAATGGGATCCTATAGAACGCCCCGGGGATCCTATAGAACGCCTGATACAGATAAACAACTATTAAACCACAGGGGATCATATCGACCGCCCATGGGAACATATATATATATAACGCCCTCTAATAGATACATGATGAAAAAACTAAAGAGCTCCTATAGACCGACCCTGGGATTTTATGGAACACCCTCTAGCAGAAACATGTTGAACAAACAACATGTAGAGGATTCTATGGATCGACCGGGGATCCCAAAGAATTCCATTTAACAGATGTGCGATTATGAAACAATACGGGGTCCTATAGACCGCCCAGGGGATCCTATAGAACAACATATTATAGTGATTAACAACCAACAGGGGATCCTATAGACCGCCCCGGGGAACCTATATAACGCTCTATAGCAGATGCACGATTATAACACAACAGGTGATCCTATAGACCCAACAGGGATCCCATAGAACGCTCTTCAGTAGATAAATCTAGTGAATACATGATAACCAAACAATGGGATCCTATAGACCGCCCTGGGGATCCTATAGAACGCCCTATACAGATACACAACTATTTAACCACAGGGGATCATATCGACCGCCCATGGGAGCATATATATAACGCCCTCTAATATATACATGAAAAACAAACAACAGTATACCCTATAGAACGTCCCATAGTAGATATATAATATTCAAACAACAGGGGATCCTGTACAGCGTCCTTTAGTAGATATATAATGGTCAGACAACAGCGGATCCTGTAGACCGCCCAGGGGATCCTGTAGAACGCCCCTTAGTATATACACGATAAACAAACAATAGGGGATCATAAAGAACGTTCTATAGTAGATATATAATGTTCAGACAACAGTGGATCCTGTAGAACGCTCTTTAGTATATACATAATAAACAAACAATATATGGGATCCTATAAAACGTTCTATAGTAGATATATAATGTTCAGACAAAAGAGGATACTGTAGAACGCCCTTTAAAATAAACACTAACAACACCAACAGGGGACCCTATGGAACGTCCTATTTTAGATATATAACGTTGAGAAAACAGGAGATCCTGCAGACCGCCCAAGGGATCATAAAAGCCTATAGTATATACATGACAAACAAACTACAGGGGACCTATAGAATTTCCTTTCTCAGATGCAAAATGTTTAACGAAAAAGTATCCTGTAGAACGACCTATAGTATAAACATGAAAAACAATCAATTGGGGGGTCTTATAGAAAGTGCTTATAGTATATATATAATGTTCAGACAACAGGGGATCGTGTAGACCGCCCAGTGAATGAACAACAAACAACAGGGGATCCTATAGAACGTCTTATAGTAGATATATAAATTTGAGAAAACATTTAGAAGGTCCTATCTTAAATGCATAATTTTCATCAACAACAGGGGACCCTGTAGACCGCCTAGGGGATCCTGTAGAACGCCCTATAGTATACACTTGAAAAACAATCAACAGGGGGTCTTATTAACGTCTTATAGTAGATATATGATGTTAAGACAACAGGGGATCCTGTAGAACGCCCTATAGTATATACTTGAATAATAAACAACAGGGATCCTATAGAACGTCTTATAGTAGATAAATAATGTTGAGAAAACAGGGGATCCTGCAGACCACCCAGGGGATACTGTAGAACGCCCTATAGTATAAACCTGAACAACAAACAACAGGGGATCATATAGAACGTCTTATAGTAGATATATGATGTTAAGACAACAGGGGATCATGTAGAACTCCCTATAGTATATACTTGAAAAATAAACAACAGGGGATCCTGTAGAACGTCATATAGTAGATAAATAATGTTGAGAAAACAGGGGATCCTGCAGACCGCCTAGGGGGATACTATAGAACGACCTTTATAGTATAAACATGAACAACAAACAACAGGGGGCCCTATATAACGTCCTATAGTAGATATATAATGTTGAGAAAACAGGGGATCCTGTAGACCGCCTAGGGGATCCCATAGAACGCCCTATAATATACACTTGAAAAACAAACAACAGGGGATCCTGTAGAACATCTTATAGTAAATAAATAATGTTGAGAAAACTGGGGATCCCGCAGACTGCTCAGGGGATACTGTAGAACGCCCTATAGTATAAACATGAACAACAAACAACAGGGGACCCTATAGAACGTCTTATAGTAGATAAATAATGTTGAGAAAAGAGAAGATCCTGTAGAGCAACCAAGGGATCCTATAGAAAGCCTTATAGTATATACATGATAAACAAACAACAGGGGAACCTATTGAAAGTATTATCGTAAATGCATAATTTTTATAAACAGGGTATCCTGTAGATCGCTCAGGTATTCTGTAGAACGCCCTATAGTATATACTTGAAAAAGAAACAACATGGGATCCTGTAGAACGTCTTATAGTAAACAATAATGTTGAGAAAACAGGGGATCCCACAGACCGACCAAGGGATCCCGTAGAAAGTCTTATAGTATATACTTGATAAACAAACAACAGGGGAACCTACAGAACGTCTTATAGTAGATATATAATGTTGAGAAAACAGGGGATCCTGTAGACCGCCTAGGGGATCCTGTAGAACGCCCTATAGTATACACTTGAAAAACAAACAACAGGGGATCCTGTTGAACGTCTTATTAGTAGATATATAATGTTGAGAAAACAGGGGATCCTGTAAACCGCCTATGGGATCCTGTAGAACGCCCTATAGTATACACTTGAAAAACAAACAACATGCACAGGGGATCCTGTAGAACGTTCTCTTAGCCTAGTAGATACATCAAAAACAAACAATAGGGTATGCTATAGAACGTTCTATAGTTTATGTATAATTTTGTGAAAACAGGGGATCCCACAGACCAACCAAGGGATCCAGTAGAGAGTCCTCTAGTATAAACATGATAAACAAACAGGGGATTCTATAGAACGTTCTCTTAGCCTAGTAGATACATCAGAAACAAACAATAGGGTATCCTAAGGAACGTTCTATAGTTAATATATTATGTTCAGACAACAGGGGATCTGGAGAACACGCCCTTTAGTATATTCATGATAAACCAACAATATGGGATCCTATATATATTTTTTCCAAAAATTACAGGACCCATAAAGGGCATAGAATCAGATACAATTGATTTACATAATTGGTAACAACAACAATAATAGAGGCATATACATATATATTTGGAATATAAGCATTGGTCAGAATCAAGCCAAAAACCACATATATATTGTGAATAAAAGAATAATAAAATTACATTATATATATGTATTTATTCTCAAATTGTTTACTTGACTCAGTGTCAGTGTTCATATCTGATCTCCTTAATTCAAAAAAAGTCACCAATATAACAGCCCAGTTTTTCCATAAGAGTAACATTTTCTTGGGTCAAGAGCCATAAAATTTAGAAGATTTATTTAAATTTATAAAATTATAACAATTGTTAGAAATGTCTTGGAAAAAATCGTCCCTTTGAATATCATAAAGAGGGCATTCTAATAAAAAATGAAGCTCATCTTCAACTTTACCGAGTGAGCAATTAGAACAAAGACGCTCAGATCTTTCTACATGTTTTTTTGAATTTCTGTTTGTCTCAATTTTTAAAGAGTGAGCGCTTATTCTTAATTTACAAATTGACTGTCTTTTTTTTAAGTTCTGTAATTCTAAATATTTTTCTTTTTAAAACATTTTTTCCCTTTTTCGGAGTTAATTGTTTGATACTTCAGTTTATTCCAAAAATGTGAAATTACTTTTACATAGTTTATTTTTCAGATACTGACATAAAGAACCAATTGATTGGTCAAAATTTGGTAATTCAATCTCTCTGAATATAATCTATACTAGAATACCATGTATTTACATTAGAACTGTGTAACTGTATGTTTACAACATATAAATGCATCAAATAATAATCCTTCTTTCAAACGTTCCAGTCTATGACAATATTTTAACATTGATAAAATTATAGTAAAATACATAGGAAATCTACCAATCTCTGACATTACAGCTACATGTATATTACTTGACTTTCTGTTTACACCAAGAATATATTTCATAAATTTGGTATGAGCTTTTTCAGAAGAATCCTGACCAAAAACTTGTTCCTATAGAACGTTCTATACTATATATAGTAGATATATATATATAATATTCAGACAACAAGGGATCCTGTAGACCCCCCCCCCCCCCCCCCCCCCCCCCGAGTAGACTGCCCAGGTGGATCCTGTAGAACGTCCATTAGTGTATACATGATAAACAAACAATATAAGGGATCCTATAGAACGTTTTGTAGTACTGTAGATATATAAGGTTCAGACAACAGGGGATCATGTAGAACGACCAGGGGATCCTGTAGAACGCCCTAACAGTAGCTTTATTGTAAACAAGTAACAATGGTTCCTATAGAACGTCCAGCTATAGTAGAATGGTCAGACAACAGGGGGTCACATTACAGATTCGTTTCTTTAAACGCAGACCAGTTTAAACACCCTCTCACACTCCTGTAAAGCCTTAGTACGTGTAACATGTTTAACATGTGTAACGATGTGTAAGCTACATCTTTTATCAATTTGCCTACATAAAAATACTCTTTTAGACGGATAATAAAATTATTATTAACTCCATAGTATATCTAAAGCCATGGGACCACGTGCATGTGACATTTGCAGGTCTTTACAACATAATTAAGGCACTAAGTCCTACTGTTTATCATATCTATATGAAATGTATCATGTGTATTTTAAAAAGGAATCTGTATATATATTTGTACTATGATATATGCTACTGTAATGCGGTACATTTTACTTTTCTTCATGTGATAAAAAAATAAATAAAGCAAATTCACCGTGTTACATGAAAGTTAATGATTTTGAATCGGTTTTTTTTTTTAATAGTTGTACATGTTGAAAATATTCTATTTTTAGAATAAGTATTTTCAGACTCGTTTATAAACAGCCTATAAATAGAATATGCATAATTCATGAATCGTGACGTAGGGCGGTCTACGGGATCCCTTCTTCCGCTTACCAAAATGAAAAGTGCTTGTAAATCCAAGTCAATTTCGGCTTGGGAAGCGTCACAAATTTCGTACTTAATATTTTACAATTATATACTTTTGAAGTGAAATAATGCTGTCCATTAGCAAATTATTGATAAAGTAGTAATCTTAATATTTTTTAAGTGCCTTTGGCTATATCAAAGCACATGTAGCAGTCTGTAACACCAAAGCCTTAACTAAAACACGATGAAGGAAACCATCTTGAAATGACCTTGACATCGACAAAATCTATAAATACGTATTCAAATGAGGTCCCGATTAAAATTGTAAAGGCCCTGATCGAGTATAATGTTTGGGGGTTTCCACGATACATAGCAAGTACGGTGTCGACACGATGACAAATAGTAATAACATCAGCTTGCATTAAACAATTAAATAAAATACATACATGTATCTTCATACAATGTATAAATAAAATAATCAAGTATTCTTACAAATTCAAGACTTATACAGAGAGGAAGTAAGACAATGCTTTTAAATATTTACCTTTATTTGGATGGAATCCACCAAATTCAACGGCGTCACTGATTAAAAATAGCCGCAAAATTATATCCATGCGCCATTTGGCAAATTTTAATGCCTTCATTACAAACATTTTCGGCAATGAAATTATGCTTACAATAGCTCACTTACATCTTCATCAAAAGCACAGACGATAAAAAGCTATGCTTAACTTTTTAATTAGCACTTTTTCAAATGGGGAACATCAATTGTTTTGGGAAAATCGACGATCATTTAAGGTAATCTTCCTTATATTTATTGTTTTTCATAACAAAAAGTGTGAAAAAAATGTCTAATTAGTTATAAATAATCTACCAGACCTGCCAGATCAGAGAAATGGCACTTTTTCAAAAATTCCCAGGGGGGAACCAAAATCCAGGGTGCTCGCATAAGGCAGCTTAACTGCCTTATAAAAACAAAAAAAATACTAATTGTTGATTTTAAATCCCCAGTATGAGTATGAGTCATTGACTTGTCTATATATTCTTGTAATTTGCATTTTATTCATCTCCGCTTCATTATCTCTGTAACTTTATGCCAAGAATTGGTATGAAGATTTCAGTTCACATCCTAATTTTGCAATGTTTTATTTGCAGAGAGGAGAAATTGTGACAGAAGGTATGACTGATAATAATAATAATAAAAAAGAACGGATATTGATAAATGATACAAAGACATACAGACTCACTAACTGCAATACAATAAGAAATTTGGGAAACACATGAACTTTGATTAGCAGGAACTAACAGGCAAACAACCTGGATGGTCCTTAACAAAACAAAATCAATCAAACCAAAGGGCATAGCAAAATGTCCAAGTATTTCATTTAAAACTACTAGTAATAGGTTTAATAAGACACGGATACACCAATGACCAAAAAACTAATATTTATTTTTCCAACATTATATTTATACAAGGCAAATACTTTAACAGTTTAATCTACATTTAAAATATATTACAGGACCATCTCACATGGCAGGATTTTTAAAAGATCCAGTAGTTCTGAAAATGTTTAAGGAGGTGGCACTGGAAAGAAAAGTCAATTTTCATACTGCCTCAGATATATATGATACTTGGCACTTATGTTATATTGTTATACCTAACCTATTTTTTTTATATTTTAATGGTTTCTCTGCCTGTGGGAGAACACATAGTAAATAATGTTTATTGTTGATTTTTGTTGTTAGTGTGATGAATTTTGATATTAAGAATACTGTATTATAACTTCATACATTATATGTAACCTTTAATCTGTCTGTCATTATTTTAAATTAACACTACCAGCATTTGGTTGAACCTTTTTTATACTATAAACCTGATAAAAGTTTACTTTTTTTCTGCCCTTTTAGAAACTGCAACTGAACCTGAACCTTTTAAAATGCCGTACAGCAACCAAAATTCGTGTGCCTGGGATGTAGGTGTTTTCCTGTTGCCAGTTTTATTGGCAAGAGAGGGAATAAAAGGTGTTAATTAAGATTATTAGATAGCATTTTTAGAGGAAAAGTAATCTGAAGATCATTCATCATTTTTATCTATGTTGTTTTCTCTACACTCACAGAAGAAGCCATTTACGTTATTGAAATCACAATAACGAACTAAAAATATATAAAGTGACAAGTTGAAAGGTTTTTTTGCAGAAAAGACAAAACCGGAATACAACATCAAGTCTAAATTTAGAACTTATGAGAAATTGCGATGAAATTGATTATTTTGCTGTATCCGAAAGGATTGGTGGAGAAAATGTTTACAACCTGTTTGAAAATAGTAAATCCTTTTATAGAAAATGAAATGCTGAATGTTATATTTCTTTTAAATCCGAGCAAACTTGGGTAAATAAGTGATAGTGTATCAACTGACGATAAAATTGACTGGATTTTCGATAAATATAACCAATACAAACATAACTACGCTATAATAGGTACATGGGTGAAGAATAAATGCATTGTTTGTCATTTTGCATATTGTTCCAATATTTTCTTATATATATAGGTCTTTGTACTTTTGATTTTTCTAAAAGCGGATTGTAAATGCCTATCAGTTTTTAACCCTACAAATTTCCCTTGAAATAATCTTTTTTTACAGTGGAACATAGAAAGAAATGAGGAGTTTGGATTTGTTTATCGTGAGGAGACAATGTGTGTCAAATGCACCTATCGATCTGAAAAGTTCAAACTGTATGAAGAAGTGCAAACAAACAAAAAACAGTAAGGAAGGCTGCACAGATAAATATTTCCGCCCAAGCAGCATTATTCAAACACCACCTGGCATGAAAATACGGATATATTGTGTTATTAAAATTTACGGTTACAAAATATTAGAATTTTTTATAAATTAAGGAATTTATCTCCTCATGCAAAGCTCTGATTCCTTTCACTGATTAGGCTAAACTGTTTGGACCTTTTGGATTATAGCTCTTCATCTTTTATATAAGCTTTGGATTTCAAATATTTTGGCCACGAGCATCACTAAAGAGACTTGTTTTGTCGAAATGCTCATCTGGTGCAAGAAAATTGGTACCGTTAATTTTATTGGATATATTGCTTTGAGGAAAATAGTACTTGGTCGTAACATGCCGACTCCACCCCTCAGAACTACACATGAGGGTTAATAAAGTGCTACCTGAAATAGTTAATAAAAATAAGAAAGACATGAAAGCGCGACGCAAGCAGCTTATTGCAATTAATACATTCAGAGACAAATCCTGGTTCTGTAAGTTTAACAGGCTGTCGGTGCATACACCAATGCAATATACTCTGGCATTGGAAAAATCCCATTCCAGCTTCCGACACACGAAGTGTACTCTGTTGCATCTTAGATTATATAAATAAATAGAGATCATATAAGAAAGGGGAACAAATCTCAAGCTAAAAATGACAACACAATTGCGGAGCATTGATAAGGTAGCTTTTAGTGAATTCATGTTTGACGGAAGGACGAAAGCAAACCGTGAGAAGATTCACAGGAGATTTTCCTTTGATTTAACCAACAGATGCACTATAGAATATAACTTTGCAATCAAGGAGGCTGCTGGGAAATTGGATAAACTGGTAAATAGACTTCGTTATGTAGCTGATTGTATTATTGACTATTACACAGGACATTGTGGAGATACATGCCGCACCTATTCCTATATTTGTAAAGGGACAGTCAGTGATTTCGGGGGAAAAGAGTCCTATATATGACAGAGGATGATGAAAATCTAGTATGTAACTGTAAGAACATAAGATTTGGGAGGAAAAACTTGGAGAAAACGCGATTCGGAACAAGTACCCAAAAATGTGAAGCTACAAACAGAGGATATAATAAGTCAAATCCTAAGGATATGACCTACAAGAGAAATTTTCCTGCTAGAATTCACTCCACTGCACATAGAATTAATTATAGAACTTGAGAATCAGCTGTTTTAAAATGTGAAGCTTTTGGTGTACCACTTTCTCCAAATTCACGTCCGATTCATCAACTGAAAAGGGAAGACGAAATTTATGAATACCACTAGTTGCGTAAAAAAATCCTGTTGTTAATCATAAACGAACTGTTTCGAATCTTGAAAGATATGAACTTTACGATGATTAATCTGTAGAAAAAGAGACATATCAGAAAGATCTGTTGGAATCGGAGAAGACTTTAACAAGTAAACAGATAACTCGTGCTGATAATTTTTATACAAAGTGATATTTCTGTATTTTACTTACTTACTGCAACTAAATTATGCATTATGGGTACATTCCATGTGTCTGACAGGTTTGTGGAACTAAATGTTTACATACTTGTCTGCTACTATTTATATGGGGAGGTTTTTCAATAATTTCTTTACTTGAAAACTTTTCAAGTTCTCTATGAATTTAGTTATCTCATTTATTCAATTGATATAGGAACAGTTTTTTTAATGGTACATTGTCTAGATCAATGATATAACCAGTGTAAACAGTCTTGATCCATTTATCCAGAGTTATTTATTTACTACAATCAAGTTATCAGGAGTATTGTATAACTTGAACATACAAGTACTTATAGATACATGTATTTCATTGTCTTTGGTTTCATTAGTTTTTGGAATATAGAAGATACATTTGTATCTATCCCTACTGAAATATACAAGGTAATTAAAAGGAATTATATTTTTTATATAAAATTACACAGAGAAGGTAAACAAGACCATAGTAGTGTCACAGGCAGTATTGGTTGATAAAGGAGGTCAACCGCATGTACCACATGATTCACCCAGTACAGATGCCTATTCACGACAAGAGATAAATAAACGTTTTACAAATATGGAAAGTTACGTTTTTACCAAAAAAAAAACAAAGTATCAGGGAAAATATTGATATGCGTACCTCTTTTGGACGTCACATAACGATAGTGTTGACAAAAGTGAATGACTTTCACTGTATAAACTTGTACAATAATAATCCGAGAAATCCAGGAAGATGTTTTCTTGGCTGGGATGAGTTTTTGGAGTTGACCAATATGAAGGAAGGCTTGGAGCAGCTGTTCAAACAATTTGAGGTAAGTTTTTTTTATTAATTAAATCGATACGTATTTTTTTTAAGGCACAACAGCCGCAACAACTTCAAACGCAGCAGCCTCAGCCACCTCAAATTCAATAACCCCAAAAACCTACCCTTCAAGAGCTTATACTACCGCCACCTCTTTGTGCTGCACAAGCCATTTGAGTCATTGGATCGTCTAACAACAAGAGACCCAGCATGTTACCACGTTGTGGATTATCTAGCAAAAAAACAAAAGGGGAAGAAAACTTCGATCCCATGGATTTTTTCAACCAATTAGGAATTGACCAGTTCTTTGCCTTGTACTGTAAATATTGGCATTGTACAAAATACGAATTTGGAACTTTTGGAAACTAAAGCCAAAACTGAAGTTTTGTTAACAGAACCCAAGGCACACAGACTGATATGGAACAAAACTGTAAACCATAAGGGGCCGTAAACACAAATCATCATAATGATTTAGACGTAGAACATTGTAACACGATGCTTATAAATGATGCCCAGAGGTGTTTTACTGAGAAAGTGGTTGCTATAGTAAGTTTACTTTGAAAGTCAATCGAAATTGCCAAGACATTATGAAATGTAAGAACAATGTTGAATTGAATAACGTTGACTTTAAATATTAACTTAAAACTACATTCAGAGTGTAAAGGAAGCTGAAACAAATAAATACAACAACTAGCATAGCGTATGTCCTCATAAGGAGATTCGATGACGAACATAACTATTTCATTGATTCTTTTCATTTTAAGGTGATTACCTACTTGTTCTTATTTTGATGCGGAATAAATGACCTTTGCTTGCATTTTAAATTGATCTTGAACTTCTTGAATCCAATGATTCATAAAGGAGTAGGTCCGGTAAGAACCGATTTTGGCCTCAAATTTCAGGTTCATCTGACGAAAGATTTTGACCACTTTTTAAACACTTAAGTGTCTATTTTATTTGATTCCATTAGTTGATGTGAAAGATTTTAACTGATTGTGTCATTTAAAACGATCCGATTCAAGCTCAAATATGAAAAATCTACCAAATATGCAAAAAAATGTCACTTTTCAGATGGTTTTTGTCAAAAATGAAAGTGGCCGCATCCGTGTTCATCCTCAACCTTTACATATGTTATGTATTATCATAAAATACAACTTACATTTTAATATTAAGGATGAACACGAATGCGGCCACTTTCGTTTTACACGAAAACCGTCTAAAATTTAACTAAAATGCTAGAATTGTGAAGATTTCAGTGATTTAGCATGACTTAATGGTGCTAGTACCAGATATATGTGCATTGTATGGTCAAAAACAGCCCATATTTATGTAAAAGAAGCATTCTGCTGTTCAATTAATAAATAAACGTTTACATTTTAACAATTTTGTAAAACTGCTATATTTTGGGGCCAAAAAGGGGTCTTACCGGACCTACTCCTTTCTTCTGCTTTCATTTCAAACCGCAAACAAAGAGATTATTATCATAAAAGATTTTTGATGTGATCTGTTGATTAACAATTCCAGCACTATTTAATATTTTTGTTATTTTATGTACATCGTATTCATTTCTCTCGGGGAGAGGCATTTCACTTCTATTCTTTAACCAGTTGTGTCCACTTTTCCCTAAAATACACCTTTTGACTCCATGGATAATGTGTATGACCTGTTTTGTTCGTGGTCTAATTTATCTTTTTCATCCAGGTTCTCCAAAAATTTGTAAGGGTTCCGCGGAACCCAGTGTCTCGCCTATTTTTGCTGTAAATCACAGGCTCAACAACAATGAGGAAAAAAATCAATAAAAATATTCCTCTTGTTACTATTTTATGATTGTAAGAAAATCTAAGTCCATTTGAAAGTAAATTACAGAAAAAAACAGAGTAATCTTTTTACAAACTTTACTTCTGGATACAATCTTATGATCATAAATAAGGTTATTTCCAAGTTTGGTACAAACCCAGGATAGTTTAAGAAAGTTATTTAAATTTTAAAAACTTTAACCACAGAGTGAATGTAATGGTTCCCTGCAGAAAAAACTAAGTCCATTTATAAGTAAAATACGGAAAAAATTGAATTTTATTTTTACAAAATTTTCTTCTGGATACTATCTTATGATCATAAACAAGCTTCTGTCCAAGTTTGGTACAAACCCAGGATAGTTAAAGAAAGTTATTAAAATTCTAAAAACTTTAACCACAGAGTGAATGTAATGTTTCCCCGCAGAAAAAACTAAGTCCATTTATAAGTAAAATACGGAAAAAATGGAATTTTATTTTTACAAAATTTACTTCTGGATATTATCTTATGATCATAAACAAGCTTCTGTCCAAGTTTGGTACAAACCCAGGATAGTTTGAGAAAGTTATTAAAATTCTAAAAACTTTAACCACAGAGTGAATGTTTTGTTTCCCCGCAGAAAAAACTAAGTCCATTTATAGTAAAATACGGAAAAAATGGAATTTTATTTTTACAAAATTTACTTCTGGATACTATCTTATGATCATAAACAAGCTTCTGTCAAAGTTTGGTAGAAATCCAGTATAGTTTAAGAAAGTTATTAAAATTTCAAAAACTTTAACCACAGAGTGAATATTTGTTGACGCCGCCGACGACGCCGACGACGACGGAATGTAGGATCGCTTAGTCTCGCTTTTTCGACTAAAGTCGAAGGCTCGACAAAAATAAAAGGTAGGTTACAGGTAAGTCTACTTTACACAAATGTCTGTTTTAGTAGGTCATTTTTTTTTCCTTTTCTTGCGGTTTAAATGCCATGTGCAACCATGTACAAGTAGACAGTAGATGTTTGTGTGTTCTGTTAAATTGTTCCTTCTAATATTGTTATACGATGATGACTGATGTACCCATATTTTGACTATTTTATTTATTGTGTCTGTTTATATAACGCATCTATGTAAATATAACGGAATTTGATGATATAACGGAATTTGATGAGACTGTCATTAAAGTGAGAGGGTTAGAACTATAGAACCAGGTTTAATCCACCATTTTGTACATTTGCCTGTACCAAGTCAGGAATATGGCAGTTCTTGTCCATTCGCTTCTGATGCGTTTTGTTATTTGATTTTGCCATGTGATAATGGACTTTCCGAATTGATTTTCCTTTATTTTTTTTTTTTATTTTACTTTTTTTAAGAAACAGCTGTATTTACAAAGAGAAACCATAAGTGATAATGGGATTTCATATTTTATTTATTTTTTATTTTGATTTGCAGATTTATGGGATTTCAACAACTGTAAAGATTGTAAAGTATAGTTACCTAGTAGCTTTATTTCATTTCCTTAAACTTCATATGGATAAACGTCGACGAATCTCAAATATCAACTGTATTTAACATATACATATAACGATTACTTTCATATATTTGAATAGCAGATAATCTTCATCTGAACACCAATTTGGAAAGACCACTTGTTTCTTGGATGGTGCCAAAAAGTGCACTTCTTCAATTTATTAAATTAATCAACTGCCAAATACAGTATTTACTGACAGCATGGAAGCATGATGCCCCTTTGCCTGATTTTATCGGATCAGGATGCTTAATGAAAGATGCAGAAGGCAATATCCAGTATAAGTTTGGATCAGATATACGTATTGGAACTAGAGAGGACGTACTAACATTACCCGAAGATGATATAAAGATATTGTATTCCAAAAAAGGGAAGAAAAAACGGCAACGCTCAGCTAACAACACCCCAACAAAAGAAAAGGAAGGAAAAAGAAAAGCTGTGATGTCTACCCCTCTTTTTTTTTTTTTTATTAATTGTCAATATTTTCATATTTAATACAAAATTATCTGGTATGATCGCCATTGTGCCAACTCTCCATACAAGTATAAAAGCAGAAGAAAAAAAGCAATTATATGTTACACTACGGCCTTCAACATTGAGTCGACTCTAACATATAATATCAATGGGTACTGTAACAATTCAGATGGGACACAAACCAACAGCATATTCAAATTTAAAAACAATAGTGTATTGTCTGTATTGAGTATGAAATATTTGCATTTTGGTAAGCTTTTCAATAAATAAACACGCATATTCAAATATAAAAAACAATAAAATACTGTCTGTATTAAGTATGAAATATTTGCCACTGGACATTTAATATTTGTATTAAGGTAATCTCCTCAAAAACTTAAGGTTCGCATCTGTTTAAAAATTTGCAAATTGATATACCAAACATATTGAATACAGTATTTTAAATAAAACTTACAAGTTTAATAATACAATCAAGGGTTAAACATGTATTTATATTTTCTAAAATGTCGCAAACAATTGAATAATATTATAAGTGAAAGTTTGAGGGACGTTTTATGAATATGGATGTAAAATAAAATGCAGTATTAATTTCTTTAAAAAATAATAAATGATTGCATTATGTTTTTCATAATATATGTGAAAAAATGTTAGCTTTGTCTTCATTTCTCAAAATTTACTGATTAGAATTACTTTTTTTATTTTGCAGCAAAATGAAGAACAAACAGAATGGAGCAAACTAGTCAAGTCTACTATGTACATGTATCAACTACAAAACTTTAGAAATTAAAAATTGAACTTTTATATTTTTTTGTGATAAATATTGATGCTTTTTATGTCTATGGTCAAATTGCATTGACATGTTTTATTAAATCATATCAAATTAACTAAATGAGCAAGTATATATTTTTTAATCATCTCAGAAATGTTATTTTTATTGATATGCAAAAAAATAAATTATTTATTTTTAATTGAATTTCGGATGAAAACATTGCAAAATTTGTGAAAAATCCCTAGAAAACACTTGATAAGAATATTTTGTAGATAAGAATATCTAATGTATTTAGTGTAAATGATGTGGAAATTAAATAATCTTGACCAACTGACCATCTGTGTTTATTTGATAAAATCAGTGGACACCAACTGTGAGAGAAGCACTTAACCTAATCATTTAATTGCTTGTATAAACAATCAATTACACGGTTTCAATGCAGAATATTAGAGAAAATCCGGGCTGTTCTCTTAAGTATGCAGGTTTCGTGGTACTTGCAATCAGGAACACATTGATGGATCCCCTGTTCCGAGATCCATGTGTTCTGTTGCTTCAAACAAAGAATTTAAGTTTGTAAAATGTGTTTGCCGTGATCAGTACAGCTACAATTTATTCAGCTTTTAATATTTATGTAATTCAATGTATATTGCATTCTTTCCTCTCCGGTAACGGCCAAATTCGAAATAACAAAGAAATTCAAGGAAGGCTCAAATTGATACACAATTAGCACATCATACGTCCTGATTCAATTCATCTTTACATCGTTTCAAACTTATTTTTCTCTTGATATATAAAAATTGACCATTCAGTTTAAATTGTTCGTGGTCTATCAAAATGCTATCAGGAACACATATATCGAAAGACACTGTATTAAACGATCAGTTTAAACTACTGCTTCAATCAAAGAACTTTTCATGGTTAAATGTCTTTGACACTATTGGTACAGTAACAATTCCACCAATATTTTTGTCATTTTATGTATCACACATACATGGTTCTATTTACAACTATCAACGATTCGATGACTCATTTCATATTTACGTCGTTTCCAACTTATTGTTCACTAGATAAATTACAATTAACCAATTCACGACATTTAAATTGTTCTTGTTCTTTTTAAATGCAATCAGGAACGCATACATAGAAAGAAACACTATTCCGGGACCCATTTCTTCTCCTGCTTCAAACAAAGAACTTCTGATCGTAAAAGATATCTGACATAATCGGTACAGTAACAAGTCCGTCAGTTCTTTAATATTTTAGTCATTGAAAGTATATTACATACCTTCCTCTAGGGAACGATTGATTGCTTGATTGTTGGTTGCTTAACGTCCAGTGGCAAATATTTCATGCATATTCAGGACGAGAACAAGTTCACAATAAATTCAATAGGTAGGTTGTTGTAATAGAGGCCATCTAGGATGATGGTCGGGGAAATTTGGACTGCCACTGGAAAATGAGGGTATATTGGATAGGGACAGAAATTTTGCCTTGCAACAGGCCACCTACGGACCCCTCAAAGAGTTGTTGCAAGGGTTCTTAACGTGCAAAGAGCGTGGCACTCTCTTTACACGAGGCATCGGATTTAACGTCCCCTTCTGACGGACGTGACTGCGAACTTGATACATCCCGCACAGTCAAACGGACGCCCCACTTCAGCAAGCGTTTTACTGCCGGTCGGGAGAAGACCAAGTGACCATATTTCTATACCCCAGTCACCCTTGGGGTGATCTCTAGGGAACGACAATGTCTAAATAACACAATTGCCAGAAACTACGAAATGTTATTACAATGTAAATTACAGTAAAGTTGGCTTAAAGTGCATACTAAGCCCTACATTGAGGTAGTCAATGGAAGCTAACATTGATATAAAAATAGCAAAACGAACGTCGATGACGAACATAACTCATTAAATGATTCCTTTGATCCATATTACAGTCGTTTCCGCCTTACTCTTCTCAAGAAAGATAACAATTGTCAAATGTGTAACGTTGGAAGCCTATATATATTAACCAAGAGACAAGCCATGTGTACATATTAACATACTTTAATATAATGCTCGAGCTAAGTAATCTTTGGTTACATCTTCTGACATCAGACTCGGATTTCTCTTGAACTGAATTTTAATGTGCGTATTGTTATGCGTTTACTTTACTACATTGGTTAGAGGTATAGGGGGAGGGTTGAGATCTCACAAACATGTTTAACCTCGCCGCATTTTTGCGCCTGTCCCAAGTCAGGAGCCTCTGGCCTTTGTTAGTCTTGTATTATTTTAATTTTAGTTTCTTGTGTACAATTTGGAAATTAGTATGGCGTTCATTATCACTGGACTAGTATATATTTGTTTAGGGGCCAGCTGAAGGACGCCTCCGGTTGCGGGAATTTCTCGCTACATTGAAGACCTGTTGGTGACCCTCTGCTGTTGTTTTTTATTTGGGCGGGTTGTTGTCTCTTTGACACATTCCCCATTTCCATTCTCAATTTTAATTTTACAAATACATTCATGGATTTGAGTGTTTGAGATCAGTAGACTTATAGGTGACATATTTTTGTCGTTCAATGTTTATACAAACAAATTAAAATTTTCACATGGGCAATGTTTGGATTAAAAAATCAAACGTATGTAAGGCAGCAACCATTTGATTTTCTGGGGGGGCTATGGTTTTTTTTGAAAAAAAAAGTTTGTTTCCAGTTTTTAGAGAAAAAAATAATTTGTTTTTGATTCTGAGAAAAAAAATGTTTGTTTCACCCTCAGCTGCCACTACATGTAATGCTAAAATTGAAAGAAAAAAATTGTTTTCGACTTGTCGCGAAAAAAATAGATTGTTTTTAAAAATTGTCCAGAAAAAAAACCCATAGCCCCCCCCCCCCCCCCCTCCCCAGAAAATCAAATGGTTGCTGCCTAAGAAATAGTATGAGAATTTATTTCATCATCTTTTATTAAGATACTTGTACTGTCATCTTTCACTGTGTTTGTGGTAGGGGCTACTACATTAATTTCATCATCTTTTAATAAAATACTTGTAGTGTCATCTTTTACGGTGTCGTTGCGATTCAACATAGGATCTAGCAAATCATTTGAGTCACTGTTTGGATTTTCTTCATTTAGTTTCGCAATAACACATGTATTTGTATGTTCTCGGATATCTTTACAGAAAAAGTTTAAAAGCAGCTATTACATTTAACTTCTGATCGAGAATTACAACTCTTCTGTACTGGCTCCATATCTAAAACTTTTTGTATGGGCATACAATACAATTTTGCCTGATTTCCTAAGTAATCCTTTAGTTTCTTGACGGACCATGTACAGTCAATAACCTGAAGGTCCCTGGAATTCTGGTTGCATTTCTACAGCTCAATCCCGCAACAACCTTTTAGTTGAGGGAACCCAACGGTTTATTATTAACAATATCAGAATTTATTTTATCCAACAAATCTTGCTCTGTGTCATCTGCATGAAAATGTTTGTTTTACCCTTAACCAGCCTTAAAAAAATTGTCCTTTTCGGAAGGGGATAGAACTTTGGCAGCATTTTTATTGAATAGACATACTACTGTTACTGTCAAAGTTCTATTGGTGTGTTTGGCTTCTTTTTACTTTTCCCTTAAGATTGACCACCTTTCAATTCCGCTTTATCGTCCGTATCAAAATTTGCCAGGGAAGATGACCTTTTCTTTGAATTATTTTTTCTTTAACCAAATAAGATATTTCTTTGTCTCCGTATTCCACATGCTTATTTTCCTGTGGCAGTTCAAATTTCCCCAACCATCATCCCAGATGGCCTCTATCGTACCAAACCTACCTATTGTATTTATTGTGAACTTGTTCTCGTCCTAAATAGTCATGAAATATTTGCCACTGAACGTTAAGCAACCAACAATCAATCATTCTTATCTGCAAGTGCTAGAACTGTACAATCTAACCCCCAAAGGGCAGGTGGTGATACGCATTGTTCAACATTATTACTCTTTTTCCTTTGCTGGTGCACATTAATCTGAATTTACTGATTTCCTTTTCTGACCCACTACTTCATTGCTGGAACTGTTTGTTGACTCTTCCGTCACATCTGTATTTTCTTTCACCCAAGTGTCTTTAAAAGAAAGAAAACCAGCAGTGTGCTGCACAACCAGACTGTTGAGAGAAAATGACTGCCTTCACAGGTTATCAAGGTATTTTGATTTACTTCAACTTTCATGTAATACATTGCATTATTAACTAGGTTTTCAAACTGTAACACAGGATTTTGAGTATCCAGTCATTTATATTCAAAGTTTATAGCTTTTCTGATTATCTACTTTTTTATTTAACTGTTTTGGTGGAATTCACATATGTATGTTATTTCATTTTGTCATACAATACAGTGTACATGTATTTGCTTACAGGCAATTCCAGTAGTTCCAGAATTTTTCTTGACATCATACTAATTTCATCAATTATATCTTTTTGTTAAATAGCCATAACTATTGGTACCTGATGGATATTTTTTCCCAAATGTCATGCTTTGGTTATTGAGATATACATTTGCCAGCCAAAATCTACATTTTATTCATATGTCTAGTTTAAGCCATTGCGAACATCTTGGTAAGCTGGCCGGGTCATTCAATACATATTTTAAACTAGATACCACAATAACGATTCTGTCCAAGTTTGGTTGAATTTTACCTAGTAGTTTCATAGTTGAAGATTTTTGTTAAAGTTAACAGACGATGGACGACGACGAAGACAGATGACGGACGCCAAATGCAAAGTGATGATAAAAGCTCGTTTGGCCCTTTGGGCAAGTTGAGCCAAAGATGAAATATCTTTAATTGAAACTGCGTCAGAAGAGCAATACATTACGCCATTTTTAAGAGGGCTTGGATAAAATTTAAAAAAAAGGGCTAGGAATAAGTTTCGATTAAAGAAAATGCAATGAGATTTTGATCGAGTAAAATTTTCTAATATGTATTGACTGTAAAATGTGAAAATTTATCAATAAATGTAAAATCTGAATGAATATAAAGAAAATTGTCAAATTTACTGAGAAAATGTTACTAAGAATATGTTGCAATTTTTAAATAAAGCTGTGGTTATCTAAAGTTTACGTCTAATACAATTGTCAATTCATATTAGAAAATTTTCTCGATCAAATGACCGATTTAAGGTAACATCATATAGATTATCAATAAAGTTGTCAAATTTACAGTAAAATGTTGAAAAATTATCATTAAAGGTAAAATCTGAATGAATATAAAAAAAGTTATTAAATTTATTGAAAAAAATAATACAAAGAAAATGTTGAAATTTTTAAATAAAGCTTTGGTTACGTCAAGTTTACTTTCTATTCAATTGTCAATACATACTAGAAAATTCTCTTGAGCAAATGACCGATTTTAGGTAACATCATATACAATTATCAAAAAAGTTGTCAAATGTTCAGTAAAATGTTGAAAAATCATCAATATGGGTAAAATCTGAATGAATATCAAAAAAGTTGTCAAATTTACTGAAAAAATGTTACTGAGAAAATGTTGCAATTTCTTAATAAAGCTGTGGTTGTCTTAAGTTTACTTTTAATACAATTGTCAATACATATTAGAAAATTTTACTCGATCAAATGACCCGTTTTAGGCTACATCATATACAATTATCAAAAAAAAAAATGCCAAAATTACAGTAAAATGTGAAAATTTATCAATAAATGTAAAATCTGAATGAATATCAAAAAAATTGTCAAATTTTCTGAGAAAATGTTACTAAGAATATGTTGCAATTTTTAAATAAAGCTGTGGTTGTCTTAAGTTTACTTTTAATACAATTGTCAATACATATTAGAAAAGTTTACTCGATCAAATGACCGATTTAAGGTAACATCATATAGATTATCAATAAAGTTGTCAAATTTACAGTAAAATGTTGAAAAATTATCATTAAAGGTAAAATCTGAATGAATATAAAAAAAGTTATTAAATTTATTGAAAAAATAATACGAAGAAAATGTTGAAATTTTTAAATAAAGCTTTGGTTACGTCAAGTTTACTTTCTATTCAATTGTCAATACATACTAGAAAATTCTCTTGAGCAAATGACCGATTTTAGGTAACATCATATACAATTATCAAAAAAGTTGTCAAATGTTCAGTAAAATGTTGAAAAATCATCAATATGGGTAAAATCTGAATGAATATCAAAAAAGTTGTCAAATTTACTGAAAAAATGTTACTGAGAAAATGTTGCAATTTCTTAATAAAGCTGTGGTTGTCTTAAGTTTACTTTCAATACAATTGTCAATACATATTAGAACATTTTACTCGATCAAATGACCCGTTTTAGGCTACATCATATACAATTATCAAAAAAAAAAAATGCCAAAATTACAGTAAAATGTGAAAATTTATCAATAAATGTAAAATCTGAATGAATATCAAAAAAATTGTCAAATTTACTGAGAAAATGTTCCTAAGAATATGTTGCAATTTTTAAATAAAGCTGTGGTTGTCTTAAGTTTACTTTTAATACAATTGTCAATACATATTAGAAAAGTTTACTCGATCAAATGACCGATTTAAGGTAACATCATATAGATTATCAATAAAGTTGTCAAATTTACAGTAAAATGTTGAAAAATTATCATTAAAGGTAAAATCTGAATGAATATAAAAAAGTTATTAAATTTATTGAAAAAATAATACAAAGAAAATGTTGAAATTTTTAAATAAAGCTTTGGTTACGTCAAGTTTACTTTCTATTCAATTGTCAATACATACTAGAAAATTCTCTTGAGCAAATGACCGATTTTAGGTAACATCATATTCAATTATCAAAAAAGTTGTCAAATGTTCAGTAAAATGTTGAAAAATCATCAATATGGGTAAAATCTGAATGAATATCAAAAAAGTTGTCAAATTTACTGAAAAAATGTTACTGAGAAAATGTTGAAATTTCTTAATAAAGCTATGGTTGTCTTAAGTTTACTTTTAATACAATTGTCAATACATATTAGAAAATTTTACTCGATCAAATGACCCGTTTTAGGCTACATCATATACAATTATCAAAAAAAAAAAATGCCAAAATTACAGTAAAATGTGAAAATTTATCAATAAATGTAAAATCTGAATGAATATCAAAAAAATTGTCAAATTTTCTGAGAAAATGTTACTAAGAATATGTTGCAATTTTTAAATAAAGCTGTGGTTGTCTTAAGTTTACTTTTAATACAATTGTCAATACATATTAGAAAAGTTTACTCGATCAAATGACCGATTTAAGGTAACATCATATAGATTATCAATAAAGTTGTCAAATTTACAGTAAAATGTTGAAAAATTATCATTAAAGGTAAAATCTGAATGAATATAAAAAAAGTTATTAAATTTATTGAAAAAATAATACGAAGAAAATGTTGAAATTTTTAAATAAAGCTTTGGTTACGTCAAGTTTACTTTCTATTCAATTGTCAATACATACTAGAAAATTCTCTTGAGCAAATGACCGATTTTAGGTAACATCATATACAATTATCAAAAAAGTTGTCAAATGTTCAGTAAAATGTTGAAAAATCATCAATATGGGTAAAATCTGAATGAATATCAAAAAAGTTGTCAAATTTACTGAAAAAATGTTACTGAGAAAATGTTGCAATTTCTTAATAAAGCTGTGGTTGTCTTAAGTTTACTTTTAATACAATTGTCAATACATATTAGAACATTTTACTCGATCAAATGACCCGTTTTAGGCTACATCATATACAATTATCAAAAAAAAAAATGCCAAAATTACAGTAAAATGTGAAAATTTATCAATAAATGTAAAATCTGAATGAATATCAAAAAAATTGTCAAATTTACTGAGAAAATGTTCCTAAGAATATGTTGCAATTTTTAAATAAAGCTGTGGTTGTCTTAAGTTTACTTTTAATACAATTGTCAATACATATTAGAAAAGTTTACTCGATCAAATGACCGATTTAAGGTAACATCATATAGATTATCAATAAAGTTGTCAAATTTACAGTAAAATGTTGAAAAATTATCATTAAAGGTAAAATCTGAATGAATATAAAAAAAGTTATTAAATTTATTGAAAAAATAATACAAAGAAAATGTTGAAATTTTTAAATAAAGCTTTGGTTACGTCAAGTTTACTTTCTATTCAATTGTCAATACATACTAGAAAATTCTCTTGAGCAAATGACCGATTTTAGGTAACATCATATTCAATTATCAAAAAAGTTGTCAAATGTTCAGTAAAATGTTGAAAAATCATCAATATGGGTAAAATCTGAATGAATATCAAAAAAGTTGTCAAATTTACTGAAAAAATGTTACTGAGAAAATGTTGAAATTTCTTAATAAAGCTATGGTTGTCTTAAGTTTACTTTTAATACAATTGTCAATACATATTAGAAAATATTACTCGATCAAATGACCCGTTTTAGGCTACATCATATACAATTATCAAAAAAAAAAAATGCCAAAATTACAGTAAAATGTGAAAATTTATCAATAAATGTAAAATCTGAATGAATATCAAAAAAATTGTCAAATTTTCTGAGAAAATGTTACTAAGAATATGTTGCAATTTTTAAATAAAGCTGTGGTTGTCTTAAGTTTACTTTTAATACAATTGTCAATACATATTAGAAAAGTTTACTCGATCAAATGACCGATTTAAGGTAACATCATATAGATTATCAATAAAGTTGTCAAATTTACAGTAAAATGTTGAAAAATTATCATTAAAGGTAAAATCTGAATGAATATAAAAAAAGTTATTAAATTTATTGAAAAAATAATACGAAGAAAATGTTGAAATTTTTAAATAAAGCTTTGGTTACGTCAAGTTTACTTTCTATTCAATTGTCAATACATACTAGAAAATTCTCTTGAGCAAATGACCGATTTTAGGTAACATCATATACAATTATCAAAAAAGTTGTCAAATGTTCAGTAAAATGTTGAAAAATCATCAATATGGGTAAAATCTGAATGAATATCAAAAAAGTTGTCAAATTTACTGAAAAAATGTTACTGAGAAAATGTTGAAATTTCTTAATAAAGCTATGGTTGTCTTAAGTTTACTTTTAATACAATTGTCAATACATATTAGAAAATTTTACTCGATCAAATGACCCGTTTTAGGCTACATCATATACAATTATCAAAAAAAAAAAATGCCAAAATTACAGTAAAATGTGAAAATTTATCAATAAATGTAAAATCTGAATGAATATCAAAAAAATTGTCAAATTTTCTGAGAAAATGTTACTAAGAATATGTTGCAATTTTTAAATAAAGCTGTGGTTGTCTTAAGTTTACTTTTAATACAATTGTCAATCCATATTAGAAAAGTTTACTCGATCAAATGACCGATTTAAGGTAACATCATATAGATTATCAATAAAGTTGTCAAATTTACAGTAAAATGTTGAAAAATTATCATTAAAGGTAAAATCTGAATGAATATAAAAAAAGTTATTAAATTTATTGAAAAAATAATACGAAGAAAATGTTGAAATTTTTAAATAAAGCTTTGGTTACGTCAAGTTTACTTTCTATTCAATTGTCAATACATACTAGAAAATTCTCTTGAGCAAATGACCGATTTTAGGTAACATCATATACAATTATCAAAAAAGTTGTCAAATGTTCAGTAAAATGTTGAAAAATCATCAATATGGGTAAAATCTGAATGAATATCAAAAAAGTTGTCAAATTTACTGAAAAAATGTTACTGAGAAAATGTTGCAATTTCTTAATAAAGCTGTGGTTGTCTTAAGTTTACTTTTAATACAATTGTCAATACATATTAGAACATTTTACTCGATCAAATGACCCGTTTTAGGCTACATCATATACAATTATCAAAAAAAAAAATGCCAAAATTACAGTAAAATGTGAAAATTTATCAATAAATGTAAAATCTGAATGAATATCAAAAAAATTGTCAAATTTACTGAGAAAATGTTCCTAAGAATATGTTGCAATTTTTAAATAAAGCTGTGGTTGTCTTAAGTTTACTTTTAATACAATTGTCAATACATATTAGAAAAGTTTACTCGATCAAATGACCGATTTAAGGTAACATCATATAGATTATCAATAAAGTTGTCAAATTTACAGTAAAATGTTGAAAAATTATCATTAAAGGTAAAATCTGAATGAATATAAAAAAAGTTATTAAATTTATTGAAAAAATAATACAAAGAAAATGTTGAAATTTTTAAATAAAGCTTTGGTTACGTCAAGTTTACTTTCTATTCAATTGTCAATACATACTAGAAAATTCTCTTGAGCAAATGACCGATTTTAGGTAACATCATATTCAATTATCAAAAAAGTTGTCAAATGTTCAGTAAAATGTTGAAAAATCATCAATATGGGTAAAATCTGAATGAATATCAAAAAAGTTGTCAAATTTACTGAAAAAATGTTACTGAGAAAATGTTGAAATTTCTTAATAAAGCTATGGTTGTCTTAAGTTTACTTTTAATACAATTGTCAATACATATTAGAAAATATTACTCGATCAAATGACCCGTTTTAGGCTACATCATATACAATTATCAAAAAAAAAAAATGCCAAAATTACAGTAAAATGTGAAAATTTATCAATAAATGTAAAATCTGAATGAATATCAAAAAAATTGTCAAATTTTCTGAGAAAATGTTACTAAGAATATGTTGCAATTTTTAAATAAAGCTGTGGTTGTCTTAAGTTTACTTTTAATACAATTGTCAATACATATTAGAAAAGTTTACTCGATCAAATGACCGATTTAAGGTAACATCATATAGATTATCAATAAAGTTGTCAAATTTACAGTAAAATGTTGAAAAATTATCATTAAAGGTAAAATCTGAATGAATATAAAAAAAGTTATTAAATTTATTGAAAAAATAATACGAAGAAAATGTTGAAATTTTTAAATAAAGCTTTGGTTACGTCAAGTTTACTTTCTATTCAATTGTCAATACATACTAGAAAATTCTCTTGAGCAAATGACCGATTTTAGGCAACATCATATACAATTATCAAAAAAGTTGTCAAATGTTCAGTAAAATGTTGAAAAATCATCAATATGGGTAAAATCTGAATGAATATCAAAAAAGTTGTCAAATTTACTGAAAAAATGTTACTGAGAAAATGTTGAAATTTCTTAATAAAGCTATGGTTGTCTTAAGTTTACTTTTAATACAATTGTCAATACATATTAGAAAATTTTACTCGATCAAATGACCCGTTTTAGGCTACATCATATACAATTATCAAAAAAAAAAAAATGCCAAAATTACAGTAAAATGTGAAAATTTATCAATAAATGTAAAATCTGAATGAATATCAAAAAAATTGTCAAATTTTCTGAGAAAATGTTACTAAGAATATGTTGCAATTTTTAAATAAAGCTGTGGTTGTCTTAAGTTTACTTTTAATACAATTGTCAATACATATTAGAAAAGTTTACTCGATCAAATGACCGATTTAAGGTAACATCATATAGATTATCAATAAAGTTGTCAAATTTACAGTAAAATGTTGAAAAATTATCATTAAAGGTAAAATCTGAATGAATATAAAAAAAGTTATTAAATTTATTGAAAAAATAATACGAAGAAAATGTTGAAATTTTTAAATAAAGCTTTGGTTACGTCAAGTTTACTTTCTATTCAATTGTCAATACATACTAGAAAATTCTCTTGAGCAAATGACCGATTTTAGGTAACATCATATACAATTATCAAAAAAGTTGTCAAATGTTCAGTAAAATGTTGAAAAATCATCAATATGGGTAAAATCTGAATGAATATCAAAAAAGTTGTCAAATTTACTGAAAAAATGTTACTGAGAAAATGTTGCAATTTCTTAATAAAGCTGTGGTTGTCTTAAGTTTACTTTTAATACAATTGTCAATACATATTAGAACATTTTACTCGATCAAATGACCCGTTTTAGGCTACATCATATACAATTATCAAAAAAAAAAATGCCAAAATTACAGTAAAATGTGAAAATTTATCAATAAATGTAAAATCTGAATGAATATCAAAAAAATTGTCAAATTTACTGAGAAAATGTTCCTAAGAATATGTTGCAATTTTTAAATAAAGCTGTGGTTGTCTTAAGTTTACTTTTAATACAATTGTCAATACATATTAGAAAAGTTTACTCGATCAAATGACCGATTTAAGGTAACATCATATAGATTATCAATAAAGTTGTCAAATTTACAGTAAAATGTTGAAAAATTATCATTAAAGGTAAAATCTGAATGAATATAAAAAAAGTTATTAAATTTATTGAAAAAATAATACAAAGAAAATGTTGAAATTTTTAAATAAAGCTTTGGTTACGTCAAGTTTACTTTCTATTCAATTGTCAATACATACTAGAAAATTCTCTTGAGCAAATGACCGATTTTAGGTAACATCATATTCAATTATCAAAAAAGTTGTCAAATGTTCAGTAAAATGTTGAAAAATCATCAATATGGGTAAAATCTGAATGAATATCAAAAAAGTTGTCAAATTTACTGAAAAAATGTTACTGAGAAAATGTTGAAATTTCTTAATAAAGCTATGGTTGTCTTAAGTTTACTTTTAATACAATTGTCAATACATATTAGAAAATATTACTCGATCAAATGACCCGTTTTAGGCTACATCATATACAATTATCAAAAAAAAAAAATGCCAAAATTACAGTAAAATGTGAAAATTTATCAATAAATGTAAAATCTGAATGAATATCAAAAAAATTGTCAAATTTTCTGAGAAAATGTTACTAAGAATATGTTGCAATTTTTAAATAAAGCTGTGGTTGTCTTAAGTTTACTTTTAATACAATTGTCAATACATATTAGAAAAGTTTACTCGATCAAATGACCGATTTAAGGTAACATCATATAGATTATCAATAAAGTTGTCAAATTTACAGTAAAATGTTGAAAAATTATCATTAAAGGTAAAATCTGAATGAATATAAAAAAAGTTATTAAATTTATTGAAAAAATAATACGAAGAAAATGTTGAAATTTTTAAATAAAGCTTTGGTTACGTCAAGTTTACTTTCTATTCAATTGTCAATACATACTAGAAAATTCTCTTGAGCAAATGACCGATTTTAGGTAACATCATATACAATTATCAAAAAAGTTGTCAAATGTTCAGTAAAATGTTGAAAAATCATCAATATGGGTAAAATCTGAATGAATATCAAAAAAGTTGTCAAATTTACTGAAAAAATGTTACTGAGAAAATGTTGCAATTTCTTAATAAAGCTGTGGTTGTCTTAAGTTTACTTTTAATACAATTGTCAATACATATTAGAACATTTTACTCGATCAAATGACCCGTTTTAGGCTACATCATATACAATTATCAAAAAAAAAAAATGCCAAAATTACAGTAAAATGTGAAAATTTATCAATAAATGTAAAATCTGAATAAATATCAAAAAAATTGTCAAATTTACTGAGAAAATGTTCCTAAGAATATGTTGCAATTTTTAAATAAAGCTGTGGTTGTCTTAAGTTTACTTTTAATACAATTGTCAATACATATTAGAAAAGTTTACTCGATCAAATGACCGATTTAAGGTAACATCATATAGATTATCAATAAAGTTGTCAAATTTACAGTAAAATGTTGAAAAATTATCATTAAAGGTAAAATCTGAATGAATATAAAAAAAGTTATTAAATTTATTGAAAAAATAATACAAAGAAAATGTTGAAATTTTTAAATAAAGCTTTGGTTACGTCAAGTTTACTTTCTATTCAATTGTCAATACATACTAGAAAATTCTCTTGAGCAAATGACCGATTTTAGGTAACATCATATACAATTATCAAAAAAGTTGTCAAATGTTCAGTAAAATGTTGAAAAATCATCAATATGGGTAAAATCTGAATGAATATCAAAAAAGTTGTCAAATTTACTGAAAAAATGTTACTGAGAAAATGTTGAAATTTCTTAATAAAGCTGTGGTTGTCTTAAGTTTACTTTTAATACAATTGTCAATACATATTAGAAAATTTTACTCGATCAAATGACCCGTTTTAGGCTACATCATATACAATTATCAAAAAAAAAATGCCAAAATTACAGTAAAATGTGAAAATTTATCAATAAATGTAAAATCTGAATGAATATCAAAAAAATTGTCAAATTTTCTGAGAAAATGTTACTAAGAATATGTTGCAATTTTTAAATAAAGCTGTGGTTGTCTTAAGTTTACTTTTAATACAATTGTCAATACATATTAGAAAAGTTTACTCGATCAAATGACCGATTTAAGGTAACATCATATAGATTATCAATAAAGTTGTCAAATTTACAGTAAAATGTTGAAAAATTATCATTAAAGGTAAAATCTGAATGAATATAAAAAAAGTTATTAAATTTATTGAAAAAATAATACAAAGAAAATGTTGAAATTTTTAAATAAAGCTTTGGTTACGTCAAGTTTACTTTCTATTCAATTGTCAATACATACTAGAAAATTCTCTTGAGCAAATGACCGATTTTAGGTAACATCATATTCAATTATCAAAAAAGTTGTCAAATGTTCAGTAAAATGTTGAAAAATCATCAATATGGGTAAAATCTGAATGAATATCAAAAAAGTTGTCAAATTTACTGAAAAAATGTTACTGAGAAAATGTTGCAATTTCTTAATAAAGCTGTGGTTGTCTTAAGTTTACTTTTAATACAATTGTCAATACATATTAGAAAATTTTACTCGATCAAATGACCCGTTTTAGGCTACATCATATACAATTATCAAAAAAAAAAATGCCAAAATTACAGTAAAATGTGGAAATTTATCAATAAATGTAAAATCTGAATGAATATCAAAAAAATTGTCAAATTTTCTGAGAAAATGTTCCTAAGAATATGTTGCAATTTTTAAATAAAGCTGTGGTTGTCTTAAGTTTACTTTTAATACAATTGTCAATACATATTAGAAAAGTTTACTCGATCAAATGACCGATTTAAGGTAACATCATATAGATTATCAATAAAGTTGTCAAATTTACAGTAAAATGTTGAAAAATTATCATTAAAGGTAAAATCTGAATGAATATAAAAAAAGTTATTAAATTTATTGAAAAAATAATACAAAGAAAATGTTGAAATTTTTAAATAAAGCTTTGGTTACGTCAAGTTTACTTTCTATTCAATTGTCAATACATACTAGAAAATTCTCTTGAGCAAATGACCGATTTTAGGTAACATCATATACAATTATCAAAAAAGTTGTCAAATGTTCAGTAAAATGTTGAAAAATCATCAATATGGGTAAAATCTGAATGAATATCAAAAAAGTTGTCAAATTTACTGAAAAAATGTTACTGAGAAAATGTTGCAATTTCTTAATAAAGCTGTGGTTGTCTTAAGTTTACTTTTAATACAATTGTCAATACATATTAGAAAATTTTACTCGATCAAATGACCCGTTTTAGGCTACATCATGTAAATTATCAAAAAAAAAAATGCCAAAATTACAGTAAAATGTGAAAATTTATCAATAAATGTAAAATCTGAATGAATATCAAAAAAATTGTCAAATTTTCTGAGAAAATGTTACTAAGAATATGTTGCAATTTTTAAATAAAGCTGTGGTTGTCTTAAGTTTACTTTTAATACAATTGTCAATACATATTAGAAAATTTTACTCGATCAAATGACCGTTTTAGGCTACATCATATACAATTATCAAAAAAAAAATGCCAAAATTTCAGTAAAATGTTGAAAAATCATCAATATGGGTAAAATCTGAATGAATATTAAAAAAATTGTCAAATTTACTGAGAAAATGTTCCTAAGAATATGTTGCAATTTTCAAATAAAGCTGTGGTTGTCTAAAGTTTACTTCTAATACAAATGTCAATTCATATTAGAAAATTTTCTCGATCAAACGACCGATTTAAGGTAACATCATATAGATTATCAAAAAAGTTGTCAAATTTACAGTAAAATGTTGAAAAATTATCATTAAAGGTAAAATCTGAATGAATATAAAAAAAGTTATTAAATTTATTGAAAAAATAATACAAAGAAAATGTGAAAATTTTTAATTAAAGCTTTGGTTGGGTCAAGTTTACTTTCTATTCAATTGTCAATACATACTAGAAAATTCTCTTGAGCAAATGACCGATTTTAGGTAACATCATATACAATTCTCAAAAAAGTTGTCAAATGTTCAGTAAAATGTTGAAAAATCATCAATATGGGTAAAATCTGAATGAATATAAAAAAAGTTGTCAAATTTACTGAGAAAATGTTACTAAGAATATGTTGCAATTTTCAAATAAAGCTGTGGTTGTCTTAAGTTTACTTCTAATACAATTGTCAATTCATATTAGAAAATTTTCTCGATCAAATGACCGATTTAAGGTAACATCATATAGATTATCAATAAAGTTGTCAAATTTACAGTAAAATGTTGAAAAATTATCATTAAAGGTAAAATCTGAATGAATATAAAAAAAGTTATTAAATTTATTGAAAAAATAATACAGAGAAAATGTTGAAATTTTTAAATAAAGCTTTGGTTAGGTCAAGTTTACTTTCTATTCAATTGTCAATACATACTAGAAAATTCTCTTGAGCAAATGACCGATTTTAGGTAACATCATATACAATTATCAAAAAAGTTGTCAAATGTTCAGTAAAATGTTGAAAAATCAACAATATGGGTAAAATCTGAATGAATATCAAAAAAGTTGTCAAATTTACTGAAAAAATGTTACTGAGAAAATGTTGCAATTTCTAAATAAAGCTGTGGTTGTCTTAAGTTTACTTTTAATACAATTGTCAATACATATTAGAAAATTTTACTCGATCAAATGACCGTTTTAGGCTACATCATATACAATTATCAAAAAAAAAAATGCCAAAATTACAGTAAAATGTAAAAATTTATCAATAAATGTAAAATCTGAATGAATATCAAAAAAATTGTCAAATTTACTGAGAAAATGTTACTAAGAATATGTTGCAATTTTTGAATAAAGCTGTGGTTATCTAAAGTTTACTCCTAATACAATTGTCAATTCATATTAGAAAATTTTCTCGATCAAATGACCGATTTAAGGTAACATCATATAGATTATCAATAAAGTTGTCAAATTTACAGTAAATGTTGAAAAATTATCATTAAAGGTAAAATCTGAATGAATATAAAAAAGTTATTAAATTTATTGAAAAAATAATACAAAGAAAATGTTGAAATTTTTAAATAAAGCTTTGGTTACGTCAAGTTTACTTTCTATTCAATTGTCAATACATACTAGAAAATTCTTTTGAGCAAATGACCGATTTTAGGTAACATCATATACAATTATTAAAAAAGTTGTCAAATGTTCAGTAAAATGTTTAAAAATCATCAATATGGGTAAAATCTGAATGAATATCAAAAAAGTTGTCAAATTTACTGAAAAAATGTTACTGAGAAAATGTTGCAATTTCTAAATAAAGCTGTGGTTGTCTTAAGTTTACTTTTAATACAATTGTCAATACATATTAGAAAATTTTACTTGATCAAATGACCGTTTTAGGCTACATCATATACAATTATCAAAAAAAAAAAATGCCAAAATTACAGTAAAATGTGAAAATTTATCAATAAATGTAAAATCTGAATGAATATCAAAAAAATTGTCAAATTTTCTGAGAAAATGTTACTAAGAATATGTTGCAATTTTTAAATAAAGCTGTGGTTGTCTTAAGTTTACTTTTAATACAATTGTCAATACATAATAGAAAATTTTACTCGATCAAATGACCGTTTTAGGCTACATCATATACAATTATAAAAAAAAAAATGCCAAAATTACAGTGAAATGTTGAAAAATCATCAATATGGGTAAAATCTAAATGAATATTAAAAAAATTGTCAAATTTACTGAGAAAATGTTCCTAAGAATATGTTGCAATTTTTAAATAAAGCTGTGGTTGTCTAAAGTTTACTTCTAATACAACTGTCAATTCATATTAGAAAATTTTCTCGATCAAATGACCGATTTAAGGTAACATCATATAGATTATCAATAAAGTTGTCAAATTTACAGTAATATGTTGAAAAATTATCATTAGAGGTAAAAACTGAATGAATATAAAAAAAGTTATTAAATTTATTGAAAAAATAATACAAAGAAAATGTGAAAATTTTTAATTAAAGCTTTGGTTAGGTCAAGTTTACATTCTATTCAATTGTCAATAAATACTAGAAAATTCTCTTGAGCAAATGACCGATTTTAGGTAACATCATATACAATTCTCAAAAAAGTTTCAAATGTTCAGTAAAATGTTGAAAAATCATCAATATGGGTAAAATCTGAATGAATATCAAAAAAGTTGTCAAATTTACTGAAAAAATGTTACTGAGAAAATGTTGCAATTTCTAAATAAAGCTGTGGTTGTCTTAAGTTTACTTTTAATACAATTATCAATACATAATAGAAAACTCTCTTGAGCAAATGACCGATTTTAGGTAACATCATATACAATTCTCAAAAAAGTTGTCAAATGTTCAGTAAAATGTTGAAAAATCATCAATATGGGTAAAATCTGAATGAATATCAAAAAAGTTGTCAAATTTACTGAGAAAATGTTACTAAGAATATGTTGCAATTTTCAAATAAAGCTGTGGTTGTCTTAAGTTTACTTCTAATACAATTGTCAATTCATATTAGAAAATTTTCTCGATCAAATGACCGATTTAAGGTAACATCATATAGATTATCAATAAAGTTGTCAAATTTACAGTAAAATGTTGAAAAATTATCATTAAAGGTAAAATCTGAATGAATATAAAAAAAGTTATTAAATTTATTGAAAAAATAATACAGAGAAAATGTTGAAATTTTTAAATAAAGCTTTGGTTAGGTCAAGTTTACATTCTATTCAATTGTCAATAAATACTAGAAAATTCTCTTGAGCAAATGACCGATTTTAGGTAACATCATATACAATTCTCAAAAAAGTTGTCAAATGTTCAGTAAAATGTTGAAAAATCATCAATATGGGTAAAATCTGAATGAAAATCCAAAAAGTTGTCAAATGTTCTGAGAAAATGTTACTAAGAATATGTTGCAATTTTTAAATAAAGCTGTGGTTGTCTTAAGTTTACTTTTAATACAATTGTCAATACATAATAGAAAATTTTACTCGATCAAATGACCGTTTTAGGCTACATCATATACAATTATAAAAAAAAATGCCAAAATTACAGTAAAATGTTGAAAAATCATCAATATGGGTAAAATCTGAATGAATATTAAAAAAATTGTCAAATTTACTGAGAAAATGTTCCTAAGAATATGTTGCAATTTTTAAATAAAGCTGTGGTTGTCTAAAGTTTACTTCTAATACAAATGTCAATTCATATTAGAAAATTTTCTCGATCAAATGACCGATTTAAGGTAACATCATATAGATTATCAATAAAGTTGTCAAATTTACAGTAATATGTTGAAAAATTATCATTAAAGGTAAAAACTGAATGAATATAAAAAAAGTTATTAAATTTATTGAAAAAATAATACAAAGAAAATGTGAAAATTTTTAATTAAAGCTTTGGTGAGGTCAAGTTTACATTCTATTCAATTGTCAATAAATACTAGAAAATTCTCTTGAGCAAATGACCGATTTTAGGTAACATCATATACAATTCTCAAAAAAGTTGTCAAATGTTCAGTAAAATGTTGAAAAATCATCAATATGGGTAAAATCTGAATGAATATCAAAAAAGTTGTCAAATTTACTGAAAAAATGTTACTGAGAAAATGTTGCAATTTCTTAATAAAGCTGTGGTTGTCTTAAGTTTACTTTTAATACAATTGTCAATACATATTAGAAAATTTTACTCGATCAAATGACCCGTTTTAGGCTACATCATATACAATTATCAAAAAAAAAAAAAATGCCAAAATTACAGTAAAATGTGAAAATTTATCAATAAATGTAAAATCTGAATGAATATCAAAAAAATTGTCAAATTTTCTGAGAAAATGTTACTAAGAATATGTTGCAATTTTTAAATAAAGCTGTGGTTGTCTTAAGTTTACTTTTAATACAATTGTCAATTCATATTAGAAAAGTTTACTCGATCAAATGACCGATTTAAGGTAACATCATATAGATTATCAATAAAGTTGTCAAATTTACAGTAAAATGTTGAAAAATTATCATTAAAGGTAAAATCTGAATGAATATAAAAAAAGTTATTAAATTTATTGAAAAAATAATACAAAGAAAATGTTGAAATTTTTAAATAAAGCTTTGGTTACGTCAAGTTTACTTTCTATTCAATTGTCAATACATACTAGAAAATTCTCTTGAGCAAATGACCGATTTTAGGTAACATCATATTCAATTATCAAAAAAGTTGTCAAATGTTCAGTAAAATGTTGAAAAATCATCAATATGGGTAAAATCTGAATGAATATCAAAAAAGTTGTCAAATTTACTGAAAAAATGTTACTGAGAAAATGTTGAAATTTCTTAATAAAGCTATGGTTGTCTTAAGTTTACTTTTAATACAATTGTCAATACATATTAGAAAATATTACTCGATCAAATGACCCGTTTTAGGCTACATCATATACAATTATCAAAAAAAAAAAATGCCAAAATTACAGTAAAATGTGAAAATTTATCAATAAATGTAAAATCTGAATGAATATCAAAAAAATTGTCAAATTTTCTGAGAAAATGTTACTAAGAATATGTTGCAATTTTTAAATAAAGCTGTGGTTGTCTTAAGTTTACTTTTAATACAATTGTCAATACATATTAGAAAAGTTTACTCGATCAAATGACCGATTTAAGGTAACATCATATAGATTATCAATAAAGTTGTCAAATTTACAGTAAAATGTTGAAAAATTATCATTAAAGGTAAAATCTGAATGAATATAAAAAAAGTTATTAAATTTATTGAAAAAATAATACAAAGAAAATGTTGAAATTTTTAAATAAAGCTTTGGTTACGTCAAGTTTACTTTCTATTCAATTGTCAATACATACTAGAAAATTCTCTTGAGCAAATGACCGATTTTAGGTAACATCATATACAATTATCAAAAAAGTTGTCAAATGTTCAGTAAAATGTTGAAAAATCATGAACATGGGTAAAATCTGAATGAATATCAAAAAAGTTGTCAAATTTACTGAAAAAATGTTACTGAGAAAATGTTGCAATTTCTAAATAAAGCTGTGGTTGTCTTAAGTTTACTTTTAATACAATTGTCAATACATATTACCAGACTTAACTAATCGATCAGATCGGTAATCGAACACTAATCGATCATATTTGATCAGTACTCGATTGATGACTTGAAGTCATCGATCAGTAATCGATCAAACTCTCTCAGGAGTTTGATCGATTAGTGATCGATTAGATTACAGATCGATTTAAGACCGATTACTGATGGATTAGTGATTGATTAATGACAGATTAGTGATTTTATTATTATCGAGAAAACAATGCTATTCCAGAAATAAGCCTTATGAAAGACATCATTTGTGAAATAAAAGTTCCATAAAAATATTTTCACCATTGCCAAAATTTTCTGGAATTCCTGGATTTACTCAGTAATACATGTTTATACAATATGCAGTCGTAACCAAGAGAAGCGTATTTAAAAGCTTAGCCCATACAAATTCCTGACTAAAAACTACATTTTTGTAGGTTTACTCGTGTATATTAGTCCTAAAAACTATGATATGACGTCTTGAATGGCTATTGTATTTTTTTCTTTTACGCCTTTCATTGACGGAAGGGGTCAAAGTAAAATTTAAAATAGCCTTCCAAGATGTCATAATTATTTGGACTACTGTTTATATAATTAGATATGACCTACACAATATTTCCATGTGAATTTTGAGCCAGCACTTACCCAACCCTTCCCGTATCATATTTTTACTTATCAAAAATGTATATCTGTCATAAAATGTTTTTTTTTTATGAAAATAAAATTAACCTAAAGTATACATGTATATAACTGATGAAAGTTACATTGCTATTTTTTCTAAACACATCAGAATTTCTTTTCAGGATACATTTGTAGTAATGTAATGTTTCATTATTATATATTGTTAATGTTAATTAGGTGAAAATGTCAAAATAATAGGATCAAAAGCACAAACAGCAAATAAATAGCTGGTAAGATTGTATGGGAAAATTGATTAAGAGATAATTGATTTGACCACACTATTGGAAACATTAACAAACATTAAAAGATTCTGACATCTATTTAGTTTTAGACACTTGTGATATAAACAGGCAAGTTGAAAACTTCACCTCCATCTAAATTTCACGATTTTGTCATGAAATATGTAATAGAGCTTGAAATAGTGACCATGGTGACCAGCTCATCCCTACCACTCAATTTATTCAACAACACTACCTGCTAAAGTTTACTCAGGAATGCAATAATCATTCCATAAAATTTCTAGACCTTGAAATCTTCAAAGAAGAACACATGAAAATACTGGTGTTTAAGATATGAAATGCTATAAAAAAATACAGAAAAATTCCAACATCTTCATAAAAACCCAAAACCAACCCATTTGGAACTTTAAATCCTATATTAAAGGCAAAGGTATTCATTTACATAGAAACACAAACCAGAAAGAAAACTCTTTATTGAAAGACCATTTTATTAACTGAAATTGGTAAAACAAATTTATTAAATTCCATTACAGAAAAGATAAAATTTAGAAAAAGGAAAAAGTTTAAAATAGATGTTATGCATCATTTACATATTATCATCCTCAAGCAGGAGAACTTCAAAAAGTATTCAGGAAATACTGGCATCTTATTAAAACAGATTCTTCAATAGGTGCTACATTGTGTATCATATCCCATTAAAACCTATCCATAGGATTCAAAAGAAATAGAACATTGGTGAATTAATGAAATGACCTATAAAATAGTTTGTATGAAGGTCACAATTCCTTCAAAATATTTCACTGTGCAGAACTAATTAATGACCATCATCATGTAAACCTCACATGTAAACTGAAATTCTTATAAGACAAAATTCTACTTCAACATTTATTGAAATGGGATGAAATAGTTAGAAAATCAAAAGCAGAGTTCGTGAAAAGTGGTGACTCGGGATTTTACCACCCAAATTTTGCATAGGACTGACACAATTTTAGTATTTTTCAATAGAATTAATAATGAGGACCAGCAGATTTTCTCCAAGGACCACCTGGGGAAAAAAGATTTCGTGAACTATGCAAAAAAACAAAAAATCTAAATTCAAATTAACAAATTTTACAAAATTATGAAAAAATCAATAAATTAAAAACGGTAATTAAAAAAATGACAAACAGAAGGGGTGGTCTCTGCTGAAAGTTTCCCTTTAAGGGGGCTCCTGGGTATAAATCAAATTTTTTTTCTATTATAGGATTTTGCTATATTTTTTTTATAAATGAACTTTATCATATACTTTAATAGAAAAATAAAATAAAAAAATGGAGTCACCGTTCATTTAAGCTCACAATCTGCCTCCGGAAGAAGCATAAATTTTTGTTAATGTCCTTTTTTTCTGATAAACTAATAGGAGAAATAAAGGTAATATTGAAATAAAAATATAACTTAATTACAGAAATCGCTTAAACAATTATTTAGTTTATGTACAGCTTATATGAAAACAATAATAAAAAATATAGGTCACCGATGAGTTCAAAAAAATATTTCAAATTTAATGCCAAAAAAAGGCATTTTTGCACCAAAGGGAGATAATTTGGAGCTTTTTCAATGATATAAACATTTTGCAAGCCATCTTGGGGCAAACCGAATTGATTTTTTGGGTTGATTTTTTACCATATCATTAAGTAATAACTAATAGTGTTATAAATCAAATTTGTAATGAAAAAATAAAGGTTCAATTTTTTGCTGAATTTTTGTACCCACGAGCCACCTTAATCACCATATTTACAGAAAAACTCTAAACATTGCTACACAGTATCAAGGAAAGGCCAGAACAAAGATTTGTAGTTGCACTATGCAACTACAAATCATAGGTGGATATAACGGCCTTATTTATTTAAAAACAAATATGTAACACATAATAAAAAAAAGACAATCACTGAATTACTGAGGCTCCTGACTTGTGACGGGCAAACTCAGCAGGCGGCACATACTCAATTCTATTTAAAAACATCTTTAATTTCTTATTCATATTCATTCTACTTATCTTTAGGTGTGCTTTCGTGTGAAAATAAAACACTAACCACTATTGCCTTAAATTAGGACTATTTTAAAATTTTAGAAAAAAGGGGGGATCTTCTGTATGTAAATTCAAAAGTCAATAGAAAGTTTTCCACTGACTCTAATAACAATCTATTTATTTTTATCAGTATTTTTGCAATCCTTAGTAGAGTCATAGTCCACAGCTGGTCATTTCTTGTCAGTCTTCTACAATATTGTGGAAATTAGACAATATCCTGCTGTGAAGACAAACAAGTGTGTTTGAATAAATGATGTATCAATTTTCTGTTAATTGGTAAATGTTCTGGCTATTTAGTTGTGACCTAAATTCTGGCATTAGTTAATAATGTTATAGGACAAACCCTAAATTTCATCATAAAGTTAAGGATATATCAAATTGCACAATATATTTGTGTTGATTAATCCGTATATATGAAAAATACAGATTTTAATATATATTAGCTTGGTTGAAATTTTCATCTTCTTAATAAAATCACAAGTGTCTGAAGCTAATATTATATGTAACCAGATGCTCCGCAGGGCGTAGCTTTATACGACCGCAGAGGTTGAACCCTGAACGGTTAGGGCAAGTATGGACACAACATTCAAGCTGGATTCAGCTCTAAATTTGGATTGTGATTAAATAGTTGACACAGCATAGGTTTCTGACACAGAATGAATGTGTTCTAATGAACTTAAAAGTTTTGTTTCTCTTAGAGCAATTCACTATGCTGTTGAATATTAATCCTCTCAAAAAAATGTTTGAAGAAATTTTCTTTTTTATTTATGAAATTTCAAATGAGAAAAATTGAACCCATTTTTTTTTAATCACATCCCCCTTTCCCTTATTCCAAAACTAATCTCAATTAAAATTTCTAATGGAGTTTGCAACAATAACTACTCATTTAAATACATCATAAAATATTAAGATGTAAAAAATCTGCTTGTTATCACTGAATGGTAAAGATTATTTTAATTTATCAGTTGGTAGTAAAAAGTGAATATACATTGTATATTGTATATAACAAAGATTTAAGTTGATTCTGGACAAAGAAAGATAACTCCAATTAAAAAAAAATCTTGCTATTGCACAATATTTTGCAATTAGATATTTCTTGCTTACTATTCTGGACAAAGAAAGATAACTCTAATTAAAAAAAAAATTGCTATTTCACAATATTGTGCAATTAGATATGTCTTGCCATTGCGCAATACTGTGCTATTGAAAAGACTTGCTATTGCACAATACTTAATATAATAATTTTAGATCCTGATTTGGACCAACTTGAAAACTGGGCCCATAATAAAAAATCTAAGTACATTTTTGGATTCAGCATATCAAAGAACTTCAAGATTTCAATTTTTGTTAAAATCAGACTAAGTTTAATTTTGGACCCTTTGGACTTTAGTGTAGACCAATTTGAAAACAGGACCAAAAATGAAGAATCTACATACACAGTTAGATTTGGTATATCAAAGAACCCCATTTATTCAATTTTTGATGAAATCAAACAAAGTTTAATTTTGGACCCCGATTTGGACCAACTTGAAAACTGGGCCAATAATCAAGAATCTAAGTACATTTTTAGATTCAGCATATCAAAGAACCTAACTGATTCATTTTTTGTCAAAATCAAACTAAGTTTAATTTTGGACCCTTTGGACCTTAATGTAGACCAATTTGAAAACGGGAACAAAAGTTAAGAATCTACATACACAGTCATGACAGTTAGATTCAGCATATCAAAGAACCCCAATTATTCAATTTTGATGAAATCAAACAAAAGTTTGATTTTGGACCCTTTGGGCCCCTTATTATGTTGGGACCAAAACTCCCAAAATCAAACCCAACCTTTCTTTTATGGTCATAAACCTTGTGTTTAAATTTCATAGATTTCTATTTACTTATACTAACGTTATGGTGCGAAAACCAAGAAAAATGCTTATTTGGGTCCCTTTTTGGCCCCTAATTCCTAAACTGTTGGGACCTAAACTCCCAAAATCAATACCAACCTTCCTTTTGTAGTCATTAACATTGTGTTTAAATTTCATTGATTTCTTTTTACTTAAACTAATGTTATTGTGCGAAAACCAAGAATAATGCTTATTTGGGCCCTTTTTTGGCCCCTAATTCCTAAACTGTTGAGACCAAAACTCCCAAAATCAATCCCAACCGTTCTTTTGTGGTCATAAACCTTGTGTCAAAATTTCATAGATTTCTATTAACTTAAACTAAAGTTATAGTGCGAAAACCAAGAAAATGCTTATTTGGGCCCTTTTTGGCCCCTAATTCCTAAAATGTTGGGACCAAAACTCTCAAAATCAATACCAACCTTCCTTTTGTGGTCATAAACCTTGTGTTAAAATTTCATAGATTTCCATTCACTTTTACTAAAGTTAGAGTGCGAAAACTAAAAGTATTCGGACGCCGGACGACGACGACGACGACGCCGACGCCAACGTGATAGCAATATACGACGAAAATTTTTTCAAAATTTGCGGTCGTATAAAAATTAATTTTGATGTTTTAACAAAGGTCATTAACTTAAAAGGCATCAAATATTTATCAAACCATGGAAGTATATATATACTACTATATTCAAGTCAAATGTTGTTGTTAAAATCTATTTTTTCACTCTTTTGGTCTTTTGGAAAATGTAGTTTGTGCTGTATTTAGACCCCTCTACAACCAAATTTGTTACATGCACACATATAAAAATTAGAGGTTTTATATCAATAATTACGACATCTTGGATGGCTTTTTTAAATTTTGCTTTGACGCCTTCCGTCAATGAAAGGTTGTAAAAGAAAAAAAATACAATAGCCTTTCAAGACGTCATAGTTATTGTACCAATATACATGGGTAAACCTACAAAAATGTAGTTTTTAATCAAGAATATGTTAGGGCTAAGTTTTTAGATACGCTGCTCTTGGTTACGACTGCATATTGTGTAAAAATGTATTGCTGGGTAAATCCTGGATTTTGTTGGCATATTTAGACAGAAACATAAATTCAAGACTTAAAAATAAACACTGATGGCTGGCATGGGTATTGGTTCTCACCTTTACAATCAAATTTCCAGACATATTGACAACATCATGAAAAAAAATTCCAGTATCTTCTTAGCAGTGAAATGATTTTAAATTCTAGAATTCCAGAAAATTTTGGCAATGGTGAAAATATTTGCATGGAATTTTTATTTCACAAATGATGTCTTTCATAAGGCTTATTTCTGGAATAGCATTGTTTTCTCAATAATAATAAAATCACTAATCTGTCATTAATCAATCACTTATCCATCAGTAATCGGTCTTAAATCGATCAGTAATCTATAATCGATCACTAATCGATCAAACTCCTGAGAGAGTTTGATCGATTACTGATCGATGACTTCAAGTCATCAATCGAGTACTGATCAAATATGATTGATTAGTGTTCGATTACCGATCTGATCGATTAGTTAAGTCTGGATATTAGAAAATTTTACTCGATCAAATGACCGTTTTAGGCTACATCATATACAATTATCAAAAAAAAAAAATGCCAAAATTACAGTAAAATGTGAAAATTTATCAATAAATGTAAAATCTGAATGAATATCAAAAAAATTGTCAAATTTACTGAGAAAATGTTACTAAGAATATGTTGCAATTTTTAAATAAAGCTGTTGTTGTCTTAAGTTTACTTTTAATACAATTGTCAATACATAATAGAAAATTTTACTCGATCAAATGACCGTTTTAGGCTACATCATATACAATTATCAAAAAAAAAATGCCAAAATTACAGTAAAATGTTGAAAAATCATCAATATGGGTAAAATCTGAATGAATATTAAAAAAATTGTCAAATATACTGAGAAAATGTTCCTAAGAATATGTTGCAATTTTTAAATAAAGCTGTGGTTGTCTAAAGTTTACTTCTAATACAATTGTCAATTCATATTAGAAAATTTTCTCGATCAAATGACCGATTTAAGGTAACATCATATAGATTATCAATAAAGTTGTCAAATTTACAGTAAAATGTTGAAAAATTATCATTAAAGGTAAAATCTGAATGTATATAAAAATACTTATTAAATTTATTGAAAAAATAATACAAAGAAAATATTGAAATTTTTAAATAAAGCTTTGGTTAGGTCAAGTTTACTTTCTATTCAATTGTCAATACATACTAGAAAATTCTCTTGAGCAAATGACCGATTTTTGGTAACATCATATACAATTCTCAAAAAAGTTGTCAAATGTTCAGTAAAATGTTGAAAAATCATCAATATGGGTAAAATCTGAATGAATATCAAAAAAGTTGTCAAATTTACTGAAAAAATGTTACTGAGAAAATGTTGCAATTTCTAAATAAAGCTGTGGTTGTCTTAAGTTTACTTTTAATACAATTGTCAATACATATTAGAAAATTTTACTCGATCAAATGACCGTTTTAGGCTACATCATATACAATTATCAAAAAAAAAAAAATGCCAAAATTACAGTAAAATGTGAAAATTTATCAATAAATGTAAAATCTGAATGAATATCAAAAAAATTGTCAAATTTACTGAGAAAATGTTACTAAAGAATATGTTGCAATTTTTAAATAAAGCTGTGGTTATCTAAAGTTTACTTCTAATACAATTGTCAATTCATATTAGAAAATTTTCTCGATCAAGTGACCGATTTAAGGTAACATCATATAGATTATCAATAAAGTTGTCAAATTTACAGTAAAATGTTGAAAAATTATCATTAAAGGTAAAATCTGAATGAATATAAAAAAAGTTATTAAATTTATTGAAAAAATAATACAAAGAAAATGTTGAAATTTTTAAATAAAGCTTTGGTTACGTCAAGTTTACTTTCTATTCAATTGTCAATACATACTAGAAAATTCTCTTGAGCAAATGACCGATTTTAGGTAACATCATATACAATTATCAAAAAAGTTGTCAAATGTTCAGTAAAATGTTGAAAAATCATGAACATGGGTAAAATCTGAATGAATATCAAAAAAGTTGTCAAATTTACTGAAAAAATGTTACTGAGAAAATGTTGCAATTTCTAAATAAAGCTGTGGTTGTCTTAAGTTTACTTTTAATACAATTGTCAATACATATTAGAAAATTTTACTCGATCAAATGACCGTTTTAGGCTACATCATATACAATTATCAAAAAAAAAAAAAAAATGCCAAAATTACAGTAAAATGTGAAAATTTATCAATAAATGTTAAATCTGAATGAATATCAAAAAAATTGTCAAATTTACTGAGAAAATGTTACTAAGAATATGTTGCAATTTTTAAATAAAGCTGTGGTTGTCTAAAGTTTACTTCTAATACAATTGTCAATTCATATTAGAAAATTTTCTCGATCAAATGACCGATTTAAGGTAACATCATATAGATTATCAATAAAGTTGTCAAATTTACAGTAAAATGTTGAAAAATTATCATTAAAGGTAAAATCTGAATGTATATAAAAATACTTATTAAATTTATTGAAAAAATAATACAAAGAAAATATTGAAATTTTTAAATAAAGCTTTGGTTAGGTCAAGTTTACTTTCTATTCAATTGTCAATACATACTAGAAAATTCTTTTGAGCAAATGACCGATTTTTGGTAACATCATATACAATTCTCAAAAAAGTTGTCAAATGTTCAGTAAAATGTTGAAAAATCATCAATATGGGTAAAATCTGAATGAATATCAAAAAAGTTGTCAAATTTACTGAAAAAATGTTACTGAGAAAATGTTGCAATTTCTAAATAAAGCTGTGGTTGTCTTAAGTTTACTTTTAATACAATTGTCAATACATATTAGAAAATTTTACTCGATCAAATGACCGTTTTAGGCTACATCATATACAATTATCAAAAAAAAAAAAATGCCAAAATTACAGTAAAATGTGAAAATTTATCAATAAATGTAAAATCTGAATGAATATCAAAAAAATTGTCAAATTTACTGAGAAAATGTTACTAAGAATATGTTGCAATTTTTAAATAAAGCTGTGGTTGTCTTAAGTTTACTTTTAATACAATTGTCAATACATAATAGAAAATTTTACTCGATCAAATGACCGTTTTAGACTACATCATATACAATTATCAAAAAATAAAATGCCAAAATTACAGTAAAATGTTGAAAAATCATCAATATGGGTAAAATCTGAATGAATATTAAAAAAATTGTCAAATTTACTGAGAAAATGTTCCTAAGAATATGTTGCAATTTTTAAATAAAGCTGTGGTTGTCTAAAGTTTACTTCTAATACAATTGTCAATTCATATTAGAAAATTTTCTCGATCAAATGACCGATTTAAGGTAACATCATATAGATTATCAATAAAGTTGTCAAATTTACAGTAAAATGTTGAAAAATTATCATTAAAGGTAAAATCTGAATGTATATACAAAAACTTATTAAATTTATTGAAAAAATAATACAAAGAAAATGTTGAAATTTTTAAATAAAGATTTGGTTAGCTCAAGTTTACTTTCTATTCAATTGTCAATACATACTAGAAAATTCTCTTGAGCAAATGACCGATTTTAGGTAACATCATATACAATTCTCAAAAAAGTTGTCAGATGTTCAGTAAAATGTTGAAAAATCATCAATATGGGTAAAATCTGAATGAATATCAAAAAAGTTGTCAAATTTACTGAAAAAAATGTTACTGAGAAAATGTTGCAATTTCTAAATAAAGCTGTGGTTGTCTTAAGTTTACTTTTAATACAATTGTCAATACATATTAGAAAATTTTACTCGATCAAATGACCGTTTTAGGCTACATCATATACAATTATCAAAAAAAAAAAAAAAAATGCCAAAATTACAGTAAAATGTGAAAATTTATCAATAAATGTAAAATCTGAATGAATATTAAAAAAATTGTCAAATTTACTGAGAAAATGTTACTAAGAATATGTTGCAATTTTTAAATAAAGCTGTAGTTGTCTTAAGTTTACTTTTAATACAATTGTCAATACATAATAGAAAATTTTACTCGATCAAATGACCGTTTTAGGCTACATCATATACAATTATCAAAAAAAAAAAAAAAAAAAATGCCAAAATTACAGTAAAATGTGAAAATTTATCAATAAATGTAAAATCTGAATGAATATTAAAAAAATTGTCAAATTTACTGAGAAAATGTTACTAAGAATATGTTGCAATTTTTAAATAAAGCTGTAGTTGTCTTAAGTTTACTTTTAATACAATTGTCAATACATAATAGAAAATTTTACTCGATCAAATGACCGTTTTAGGCTACATCATATACAATTAGCAAAAAAAAAAAAATGCCAAAATTGCAGTAAAATGTGAAAATTTATCAATAAATGTAAAATCTGAATGAATATCAAAAAAATTGTCAAATTTACTGAGAAAATGTTCCTAAGAATATGTTGCAATTTTTAAATAAAGCTGTGGTTGTCTAAAGTTTACTTCTAATACAAATGTCAATTCATATTAGAAAATTTTCTCGATCAAATGACCGATTTAAGGTTTGAGGAGGTCTTCTGACTTGATCCTATGATTCAAGTTTAAAACTGTATCGTGTCTACGTCCATGGGCCGAACATTTTGTTTCTATTGCATCTGCCACAAATTGTTCATCTTCTAAGTCCAATAATGGTTTTGCGCCAGCCCAAGACTGCGTAATTTCATACGGTTTACTTTCACTAATTTAGCTGTAAGTCTTTTCACACACTGGTTGAACTTTTGTTTATTATAGGGATCCTCCTTTTGTAATAAACATTGTGTATTTTTTAGTTGCTCTTCAGCAATCTCTTGTTTTGCACGAAAGTCTCTTTTTCGAATCTCAGATAAAACTCCAGTTTCAAGCGTGTTTCTAATCCCCTCAATATTATCTTTATAGTGATCTATTTTGGATTTTAATCTAAGTACTATCATGTCCTCAGCTGCTTGTTCTGTATTTGCAATTTCTTTACATATTTCTTTAGACTTTTCATATTGTCCACATACTTCAGCTGGACTGATTCCACATGCGATCAAATCATTACGTGGCATTAATTTCGACAAAATACTTTTTAACATTTTGCGGTCATGCTCAGTATCCATGGATGTTAGAGCTGAATGGACAAACTCATGATCTACATGTTCTAAAGAGTCAATGTCACCAGTTTCTTGACCTACCATGTGTCTCATAATCTCAACAAGATTAATCTCATCACTATCTAATATAATGTATCTTTTCTTTGAAAGGATGTGTTTATATATCACACAGCGTATTCCATGGACAGGGTCAATCAGGTCATCTTTAAATCGGGATGAAATGTCATCATTACGAATGTCTAAAGGAGCATGAATAAAATCTGCATATATGTCAAGCCCAACATCAAAATCCATTATGCTCAAAGGAAGATTTGGTTCGACGTTATGTTCTGGGAGTTCTGGTCCAGCACTATATACGGATAACAGTGTTTCTAAAATTTGACACAATGCATCTATTTTGCGAGTCAAAGTTACAGACTTTGTGCTTCTCTTTAAACTTTCCAATTTTGACATATTTTGTTTTACAGGAACTTTCTGTAAGGATTTATAAATTGAATATCCATGGCTAGAAAATGCTTGAAAAAGAATCTGAGAATGTTTCCTTTTTAATGATCTTTTCTGTGAAAAATACAAACGATTTTCCTTATCATACTTTGAGCCTGATAAAAACTGGGTTTTATCCGAGTCCTGCGACATACTTTTAACATATATTAAGTGAGATACCTCATCTTTTTTTTGTTTTTGGCGACATGATTATTGTTCCGGATGTTATTATATTTTAATCCAAAGAGCTAAATACCAGAATAACGCCCCGACCACGACTGTCGTCAAACCTGTAATTTATTAGCAATCTTTCCAGAAAGTATCTTTGCGATATCAAAGGAAGATTGCCTTGGTAATAGCTATATTTATGATTTTCTATGATTTTTCTCAATGTTTAAAAAAAAATGACATGAATACATTTTTGTTTTATCTTTTTTTTCTCGCGGCATGTGCTCGAAGTTGTAGCGCATCTCTTGGGTTGCTCCGATCACCGGAAGTACATGTAAACAACATACGAAAATCGAAGTTTAATAACTATATTATGGGCAAAGATCAACGAAATATAGATCGAGGCAGATGTAAGGTCGATGATTGTGACTGCCAAGAGTTTGAACTTGAAACAAACAGTTTCAGTTGTGGTTATTGTGGCGATCCGCCTGCCAAACACATCTTGGTTGAAACAGACCCAAAGTCAGAGCCAGAAGTTCCAGAGATAAGTGCTTCTAAAACAGGTATAATACAATCAAAAATCATACACAAATGTACATGTACGAGTGGGAGATCCAGACAGAAGGCCCAGTGGGAAATTTTGATTAAAAAGATAGGGAGACAAAAAATATAGCCCCCCTCACAGGTCCTTGTCCCTGGCAATGTCCTGCCACTAGTACATGCATGTGTATACTAGGGGGCGGGACATTGCCAGAGACAGGAGGCCTTTTTTATAAATATGACCAACCAGTACGTGCCCCTATTAAAAAATCATGGATCCCACACTGCAAAATAAAACTGATAGGAAAGGAAATAACAACTCTGCATTAAAAATAGGCAGTGTCTGCATGCGGGTAAGAATAGTCAAATTGCTGTTTTAGGCTGCACGTACCCACACCGGAATATCAGGATCCGATTTTAGACGCGACAAATCCCTATATACTTGTAATTAAAGAATATAATTGTATGGTTTTTGGCACAGGAAATGCCTGAAATCTCCATAAAAAAGGGAGAAGAGCTAACAAACATACGAGGTACAGAAAAACATGCCGGTATCCGTGTTTAAAAACATGGAACGACAAAAATATTTTCAAATACCTGTGTGACAGACAAAAAATAATTAACACTTGTTGTACCTGGTGTTTAAGACATAAAATAAAATAAGAAAACAAATGATATAAGAAAAAAAAATGAATCATAATTTCCTGTCAATATGCACATCTACATAGTATGCCCTTATTATCTAAAAAGGTTTCAGAAATTCTGTTATGAAGTTTGAGAGGAGTTGCGATGAGAAACTGTTACAGTACTTTATTGCTGCAAATAAGTTCATTGGGGCATAACTCCTAGAAAAAATAAATGAATCGTAATTTCCTGTTGACATGCACATCTACATAGTATGTCCTTATTATCTAAAAAGGTTTCATGAAATTATGTTTGAGAGGAGTTATGATGACAAGAAACAAGACTGACTGACAGACGGTAGGACGGGTCAAAAACATTATACCCTTTACAACTTTGTTTCGTTGTGTATAAAAATAGGAAGATGGGGTATCATTGTTTATAAGGCAACTCTAAACCGAAGACCAATTTACATAGAATATAACAATTATGTCCCCATACAATTAACAATAAAACCATATACCACATAGTCAAACAAATAAAAGTCCCAGAAATTACTTTTTTTATTTATTGTACATAATGAATATTATATTTGTTCAAACTGAATGGTCACTGGCAAATATCTAGATATATGGTCTGACATATTGTTGTTGTGCTGGTAAGAAAATGAATGGACAATTATGCTTGGTGCATGTATATATAGGCAAAATTCCCCCTTTTAACATTACGAGGCTTCGTATGTATTCTACTAGCTGTTTGATCAAGGGATCATCTGTCATATTAGTCATATTTCTATGTTAACCATACGATTTGAAAATAAGCCGATGTAGTATGATTGCCAATGAAACACATACCCGTAGCCAAAGAAGGGGGGGGGGGGGGGGGGGGTCGGGGTCACTGTTAAAGTCGATGTTCTGTTCGAAACTGTGACTGTTTAAGTCGAGTTTGTGAGTCAAATGAACCCCCCTTTGGAAATTCCTGGCTACGGGCCTGAAACAACTATCCACCAAAGTTCAAATTTGAAATTCAATAAAGTAATTAAAAACTAGAGGCTCTAAAGAGCCTGTCTCGCTCACCTTGGTCTATGTGACTATTAAACAAAGGAAGCAGATGGATTCATGACAAAATTGTATTTTGGTGATGGTGATGTGTTTGTACATCTTACTTTACTGAACATCCTTGCAGCTTACAATTATCTCTATCTATAATGAAGTTGGCCCAGTAGTTTCAGTGGAAAATGTTAGTAAAAATTTACAAATTTTATAAAAATTGTTGAAAATTGACTATAAAGGACAATAACTCCTTAGGGGGTCAATTGACCATTTCGGTCATGTTGACTTATTTGTAAATCTTACTTTGCTGAACATTATTGCTGTTTACAGTTTATTTCTATCTATAATAATTTTCAAGATAATAACCAAAAACAGTAAAATTTCCTTAAAATTACCAATTCAGGGGCAGGAACCCAACAACGGGTTGTCCGATTTATCTGAAAATTTCAGGGCAGATAGATCTTGACCTGATAAACAATTTATCCCCCTGTCAGATTTGCTCTAAAGGCTTTGGTTTTTGAGTTATAAGCCAAAAACTGCATTTTACCCCTATCTTCTATTTTAAGCCATGGCGGCCATCTTGGTTGGATGGCCGGGTCATCGGACATATTTTTTAAACTAGATACATAAAAGATGATTGTGGATAAGTTTGGATTAATTTGGCCCAGTAGTTTCAGAGGAGAAGATTTTTGTAAAAGATTACTAAGATTTACGAAAAATGGTTAAAAATTGACTATAAAGGACAATAACTCCTATATGGGTCAACTGACCATTTCGGTCATGTTGACTTATTTGTAAATCTTACTTTGCTGAACATTATTGCTGTTTACAGTTTATTTCTATCTTTAATAATTTTCAAGATAATAACCAAAAACAGTAAAATTTCCTTAAAATTACCAATTCAGGGGCAGCAACCCAACAACAGGTTGTCAGATTCATCTGAAAATTTCAGGGTAGATAGATCTTGACCTGATAAACAATTTTCTAATAGTCAGATTTGCTCTTAATGCTTTGGTTTTTAAGTTATAAGCCAAAAACTGCATTTTACCCCTATGTTCTATTTTTAGCCATGGCGGCCATCTTGGTTGGTTGGCCGGGTCCCTGGACACATTTTTTAAACTAGATACCCAAAAGATAATTGTGGCCAAGTTTGGATAAATTTGGCCCAGTGGTTTCAGAGGAGAAAATTTTTGTAAAAGATTACTAAGATTTACGAAAAATGGTTAAAAATTGACTATAAAGGGCAATAACTCCTATATGGGTCAACTGACCATTTCGGTCATGTTGACTTATTTGTAGATCTTACTTTGCTGAACATTATTGCTGTTTACAGTTTATCTCTATCTATAATAATATTCAAGATAATAACCATATAACGACAAAATTTCCTTAAAATTGCCAATTCAGGGGCAGCAACCCAACAACCGGTTGTCCGATTCGTCTGAAAATTTTAGGGCAGATAGATCTTGACTTAATAAACAATTTAACCCCATGTCAGATTTGCTCTAAATGCTTCGGTTTCAGAGTTATAAGCCAAAAACTGCATTTGACCCCTATGTTCTATTTTTAGCCATGGCGGCCATCTTGGTTGGTTGGCCGGGTAACCGAACACATTTTTTAAACTAGATACCCCAATGATGATTGTGGCCAAGTTTGGTTAAATTTGGCCCAGTAGTTTCAGAGGAGAAGATTTTTGTAAAAGTTAACGACGACGACGGACGACGACGGACGACGACGGACGCCGGACGCCAAGTGATGAGAAAAGCTCACTTGGCCCTTCGGGCCAGGTGAGCTAAAAACATCATCTTCTTTTATCATCGCGCATAGATTAGTTATACATTTCTTTGCCACGGTAAGATCAAAGACCATTAAATCCGTGTTCACAAACAAAATTGCCATTCACATTTGTTTGCCGCAATGGCATCACTCCACTATAATTATTTTCATCATCAAGAACTTTCCTTATTATCTTACCTTTAAAAAAGCATGTAAAAAATTAAGATAGAAGTTAAAATTTACCCGGCTAGTATAGCGTTCCTGTGTACTGGGCGGAGTTCAAACATTACCATCCAAACTTTTCCTGAACCTAGTAGTAGTATAGATATGCCTTTTTTATAATTAAAGTCTTTGGTTAGTGTTTGTGACTGCCCGACACGCTGTGGGTGTTCCTAGATAAATCCCGACATAGTAACCCAAAATTTTGCGGTTCTCCGCTAAGCATGCAGTATTGAGGAATTATATCATAGATCGGAATACTAGGCCTGTCCCGGTTACTTTTGACAGGGGAGGGTTCCGGGGGTTGGAACACCTTTTTTTGGACGAATACTTTGAATGGGAAAATATAGTTGGAACACCCCCCTTTTTGTCCTGGATTGGTAAACCTCTTTAAAAACAGATGATTTTCGGGCTCATTTATTGATAAGGTAAACAAATCTTTAATTGAAAATGTTAGATGTGCCTTTCAAGTATTAAGTCTGTTAGAAAATTGGCATGTTCAAATTTGTTTTGGGGACAATAAAATATATTTAACCATAATTAACAAAATTTTGCAGTGTAAAAATATATCGCATAATCGGGAATAATTTAACTCCTAAAAATAACTGGAAATAAAGATATTAAAGAGATTTATGACAGAAACAAACTGTTATGAAATTATAAAACGCCAAACGGATAGCTTGATAAATACCCGCCCCGATGCCTTTAAAGCATACTATACGGGTTTTACCTGTTTTTGAAAGCTGTACGATGACATGCAATTGTTACATCGCTATCATTTGTTTAAAGTTAATCATTGCGTCATAGGCAAAACATTTTCAAAAATAAATCTCCAAGACATCATTTAATATATGCAACCGATATTTAAGTATATTCATAATATGGTACGAATGGGCGAACGTGTAAGATGAGAATGCGTTTTTGGAGCGAAGCGGCACCGTCGACGTCATACATGTGACTTTGTCAGTATTTATGTATTCTTTGTTATGCTTAAATCACGTATATTTCTCTCCTTTTAGACTTTTATGGAAAAATGAAGAAAGCACTCTGAATTTCTGACCGTTCTTATTTTCTGTTTTGAAGAACGTTTTGCTCCACTTGTTTACATCGTCAAGGGTGCTTTCATACACGCCCGCGTTTCAAGGTCGTCAACGCTATTTTTGAGAAGACCCTTGAAAGCGACCGTTTCCAAGGGACTCGTCATCAGAAACATGCGTAAAAATATGCGCATTGTTAAAGGGCCGAGACACCTTAAGGTAACATCATAAACAATTATTCAAAAAAATGCCAAATTTACAGTAAAATGTTGAAAAATTATCAATAAAGGTCAAATCTTAATAAATATCCAAAAAGTAGTAAAATTTACTGAAAAAATATTGACAAAATGGTGCAATTTATAAATAAAGCTGTGGTTTCAATTTTGCTTCTAATACATTTGCCAATACATATTAGAAAATTGTCTTGATAAAATGACCGATTTAAGGTAACATCAAATACAGTTATCCAAAAAGTTGTTAAATTTACATTAAAATGTTGAATTATATATCTGAATATTGGTGAAAATGAATGAATATAAAAAAAGTAGTGAAATTTACTGAAAAATGTTACAGAGGAAATGTTGCAATTTTCAAATAAAGCTATGGTGTTTCAATTTTACTTCTAGTAAATTTTTAAATACATTGTAGAAAATTATCTTGATCAAATGACCGATTTAAGGTAACATCATATACAATTATGCCAAAAAATGTCAAATTTCCAGATTTTACTAATCGATCAGATCGGTAATCGAACACTAATCGATCAAATTTGATCAGTATTCGATTGATGAGTTGAAGTCATCGATCAAACTCTCTCATGAGTTTGATCGATTAGTGATCGATTAGATTACTGATCGATTTAAGACCGATTACTGATGGATTAGTGATTGATTATTAACAGATAAGTGATTGTATTATTATTGAGAAAACATTATTCAAGAAAGATATAGAATTACCCCTGCCACATTCGTGGTACAATTGAAGCATAAAAAAAGACATTTTATATATAATTTTGTTTTATTCTAATGTCAACATACGAAGATGTAAGACATTTTTTTTTACAGTGCTACTCCAGAAATAACCCATCCACCCTATTGAAGACATCGCTTGTGGAAACAAAATCTGTGGAAATAGTTTTTCAAAATTGCCAAAATCTTCCGGAATTCTAGAATTTAACTGATCGAATAGTTAAGTCTGGTAATATACTTAGTATATCAAAATCTGTATTTTTCATCCTTTTTCTATATAAGGATTAATCAACACAAATAAATTGTGCAATTTGATATATCCTAAACTTTATAATGAAATTTAGGGTTTGTCCAGCCTATAACATTATTAACTAATGTCAGACTTTAGGTCACTTCAGCTTAACAGTCAGAACATATACCAATTAACAGGTAATTGATACATCATTTGTTCAAACACACTTGTTTGTCTTCACAGAAGGAAATTGTCTAATTACCACAATCTTGTAGAAGACTGACCAGAAACGACCAGCTGTGGACTATGACTACTAGTAAGATACTGATTCAAATAAATAGATTGTCAGCGAAAAACTTTTGAATTTACAAACAGAAGATCCCCCCTTTTTTTCTAAAATAAAAAAAAGGCAATAGTTGAGTATTTGTGATAAGTGTTTTATTTTCACATGAAAGCATATGTAAAGATAAGTAATATGAAAATGATGAAGACATTACAGTTGTTTTTCAAAATAATTAAGTATGTGTCTGTCCTAAGCCAGCAGCCTGTTTTTCAGTGGTTGTCATTTGTTTATGTGTTACATATTTGCTTTTAAAGGGGACATTACATATTCTGTTTAACCCCCAAGAGTGACTGGGGTATAGAAATATGGTCACTTGGTCTTCTCCCGACCGGCAGTAAAACGCTTGCCGAAGTGGGGCGTCCGTTTGTCTGTGCGGGATGTATCAAGTTCGCAGTCACGTCCGGTCAGAAGGGGGACGTTAAATCCGATGCCTCATGTAGAGAGAGTGCCACGCTCTTTGCACGTTAAGAACCCTTGCAACAACTCTTTGAGGGGTCCGTAGGTGGCCTGTTGCAAGGCAAAATTTCTGTCCCTATCCAATATACCCTCATTTTCCAGTGGCAGTCCAAATTTCTCCGACCATCATCCCAGATGGCCTCTAGTGGATTCAGCTCTAAATTTGGATTGTGATTAAAAAGTTGACACAGCATAGGTTTCTGACACAGAATGAATGTGGTCTAATGAACTTAAATTTTAATTTTGCCTTTGAGCAATTCACTATGCTGTTGAATATTAATCCTTTAAAAAAAATATTTGAAGAAATTTTCTTTTTTTTTTTATGAAATTTCAAATGAGAAAAATTGAACAATAGAGTTCAGTTTTGTTTAATTTTAGTAAGTATCTGTTTGCAGCTGATTATTTTGTATGTAAATGCAAATTTTATGTAACAATCTTTAATTTGATAAAGATAATGGTCAAATCCAGTTTACTAGTTGTAACTAAATAGTTATCAAAAGTACCAATATTATAATTTTATACGCCAGACGCGCGTTTCGTCCACATAAGACTCATCAGTGACGCTCAGATCAAAATAGTTAAAAAGCCAAATAAATACAAAGTTGAAGAGCATTGAACATCAAAAGTTGTGCCAAATACGGCTAAGGTATTCTACTCCTGGGGTAAGAAAATCCCTAAAGAGCTCCCTTTGGAATTCATTGGATCAACAAATGTCAAATATCTAAAGTAGAAATAAAACGACTTCTACATAATAATCATTGTTTGATCCGATTTAAAATCGTAGAAGTAACAAAATTACCTTCAGTTTATCAGTTTTCATTTTCTATTAATAAAGTCATGTTTAGCGTTGAAGTCAATGCGCCAAAATTGTTTTATTTATTTCAAATGTATACATTTTCCCTAACTCTAACATGTCATTTTTTTTGTAATGCAAAAGAATCGGAATAATGTATTTAATACTTTAACTAGTTGTGTTTATTTTGTAAATATAGTAACATAGCTTTATTTTGTCAATTTTATCATTGAACCCCTTCTCCACAATCAGAGGTACATTAAGGGATGAAAATAAGTTGAACTTTTGTGTTTTTGATTAATAAATTTAAGTTGCAGTATAAAAACAATATTAGGTAATGTCATAAAAATATAAACTTTTTTGTACTCCGCGCAAAATTGCAGAAGGGCTCGGTAGGACCGTGCATGCCCTTCCCCAGTTTCATAGCCTCATACAAAAAAGATTAAAATTTCCTAACATTGACCTAATATTGCATATTTAGTTTTATAGTTGTTGTTCCTTAATATATTCCATGTGTTTTTTTTAATATTTGAAATAATGGGATAGGTAGAAAGGGATTATTTTGTATTTTACCTATTTTTTTAACATTATTGCGAACCACAGATATGTATGAACTACTTTTAAGGTGGTATCCAACACTACAGTGAGATAACTTTATAAAATCAGCTAAACTTTTTAAGCGTTGTGAATGCAATATTAAGCTTCTCAATGATCAACAATTAGTGTTTGTTAAACTGCTATGTAAGCAATGTAATTGTTCTTATAAAATTGTTGGTTCAATTTTTTTTAATTTTTTTTTATTTTTGTCAAAGGGTCAAATTAAATACTTTGTCAAAATTTAATGGAATTTAAACGAATGGTTAAACTGATTATGGCTTGTCTAATATAATCTATTAAAGTGAAATAGTCTTAAAAAAATATATTTCCACCCTTAAATTAGAACCTTGAAATTAGCTATTTTTTTCATTTTTTTTTTTACAAAGATTATTTCTTCATAAGAAAAATATGCTAGACTCATGTGAAGTCCTTGAGGTGACAGCTGATTTTTGGCAGTACTTCAAGGACTTTTATGAAGAAAAATTGTCATCAGCTGATTGCCCAAGGAAGTGGGAGGTGCTGGCTGGTATAGACAGGAAAATGATGCTACATAGGCGTTCTAATCAAGGTAGATTAACAACTTCAAGATTATTTATATGATTAAAACTAAAATGTGATAAAATTGCCAATGAAACCACTAGAGGACAAATGACATAGCAGTTACCGTCAGCCTAGTGTTAATGTACAGCCTTCAATAATGAACAGACCCATATTGCAGTATATCTGTTTTCAAAAAAAGCCCTGTTTTTCAGCAGGACTGAAGTAGGTTTTCAAATTTATATTCAGTTTTACTTTTACAATTTTTGTTTCAAATTTTTGTTGGTTGATAAGCTGTTATCTCATTGTAATTGTTATTTTCTAAACAATTATTTTAAATTATACATTTCAAATGAATAAATGAACAACACTCTTCTTTCCATAATCCTTTGTCAGGGAAATCTTTATGGAAAGTAACGGGGGCTTGCGGGTCTGAATCAAATTTATTTTAAATATAGAATTTTGCTATTTTTTCTATTAATAAACTTTATCATACACAGATACTTTTGCATAGGTTCTATTTCTGTACTAAAAATATGTAGTACTGGAAATTTACTTTTAATATTTAGTACTATTATCATAAAAAATAATGCATTGTTTGTTTGTTTATTTTTTTTTCAGACAAAGACACATGAACAAAAGAACGATAGCAAAAAAAACCAACATAGACTAAAGAACCATAGAGGGGATGACAATGACTAAACGCTTGCCTCACGTAATTAATTATAATCCTGGCATCTTTGATATCTATATTCAGTCATCTATATGGACATGATTTCGCCGAAAATTCGCAAAATATTAGAACAGGTAAAGATGGTAACTTAAACTCCTTATTATAACCTCCTTACGAAATTACTGTTTAAGAGAAAAACTTTAGAAAAAGAAGATAGAGTAATGTGCAATTTGTCCCTAGACAAGCCAGTCTGGTCTCATGATCGATAAATATATAAGAAGAAGTCTGAGAAAACCCAAAGTCAACACTGCAGTACTGCAACAGAAATACACTTCTGTATGGCCGAGACGAGGTTCCGGGTAGATTAGAAGAAACCAAAAGGAATGCAACATCTGTGGGAAAAGGAGGTTCCCAAGAAACTTTCAGCAATGAAGTTAAAGGAAGGCGGTGAAAACGTCCATCAGGGAGTCTCACCGTGCGCTCCGAAAGACGCTAGCCGATCATATGGATTAACCGGCAACCACTAGAGATAAGTACTATGTGATGAAAGATACAAAACATCATACACCAGCAAATGACAGGACAGGACGTAAACGAAACATACAGATATAACATAAATTCAGATTCAGAGATTTATGGATTGAGAATATTAAGGGGTCATTTTGTTATATATATGATAATAATGTTCTTCCAGACACCTTATGAAACTTGCGTTAAAACGTGATTTTCTGGTAGGCAGTATTAAATCAGATATACATCTTGTAACATTAAGGCAACTTCTCTTTTCAAATTTGAAATTTTCTTTACATAAATTTGGTAATGTAATTGCGGTGTTTGATACCTTACTGTGATAGTTGTGATTAACTGCGGTAACTTAAACCTATATGTACTTACATGACCGAACTTTTCATGAGTGGTTAACCCGTGATGTTCTGTAAATTCACATTTAATATAAATCAAAAGGACGAGTTTTATCAAAATCTGGAAGTATTTTTAAGTCACACATTTAAGCGTACACAGAAGACAATAAGGGGTAAATTAAAGTAAAGCATTTTAGCATTTCGGTGTTAAGCTTAAAAGATCCAAATATGAATTTATCGAAATTACTCACCTCTTTTGCATTGTATGTACTTATTTGTTTAATAAAGTTTGACAACATTATTTTCAACATCCATGAAATAGTAACAAACTGCATCACGAATTCTTTATTTTAGAAAACAAAAATATGGAGTCCACTTAATCAAACAAAGTTGGCTTTGAAGAGGCATGTTTTTTAACCCCCTAGTTTTTACCATAGACCAAGCTGCATACATTTCCAACGGGGTCCGAGAAGGTTGGCATTATAAGTGTATGTATTAAAAGTCGATATGTCTTTACTTAAGTCGCAATATAAACCGACAATTTCAGAGTAATATTCACAGAAAATAACATCTTTTAATCATATGTTAGCCAAATATGTTATAATACGAATAACATAGTAACCAACATACATGTACATATATTGTTCAATGAAGTGCTTCTCAGGGTTAGCCTTAAGCTTAAGAGAAATTACAGTAGTTCTTAATTAATTTATCAGGTAACAATAGAAGACTTTTTGTCACGAATAAAGGCTCTGTCTATAATATCAACCACTCTTTCAAATGCCAGATCATACGCTGATTTATCAGTGGATTTTGGTCTATATGACAAGTATGTGGTCAGACATGCTGCGTGATACACTGCATTTTTATAAAATTCATAATTCCATTGTCGCATGCCCTAACAGCAGCATCTTTATTTTTGGCTAACCGTTCATTAGATGAACCGTTTTTAATATATAGAATAAATGCATGTCATGTTTTTCAGATATTTAGAGCATTGCAGGGCACAACTGAAGGGTGAAGATTACCGCTTAAAACAATTAACCAAGGCATTCATACCATTGTCAAAGCAGTTCAAGGCCTAGAAAAGAAAAAGAAAATCATGCTATTGAAAGAAATCTTTTTTAAAATTACTAATAACGGAATTTGGCAGTAAGTTATAAACTTTTATAAAAACAAGCTGTCAGGCAAATATAAATAAAATAAAATGTGGTATAATTGCAAATGAGACAACTCCACAACAGAACAAAATGACACAGAAATTAACAAATATAAGTCATCATACGGCCTTCAATAATGAGCAAAGCCAAATCAGCTTTAAAAGGTTCCAAAATGACAATGTAAATTGATTCATACGAGTAAACTTAAGTCATATTTAAACACTTTTTTTAAACGCAGCAGATATTAGCAAGACAAGTCTAAATTTATATACAAGTCTAAGAATTGGCACAACAGTGCTGATAATTATAATATATTATTAAACAAAGATGTTATAAAAGGATTCAAAATCTATTCAATAGAGAAAGACAACAACCTCCGAAATTTATGTACAAAAAGACAACGAAAAACAAATATGTAACACATCTGACAACAAACGACAACCACTGAATTACAGGATTATGAATTGGGACAGGCAAATGCATACATAATGTGGAGGGGTTAAACATGTTAGGGGGATCCTAACCATCCCCCGACCTGGGTTAGGATATTTTTTTTTTTACATTGGCAATTGGCTTTTTGTTTCATGAAATTAGAAAATGTTAGGAACTTTTATCTTTTTCTATGCATTAACCGTTAATAGGTTCATGTGCTTCCCGCTCGCAATACCTGATTGTTGAATCTTTAGGTCCGCCTGTTGTAATTGACTTTATTTACAACAATCAAAATAAAGGAATGAAAATTTATTTGACGAATTATTTCGTTCACTTACAATGATTTATATGACGTGGGCATATAAACTTTTTTCTGTCCAATTGTCCCTTTGTTTTTTGCGCTAATGTTGTAACACCTCGCGTGCATCCAAAAATTGCAAGCTTTGTTTTGGTGTTGGTTCTTTTTTTTTTTGTATCTCGCATCCTATCCATAAAGCCTTCTTCTCAACCCTCCCCTCCCCACAAACTCTGAATTTTTAAATGTCATTGGTGCTTGTTTTCCATATAACGAAGCTGTCTTTTGTACCTCTGCTGAAGCTACTATATTGTTGTTAGCATTACTAGATGTCCCTAATTTGAGAATTTGGGTGCGAATGATGAAGCCTGGTCTGATGTATTTGGCTGCTGGGTACAGGTATCAAAAGATTAATTCTAGAACCATAATATTTAAAATAAACTAAACAAACAAAACACAAAGACGTGCAACTAAATAAATCTGGAAATAAACATCCATTGTGGTCAATTCAGATATATAATATATGTAAGTAGCAAGAATGTAAAGTAAAGAAAGATCCACCACCAAAACACAATTTTGTCATGATCCATCTGCGTCCTTTGTTTAATTTGCAAAAAATTTTTTTTTTAGCGACACAGGCTTTTGAGAGCAATTCATATTTATCTTTGCCATTGTGTTTGGCTTATAAAGTAACAAGAGGGTACTTTGGCAGTTGTTGAAATTTTTTGGCTTATGTTTGAATAACACCATGTGAAAATTTCCTTCATTTAAATATTTGAAAGTTGCTTTAACATGTACCAGACTTGGTAAATCATCATCATCAACAGTAGTGTTGGTTGGGTCATTGCCATCCTGGAAGAGACAAAAAAAGAAAATAAATTCAATTTTGCCATGTATCTTAGTATGTATCTATCAAACTTAAGAGGTAATACATATATGAATTGTTAGGAAAAGCTTGATTCATGAATGTATTGGTAAAATCTTTAGTATATTTAGTATAAGCATAATGATAACCTAACCTGACCTCGTCTTTCTCGGTTTATCCATGACTATTCATTAATGAGACCTCTCATAGGGTTCCTAATTATTTGATTATTTTAATTTGTTGTACATGGCAGTTGCTTAATGGGAATAATAAATATATTTCGCGGGCTAGCTCGGCTACTGATGTTGGTTTGATAATGTTCATTTCTTGTCTGGCACCATTTATGCACCTAGCAAACCTATAAAATATAGTGACAAGTCAAATACCAAATTGGTAATACCTATGTCTACTTGAACAATAATCTCTACTAATTAACAATCAAAGAAAAATATTTTCAAACCATGAGGAATATTTTTCGATAGTTTCTATAGCACTTTTGTTGTCCTGTTTATCGCTGTATCGCGAGAGGATTTGGGAGGTTGAGCGCCCGCAAACATGTTTATCCCCACGATATTCATATCTGTAGTTTATAAACCACCACTAAATGAATCGTTTTATTTTTTATTTCTAATGTGCACTAACTGATATTTTATCTTAATACATGATATTTTAATAAGTACTTAATGACTTTGACGTTTCAGTAACTGCGATTACTCATTAGATCTGTACGAAGTGGGTAAGGTAAATACCCTACCATATTCGTTCATTTTTCGGGGTATAGTTTCCTTTGTATCGATCTGATGAATTAAACATTTTTCGATTTTTTCTATAGCACTTTTGTTGACCTGTTTATCACTATATCGGTCGTGGGAGGATTTGGGAGGTTGAACGTCCGCAAATATATTAAACCCCACCATATTCATTAGTCAGTAGCATGTACTTCGATGGTTGTCGTTGGTTTCTCGTTGTTGAAGGTCATATACAATTCAGGAAGGAAATGGGGTATGTGTCAAAGCGACAGCAACACGACCATAAAGCAGAAAACAGCCGAAGGCCACCAATGGGTCTTCAATGTAGCGAAAAACTCCCGCACCCCTAGGCGTTATTCAGCTACCCCCTTAAAAATATGTATAATAGTATAGTAATAATGGACATAATACTAAACTCCGAATTGTACACAAGAAACCAAAATTAAAAATCATACAAGACTAACAAAGGCCAGAGGCTCCGGACTTAGGACAGGCGCAAAATTGCGGCGGGGTAACATGGTTATAAGATCTCAACCCTCCCCTAAATCTCGAGCCAATTTAGAACAGTAAACTCATAACAATACGCACATTAAAATTTAGTTCAAGAGTGGTCCAATGTCTGAAGATGTAACAAAATACATAAAAATTGAAATTTAGATTTTTATTTTGTACATAGGTATCCACCAAAAATGAATAGCATGGACAGACAGAGAAGAAATGGTATTCACCCTCATGTTTAGTCTTTTTCAGGATACGCAAATAGGTTTACGTATTTTACGTAGGTATATAACTAGAGAATGGGCACATAGTTTATATTTACATGATTTTGCCATGTGATTAAGGACTTTCCGATTTTATTTTCCTCTGAGTTCAGTATTTATATGATTTTCCTTTCACTGAAAACTGATCTGTCATTTATGACGGTAAGCCAGATACTCTTCAGAGTTCAATTATCCCAATGAATTAGCTTTCATTAGGAGATGAGTTTTGCATGGACATTTAACAGTTAAAAGAGCAGAAACTTAACAAGATATTTAAATTCGTGACCACTCAAAATGGTATGTTATTCAAGATTCCGAATCATAAAACCGGTTCTTTGATATCGAAAACCTACGCCATTGTAGTGGTTGAAAATTTCACTTGTTACACATTACCTTGAAATAGGAGCAAGTTGATTAATCAGATTTGTCTGTAAATTTTATGAAAACCACTGTTTATATTCGTTTATTGTTTTCACATGGTCAGCCTGTTTTAATAGATGTATAGATACGTCAATTGTGAACTAGCACTTGTTAGTTGAATTCCTCGATTTTATACACCCTTGTGTTATTCAATGCCAGACATAGTTATTTTATAGAAAACCCAAACCTTTCGCCTCGTACTCTCATGTTAGGTAATGCGATGCACATATAGGAATATTGCATACAGTGTTAGCAATGATTTTATTCAAACACATTTATTGGTTGAAAGAAACGTACATCTGGACCTATTCACCTATTCAAGCACACCGCTCGACTTCAGTGGCTTCGCATGTGGTGTTTGGGATTTAAATGTTTTTTTTTGAATTTTTGTGAACAATAAACGTTAGCTGGTCATAGAAGGAGAGAAAAACCCTCTATAAAACTGTATGGAATTTCTTCAAAAACCTTGGGTTAATTTTCACTAAGGATTTTCTTATCCCAGGCAAAGATTACCTTTAGCCGTATTTGGCACAGATATTCGGAATTTTGGATCCTCAATGCTCTCCAACTTTTAACTTGTTTCGCTTTATAAATATTTTGATATGAGCATCACTGATGAGTCTTATAAAGACGGAACGCGCGTCTGGCGTACTAAATTATAATCCTGGTATCTTTGATATCTTTTTCTTCATTTTTTTTCTTTTTTCTACATATTGCAATTAATTTATAAATAAAATTACTTTTCACAAATTTTCCCTGTGATATACCTAATGGTCTATATCTTTTTTTCATTATATTGGCTGTTTTAATATAATGGCAGTATGATAATTTCGTAATTAAAAGGCCACAGAAATGATCATTAACCTTAATAGTTATGTACCCCTGTGTTGACTCATTGCTAAAATATGAAAATTCAATAGAAAATCAACAGCCTTTATCCTTGTACTCTAATATATGGCAATTTGATGACTGATAGGTATAGGATTATTTCATATATGTTCAATAGATTTAGAAAGATATGGTTTTAGTGCCAATAAACAACCCTCTATCAAAGTAACAGTTTATAAAAGTAACCCATTGAAGGTCAATTTTGACACTGCTGACACCACACTAGGGCCTCATTTTCTGTGTTATCAGACACTATGTTAACTTGTGTTTTTTGAAAACTTACAAAACTTTGTTAACTTCAGATTTATTTCTAATATGAATCTGAATTTGCTTTCTTATTTTAATAATTCTAAGGAACTAAAATGGGGATAGTACAATCTTAATATGCAAGACTTTCGAGCAATGTAGGTCAGTTCCCCGTTGTAAACAGTACATCTGATGGTAATGCCTTCTTCAAACATAAAGGTTGGGAAGATTTTTCTCATCTCTTGGGTTTTGCTTAACATCCCCACGTCCTCTTTATATATAGACAGTTCTTTCCTGAAAAAAGTCAGACTTCTTGCAGGTTTTCTTTTTTTTTTGTACGTTAGCTCTTGCCAGTTGGGCATTTATACATTTTTAGGAGATGGTTGGATGTTGGTTAATGTCTCTTTGAGAGCTAATTTTATTGATATAAAATAGGGATAGTACAACCTTTAATAATATGCAAGACTTTCGAGCAAACCAATTTTGTTCAATTTCATGAAAACAACTTAAAATACTAAATGACATAAAAAGTAAATTAACAATGTAGGTCAGACTCCCGTTGTTAACAGTGCATCTGATGTTTATGACTTCCTCAAAGACAAAGATTTGGGAATATGTTTCTCATTAATATTTGGGTAGTGGTGAACATGCCCACATCCTCTATTTGAATAGACAGTTCTTTACTGAACAAAATAAGACTAGTTTGTTTGTACTTTAGCTCTTGCCAGACCTAGTGTCTACCACATTTACTTAAGGAAGCAATCCCGTCACAAAACAAAAAAAAATAGTCTTTATATGTCTGTTCAAAGACACTATGGTCTCATTTTCTGTTTTATCAGAATATGCAAATATCTGAACTTGTGTCTTTTGAAAAACTTACAAAACTTTGTCAACTTCAGATTCATTTCTAATATCAATCTGAAATTGACATACTATATTGAAAACTTTTAGGAACTAAAATTGGGATAGTGCAACCTAATTAATATGCAAGACTTACGAGCAAACCAATTTGGTTCCAATTCATGATTTAAGAACTTAAATACTAAACTTACATTGTAGGTTAGTTCCCCGTTGTTTACTGTGCATCTGCGGTTGATGCCTTCCTCGAAGACGTTAGTCGGAAATATGTTCCTCATTAATTCTATTGATGTGGTGACCATTCCCACATCTTCAATGTATATGGACAGTTCTTCTCTGACAAAAAAGTAAGACTTTTTTTTTGTACGTTAGCTCTTGCCATTAAGGCATTTATACATTTTAAGGAGATGATTGGATGTTGGTTAATGTGAGGGGAGCCAACTTCATGGATATGTCATTAATCTACATTGTTTTGTTATAAAAGATAAAAAAAAAAGGAGACCTCCATTGTATTTAAGGTAATACATAGATAATATGCAATTATTATATCTTCATATAGATGTCCAGTGTACAATTCAAAATATTTGCTTTTAAGTTCATTTTACCATTTCTTAATTTGTGTTTCAGTCTTAAAAGACATGAGAGGGTTTAACCTAATGTTTAATGTATTAATTACCTAACGAAGGATGCTCCAATTACCAAACCTTCAACGGTTTCCCTGGAATTCTGTGTCATTCTGCAATATAATTGAATTTAAATTGTATGTGAATTTAAATTGTATGTGGTTTATTTCTGCTCTTATATAATTGTAAAATTGCAAAGTTGAATGGAAAATATTTCTTCTGTTTTGATCTTCAGGTTGTGTTTTTTAATAGTTACTTTATAATTAAAAATAGAGATCCAATATACATTATATATAATAATTCCAAATGCTACTGAATTTTAGCTTAAAATGTGTTCAAGTATATATATTAATAGATTGGATTTCTAAACATGTGGTACAATCCAAAGAAGTATATTTGACATATTTATCATTTCAAACATCAGTTAATATTTGTTTTTTTACAATATATTTAATTGGTATTAAAGTGAAAGTTCTGGTTATTTTAAAAAGATAAAACTTTGTTTTTGTTTTTTTTTTTTTATATATTTCATAGGAATGGAGATCTTGAAAGAAAATCCAGCTCACCAGTATGTTGGTGTCTGCCATGGAGTTCAGGAAGATTGACCCCTAAACTCCATGACCTTCAAATTCTTGACCACAATCTTGTCCCCAACAGAGAAGCCATTCTAATTAGATACAATCAAAATGTTTGTTACCATTAGCAACAACATAAAAAGTTCAATGTAGGATATCAAAAAGTTGAACCAGTTTTTTCACAGACCCCACCCCACTTTTCTCAATTTAATTTGAGAAAAATTGATTGATATGACCAATATAGATATATGGTAAAGGGATGCTAATCCTGAAATCCCTTGCTTCCTGGGGTCCCGAATTTCAATTTTGCACCAGTACTAAAAACCCTCCATCTCAACTTTGGCCAGTTCACTAGAATCTTTCTCTATCGGTGACTATATAATGGAATTTGATGCGACTGTCATACAAGTGAGAGGTTTAGCTAGCTATAAAACCAGGTTCAATCCACCATTTTCTACATTTGAAAATGCCTGTACCAAGTCAGGAATATGACAGTTCTTGTCCATTCGTTTTTGATGCGTTTTGTTATTTGATTTTGCCATGTGATTATGGACTTTCCGAATTGATTTTCCTCTGAGTTCAGTATTTTTGTGATTTTACTTTTTTCTCTATCTCATCACTTTACGGGTAGACTTTACACAGATAAATAGTCTTATAAGATAAGCAAAATGAGTATGTTAAATTTGATGTATACCTTTTTGTGCTTCTTCGTTACATTTGTTGTTTTTTTATAAAGATTATGATGATAACACAATATTGTCTAATGTACCCCTATTTTTGACATTTTTACTCTTTGCGTATGTTTGTTTTGTTCATGCATCGTAATGGAATTCGGTGCGACTGTCATACAAGTGAGAGGTTTAGCTAGCTATAAAACAAGGCTTAGAAAATGCCTGTACCAAGTCAGGAATATGACAGTTGTTACCCATTCGTTTAATTATTAAACCAAGAGAGCCAAATGGTGAAGTTGAAATCATCCCTTCGTAAATTTTACGGACGCCATCAAGGATTGATTAAAGATTATTTTTGAACTATAATAAGTGTAACAGTACTTTTATTTCAAAGCTTTCTTGATGCTGAATTTCATGCGCTGATAAGATATATATAAACCTTAAACAAGTGCCATCAAATACAGAAACGCAATTACAGTAAACCTTGACACAACGCGAGAAAAAATAGAAGATACACATTTCGTTTAATATTTATTTTCAAACATTTTCATCTAATTCTGCCATAAATCATCATCAGAACTAAACAATTCAACACCATCATCAGCTGCATCATTGTTCTCATACTCAATTGTGGGATTATCACTATCATGTGGCACAGTTTTAACATTTCCAATAAAAGATTCAATTTGCAGAATTTCACAATCCCCACAGGAACAGTTTCAGGCACAATTATCACAACAAGTGTGATTGTTACATTCTTTTTGAGCAAGTTCTTCCAACTCAGTATCTTACAAGACATTACTCATCATAACCTGTCTTCTGCAAGTATTTGTTGTGAAGACTGTCTTGACTTCCTTGTTGACACTTCTTAATTGATAGGAGTTGTGCAGTAATATGCGAGAGTTGGAATTTTCCCGTCCCAGTCTTCCTATTTCCTGAACTAAATCTAGTATACTTCTCGGTGACCCCTAAAGTATGATGATATGACATGCTACAACATCAAAACCCATTCCTAATGCAGTGGTTGCAAATACAATTCTTATATCACTAGACATTTGACACATACATGTAGCCTCTATTATTTTCTTTTTATTTTTGTCAGTTGTTTCAGAATGAAAAATTTCAACCAGAGACTTGCACATTGGCACCTCAGTTGTAGTGTATGTATACAATTTGGAAACTTCATTGATGTTGTTGGCATGCATCAATGTATTTTGGAAAATCCTTTCCTAAACGTTCAAGAGAGTCTATAAGCCAAAAAAATTGCAGTGTCAACAGAATTTTCAATTTGTTTAAGTTTTGGTTGAATGACAGGTGAAAAATAAGACTGAAAATTATACTGGATTACATTTTTTGTAGTATTATTTAGTCATGTTATTATAGCATGTTAAAATGTGCAACTAACATTAAGTTAATGAAATGTAAATCCTTTGAAAGTATTGTTAAGTTGTGTAACCGTTAATTAAAATGTGAATTGGATTGAAAATATCAGTTACACTTTTAGTCATACGATAGATGAACGTTTAACCAACTAATTTTTAATCATAATAAAAGTATAATACACATTCAACTAACACGATTTTTTTCGGCAATACATAAATAATACCCAAAATTATTAAGTTCTTTTATATTACGAACAGATAACAATTGTACGAGTTTAAGTACTGATGATCACTGATTGAATTCTCCAATAATAAGGTTTGATATACTTCATACGTATATCTTTATATCCAATACATTCCAAAGTTAGATTTTCTTGTCGATATAGATGATGTATGATTGCAAATTAGACAACTTTCCATACAATTACAAGTCACCACGTATTTAAAGTTGACAATTATATGACTATTAAAGTAAAAATGTACATTTGTGGTCGTCAACAGTGAACCTCGGCTCACACCGGAAATAAAGAATAAATAGATTAGTGACTTAACATTGATTTATTAATTGAATGTTGTCTTTGTTTAGTTCCAATGATATTCCATATAATTGTTAGCACCAGCATGAACTACATTAATTTCAGGTTTTTGTTTGCAATACTCAAAGATTCGTGCTTGGATTCATCGGAGTCCTTATTATCACTGCTGTAACTATAAGCTACAGCTCCTTGGAGATTTACAAATGAAGTCCGGACACCTTTCTTCAGTGTCTTTGCTTTATCCTGCATGATTGAAGTCAGTGGACAATTAACAATTACGATCCCAGTTCCCGCTTTCATAAGGACACATGGTAGCATTTGATAGATTTGTTTTCCAGTATCCAGTCGGTAGAATGCTTATACAATCATTCCAAAGACTTTAAGCTTATACAGTATATATCTGTTTGTCTTTTAACGAATAAGTCATCGAAAAGCTCTTACAGAGAAAAATAATGAATGATGAGGGACTTAATAAATAACAGGTGGATTTGAGTAGAAGCTTATATTACTTAAGAAAAGCGTTGTTGATATAAGGCATCATAGTCTACAAGTGTGTATCACATAAACGTCTCTGGTTGCATAAACATTCCTAAATTGGTCTGAAATTTCACAATGATTGATTTCTTACCCCGCATGTACAGAAGGCTTACTAAAATATGTGTACACTTAAGTTTATTTAATTGAACTCCTTGTGGTGAATTAATGCCTGTGAAATCGTAAACCTGTAAAGTAGATGCATTGGTATGCCGGGTTTTCAAAGTATGTTATTTTCACATTAAAGTTTATAAACTAATAATCTCATAGTGAAATATTTATTTATTTGTTGAAAAGTATACTATTTTAGTATTTAAATCATCTTTGCAAGTAAAGCTGTTTCTTTTTTTCTCTCAATTATTTGCCCCAGGAAACAAGAATATCTGAATCTAGATTGTTGAAGTTTATTGAATACTGTATTAAAAAACAAAGCAAGTTTTTATGAATTTTATAAAAAAAAGACTTACCTCCAACTTTCAGCAATGGCACAAGTTCCCAGTTACGTCCTGTCAGAATGGGGAAGTTAAATCCGATGTCTCGTGCAGAGAGAAGAACCCTTGCAACAACTCTTTGAGGGGTCCGTAGGTGGCCTGTTGTAAGGCAAAATGTCTGTCCCTATCTAATATTCCCTTATTTTTTTCCTTATTTTTTTCCAGTGGCAGTTCAAATTACCCCGACCATCATCCTAGTTGGTCTATACTGTGACCAGACCTACCTGTTGTATTTATTGTCGTCCTGAATATGCATGAAATATTTGCCACTAGACGTTAAGCAACCAACAATCAATCAATCAATTTTGATTTAATATACAGTGAAAATTATATGTATTTAGTTCAGATAGCTGTGTAAACTTGTTTAATTTTAGATACCACTCACTGAGATATTATAATAGAAATTTGGTATACAGACAATTTATAAAAATATATCCAAAAAAAATACTCAAGAGAAACTGCAAATATTATTTAAATGTATTTCAAGTCAACTGAATTTAGCCATCATGTAACAAAAGGATTGATTTTGTACAATTTACCTTTTATGCTTGTCATTGCCAGATATATCATTGAAAGACATGGGTGTCATTGGCAAATTGATCAGTTTCTTGACATCAGTACTCTGGCAAATCTTTAAAAATGAATCCCATGAATCGGCCTCTTTCACGGATTCCAGGATTTTTTCCTCCTGACTCGTCACCAAAAAAAAAAAACAATCTTGATGTTGTAGGTTTCAATGTATATCAGTTTAGTTGGAATATAATTTACACTAAACACCAAAAAAACCTGTCGTTTAATTTTTCTTGTTTTTATCCCATTGATTAACTAGGTCAAGCTAAATATTTTGTACACATTTCGAAGGATTTGAACCATAAGTTAAAAATATTTGACATATTTTACATGCTTATATTAGCATAATTTTGAGGTTTCAGAAATATTGGTATATATGTTTAAAAAATTAAAAATGATCCACAATTTTTCTCCCAATTGTCCAAGATTTTGATACATCAGACGTGTAATCACCTTCCAAATCAGACTCGGGGCCCCAACATCAAGATACTCGTAAACGTAATTGCCATGATCATTACGCAAGCCAACTTGCGGAGAATCTTCCAATTTTCTGCCATCATTTAACCATTTGAAGTAAATTGAACGACTCGATTTCTTATCGGCAGATTTAGATCTCGAAAATTTACCAAACGTATTACGTTTACGCTGTTCCATTATGACAGTGATGTACCGTCTGCTTCATAACAACAGGTAAACAACTATTCCATGTCAATAAAACGCTTGTAATATGAGGCGTATTTTAAAACACTTAATTGACGTTAGTTAACTTAAAAGTTAAGTAAGAGTTATCTTTTCTTAGGTGTACGGTACCCCCTTAACAAGTTTCAAGTTTTTTCAATTTTTCTTTTGTATATTATTTGTAAGTTATTTCTGAATATTACTTGGGCTTCACGGATTAATTTGTTTAGTTACATTTCCTATAATGTTTTCGTTATCAATGAATTACAGTCCTCTAATGGGAAAAATGAAATTAGAACTGCAACTGGAATATCCGTTGTCCTTGCAACATTTCACCTACAGACCACTCACAGAATTGCTACAAGGGATCTAAACGTTCGAAGACGGTGGCACTCTATTGACAAGAGGCATCGAATTTAACGTCCCCATTCTGAAATGAAATTTGAAGTTTGCCATCCTGTGTTTCACTGAAGTAGTATGTTTTTAATGTATCTCCTAGATCATCTTAAAGCGCTACCCTCATCATTGTGTTCTTATAACATCCTGCATTATCTGTGAACAAAATCATCTCCTGTATATTTGGTACTTGTTTGATCAGATCATGGACTACATCACACAAAACAGAGGTAGAAACAGAATCATCTTGACATATCTAAAATATATCATGACTGTTTTATTACTTGTAATGTTGCAATTTTTAAATAAAGCTGTGGTTGTTTCAATTTTACTTCTAATACATTTGTCAATACATATTAGAAACTTGTCTTGATCAAATGACCGATTTAAAGTAACATCGTATACAATTATCCAAAAAAATGTCAATTTTACAGTAAAATGTTGAAAAATAACCAATTAAAGTCAAATCTGAATTAATGTCCAAAAAGTAGTAAAATTTACTAAAAAAATGTTACTGAGAAAACGCTGCAATTTTTAAATAAACCTGTGGTTGTTTCAATTTTATTTCTAAAACATTTGTCAATAGATATTAGAAAATTGTCTTGATCAAATGACCGATTTAAAAGTAACACCGTATACAAATCCAAAAAAATGTCAACTTAACAGTAAAATGTTGAAAAATTACCCATAAAAGTCAAATCTGAATGAATATCAAAAGGTAGAAAAAATTACTGAAAAAATGTTACTGAGAAAACTTTGCAATTTTTAAATAAACCTGTGGTTGTTTCAATTTTACTTCTGATACATTTGTCAATACATATAAGATAATTGTCCTGATCACATGACCGATTTAAAGTAACATCGTATATAATAATCCAAAAAAATGTCAACTTAACAGTAAAATGTTGAAAAATTACCAATAAAAGTCAAATCGGAATGAATATCCAAAAAGTAGTAAAATTTACAAAAAAAAATGTTACTGAGAAAACGTTGCAATTTTTAAATAAACCTGTGGTTGTTTCAATTTTGTTTCTAAAACATTTGTCAATAGATATTAGAAAATTGTCTTGATCAAATGACCGATTTAAAGTAACACCGTACATAATAATCGAAAAAAATGTCAACTTAACAGTAAAATGTTGAAAAATTACCAATAAAGCTCAAATCTGAATGAATATCAAAAAGTAGAAAATATTACTTAAAATATGGTACTGAGAAAACGGTGTATATTTAAATAAAGCTCTAGTTGTTTCAATTTTATTTCTAACACATTTATCAATACATATAAGAAATTCATCTTGATCAAATGACCGATTTAAGGTAACATCGTTTACAATTATCCAAAAAAATGTCAAATTTACAGTAGAATGTTTTAAAAATTACCAATAAAGGTCAAATCTGAATGAATATCCAAAAAGTAGTAAAATTTACAAAAAAATGTTACTGAGAAAACGTTGAAATTTTTAAATAAACCTGTGGTTGTTTCAATTTTGTTTCTAAAACATTTTTCAATAGATATTAGAAAATTGTCTTGATCAAATGTCCTATTTAAAGTAACACCGTATACAATTATCCAAAAAAATGTCAACTTAACAGTAAAATGTTGAAATATTACCTATAAAGGTCAAATCTGAATGAATATCAAAAAGTAGAAAAAAAATTACTGAAAAAATAGTATTGAGAAAACGATGTAATTTTTAAATAAAGCTGTGGTTGTTTCAATTTTACTTCTAACACATTTGTCAATACACATAAGAAATTCATCTTGATTAAATGACCAATATAAATTAACACCGTATACAATTATCCCAAAAAATGTCAACTTAACAGTAAAATGTTGAAAAATTACCAATACAGGTCAAATCTGAATGAATATCAAAAAGTAGAAAAAATTACTGAAAAAATGTTACTGAGAAAACTTTGCAATTTTTAAATAAACCTGTGGTTGTTTCAATTGTGTTTCTAAAACATTTGTCAATAGATATTAGAAAATTGTCTTGATCAAATGACCGATTTAAGAAACACCGTATACAATTATCCTAAAAAATGTCAAATTAACGGTAAAATGTTGAAAAAATACAAATAAAGGTCAAATCTGATTGAATATCAAAAAGTAGAAAATATTACTGAAAAAATAGTACTGAGAAAACGCTGTAAATTTAAATAAAGCTGTAGTTGTTTCAATTTTACTTCTAACACATTTGTCAATACATATAAGAAATTCATCTTGATCAAATGACCGATTTAAGGTAACATCGTTAACAATTATTAAAAAAATGTCAAATTTACAGTAGAATGTTTTAAAAATTACCAATAAAGGTCACATCTGAATGAATATCCAAAAAGTAGTAAAATTTACAAAAAAAATGTTACTGAGAAAACGTTGCAATTTTTAAATAAACCTGTGGTTGTTTCAATTTTGTTTCTAAAACATTTGTCATAAGAAAATTGACTTGATCAAATGACCGATTTAAAGTAACATTGTATACAAGTATCCAAAAAAAATGTCAAATGTACAGTAAAATGTTGAAAAATTACCAATAAAGGTCAAATCTGAATTAATATCCAAAAAGTAGTAAAATTTACAAAAAAAAATGCTACTGAGAAAACGTTGCAATTTTTAAATAAACCTGTGGTTGTTCCAATTGTGTTTCTAAAACATTTGTCAATAGATATTAGAAAATTGTCTTGATCAAATGACCGATTTATAGAAACACCGTATACAATTATCCTAAAAAATGTCAAATTAACAGTAAAATGTTGAAAAATTACCAATAAAGGTCAAATCTGAATGAATATCAAAAAGTAGAAAAAATTACTGAAAAAATAGTACTGAGAAAACGGTGTAATTTTTAAATAAAGCTGTGGTTGTTTCAATTTTACTTCTAACACATTTGTCAATACACATAAGAAATTCATCTTCATCAAATGACCGATTTAAGGTACATGTAACATCGTTTCAATTATCCAAAAAAATGTCAAATTTACAGTAGAATGTTTTAATAAAAGGCTGCGCTTTAGCGCAAGATACTCCCGTTGCTCTTTTAACTTGTCTTTTATGCTTTAAATGTATTGTCCAAAATTAGAAAATTCCCCCTTTTTTAAGCATAAAAATTCATAACACAGAAACGTAAAATCTGAAATTTATAAAAAATGAAAGGGAGCTTACATCAATAGATATAAACAATTCACCAAAGTTTCATTGACATTGGTGAAAGCCTTTTTGAGTTATTGTCCGAAGTGTTAAAAATCCCCCTTTTTTATGAATAAAGCTCAATAAATCCAAAACTGAAAATCTGAAATTTAAAAAAATTGAAAGGGAGCTTACATCAATAGATATAAACAATTCACCAAAGTTTCATTGACATTGGTGAAAGCCTTTTTGAGTTATTGTCCGAAGTGTTAAAAATCCCCCTTTTTTATGAATAAAGCCCAATAAATCCAAAACTGAAAATCTGAAATTTAAAAAAATTGAAAGGGAGCTTACATCAATAGATATAAACAATTCACCAAAGTTTCATGGACATTGGTGAAAGCCTTTTTGAGTTATTGTCCGAAGTGTGAAAAATCCCCCTTTTGTTATGAATAAAGCCCCATAAATCCAAAACTGAAAATCTGAAATTTATAAAAGTTGAAAGGGAGCTTACATCAATAGATATAAACAATTCACCAAAGTTTCATGGACATTGGTGAAAGCCTTTTTGAGTTATTGTCCGAAGTGTTAAAAATCCCCCTTTTTTATGAATAAAGCCCCATAAATCCAATGGTGATGGTGAAAATTTGTTTAGGGCAGCCATTTTCGGGCCAATTTTTACACTCGCTCGGATTTCAACAAAACAATATATCGACTATCCAAAAAATCCAAACTCGGGTTCCCTGGTGGTTTTCCCCGGTTATACTTAATCTTCCTCCCAAATAAACTGTTATCTATTTCGACATCACCATCAACTACTAGTTTTTGATTTTTCTGTGTGAACATGTTCACAGAAGAGTTCTCTCACATAACTCGACCCGTCGACGAACTAATGTCTGTATTTTATCCCCGCGCTAATTGCAGCTTGGTGTAACGTGTTCCCATCTGAATAATTTCTTAATAAAGAGCAACAAGTCTCTGATACTGAAGGCAGAACCTTGAAAAAAAGAAAACTTTCTCATACCAAATTCCGTGACCATTTGAACACCTAAATACCCATCACTGACCTTTGTGCGCCTGTATTGAGCGTATTTATGGGTTCATTTCGTGCAGTCTAAATTCGTTTAAGGAAACGCGAATTGTCTAAGCCAGCTCATGAAATCCCCATCTGCAGAAAGACAGAGGTTGGAAAAATTCCACGGATTACGGAAATCCTGGAAGTCAATGCCTTTATAAATATTCTTTTGAAGTTGGTAACGGTCTTCCCAATGTTTTTTCCTTCCTTTTCCACGACCAGACATTTTTGGAATGACAAGAACGTGATAGAACTTAAATTGTAATCACTTTTATTCAAAAACAAATCAAAATCTATCATATAGCCTTCTATTCACAAACTTAGTATATACCACCTTAAATTCACAAAACCTGCACTTTAAAAAAAACCCAGGCTATTCAGTTGAAAATTTAATATTCTTTCGCAGCCAGTTTTTGGCAGGGTCAATGATCTCTTGCGTTGTCATCCACAGTTCCATGATCTTCCTTGACAACAACTTTCCCATTAACTGAGATCACCCCTAGTGTTTGGTGGGGTTTTTGTTGTTTAATCTTTAGTTTTCTATTTTGTGTCATGTGTACTATTGTTTTTCTGTTTGTCTTTTTCATTTTTAGCCATGGCGTTGTCAGTTTGTTTTAGATTTATGAGTTTGACTGTCCCTTTGGTATCTTTCGTCCCTCTTTTACTAAATTGTTCAATATGCAAATGTTTCCAAGACTCATTAAAGTGGCCCATTTGATGAATCATGCCACGTCTAGTCTCTTAACTCTTACGAATGAACACAAAATTTCACTTGCATGCAAATTGTATGCGGGAGTCTAAAACAGTCTAAAGTACATTCTTAGGCCAAGTTTTGGCATCCCCAATTTGTTTTTGAATCTTTATCCACAAATTTTGAATATTCTTATTTTTAGTTCTATCCTTATTCACTTTATTTTTGGCCATTTTGAAAGAAAAGTAGAATAGAAAGAATGGAGTCAAATAACGTACCTGAACGTAATCATATCACATCTTCTTATTTTCATATCAGCAAGGTGCATTTTGACGTACTGAAAATGACCGCTACGATTTGGATGCGTTTATCTTTTCACTGTCAAAACCACTATTAGGCGATACAACTTGAATTAGACGGAAGTAAAGGAAGTCATACAGCACAGATGTAATCTAGTATTACAACAACCAGAAATACCATATAATATATACTAGTACCAACGCTCAGGAGTTATTTTCCTTTTATTAACGATAGGCCTTTATCATGAAAAAGAATAAACAATTAAGATTTTTTGAATGAATGAAAGAAATGCTACATTTTTTAGTGAAACAGACAAAATCTAAAAGAAAATTAATAGTTTTATTAATTCAGGTAATCGGAAATCTTTGTAGCTACTCTTTTGCAGGCAGTAACACGAGGTTTTCCGTTTGTATTCTTCTCAGCCAGCACTAGTCTAATGCCATTGTCCGTATCTCGTCTCTTAGCCAATTGCAGTTGAAATAAATCCAGACCACTATCCGATAAATGAGTTTGGACTTAACTCAGTGATGCTAAATTTGGTAGATTCTACTAATTCTTTCAGCATTTGTTCATCAGCAGATGCATTATCGGCACTGTAATTTTTTTTAAGAAGGCAGAAACAAGCAGTTCTTGTTTATGTGATTTCAATTCTGGATACTGATTTCGGAAAAAAGGTAGTGTGTTAATGAAACCAAGAACCTTTTCCTCAAAGGATGAGTAGAGTTTAAATTTCTGTAAACAGAGAACTTATATTGGTTCAACGAAAAATTTTGCGTTATGTCCGATCAACATGCCTTTTTCTGGTATCGTCAAAAAAGCAAAAGACAGTGACTTTTTCTCTACATGATCAGGTTTTTGACTAGACTAACTAATATTCTGATCAATACGCTTAATATCAGTACGCTCATTACTTTGATTTTTGTTGTTTCCGCTCGAAGTATTACGGTCTAATATCATGAAAAGGCTTTGGCCATTTCAAAACATGAGCATTTTTCCCAAACTGTGGAAAATATTCCCAGCCGAATAGCACATTGGAATATATCACATACGTCATCTCTTTATTCAAAGTACTCATCTATGGAGTAGATATTTAATCAAAAGGGCTGCGCTTTAGCGCATGATACGCCCGTTGCTCTTTTAACTTGTTCTTTTATGCTTTTAATGAATTTTTATGATCAACAAGAAATCGTATGAGCCCTGTCAAATCCCCCCCCCCCAAATAATAAATCAAAATGCACAAAAAAAAATGGCATTATTAAGGCTACCTCAAATTTAACTAAGTTAGCTTCGACGAAATGGGTATAGTTGATCTGTTTTCACTGATTAAATGTCTGGCTGTTTTCGAATTTTTTTTTTAAAAACTTAAGACAGCATAAAATGTAAAATCTGACGAAAGTGGTATAGTTGATGTAAAATCTGATATTTATACAAATCAAAAGGGATGTTACATTAATATATTCACCAAAGTTGCATAAAATCCCCCTTTTTTAAGTATAAAAATTCATTGCTTAAGAAAACGTAATATCTAAAATTTATAAAAATGGAAAGGGAGCTTATGTCAATAGATATAAATAATTTATCGAAGTTGCATAAAATTTTGTGAAAGTGTTAGTTATTGTCCCAAAATTGGAAAATCCCCCCTTTTTTAGGCATAAAAAGTCATAACAGGTAAATGTAAAATCTGAAATTTATAAAAATTGAAAGGGAGCTTACATCAATAGATATAAACAATTCACCAAAGTTTCATGGACATTGGTGAAAGCCTGTTTGAGTTATTGTCCGAAGTGTTGAAAATCCCCCTTTTTTATGAATAAAGCCCTTTAAATCCAAAACTGAAAATCTGAAGTTAAAAAAAACGAAAGGGAGCTTACGTCAATAGATATAAACAATTCACTTAAGTTTCATGGAAATTGGTGAAAGTGTTTTTGAGTTATTGTATAAAACTGTAATACAATTGGTATTATACCTTTTTTAATCAGTTTGGTATTATCCTGGAGAATCTGGTTCTGTTCAACCATCTCATCATTATTCACCACTATTTCTGTATTTTCTAATTCAGAATTGACACTACTACAATCTCCTTTTATAACAGATAATCCATCTGCACTTTCATGATCTGTAAAAAAAAAATAAAAAACATATTTTAGTTTTATTTGTTATAAAAATTTGGGATTTAAGAAATTTTTTTTTATTAAAGAAGGATTGATTTTAAAAAAATAACAAGATTTTAGGAAAGCACAATTTCAGAAATTGTATAGCAAAACTGAAGCATCAGCATGCCCACAATGCATCAGTACGTCCCACAATACATCAGTACATCCAGCAATACCAAGTTACATAATACATTCCATTAAACAATTTTCTAATTCAAAATTGACACTACTACAATCTCCTTTTATACCAGATAATCCATCTGCACTTTCATAATCTGTAAAAAAATATAAAACATATTTTAGTTTTATTTATTAATAAAAATTGGGATTTATAATTTTTTTTTTTATTAACAATTTACAGATAAAGTTCCAATTCTGTTGTGGTCTGGTGATTTTTGAATGATGAGTTTTGGTTCTTGGACTTAGGAAATTAAAACACGTTTTCCTAAGCCGTCTTCGGCACCTTTTTTATCATGTTTGAAGATTATGATTTTGTATTTGGTATAAACTTAAACTTAGAAAAACAATTACCTTCTAAACTATTGGTGGCGCCTGTACTTAAATTATTAGTGATACAGTGAAACCTGTCCAAACCGAACACCCACGGGACTTTGCGTTTTGTTCGGTTTTCACAGGTGTTCGGATTATAGAGGTAGACGGAAGTCGACACCAAATTAATTTTGGCAGGAAAAATAGGTGACACAACAGCCGACAGTTTATTTTTGTGTTGATTTAGATGTAAATGTAAAAATAAAAGAAGATAAAAGATAGACGTTTTGCTACATTTTTGTTTATAAATCAAACGCCATTCCGTCAATCACGCTCGTCGTTGGGAGATGTCCGACGTGGAGCGATTTTGCGTTTTATAATTATTTTCTCATCCGTTAATTCACTGACCAATTCAGATTCACAGTCACTGTCATATGACGATTCCGTAGTTGAATCGGGAATATCATTGTACACACGAGTTCTCGGACTAAACTGGTCACCCGCTGATTGATACTTCGGCACACTATAACAGTGAAACAACAGCAGGGGTCCAGTTTATTCTCGGACTTAATCGTTGCTAAAAAGCTAACGGAAGTCTTCGGGAGCATTCGAATCAAATATATAGGGCCTCTAGTGGGAATCCAGCAATCGAAATCCACATTGTTGTGTTGCACGAATTCTTAATCCGGTTAAAGGCTTTAAAACTATTATTTAATTAAACAGTTTAGCTACAGAATGGCAGTTTCGATTTTGTGGCCGTAATTATTTGAGTAAGGTGCATTTAATTGATATGAGGGAAAGTTCCTTTCTTGTCATTATCGGCGATGGGGTAGCTGACCAGTTTAACGTTTCTTTACAAAAAAAACCCACTTTATACATGCACACAGACATGCTAATTAGTTTGTAATAACAACTCACAAGTTCATTAAACCTCAAATACCTTCGGGGATAATCTGCCATCCTGTGTTTGTTTAATTAAATCATGCAAATAATTAATTATATTTTATTGTTTTGATTGGTATTGATCGATTTTGACAGGTAATTTTTAGATACAAATTTACTAACGAGCCTTCAAAAAGCGTTCGGAATTCGGTGTTGACAGGGTTCGGTTTTTTCAGGTTAGATTAACGTTAATTGATAGGGAAATGTTGTGGGAATTTGAAAATTGTTCGGTTTAAACTGAAATTCGGTTTTATCAGGGTTCGGTTTACCCAGGTTTCACTGTAGTAGTACTTATTCTATCACCAACAGTTTCAACACCTAGTCTGATCAAGTCTAAATTAGTAAGGTGCTGAAAAGTGTCATCTTTATCCTCTCATCTTTAAACTTTTGAAAGATTTGCAAATTAAGTTCTACAAGAGCACGTTGTATATAGCAGACGAGCAGACCTAGTATAATATTTTTTTAAACCAAACAAAAAACATTTTGACCACTGACCATAAAGTTGTTTGCACTAAACATAATATTTATTTTACAGAACATAATGATCAGTCTACAGAACATAATATTTATTTCAGTGGTTAAGATTACTGTATATTAAAAAGCTTTCGGCAAATCATAAAAATAAAAGCATTTATAGTATTGATTGATGAACATATAGTTGGTTTGTGTCCAGAGGCGAAACCGATGCATATTCAAGACAAGAAATGAGAAATGTGTTCTGATCCTCCTTTTTACTAGACCGACATACCGATTCGAATTTTGAACGTGCAAGAACACAAGGAAACAGTTTGTCTTACAAACACATTGATCTAGGCAAACCAATCTTTGCTTTTTCTACTTAATGATGCCTGCATGGCAAAGAAGCAGCAAATACATTTTTTAAGTCATTGGTATGACCTTGCAAGGATTTTAACCATGACCTCCTACACTAAATGCAAGCACTAAAATGAAAACATCGCCAATGCAGTTTTTATAGTATTGATGTTCATCCTTTAATTTGTCAGTATTAAATGTAACACTATTACCTATAGTGTTACCTATATAGAATGGAACTGGAAGGGGATTTATTTGGTTTTTTAACTTCAGATAATTTTTCTCAAGGTAAAATAGATAATAATATACAAGTCCAGTCAAACTAAGATTTAACCAAAACTAATTGCAACAGAAAATGTTTGAGCTCTATTCTATAGCATTATGCCCTTTATATACACAGAAAAAAGTCCAATAAAATCTAACTTTAGGAAAAACTCAAAATCAGCATTTTCCTATGGAAATTAACATTGGAAGGGAAGACAACTCTTGCCAAAAATAAGACCTTTTTTTGTCAGTTTTTGGTTGTTTTTCTTGAAATTTATGTGTAGAATGATACTTTAATGGGGTTATAAGTTTGTGTTTGACTAAATCATATAAGCTTCTGCTCATTAAATGTACAAAACCGAAGTCTTATTGGTATTTTTTTTTTTTTTTGTGTGCATTTTCATGGAAGTACACCACTAATTCATGGTCCCATTGCTTTCTATGTTAAATTCCTCCGTTTCAAGCAGGCACACCTCTTTTGTTTTAAGTGGCAATCATTGCATTTCAATGCAACACTTTATGGTGTCTTGTACTGAAAAAATCAACATACCTCAATGGCATATAAGAAAGAACTGGTGCCCTGAACTTCGGATGTACCAAAACAGGTACTTCAGATCTGACAAACAGACAAAATGTACCCTCTTTTTAAAATTTGGTGCAGTTTTTTTAATATTCAAAATTAAAAGTCCAAAAGTGTTCTACAATGATCACCAGTCCTTCAGCTTTCATTTGATACCAAAATTACCTAAATATTCTACATATTTCGAAGGTTACACACATGCGTAGGAACTATTTTGTGTTAAATATGTACTACTTTCTGGTATGTGCTTTCTGGCCGGGCCCTAATTAGTGGTGTTACACCTCATGAAAGAAATTGCAAATTTGAAGCTTTGTAACCATTTTAAAAAAATATTGTGAAAATTTGGTATTGTTTATATCTGTATATGATATTTTTTCAGAAACTTACTTTTCTAAAGAAACTCTAAACCGCAAAAAAAAAGAATACATGCTGAATAATTTTTATTAAATTTGAGATTCTTTACCTTGACATGTTGAAGAATTCAATAAATGGTCAACTAATGAATTACGAAATCTAGATTATAGCTTGATAAAATATATGAAAACACCTTTACAGTTGTTTAATATACTCTAAAGACCACTAAAAAATCAAGAATCAATACATTCTGATGAATAGAAGCTGTAAAGTTATAATTTAGTATCAACTGTTAATGATATATCTGCCTTTTTTGTAAGAGTTATCTCCCTTTTCAATGCAAATCTCCATAGGAGTTTTCAATGGTGATTTTTTTAGTCTTCCTCAAGTTGGATTTTATGGGACTTCTTTTTTCTGTGTATATTTGGGGTATAATGCTAAAGATTAAAACTTAAAAATCTTCTGTTGCAATTACTTTCGGGTTAGGGTCAAATTTATGCTAGATTGAGTGGACTATACCCACCTCATAGCCTAAAGGTCGCATGCGATAATTGTTATTGATGTTACCTTAAACAGGTCATCTGACCAAGACAACTTTCTAATATGTATTGATAGCTGTATTTGATGTTACTTTAAATCGGTCATTTGACCAAGACAATTTTTCTAATATGTATTGATAATTGTATTTGATGTTATCTTTAATCGCTCATTTGACCGAGATAATTTCTAATAAGTATTGACTATTGTATTTGAAGTCAATATGACAATATTTTGGATAATTGTAATTGATGTTACTTTAAATCGGTCATTTGACTAATACATCTTTCTAATATGTATTGATAATTGTATTTGATGTTACTTGAAATCGGTCATTTGACTTGGACAATTTTTCTGATATGTATTCATAATTGTATTTGATGTTACCTTAATCGCTCATTTGACCAAGATACTTTCTAATATGTATTTACAATTGTATTTAAAGTCAATTTGAACAAACCAAACCTTCATTATAGAATTATTTTACTTATTTAGTAAATTTTACCACTTTTTGGATAATTCATTCAGATGTTACCCGAGAATGACCATATTCATAGGATTAATGTATATCATACAACAGCAAACCTGTTATCGGTATAATAATAATTTTTTGACATTTCACTGTAAAGTGACAATTTTTTGGATAATTGTAATTGATGTTACCTTAAATCGGTCATTTGACCAAGAAAACTTTCTAATATGTATTGATAACTGCATTTGATTTTACTTTAAATCGGTCATTTGACCAAGACAATTTTTCTAATATGTATTGATAATTGTATTTGATGTTCCCTTTAATCGGTCATATGACTAATACATCTTTCTAATATGTATTGATAATTGTATTTGATGTTACTTGAAATCGGTCATTTGACTTGGACAATTTTTCTGATATGTATTCATAATTGTATTTGATGTTACCTTAATCGCTCATTTGACCAAGATACTTTCTAATATGTATTTACAATTGTATTTAAAGTCAATTTGAACCAACCAAACCTTCATTATAGAATTATTTTACTTATTTAGTAAATTTTACCACTTTTTGGATAATTCATTCAGATGTTACCCGAGAATGACCATATTCATAGGATAGATGTATATCATACAACAGCAAACCTGTTATCGGTATAATGATCATTTTTCGACATTTGACTGTAAAGTGACAATTTTTTTGATAATTGTAATTGATGTTACTTTAAATCGGTCATTTGACCAAGAAAACTTTCTAATATGTATTGATAACTGCATTTGATGTTACTTTAAATCGGTCATTTGACCAAGACAATTTTTCTAATATGTATTGATAATTGTATTTGATGTTCCTTTTAATCGGTCATATGACCAAAATACTTTCTAATATGTATTGACAATTGTATTTGAAGTCAATTTGAACCAACCAAACCTTCATTATAGAATTATAATACTTATTTAGGAAATTTTACCACTTTTTGGATAATTCATTCAGATGTTACCTGAGATTGACTATATTCGTAGGATAATTGTATATCATATAACAGCAAACCTGTTTTTGGTATAATGATCATTTTTCGACATTTCACTGTAAATTTGACAATTTTTTTTGATAGTTGTAATTGATGTTACCTTAAATCGGTCATTTGACCTAGAAAACTTTCTAATATGTATTGATAACTGCATTTGATGTTACTTTAAAATCGGTCATTTGACCAAGACAATTTTTCTAATATGTATTGATAATTGTATTTGATGTTCATTTTAATCGGTCATATGACCAAAATACTTTCTAATATGTATTGACAATTGTATTTGAAGTCAATTTGAACCAACCAAACCTTCATTATAGAATTATAATACTTATTTAGGAAATTTTACCACTTTTTGGATAATTCATTCAGATGTTACCTGAGATTGACTATATTCGTAGGATAATTGTATATCATATAACAGCAAACCTGTTTTTGGTATAATGATCATTTTTCGCCATTTCACTGTAAATTTGACAAATTTTTTGATAGTTGTAATTGATGTTACATTAAATCGGTCATTTGACCTAGACAACTTTCTAAAATGTATTGGTAACTGTATTTGATGTTTTTTTTAAATCGGTCATTTGACTTAGGCAGTTATTCTAATATGGATTGATAATTGTATTTGATGTTACCTTAATTGCTCATTCAACCAAGATACTTTCTAATATGTATTTACAACTGTATTTGTAGTCGATTTGAACCAACCAAACCTTCATTATAGAATTATAATACTTATTTAGGAAATTTTACCACTTTTTGGATAATTCATTCAGATGTTACCTAAGAATGACCATATTCATAGGATTAATGTATATCATACAACAGCAAACCTGTTATCGGTATAATAATCATTTTTCGACATTTCACTGTAAAGTGACAAATTTTTTGATAATTGTAATTGATGTTACCTTAAATCGGTCATTTGACCAAGAAAACTTTCTAATATGTATTGATAACTGCATTTGATGTTACTTTAAATCGGTCATTTGACCAAGACAATTTGTCTAATATGTATTGATACTTGTATTTGATGTTCCCTTTAATCGGTCAAATGACCAAAATACTTTCTAATATGTATTGACAATTGTATTTGAAGTCAATTTGAACCAACCAAACCTTCATTGAATAATTTTTTCAACTTCCTCACAGGGATGAATATCTCCACATATAACCTAATTTTTTGCAAGGAGGGGTTTCAAAGTCTAGCGAGTCGAGCAGTGTTTGTCAAATGTACAACATGAGTGACTCTGACATCTCTGAACAGTTTCTTACTAATACCTGATTTTTTTTTATGGTGCAACGTATTGTGTTGAAAGAAGTTCTGGTTTCAATTTACTTTTTGGGTTGTAATCACAGGTGTGAGCTCATGTTACTTGTTTATAGCGTGGTATGTGTTTAATGTTGCTAGTATCACATATGTTATGTACTTTAGTTTTTTGTTCAAGGTACGGAATGTGCTTATAACCATGGACTGGTCTTTTTTCAAATATGACAATTAAACTGATTTAAGCTGTAGAAACTCTGTGTATGACTGTCATTCTAATGTAACTTTAATCATAAACTGTTTTGTGCACGAGGGCTACAGCATTTTTGAAATAAATGTAATCACTTGTTAGATACTTTTTTTACATATTATCGGATGAAAGCTGTCACTTGATTGATAATAAAATTTAATATTTTGACCAAAACTGTACGTAGCAGGAAAACTTCAAGCATCCTAAATTTTCTCACAAACGAGACAAACAGAAAACAATACATCACAGAGAAAAAAACCTCTATTGTGTCTCTCGTGATATATTTTTTTTACGAGGCAACCCTATGAAAAAATAAATGACACTCATTTGAGATTGAGATGCAGATTTATCAAACATTTACAGTTCATCTAGCTAAAATGAGGGTCGTTATTGTTAAATGTTTTTTGTATTTGCTTTCACCCAGAAAACTTATTTCAAACTTAAGTTTCTACTTTTATTCAAATGTGCTTGTTGATTGTGACCAAATATAGGCTTCAAAATAAACCTTGAAAGTTTTATGAGATTCTCTCACAATAAACAATCATGCAAATACAGCCTGCTGTTAACTGTAAGCAGGCTAATAAATTTGATTCTTAAACTACAATATTACGGAAAGTGCTGATTCACTTCCTATGATAACAATCCTATGTATTAGTTTTCTTTTTCATCTAAAATTCAGTTTTTCGATCTCGTAAACTTTTTACCTGTACCGATACATGTACAAGTTTCAAAGATTTAAATGTATCTTTGACAGAAATTAAGACGAAGCGTCAGTTGACAGAAAAGCTACCAAATATGAAAAAGAACAGATATGGGGTAAGTGTCAGAGAGACCACACTCTATCCACAAGAAAAAAAAACAGAAGAGTTAAAAATGATCGTTTAAGGTAGGATAAGCCAAGTTGTAATTCTGGAATACGAGTTTTGTTTTAGACAAGGTTTCCCGTAGGACAAGTAACACAAGCCAAATATATAAATATAATAATATATTCAAAAATTCAAATATCCTTATAATACATGTGTACATTCTTTATAAATCAAAACTGTTCCATCAGTTACCAACTTTGCACTTATCATGCGGTTTTGCCAAGGAACTGAGCCAGCTTGACTATTGAAATATAGTCGAAGGTATTCCCTTTGCTTCTTTGCAGCTCCGGTGTCTCTGTTTGGTCCAATTACCATGTTTACTTCATACATATTTGCAGTCGCTCGCCATAAGCCCGGAATCAAGTCATGCTGGTCATTTTCCATGTCAAGTTGCGCGTTCTGTTGTGTTGGATATCGTAGTCTCATCACATTTTGCAGACAAACGCAACACTCGACAATGTTTCGTACTACATTTGGCTGCTGCATCATGGTGGTAAGTAATAATTGCCATCATTGGGCCAGTATACCAAATGCGTTTTCAACCACACGTCTTCCTCTCGATATTCTGTAATTAGTTATCAATTGTTCATCTGTTAAGCCTCGTTGAGAATAAGGCTTCATCAGATTAGTTCTCAAACCAAAAGCGTCATCTCCAAGAATGAAATATGGCACATTTTTGTCATCGTTCGGCATTGGATCCGGGTCTGGAAAGCCAATCGTTTCTTCTTCCAAGCACTCTTTAAGTTCAGAATTGTTGTAGATCTGAGCATCAGACATTGATCCACAACCACCAATGTCAATCCACAAAAACTTGTAATCCGCGTCAACTAATGCAAGGAGAACCACTGAGAAAAATCCCTTGTAATTATGAAAGAGTGATCCTGTATTTGAAGGACATCTAATGGCTATATGTTTGCCATCGAGAGCACCACAGGCATGTGGAACATTCCATTTTCGCTTGAACTCTTCAGCAATATCACGCCATTCGCGCTGTTTGGTGGCACAAGAAATTGCTTCGACTTTATATTCGTCTACAATGGCTTGGCAGACTTCGGGAACAAACATAGAAATTGTATTTCGGGCAACTCTTAAGTCGTATTGTAGAGTTGGATATTTATCCCCAGAAGATGAGTGTCGTATAGTGACAGCGAGCTTCAGGCCTGGTTCCAAGGCTTTTCTAAGCCGGGTATCTCTCCTTTGAATTCTGGGACCTACTCTATTCAATATTTCGTCGAACATCTCGGGCGGCATTCTCAGAAAGTTGAAAAACGACTGTTGATCCTCCATTCTCAACTCCTGCATCAGTCTATCATAGTGGCCAAACATAAGCCTTCTTTCCTGAGTAAGCCAGGGACGCACCCACCATGTTCTGGGTCTCCTTTGTTTTCTTTTTATCCTGAAGCAGAAAAGCGTAAATCTTGTTCCATCGTTCAACAGTACAATTACAAATGATTCCGTCTTAAAAAAAAACCCTATATATACCATATTCAACACGGGTAACAGAGATCCGATGCAAACCTGCTTCAAACGCACCGCAGACGTGGTAAAGACGTACTGCATACCGATAGGTCGTACAAAGAACGTACTAAGGTCTTTTAGAACGTAATAAGAACGTAGAATAGTCTTCGCGAGGTCGTGTTGAAAACTTCCCTAAATCACCAAGTTCTAAAAGATCGTAGTAAAGACGTAGAGCAGTCGTAGTAAGGTCCTGGTGCAATCTCCAAGAACGTAGTAAAAACGCAGTGAAGACGGCTTTCAAATTTATCACGTCCATACGGTTCATAACTAGTGTCCTCTACGTCCTTACTACGACCAAGCCGTTCTCAATACGTTCTTATTAGGTCTTTACTGCGTTTTATACTCAGGAAGTTCTCACTACGTTTGTTTTGAACATGTTCAAAATTATTTCACGTCCTTCACGTCCATGAAGACCTTACCACGTCCATGCAAGTTCGCAGTACGACCATATAAGTTTGCACTGCGTTCGTACCACGACTTAGAAGTTCCCACTACGTTCGCCTACTTTTTCAGAACGCACTGGGAACGTGATAGGAACAAATGCTGTTTTCCACTGAAATTACAGGTACAAAACATTGATTCAGGATAAATAATGTTTACCATACAACTGTTTTTGAATATAGTATGATTTTTGAAAAGTCAACTTGAAGTAACATTCATGCAGCAAATGCTCTTTTACAACAAACACGAGTTCATCCCTGTTACTATTTTCTGATTGTTTTTGGGGTCGATTACGGGTGAAAACACTTATAATTTTCATTAGGTGAAATTCACGTTGTGCCTCTTATTTTAATTTCATCATCTCTGGTGACAGAAAGCTTGTTTATCACTAATTCACGTGCAAGTGTAGGTCAAATAAAACAAAATCGAAAAAGTCTGCAAGATTTAAACATGCCTGGATAATTTTTTAGTGATTAAGAATTGATTAATATTGACTGCTTTATTTTTAAATATAGCGAAAACATCAGAGTGTAAATAATCATTCATAATTTCATTAATCGTTTTTGTTCCTCTGTGTTGCAAATTATCCTAAATGGATCTGCTCCAATAGATTGGATATACCCTTTTACATTTTTGGCTGTGTTTCTATTTTCCTCTTATGTTGTTTGTTATGAACATTCTTCATGAACAACCTGCAAAACATCGACTGCAGAATTATATTCTTCATAGTCAGAATAACTGTTTGGTGGCAGTACTGGTTCACCTCTTTCAACTGATAAACTGTCTTCTGAATACTTTCTCCAAAATCATAAACATCTTGCTTGTTTATTGGTCTTTTATGCCCCCGTCACACTAGACCAAGTTCCTATCACGTTCCCAGTGCGTTCTGAAAAAGTAGGCGAACGTAGTGGGAACTTCTAAGTCGTGGTACGAACGCAGTGCAAACTTATATGGTCGTACTGCGAACTTGCATGGACGTGGTAAGGTCTTCATGGACGTGAAGGACGTGAAATAATTTTGAACATGTTCAAAACAAACGTAGTGAGAACTTCCTGAGTATAAAACGCAGTAAAGACCTAATAAGAACGTATTGAGAACGGCTTGGTCGTAGTAAGGACGTAGAGGACACTAGTTATGAACCGTATGGACGTGATAAATTTGAAAGCCGTCTTCACTGCGTTTTTACTACGTTCTTGGAGATTGCACCAGGACCTTACTACGACTGCTCTACGTCTTTACTACGATCTTTTAGAACTTGGTGATTTAGGGAAGTTTTCAACACGACCTCGCGAAGACTATTCTACGTTCTTATTACGTTCTAAAAGACCTTAGTACGTTCTTTGTACGACCTATCGGTATGCAGTACGTCTTTACCACGTCTGCGGTGCGTTTGAAGCAGGTTTGCATCGGATCTCTGTTACCCGTGTTGAATATGGTATATATAGGTTTTTTTTTAAGACGGAATCATTTGTAATTGTACTGTTGAACGATGGAACAAGATTTACGCTTTTCTGCTTCAGGATAAAAAGAAAACAAAGGAGACCCAGAACATGGTGGGTGCGTCCCTGGCTTACTCAGGAAAGAAGGCTTATGTTTGGCCACTATGATAGACTGATGCAGGAGTTGAGAATGGAGGATCAACAGTCGTTTTTCAACTTTCTGAGAATGCCGCCCGAGATGTTCGACGAAATATTGAATAGAGTAGGTCCCAGAATTCAAAGGAGAGATACCCGGCTTAGAAAAGCCTTGGAACCAGGCCTGAAGCTCGCTGTCACTATCCGACACTCATCTTCTGGGGATAAATATCCAACTCTACAATACGACTTAAGAGTTGCCCGAAATACAATTTCTATGTTTGTTCCCGAAGTCTGCCAAGCCATTGTAGACGAATATAAAGTCGAAGCAATTTCTTGTGCCACCAAACAGCGCGAATGGCGTGATATTGCTGAAGAGTTCAAGCGAAAATGGAATGTTCCACATGCCTGTGGTGCTCTCGATGGCAAACATATAGCCATTAGATGTCCTTCAAATACAGGATCACTCTTTCATAATTACAAGGGATTTTTCTCAGTGGTTCTCCTTGCATTAGTTGACGCGGATTACAAGTTTTTGTGGATTGACATTGGTGGTTGTGGATCAATGTCTGATGCTCAGATCTACAACAATTCTGAACTTAAAGAGTGCTTGGAAGAAGAAACGATTGGCTTTCCAGACCCGGATCCAATGCCGAACGATGACAAAAATGTGCCATATTTCATTCTTGGAGATGACGCTTTTGGTTTGAGAACTAATCTGATGAAGCCTTATTCTCAACGAGGCTTAACAGATGAACAATTGATAACTAATTACAGAATATCGAGAGGAAGACGTGTGGTTGAAAACGCATTTGGTATACTGGCCCAATGATGGCAATTATTACTTACCACCATGATGCAGCAGCCAAATGTAGTACGAAACATTGTCGAGTGTTGCGTTTGTCTGCAAAATGTGATGAGACTACGATATCCAACACAACAGAACGCGCAACTTGACATGGAAAATGACCAGCATGACTTGATTCCGGGCTTATGGCGAGCGACTGCAAATATGTATGAAGTAAACATGGTAATTGGACCAAACAGAGACACCGGAGCTGCAAAGAAGCAAAGGGAATACCTTCGACTATATTTCAATAGTCAAGCTGGCTCAGTTCCTTGGCAAAACCGCATGATAAGTGCAAAGTTGGTAACTGATGGAACAGTTTTGATTTATAAAGAATGTACACATGTATTATAAGGATATTTGAATTTTTGAATATATTATTATATTTATATATTTGGCTTGTGTTACTTGTCCTACGGGAAACCTTGTCTAAAACAAAACTCGTATTCCAGAATTACAACTTGGCTTATCCTACCTTAAACGATCATTTTTAACTCTTCTGTTTTTTTTTCTTGTGGATAGAGTGTGGTCTCTCTGACACTTACCCCATATCTGTTCTTTTTCATATTTGGTAGCTTTTCTGTCAACTGACGCTTCGTCTTAATTTCTGTCAAAGATACATTTAAATCTTTGAAACTTGTACATGTATCGGTACAGGTAAAAAGTTTACGAGATCGAAAAACTGAATTTTAGATGAAAAAGAAAACTAATACATAGGATTGTTATCATAGGAAGTGAATCAGCACTTTCCGTAATATTGTAGTTTAAGAATCAAATTTATTAGCCTGCTTACAGTTAACAGCAGGCTGTATTTGCATGATTGTTTATTGTGAGAGAATCTCATAAAACTTTCAAGGTTTATTTTGAAGCCTATATTTGGTCACAATCAACAAGCACATTTGAATAAAAGTAGAAACTTAAGTTTGAAATAAGTTTTCTGGGTGAAAGCAAATACAAAAAACATTTAACAATAACGACCCTCATTTTAGCTAGATGAACTGTAAATGTTTGATAAATCTGCATCTCAATCTCAAATGAGTGTCATTTATTTTTTCATAGGGTTGCCTCGTAAAAAAAATATATCACGAGAGACACAATAGAGGTTTTTTTCTCTGTGATGTATTGTTTTCTGTTTGTCTCGTTTGTGAGAAAATTTAGGATGCTTGAAGTTTTCCTGCTACGTACAGTTTTGGTCAAAATATTAAATTTTATTATCAATCAAGTGACAGCTTTCATCCGATAATATGTAAAAAAAGTATCTAACAAGTGATTACATTTATTTCAAAAATGCTGTAGCCCTCGTGCACAAAACAGTTTATGATTAAAGTTACATTAGAATGACAGTCATACACAGAGTTTCTACAGCTTAAATCAGTTTAATTGTCATATTTGAAAAAAGACCAGTCCATGGTTATAAGCACATTCCGTACCTTGAACAAAAAACTAAAGTACATAACATATGTGATACTAGCAACATTAAACACATACCACGCTATAAACAAGTAACATGAGCTCACACCTGTGATTACAACCCAAAAAGTAAATTGAAACCAGAACTTCTTTCAACACAATACGTTGCACCATAAAAAAAAATCAGGTATTAGTAAGAAACTGTTCAGAGATGTCAGAGTCACTCATGTTGTACATTTGACAAACACTGCTCGACTCGCTAGCAAATCGACTACAAATACAGTTGTAAATACATATTAGAAAGTATCTTGGTTGAATGAGCAATTAAGGTAACATCAAATACAATTATCAATCCATATTAGAATAACTGCCTAAGTCAAATGACCGATTTAAAAAAAACATCAAATACAGTTACCAATACATTTTAGAAAGTTGTCTAGGTCAAATGACCGATTTAATGTAACATCAATTACAACTATCAAAAAATTTGTCAAATTTACAGTGAAATGTCGAAAAATGATCATTATACCAAAAACAGGTTTGCTGTTATATGATATACAATTATCCTACGAATATAGTCCATCTCAGGTAACATCTGAATGAATTATCCAAAAAGTGGTAAAATTTCCTAAATAAGTATTATAATTCTATAATGAAGGTTTGGTTGGTTCAAATTGACTTCAAATACAATTGTCAATACATATTAGAAAGTATTTTGGTCATATGACCGATTAAAATGAACATCAAATACAATTATCAATACATATTAGAAAAATTGTCTTGGTCAAATGACCGATTTTAAAGTAACATCAAATGCAGTTATCAATACATATTAGAAAGTTTTCTAGGTCAAATGACCGATTTAAGGTAACATCAATTACAACTATCAAAAAAAATTGTCAAATTTACAGTGAAATGTCGAAAAATGATCATTATACCAAAAACAGGTTTGCTGTTATATGATATACAATTATCCTACGAATATAGTCAATCTCAGGTAACATCTGAATGAATTATCCAAAAAGTGGTAAAATTTCCTAAATAAGTATTATAATTCTATAATGAAGGTTTGGTTGGTTCAAATTGACTTCAAATACAATTGTCAATACATATTAGAAAGTATTTTGGTCATATGACCGATTAAAAGGAACATCAAATACAATTATCAATACATATTAGAAAAATTGTCTTGGTCAAATGACCGATTTAAAGTAACATCAAATGCAGTTATCAATACATATTAGAAAGTTTTCTTGGTCAAATGACCGATTTAAGGTAACATCAATTACAATTATCAAAAAAATTGTCACTTTACAGTCAAATGTCGAAAAATGATCATTATACCGATAACAGGTTTGCTGTTGTATGATATACATCTATCCTATGAATATGGTCATTCTCGGGTAACATCTGAATGAATTATCCAAAAAGTGGTAAAATTTACTAAATAAGTAAAATAATTCTATAATGAAGGTTTGGTTGGTTCAAATTGACTTTAAATACAATTGTAAATACATATTAGAAAGTATCTTGGTCAAATCAGCGAATAAGGTAACATCAAATACAATTATGAATACATATCAGAAAAATTGTCCAAGTCAAATGACCGATTTCAAGTAACATCAAATACAATTATCAATACATATTAGAAAGATGTATTAGTCATATGACCGATTAAAGGGAACATCAAATACAATTATCAATACATATTAGAAAAATTGTCTTGGTCAAATGACCGATTTAAAGTAAAATCAAATGCAGTTATCAATACATATTAGAAAGTTTTCTTGGTCAAATGACCGATTTAAGGTAACATCAATTACAATTATCCAAAAAATTGTCACTTTACAGTGAAATGTCAAAAAATTATTATTATACCGATAACAGGTTTGCTGTTGTATGATATACATTAATCCTATGAATATGGTCATTCTCGGGTAACATCTGAATGAATTATCCAAAAAGTGGTAAAATTTACTAAATAAGTAAAATAATTCTATAATGAAGGTTTGGTTTGTTCAAATTGACTTTAAATACAATTGTAAATACATATTAGAAAGTATCTTGGTCAAATGAGCGATTAAGGTAACATCAAATACAATTATGAATACATATCAGAAAAATTGTCCAAGTCAAATGACCGATTTCAAGTAACATCAAATACAATTATCAATACATATTAGAAAGATGTATTAGTCAAATGACCGATTTAAAGTAACATCAATTACAATTATCCAAAATATTGTCATATTGACTTCAAATACAATAGTCAATACTTATTAGAAATTATCTCGGTCAAATGAGCGATTAAAGATAACATCAAATACAATTATCAATACATATTAGAAAAATTGTCTTGGTCAAATGACCGATTTAAAGTAACATCAAATACAGCTATCAATACATATTAGAAAGTTGTCTTGGTCAGATGACCTGTTTAAGGTAACATCAATAACAATTATCCAAAAAAATTGTCAAATTTACATTAAAATGCATGAAAATAAGCAGTATACCAAAAGCAGGTTTGCTGTTATATTATATACAATTATTCTAAGAATATAATCAATTTAAGGTAACATCTGAATGAATCATCATTAAAGTGGTTGTATATACTGAAAAAATATTACAATTTTATAATAAAGGTTTGGTTGGTTCAAGTTGACTTCAAATACAGTTGTCAATACATATTAAAAATAATTTGGTCATATGACAGATTAAAGGTAACATCAAATACAATTATCAATACATATTAGAAAAATTGTCCAAGTCAAATGACCGATTTAAGGTAACATCAGTTCAATTTTCTATACATATTAGAATGTTGTCTTGGTCAAATGACCGATTTAAGGTTACATCAATTACGATTATCAAAAAAAAATTTTCAAATTTACAGAAAAATGATCATTATACCAGAAGCAGGTTTGCTCTTATATTATATACAATTATTCGAAGAATATCATCAAACTCAGGTAAAATCTGAATAAATTATCCATCAAGTGGTTCAATTTACCGAAAAATATTACAATTTTAAACTAAAATTTGGTTGGTTCAAGTTGACTTAAAATACAATTGTCAATACATATTAGAAAGTAGTTGGTCATATGACCGATTAATGGTAACATCAAATACCATTATCAATACATATTAAAAAAATTGTCTTGGTCAAAAATGACTGATTTAAAGTAACATCAAATACAATTATCAATACATATTAGGAAGTTTTCTTGGTCAAATGACCGATTTAAGGTAACATCAATTACAATTATCAAAAAAATTGTCACTTTACAGTGAAATGTCGAAAAATGATCATTATACCGATAACAGGTTTGCTGTTGTATGATATACATTTATCCTATGAATATGGCCATTTTCAGGTAACATCTTCATGGATTATCCAAAAAGTGGTAAAATTTACTAAATAAGTACTATAATTCTATAATGAAGGTTTGGTTGGTTCAAATTGAGTTCAAATACAATTGTAAATACATATTAGAAAGTATCTTGGTCAAATGAGCGATTAAACATAACATCAAATACAATTATCAATACATATTAGAAAAATTGTCTTGGTCAAATGAGCGATTTAAAGTAACATCAAATACAATTATCAATACATATTAGAAAGATGTCTTGGTCAGATGACCGATTTAAGGTAACATCAATTACAATTATCCAAAAAATTGTCAAATTTACAGTAATATGCATGAAAATGAGCAGTATACCAGAAGCAGGTTTTCTGTTATATTATATACAATTATTCTAACAATATAATCAATTTAAGGTAACATCTGAATAAATCATCCATAAAGTGGTTGAATATACTGAAAAAATATTACAATTTTATAATAAAGGTTTGGTTGGTTCAAGTTGACTTCAAATACAATTGTCAATACATATTAAAAATATTTTGGTCATATGACAGATTAATGGTAACATCAAATACAATTATCAATACATATTAGAAAAATTGTCCTGATTTAATGACCGATTTAAGGTAACATCAATTCAATTTTCAATACATATTAGAAGGTTGTCTTGGTCAAATGACCGATTTAAGGTTACATCAATTACAATTATCAAAGAAATTGTCAAATTTACAGTGAAATGTCGAAAAATGATCAGTATACCGATAACAGGTTTGCTGTTGTATGATATACAATTATCCTACGAATATGGTCAATCTCAGATAACATCTGAATGAATTATCTAAAAAGAAGTAAAATTTACTAAATAAGTATTATGATTCTATAATGAAGGTTTGGTTGGTTCAAATTGACTTCAAATACAATTGTCAATACATATTAGAAAGTATTTTGGTCATATGACCGATTAAGGTAACATCAAATATAATTATCAATACATATAAGAAAAATTGTCTTGGTCAAATGACAGATATAAAGTAACATCAAATACAATTATCAATACATATTAGAAAGTTGTCTTGTTCAAATGACCGCTTTAAGGTGACATCAATTACAATTATCCAAAAAAATTGTCAAATTGACTTCAAATACAATTGTAAATACATCTTAAAAAGTATCTCTGTCAAATGAGCGATTAAAGGTAACATCAAATACAATTATCAATACATATTAGAAAAATTGTCTTTGTCAAACGACTGATTTAAAGGTAACTTCAAATACAATTATCAATACATATTAGAAAGTTGTCTCGTTCAAATGACCGGTTTAAGGTGACATCAATTACAATTATCCAAAAAATTGTCAAATTTACAGTAATATGCATGAAAATGCGCAGTATACCAGAAGCAGGTTTGCTGTTATATTATATACAATTATTCTAAGAATATAATCAATTTAAGGTAACATCTTAATAAATCATCCATAAAGTGGTAAAATTTACTAAAAAATATTACAATGTTATAATAAAGGTTTGGTTGGTTTAAGTTGACTTCAAATACAATTGTCAATACATATTAAAAATATTTTGGTCATATGACCGATTAAAGGTAACATCAAATACAATTATCAATACATATTAGAAAAGTTGTCTTGATTAAATGACCGATTTAAGGTAACAACAATTCAATTATCAATACATATTAGAAAGTTTTCTTGGTCAAATGACCGGTTTAAGGTAACATCAATTACAATTATCCAAAAAATTGTCAAATTGACATCAAATACAATTATCAATACATATTAGAAAGTTGTCTTGCTCAAATGACCGGTTTAAGGTAACATCAATTACAATTATCCAAAAAATTGACAAATTTACAGTAATATGCATGTAAATGAGCAGTATACCAGAAGCAGGTTTACTGTTATATTATATACAATTATTCTAAGAATATAATAAATTGCAGGTAACATCTGAATAAATCATCCATCAAGTGGTTAAATTTTTTAAAAAATTTACAATTTTATAATAAAGGTTTGGTTGTTTCAAGTTGACTTCAAATACAATTGTCAATACATTTTAAAAACATTTTGGTCATGTGACCGATTAAAGGTAACATAAAATACAGTTATTAATACATATTAGAAAAATTGTCTGGATTTATTGACCGATTTAAGGTAACATCAATTCAATTTTCAATACATATTAGAAAGTTGTCTTGGTCAAATGACCGATTTAAGGTTACATCAATTACAATTATCATAAAAATCGTCAAATTTACAGTGAAATGTCGAAAAATGACCATTATACCAGAAGCAGGTTTGCTATTATATGATATACAATTATCCTACGAATATGGTCAATCTCAGGTAACATCTGAATGAATTATCCAAAAATTGTAAATTTACTAAATAAGTTTTTATAATTCTATAATGAAGGTTTGGTTGGTTCAAATACAACTCTCAATACATATTAGAAAGTATTTTGGTCATTTGACCGATTAAAGGGAACATCAAATACAATTATCAATACTTATTAGACAAATTGTCTTGGTCAAATGACCGATTTAAAGTAACATCAAATGCAATTATCCATACATATTAGAAAGTTTTCTTGGTCAAATGACCGATTTAAGGTAACATCAATTACAATTATCAAAGAAATTGTCAAATTTACAGGTAAATGTCGAAAAATGATCATTATACCGATAACAGGTTTGCTGTTGTATGATATACAATTATCCTACGAATATGGTCAATCTCAGGTAACATCTGAATGATTATCCAAAAAGAAGTAAAATGTACTAAATAAGTATTATATTTCTATAATGAAGGTTTGGTTGTTTCAAATTGACTTCAAATACAATTGTCAATACATATTAGAAAATATCTTGGCCAAATGAACGATTAAGGTAACATCAAATATAATTATCAATGCATATTAGAAAAATTGTCTTGGTCAAATGACAGATTTAAAGTAACATCAAATACCATTATCAATACATATTAGAAAGATGTATTGGTCAAATGACCGGTTTAAGGGAACATCAATTACAATTATCCAGAAAATTGTCAAATTGACTTCAAATACAATTGTAAATATCAATTAGAAAGTATCTCTGTCAAATGAGCGATTAAAGGTAACATCAAATACAATTATCAATACGTATTAGAAAAATTGTCTTGATTAAATGACCGATATAAGGTAACATTATTTCAATTATCAATACATATTAGAAAGTTTTCTTGGTCAAATGACCGGTTTAAGGTAACATCAATTACAATTATCAAAGAAATTGTCAAATATACAGTGAAATGTCGAAAAATGATCAGTATACCGATAACAGGTTTGCTGTTGTATGATATACAATTATCCTACGAATATGGTCAATCTCAGGTAACATCTGAATGAATTATCCAAAAAGAAGTAAAATGTACTAAATAAGTATTATATTTCTATAATGAAGGTTTGGTTGTTTCAAATTGACTTCAAATACAATTGTCAATACATGTTAGAAAATATCTTGGCCAAATGAACGATTAAGGTAACATCAAATATAATTATCAATACATATTAGAATAATTGTCTTGTTTAAATGACCGATTTAAAGTAATATCAAATACAGTTATCAATACATATTAGAAATATGAAGATGCTACCTGAAATTGATTATATTCCTGGAATAATTGTATATAATATAACAGCAAACCTGGTATTGGTGTATATTTTATTTCTCGACATTTTTCAGTTAATTTAACCACTTTATAAATGATTTATTCAGATGTTACCTTACATTGACCATATTCTAAGGATAATTGTAATTAATACCAGAAAAAACCTGTTATTGGTGTATTGTTTATTTCTCGACATTTTACTGTAAATTTGACAATTTTTTTTATATTTGTAATTGATGTTACCTTAAATCAGTCATTTGACCAAGACAATTTTTCCAATATGTATTGATAATTGTATTAGATGTTAGCTTTAATCGGTCATATGACTAAAATACTTCCTAATATGTATTGACAATTGTATTTGAAGTCAACTTGAACCAACCTAATCTTTATTATAAAAATTGTAATATTTTCCAGTAAATTTAACCACTTTATAAATGATTTATTCAGATGTTACCTTAAATTGACCATTTTCTTAGGTTATTTGTAATTAATACAACAGCAAACCTGTTATTGGTATAATGATCCTTTTTCGATATTTTAATGTACATTTGACAATTATTTTGATAATTGCAATTGATGTTACCTTAAATCGGTCATTTGACCAAGACAACTTTCTAATATTTATGGATAATTGTATTTGATGTTACCTTAAATCGGTCATTTGACCAAGACAATTTTTCCATTATGTATTGACAATGGTATTCGATGTTACCTTTAAACGGTCATATGACTAAAGTACTTCCTAATATGTATTGACAATTGTATTTGAAGTCAACTTGAACCAACCTAATCTTTATTATAAAATTGTAATATTTTTCAGTAAATTTAACCACTTTATAAATGATTTATTCAGATGTTACCTTAAATTGACCATTTTCTTAGGTTAATTGTAATTAATACAACAGCAAACCTGTTATTGGTATAATGATCCTTTTTCGATAATTTAATGTAAATTTGACAATTTTTTTGATATTTGTTATTGATGTTACCTTAAATCGGTCATTTGACCCAGACAACTTTCTAAAATTTATTGATAATTGTATTTGATGTTACCTTAAATCAGTCATTTGACCAAGACAATTTTTCCAATATGTATTGATAATTGTATTCGATGTTAGCTTTAAACGGTCATATGACTAAAATACTACCTAATATGTATTGACAATTGTATTTGAAGTCAACTTGAACCAACCTAATCTTTATTATAAAATTGCAATATTTTTCAGTAAATTTAACCACTTGATGGATAATTTATTCAGATGTTACCTTAAATTGATTATATTCCTGGAATAATTGTATATAATATAACAGCAAACCTGGTATTGGTTTATATTTTATTTCTCGACATTTTGCTGTAAATTTGACCATTTTTTCGATATTTGTAATTGATGTTACCTTAATCGGTCATTTGACCTAGACAATTTTCTAATAGGTGTTGACAATCGTATTTGAAGTCAACTTGAACCAACCAAACCTTTATTATAGAATTGTAATATTTTTCAGTAAATTTAACCACTTAATAAATGATTTATTCAGATGTTACCTTACACTGACCATATTCTAAGAATAATTGTAATTAATACCAGAGAAAAGCTTTTATTGGTGTATTGTTTATTTCTCGACATTTTACTGTAAATTTGACAATTTTTTTGATATTTGTAATTGATGTTACCTTAAATCGGTCATTTGACCCAGACAACTTTCTTATATTTATTGATAATTGTATTTGATGTTACCTTAAATCAGTCATTTGACCAAGACAATTTTTCCAATATGTATTGATAATTGTATTCGATGTTAACTTTAATCGGTCATATGACTAAAATACTTCCTAATATGTATTGACAATTGTATTTGAAGTCAACTTGAACCAACCTAATCTTTATTATAAAAATTGTAATATTTTCCAGTAAATTTAACCACTTTATAAATGATTTATTCAGATGTTACCTTAAATTGACCATTTTCTTAGGTTATTTTAATTAATACAACAGCAAACCTGTTATTGGTATAATGATCCTTTTTCGATATTTTAATGTACATTTGACAATTATTTTGATAATTGCAATTGATGTTACCTTAAATCGGTCATTTGACCAAGACAACTTTCTAATATTTATTGATAATTGTATTTGATGTTACCTTAAATCGGTCATTTGACCAAGACAATTTTTCCATTATGTATTTACAATTGTATTCGATGTTACCTTTAAACGGTCATATGACTAAAATACTTCCTAATATGTATTGACAATTGTATTTGAAGTCAACTTGAACCAACTTAATCTTTATTATAAAATTGCAATATTTTTCAGTAAATTTAACCACTTTATAAATGATTTATTCAGATCTTACCTTAAATTGACCATTTTCTTATGTTAATTGTAATAAATACAACAGCAAACCTGTTATTGGTATAATGATCCTTTTTCGATATTTTAATGTAAATTTGACAATTATTTTGATAATTGGAATTGATGTTACCTTAAAATCGGTCATTTGACCAAGACAACTTTCTAATATTTATTGACAATTGTTTTTGATGTTACCTTAAATCGGTCATTTGAACTAGACAATTTTCTTATATGTATTGATAATTGCATTTGATGTTGCCTTAAATCGGTCATTTGCCCAAGACAATTTTTCCAATTTGTATTGATAATTGTATTTGATGTTACCTTTAATCGGTCATATGACCAAAATACTTTCTAATATGTATTAAATATTGTACTTGAAGTGAACTTGAACCAACCAAACCTATATAATAAATTTGTAATATTTTTCAGTAAAGTTAACCACTTGATGGATAATTTATTCAGATGTTACCTTAAATTGATTATATTCCTGGAATAATTGTATATAATATAACAGCAAACCTGGTATTGGTGTATATTTTATTTCTCGACATTTTGCTGTAAATTTGACCATTTTTTCGATATTTGTAATTGATGTTACCTTAATCGGTCATTTGACGTAGACAATTTTCTAATATGTGTTGACAATCGTATTTGAAGTCAACTTGAACCAAACAAACCTTTATTATAGAATTGTAATATTTTTCAGTAAATTTAACCACTTTATAAATGATTTATTCAGATGTTACCTTACATTGACCATATTCTAAGGATAATTGTAATTAATACCAGAGAAAACATGTTATTGGTGTATTGTTTATTTCTCGACATTTTACTGTAAATTTGACAATTTTTTTGATATTTGTAATTGATGTTACCTTAAATCAGTCATTTGAGCAAGACAATTTTTCCAATATGTATTGATAATTGTATTCGATTTAGCTTTAATCGGTCATATGACTAAAATACTTCCTAATATGTATTGACAATTGTATTTGAAGTCAACTTGAACCAACCTAATCTTTATTATAAAATTGTAATATTTTTCAGTGAATTTAACCACTTTATAAATGATTTATTCAGATGTTCCCTTAAATTGACCATTTTCTTAGGTTAATTGTAATAAATACAACAGCAAACCTGTTATTGGTATAATGATCCTTTTCCGAAATTTTAATGTAAATTTGACAATTATTTTGAAAATTGCAATTGATGTTACCTTAAATCGGTCATTTGACCAAGACAACTTTCTAATATTTATTGATAATTGTATTTGATGTTACCTTAAATCAGTCATTTGACCTAGACAATTTTCTTCTATGTATTGATAATTGCATTTGATGTTGCCTTAAATCGGTCATTTGACCAAGACAATTTTTCCAATATGTATTGATAATTGTATTTGATGTTACCTTTAATCGGTCATATGACCAAAATACTTTCTAATATGTATTAAATATTGAACTTGAAGTGAACTTGAACCAACCAAACCTATATAATAAAATTGTAATATTTTTCAGTAAATTTAACCACTTGATGGATAATTTATTCAGATGTTACCTTAAATTGATTATATTCCTGGAATAATTGTATATAATATAACAGCAAACCTGGTATTGGTGTATATTTTATTTCTCGACATTTTGCTGTAAATTTGACCATTTTTTCGATATTTGTAATTGATGTTACCTTAATCGGTCATTTGACGTAGACAATTTTCTAATATGTGTTGACAATCGTATTTGAAGTCAACTTGAATCAACCAAACCTTTATTATAGAATTGTAATATTTTTCAGTAAATTTAACCACTTTATAAATGATTTATTCAGATGTTACCTTACACTGACCATATTGTAAGAATAATTGTAATTAATACCAGAGAAAACCTGTTATTGGTGTATTATTTATTTCTCGACATTTTACTGTAAATTTGACAATTTTTTTGATATTTGTAATTGATGTTACCTTAAATCGGTCATTTGACCCAGACAACTTTCTAATATTTATTGATAATTGTATTTGATGTTACCTTAAATCAGTCATTTGACCAAGACAATTTTTCCAATATGTATTGATAATTGTATTCGATGTTAGCTTTAATCGGTCATATGACTAAAATACTTCCTAATATGTATTGACAATTGTATTTGAAGTCAACTTGAACAAACCTAATCTTTATTATAAAATTGTAATATTTTCCAGTAAATTTAACCACTTTATAAATGATTTATTCAGATGTTACCTTAAATTGACCATTTTCTTATGTTATTTGTAATTAATAGAACAGCAAACCTGTAATTGGTATAATGATCCTTTTTCGATATTTTAATGTACATTTGACAATTATTTTGATACTTGCAATTGATGTTACCTTAAATCGGTCATTTGACCCAGACAACTTTCTAATATTTATTGATAATTGTATTTGATGTTACCTTAAATCGGTCATTTGACCAAAACAATTTTTCCATTATGTATTGACAATTGTATTCGATGTTACCTTTAAACGGTCATATGACTAAAGTACTTCCTAGTATGTATTGACAATTGTATTTGAAGTCAACTTGAACCAACCTAATCTTTATTATAAAATTGTAATATTTTTCAGTAAATTTAACCACTTTATAAATGATTTATTCAGATGTTACCTTAAATTGACCATTTTCATAGGTAAGTTGTAATAAATATAACAGCAAACCTGTTATTGGTATAATGATCCTTTTTCGATATTTTAATGTAAATTTGACAATTATTTTGATAATTGCAATTGATGTTACCTTAAATCGGTCATTTGACCAAGACAACTTTCTAATATTTATTGATAATTGTATTTGATGTTACTTTAAATTGGTCATTTGACCTAGACAATTTTCTTATATGTATTGATAATTGCATTTGATGTTGCCTTTAATCGGTCATATGACCAAAATACTTTCTAATATGTATTAAATATTGTATTTGAAGTGAACTTGAACCAACCAAACCTGTATAATAAAATTGTAATATTTTTCAGTAAATTTTACCACTTGATGGATAATTTATTCAGATGTTACCTTAAATTGATTATATTCCTGGAATAATTGTATATAATATAACAGCAAACCTGGTATTGGTGTATATTTTATTTCTCGACATTTTGCTGTAAATTTGACCATTTTTTGGATATTTGTAATTGATGTTACCTTCACCAAACCTTTATTATAGAATTGTAATATTTTTCAGTAAATTTAACCACTTTATAAATGATTTATTCAGATGTTACCTTACATTGACCATATTCTAAGGATAATTGTAATTAATACCAGAGAAAACCTGTTATTGGTGTATTGTTTATTTCTCGACATTTTACTGTAAATTTGACAATTTTTTTGATATTTGTAATTGATGTTTCCTTAAATCGGTCATTTGACCCAGACAACTTTCTAATATATTATTGATAATTGTATTTGATGTTACCTTAAATCAGTCATTTGACCAAGACAATTTTTCCAATATGTATTGATAATTGTATTCGATGTTAGCTTTAATCGGTCATATGACTAAAATACTTCCTAATATGTATTGACAATTGTATTTGAAGTCAACTTGAACCAACCTAATCTTTATTATAAAATTGTAATATTTTTCAGTAAATTTAACCACTTTATAAATGATTTATTCAGATGTAACCTTAAATTGACCATTTTCTTAGGTTAATTGTAATTAATACAACAGCAAACCTGTTATTGGTATAATGATCCTTTTTAGATATTTTTATGTAAATTTGACAATTATTTTGATAATTGCAATTGATGTTACCTTAAATAGGTCATTTGACCAAGACAACTTTCTAATATTTATTGATAATTGTATTTGATGTTACCTTAAATCGGTCATTTGACCTAGACAATTTTCTTATATGTATTGATAATTGCATTTGATGTTACCTTAAATCGGTCATTTGACCAAGACAATTTTTCCAATATGTATTGATAATTGTATTTGATGTTACCTTTAATCGGTCATATGACTAAAATACTTCCTAATATGTATTGACAATTGTATTTGAAGTCAACTTGAACCAACCTAATCTTTATTATAAAATTGTAATATTTTTCAGTAAATTCAACCACTTTATAAATGATTTATTCATTTTCTATAATTTCTTTTTTGATAATTGCAATTGATGTTACCTTAAATCGGTCATTTGACCAAGACAACTTTATAATATTTATTGATAATTGTATTTGATGTTACCTTAAATCGGTCATTTGACCTAGACAATTTTCTTATATGTATTGATAATTGTATTTGATGTTACCTTTAATCGGTCATATGACCAAAATACTTTCTAATATGTATTAAATATTGTACTTGAAGTGAACTTGAACCAACCAAACCTATATAATAAAATTGTAATATTTTTCAGTTAATTTAACCACTTGATGGATAATTTATTCAGATGTTACCTTAAATTGATTATATTCCTGGAATAATTGTATATAATATAACAGCAAACCTGGTATTGGTGTATATTTTATTTCTCGACATTTTGCTGTAAATTTGACCATTTTTTGGATATTTGTAATTGATGTTACCTTAATCGGTCATTTGACCTAGACAATTTTCTAATATGTGTTGACAATCGTATTTGAAGTCAACTTGAACCAACCAATCCTTTATTATAGAATTGTAATATTTTTCAGTAAATTTAACCACTTTATAAATGATTTATTCAGATGTTACCTTACACTGACCATATTCTAAGAATAATTGTAAATAATACCAGAGAAAACCTGTTATTGGTGTATTGTTTATTTCTCGACATTTTACTGTAAATTTGACAATTTTTTTGATATTTGTAATTGATGTTACCTTAAATCGGTCATTTGACCCAGACAACTTTCTAATATTTATTGATAATTGTATTTGATGTTACCTTAAATCAGTCATTTGACCAAGACAATTTTTCCAATATGTATTGATAATTGTATTCCATGTTAGAGTTAATCGGTCATATGACTAAAATACTTCCTAATATGTATTGACAATTGTATTTGGGGTCAACTTGAACCAACCTAATCTTTATTATAAAATTGTAATATTTTCCTGTAAATTTAACCACTTTATAAATGATTTATTCAGATGTTACCTTAAATTGACCATTTTCTTAGGTTATTTGTAATTAATACAACAGCAAACCTGTTATTGGTATAATGATCCTTTTTCGATATTTTAATGTACATTTGACAATTATTTTGATAATTGCAATTGATGTTACCTTAAATCGGTCATTTGACCAAGACAACTTTCTAATATTTATTGATAATTGTATTTGATGTTACCTTAAATCAGTCATTTGACCTAGACAATTTTCTTATATGAATTGATAATTGCATTTGTTGTTACCTTAAATCGGTCATTTGACCTAGACAATTTTTCCAATATGTATTGATAATTGTATTTGATGTTACCTTTAATCGGTCATATGACCAAAATACTTTCTAATATGTATTAAATATTGTACTTTGAACCAACCAAACCTATATAATAAAATTGTAATATTTTTCAATAAATTTAACCACTTGATGGATATTTTATTCAGATATTACCTTAAATTGATTATATTCCTGGAATAATTGTATATAATATAACAGCAAACCTGTTATTGGTGTATTGTTTATTTCTCGACATTTTACTGACAATTTTTTTTTGATATTTGTAATTGATGTTACCTTAAATCGGTCATTTGACCCAGACAACTTTCTAATATTTATTGATAATTGTATTTGATGTTACCTTAAATCAGTCATTTGACCAAGACAATTTTTCCAATATGTATTGATAATAGTATTCGATGTTAGCTTTAATCGGTCATATGACTAAAATACTTCCTAATATGTATTAACAATTGTATTTGAAGTCAACTTGAACCAACCTAATCTTTATTATAAAATTGTAATATTTTTCAGTAAATTCAACCACTTTATAAATGATTTATTCATTTTCTATAATTTCTTTTTTGATAATTGCAATTGATGTTACCTTAAATCGGTCATTTGACCAAGACAACTTTATAATATTTATTGATAATTGTATTTGATGTTACCTTAAATTGGTCATTTGACCTAGACAATTTTCTTATATGTATTGATAATTGCATTTGATGTTACCTTAAATCGGTCATTTGACCAAGACAATTTTTCCAATAGGTATTGATAATTGTATTTGATGTTACCTTTAATCGGTCATATGACCAAAATACTTTCTAATATGTATTAAATATTGTACTTGAAGTGAACTTGAACCAACCAAACCTATATAATAAAATTGTAATATTTTTCAGTTAATTTAACCACTTGATGGATAATTTATTCAGATGTTACCTTAAATTGATTATATTCCTGGAATAATTGTATATAATATAACAGCAAACCTGGTATTGGTGTATATTTTATTTCTCGACATTTTGCTGTAAATTTGACCATTTTTTTGATATTTGTAATTGATGTTACCTTAATCGGTCATTTGACCTAGACAATTTTCTAATATGTGTTGACAATCGTATTTGAAGTCAACTTGAACCAACCAATCCTTTATTATAGAATTGTAATATTTTTCAGTAAATTTAACCACTTTATAAATGATTTATTCAGATGTTACCTTACACTGACCATATTCTAAGAATAATTGTAATTAATACCAGAGAAAACCTGTTATTGGTGTATTGTTTATTTCTCGACATTTTACTGTAAATTTGACAATTTTTTTGATATTTGTAATTGATGTTACCTTAAATCGGTCATTTGACCCAGACAACTTTCTAATATTTATTGATAATTGTATTTGATGTTACCTTAAATCAGTCATTTGACCAAGACAATTTTTCCAATATGTATTGATAATTGTATTCCATGTTAGCTTTAATCGGTCATATGACTAAAATACTTCCTAATATGTATTGACAATTGCATTTGAAGTCAACTTGAACCAACCTAATCTTTATTATAAAATTGTAATATTTTCCAGTAAATTTAACCACTTTATAAATGATTTATTCAGATGTTACCTTAAATTGACCATTTTCTTAGGTTATTTGTAATTAATACAACAGCAAACCTGTTATTGGTATAATGATCCTTTTTCGATATTTTAATGTACATTTGACAATTATTTTGATAATTGCAATTGATGTTACCTTAAATCGGTCATTTGACCAAGACAACTTTCTAATATTTATTGATAATTGTATTTGATGTTACCTTAAATCGGTCATTTGACCAAGACAATTTTTCCATTATGTATTGACAATTGTATTCGATGTTACCTTTAAACGGTGATATGACTAAAGTACTTCCTAATATGTATTGACAATTGTATTTGGGGTCAACTTGAACCAACCTAATCTTTATTATAAAATTGTAATATTTTTCAGCAAATTTAACCACTTTATAAATGATTTATTCAGATGTTACCTTAAATTGACCATTTTCTTAGGTTAATTGTAATTAATACAACAGCAAACCTGTTATTGGTATAATGATCCTTTTTCGATATTTTAATGTAAATTTGACAATTATTTTGATAATTGCAATTGATGTTACCTTAAATCGGTCATTTGACCAAGACAACTTTCTAATATTTATTGATAATTGTATTTGATGTTACCTTAAATCAGTCATTTGACCTAGACAATTTTCTTATATGAATTGAAAATTGCATTTGTTGTTACCTTAAATCGGTCATTTGACCAAGACAATTTTTCCAATATGTATTGATAATTGTATTTGATGTTACCTTTAATCGGTCATATGACCAAAATACTTTCTAATATGTATTAAATATTGTACTTGAAGTAAACTTGAACCAACCAAACCTATATAATAAAATTGTAATATTTTTCAGTAAATTTAACCACTTGATGGATATTTTATTCAGATGTTACCTTAAATTGATTATATTCCTGGAATAATTGTATATAATATAACAGTAAACCTGGTATTGGTGTATATTTTATTTCTCGACATTTTGCTGTAAATTTGACCATTTTTTGGATATTTGTAATTGATGTTACCTTCATCGGTCATTTGACCTAGACAATTTTCTAATATGTGTTGACAATCGTATTTGAAGTCAACTTGAACCAACCAAACCTTTATTATAGAATTGTAATATTTTTCAGTAAATTTAACCCCTTTATAAATGATTTATTCAGATGTTACCTTACATTGACCATATTCTAAGGATAATTGTAATTAATACCAGAGAAAACCTGTTATTGGTGTATTGTTTATTTCTCGACATTTTACTGTAAATTTGACAATTTTTTTGATATTTGTAATTGATGTTACCTTAAATCGGTCATTTGACCCAGACAACTTTCTAATATTTATTGATAATTGTATTTGATGTTACCTTAAATCAGTCATTTGACCAAGACAATTTTTCCAATATGTATTGATAATAGTATTCGATGTTAGCTTTAATCGGTCATATGACTAAAATACTTCCTAATATGTATTGACAATTGTATTTGAAGTCAACTTGAACCAACCTAATCTTTATTATAAAATTGTAATATTTTTCAGTAAATTTAATCACTTTATAAATGATTTATTCAGATGTTACCTGAAATTGACCATTTTCTTAGGTTAATTGTAATTAATACAACAGCAAACCTGTTATTGGTATAATGATCCTTTTTCGATATTTTAATGTAAATTTGACAATTATTTTGATAATTGCAATTGATGTTACCTTAAATCGGTCATTTGACCAAGACAACATTCTAATATTTATTGATAATTGTATTTGATGTTACCTTAAATCGGTCATTTGACCTAGACAATTTTCTTATATGTATTGATAATTGCATTTGATGTTACCTTAAATCGGTCATATGACCAAGACAATTTTTCCAATATGTATTGACAATTGTATTTGATGTTACCTTTAATCGGTCATATGACCAAAATACTTTCTAATATGTATTAAATATTGTACTTTGAACCAACCAAACCTATATAATAAAATTGTAATATTTTTCAATAAATTTAACCACTTGATGGATATTTTATTCAGATGTTACCTTAAATTGATTATATTCCTGGAATAATTGTATATAATATAACAGCAAACCTGGTATTGGTGTATATTTTATTTCTCGGCATTTTGCTGTAAATTTGACCATTTTTTGGATATTTGTAATTGATGTTACCTTAATCGGTCATTTGACCTAGACAATTTTCTAATATGTGTTGACAATCGTATTTAAAGTCAACTTGAACCAACCAAACCTTTATTATAGAATTGTAATATTTTTCAGTAAATTTAACCACTTTATAAATGATTGATTCCAATGTTACCTTAAATTGACCATATTCTTAAGATAATTGTAATTAAAACAACAGCACACCTGTTATTGGTATAATGATCATTTTTCGGTAATTTTAATGTAAATTTGACAATTTGTTTGATAATTGCAATTGATGTTATTGATGCATTGGTTCAAGAATTGGATAAATATAATTTTTGCCAGTCACTCGCTTCATATAACTTTAAACTTTTTGCTAATATCTTTGGAAAATTGAAGCCTGTTCTGAATATAGCTAAGTAACTCATGTCCTTGTCAAGGTACTACAAGTTTTTTACAATTATTAATTTATAATGATACAGAGTGTGTGATGCAACGTTGTCATTCCCGAATATGAATCGTACACATTCACTGACTCTAAAACCCAACGTACACTTAATTCGAGTAACTCATCCCTAAAGACATCATTAAAGTAAGATTCAAAGGGTTTACTCCTTTTTAGGGAAAGTGTACCGTACAAACTTTTATACGAAGCTAGATTGTCTATTTGCATTAAGGCTTTAACGTCTACTGGATATATTGATATGTCATCTGCCTTGACATCATATGTTCGTAGCCACTGTTTGACATCTCGCTGCAAAAGCTTGATAATGCAAAAGCTTGGCTTGAGACACGTGTGTCTATAATGCATTGCCCACAGATTTTTCTCAATCAGTAACAATTACAACCGCGTCTCTCTTCATATAAAGTACAAGTTAAATCGTTCCCTTCCAAAACTGACAATGTTTATCACCATATTTTCTATCATGTATATAAATAGACTGCTGGTACAGTTACTCAGGCCTTGAAACAGAACATGTTTAAAGACCAAAACGGACAGGTAAAAAGTGTCCAATATTAAAAGTAGTGTTATATAATAACAATGCAGGTTCTTCTGACTTCACGATTAACACCTTGTTGAATTCAGTTAATATGTCTGGATGTGCTATTAAACAAAAAAAATCTGGAAATATGGTAATGTCGTGGACAGCACAGTCTTAATGATAGGCAAGTTCCAACGTACTATAAATCCTGTCATGTGTCAGACGCTTCTATCTGCGCAACAAACGCTGTTGGTCTCTTTCTCTGTGTTCCCATGATTTATGACTCCTCAGTACACTTTCGAGCGGTTAATATATAATGGGTATCTTCAATTTTGCTATCTGAAAATATGCGAAGTTTTATGCCACCACCAGAACCAGTCCAGTTTTTGAATTACACTCCTCCATCTGATATTTCCTCATCTTTACCTCCACCGCCCTTCGACTTCAACCCAGGCACTGGTCATCACCATCCATCCAAGCTTCACCACCCTTGCAAACAGAAACAAACATTGTTCAGGAAATAATACAGGAGAACCAGGCTGCACTTGGAGATGACCTCCAGTTCACCAACACCATTGATTTTTTTTGATTTGCCAGAATTTCCATTGGTATCAAAACCAGACCTGGCCTTTCCAGTGAGGAACATCATAATGAGAGACTGAGAAATCGAGGAAGAGGACAATTTGTTGCCCCAGCTGTTAGGTGCCAGCAATCCTCCTGTATCACCCTCAACAAACCATCCAGCCACGGAATGGTGTTCCTTTAAGCCAGGTCCAGCACCTAATTCATCGTCATCCTCCTCCTCATCTTCATCTGGATGTTCTGCTCTGGGAGAGGTTAAACAGTCCATATCTACTTTGCTAGAGAACACTGCTGCAGAGCACTCGAGGACAAGAGAGAGTGTTGGCCAGTTGCAAACAGAGATCGAAAGTCTGGTATCGCAAGTACAGGATTAAAGATCTGTGGTGAGGGAACAGGGAGACGAAATCTTGAGATTGAAGAATGATCGAACTTACAGAACTACAATAGTTAACAGATCGAGAATACAGCAAAGGCGCCGGACGCCTACACCCAGCAGACAAAGATTTGGCCATCCGCTTCCACTAGGAAAGAGAAGAAGATAAACTTTTTATGTATGTAGTATTACAATTTTTGGGTAAATATTTAGGGTAAAATGTGGAATAATATCATGAAATAAATTTAAAATTATATAAGGGAGAGTAAAGTATTTTTTTTAAACGTTATCCAGTTAAATAATGGTTTTATTCAAGAGATTTTAAGTATTGGAAATTTTTCAGAAATCAAGTTCATAATTGCATAATTCAAATTGTTTCACTTAAATTAAACATACCTTTCTGTTCAATCATTTTCTTTTAAATTCAGATCATTAGCATTTCATGTCATTCAACTGAAAAATTATAATTTTAGATTTGCAGAACGATGGCATGCACACTATCTCTTATGTAACATACTAGGCTTGATAAGTGGCAAGACGGACACCATTTAAGTTCGAAACTGTGAAAAAAACAATACCAACTATTTGAAGAGACATGGTCAAATGTGAAGAGATAGGCACCAGATGCACCTTGTGTCAATCCACCAAAGCAGCGCAAGAAAAATCGACCGTCAAAAACTAGTTCTACTCTCACTAGTGTTGAAGAATCAACTACAATACCAGAGGCACCATGGTCACTGTCCAAAGTTAAAATTAAGATTGCAGACAAAAGTGCTAGTTCAATAAAATACCCAAAAGGTTTTGACTACACCCCAGCTGATCACTTCACCCGACAATGGACTCTGAGAATCTTGAAAGCAACAAGTAATTTATTTCTTAAATTGTTTTTTTTAGAGGCAAATAACTTGTTGGATATTTCAGGGTTTTTGAATTTTTGAAGCAAATTCACCATACTTTATAATAATATTTAATATTTTTAATTCTTTTTTTTTCAAAATCATAATTGTTTTTCGTTCATATATTTGTATATTAATTAGGCCGTTAGTTTTCTAGTTTGAATTGATTAACATTTGTCATTTCGGGTCCTTTTATAAGCGGTACGGGTTTTGCGCAGCGTTAAAGGCCGTACGCTGACCTATAGTTGCCAATTTATGTCATTTGGTCTCTAGTGAAGAGTTGTTTTTGGCAATTGTACCATATCTTTTTATATAAAGGATTTCTCAGTGAAATTAGTCATGAATAAAGTTCAGTTTTTTGGGGTTGAGGATGATTGATATTAGTCACTCCTACATATAGTTTATACAATAAGAATGAAAATGGAGATTATGTCAAAAGCTTAGATTTCGGGTTTTTCCTGTAAAAATATGAATTTTGCCATTCATCTTATTGTCTGTCAAATTTGTGTATCTGCAACTCCTAAATGATTGAATGAAATTGCCACCAACAGTTTATAACATGTTGCCATTGTGCATCTCTCCTTTTTTTCTGAATAACATAATGTTACATTGACTTTACAATATCAACAATGGGGAAGGGGTATAGTGCTTTATAAGTTTGTTAATGCTATTATTACGCTTTTGAATTCGTTGACACTGGAATTTAACTTACAAAAAAATGATAACTTGTACAATATACCAGTCTAGTACTGTCTCATGTTTCATCTGAAATTTGTACAAATTATCTTTCATGTGTAATTTTGAGTCGGTTTACAATAGTTAAATAAACATCTTTATAACATGAATATTTCTTCTTTCCTTTGATCTTTTATTGAATTAAACAGAGACAAGCATGTAACATAATGTAGCTCTAAATTGATGCAACAAAATGATATTGCAGGGTAGTTCACATATTACTTGATGTTGTTATAACTCTATGCGAAAACAACATGATACAACAAACTACACAAAAACCAATAATGCATGGAATGCACCTTCTCAGGAAGAGATTGCGCCTTAAAATATGTGATAAGTACATGTAGTTTAATAGTTGATTTTCCTAATTTATGTATATTTATATATATATATTGAAACTTATTTTACACATTGCTCCTTAAATGCTATACTAATTATGTTTGAATTTTTGCAGATCATTAGAAAGCCATTTAAATGGTGCAGTTTTACCAAGTAAAATATGGGCTATGGTCACAGGAGAATCAGCAATTTAAAATACAGTGCACGGAAGTTGGCCAAGAAATACCGCCTCCAGACATGGTTATATTTGTTTACGGGCCAGCCATGATGTTCATGGCCGGATATCCAAAAATGCATGTGGAATACACTTACTTCAAAAACAGGATAAGTCGACTGCAATCTTAATTGACTGAAAAGAAATATTAGAAAAGTGGAGGAAAATCGGAAGAACGTAATTTATTTCTGGAATATTTTTGACTACAAAATTAGTACAATGTTAAAAAAATGGAAAAACAAAATCATACGCTTGCAAAATGCAATCCATGCAGACCAATTCACATTGATATGTCTTCTTTACATAAATCTCAATAGACAAAGACTCCCGTCAAATTTTGGAAACTTGCCAGACAGCTACAGATCATTTTATTCATACTGTGTCGTCAACATCAATGACCGAAGAGAAAGGAGTTAAAATAGTTAAGTCCTTCATCAACATCGTCCAACCAATAATAGAAGAAAAGTCAATATTAAATTCAACTGTAAATTAGCTGACTTACTATCTCCTACAGCAATTACAACAGCAGAAGATCGCCAGGAAATTAAGAAAGCCGTCACCGTTAGTAAAAAGAAATTAGAGGAAGTAATGAAGGATGATATAAAATGATGGAACCAACTTTCTTTTATCTGAAAAAATCATTCAACCAATACCATCGGGACAGAATGACTGGATTTGTTTTAATCAAAAGTAAGAGCAGAAGAGGACAGAGAAGTTAATTCGTCAAGAGTCAGCAGGTAAGAAGAAATCGAAACAGCACAATGGAAATTTTGATTGATTGATTGTTGGTTGCTTAACGTCCAGTGGCAAATATTTCATGCATATTCAGGACGAGAACAAGTTCACAATAAATAGAATAGGTAGATTGTTGTAATAGAGGCCATCTAGGATGATGGTCGGGGAAATTTGGTCTGCCACTGGAAATGAGGGTTAATTGGATAGGGACAGAAATTTTGCCTTGCAACAGGACACCTACGGACCCCTCCAAGAGTTTTGAAAACTACTCCTTCGACAGAACTGGTTTTCTCGATGAAATCGCATCCAAACCATCAGGATCTGATATTAACTGGACTCTTATGGCCAAAACTTACAATTTGCAAATCAACGGTAAGTTTCCTGCCAATGCTGGTCAAGTAATTCTAGAATGCGCAAAGAAGCAGGGCATCAGCACACAGACTCACAATAAAGAAAAAAAGGTAAGCTCGCGAGACTATCTACGAAGGATTAGAAGGGCCATGAACACGATATATATGAGAAATAAACAGCACAGTCTACCAACAATAAGGACAGGTAAAGTCATAAAAGAGGATGTTAAAAGAAAGTTAAGTTCTGGTGAACTCTACATCGGTGTCAAGATAGCAGAGAAGACGAAAATAACAACAATAATTTTTCAGGAAGGTGAGCTGATACCCAAAACCATTCAACTATTTGCCAGAAAATAGCCTTTAACCTACATCCGAGAACGATCCCTTAAAGACCAGTTACATCAAGGTATATTTAAGTACACAAGTGATGAGGAATATGACAAAATGGATCTTCAATTAGTTAAGGACAAACTGTTTAAACTCGGACTTCCATCACCTGAAACTGCAGACCATACAAGATCCCTTTTGAAATCTACCGAGAGAACAAGAAAGTTGAAAATTTGGCATGACCACAGCGATATTTTGAACCACAGCTTCATTTGCTTTACCGTTTCTTTTCTATATGATGAGGCTAACTTCTATACCGACCAATAGTTTAGACTTAAACATCCTGACAAAAAGCCCATTAACGTTCAAGCATTAGTAGAAAGACCGAAGCTATATGTATTTGGAGAGTCCGCACGATCAGATGAGGAGAATCCATTGTATACCAGGACGCGACTTGAAGATTTACAACAAATACTTTAACCGGCTCAAGTGACTCAGGATGACCATAACCTTAAAGTTTTTGATGATTTGAGAGTTTTCAGTGGGGATCGGCCAGCTCGTCAATTTGAATCAGATCAGCAAAGGGGAGGACATTTTTCCTGTCTTTGTGGAATTCCAGCAGTAGAACATGGCAACAGTCAGCAAGCTTCTAAAACCGACTACTTTACCATGCAGGAATCAGTAATTCAAAAACATGATCACCTTCTTGCTCCACGTCCAAATTCTACAATTCCGGCTCATATTTTAACAAAGCAACCAACACTTCTTCAAGCTCATCTCGAGAGGATTCCAGACTTTTTACCTCCTGGTAACGACATTTGGTGGCATTCTACCGACAACAACTTAATTTTTCATGATGGCCCTGATGAACCATGTTACCGTAATCAGGGTCCCGAGATGTCCCTCTTTATATCATCATCCCTGAAAGATGAAAACACAAAACTGAAAGTAATTTGACAGACTATCATGACCCGATTCCAGGAAAATGAACTAATTCTACCATTACGCAGACTCAAGACATTTGATGTTTATGGAAATCCATCCTTTGTAACTGTCAACAAAACTGAAGGTATGAAAATATCATTCTAACATGTCAAGTGCAATTGGTTTTGCAACAATAATTTTCATTGGACGTTGACAAATATTTTAAAGGGTTAAATTCAAGAGCCTGTATCGCTCACCAGATTCTACTTGGGTTTTTGAAATAATAGAAAGAGATAAAACTTGGCTACAAAGTAACAACACTTGACAACCACCTCATTAAGAAAGGAACATTTATGCTAAGTTTGCTTTCATTCAATTCAATGGTTCTCTGTAAGAAGTCATTTGAATGCTTTCCCATAGGGTATATTTTAAACTAAGTCCCCCCGCTGGCGGCCATCTTGGATGATGGATCGCCTACTAAGTAATAACACTTGGTCAGCACCTTATAAGGAACATTCATAGTATGTTTGGTTTTATTTCATTCAGTGGTTCTCTAAAAGAAGTCATTTGTATGCATTTTCCGTAGAGTCCTATGTTGAACGAAGACCCCTGCTGGCAGCCCATCTTGGATGATGGATCTGCTACAAAGTAACAACACTTGTTCAGAACCTTTAAAGTAACATTCATCCAGTAGCCAGTACTTCGGTACTGGCATGAAAATACGGATTTTTTTGTGTTATTAAAATTTGCTGTTACAAAATATTAGAAATTATTATAAATTAAGGAATATATCTCCATCATGCAAAGCTCTGATTCCTTTCTAGGATTTGGCTATACTATCCATCTAAATAACAATTTAAAAAAGTAAACTATTATAGGTCCTTGTATGGCCTTCAACATAGACCCTTGGCTCACACCGAACAAGCTAACAAGGGCCCCAAAATCATAAGTGTAAAACCATTTTAACTGGAAAACCAACGGTCTAATCTACATAAAAGAACAAAAAAAAACATGTATACAATACATAAACAAACGACAAAGTTCTACTGTACATTTGTACATCATATTCCTGACTTGGGAGAATACTATTTAAGTTTGATAAACTTGTGTCTCTGACATCCCCTTTGCACATTTAAGCAAATAAAATATGTTTAAACTTTCTGACTTGGGACAGGTGCAAGTATTTGCATATTCGGATTAGAACATGTTAATCATGTTAGTGATGTATAAATATGAACCCTGCTATGTACTATTATCAGCAACCGTTACATTAATGTACAAAATGTACATTAAAAAGTGAATAGATTTAATATACAATTGTATAATGAGCACTTTCATATGTTAAATGATGTACTGGACATTTTTATATAAGTGTGCACCCTTAGTGACTTGGATCACAAGGCTACTTTTCGTAAATATACTTTGTGTAATCTAAAGATTGACATTATCTTTTCATTTTACAAACAATGACATTTGTGCACATATTTATATTTTATATATTTGTTTTAAGTTAACTAAATAATTATTTTTTGTCTAAATTCATGTATTAACAATAATGTATTTCTGTTTCAGGCAATGGAAGGAAGCGAAAGTACACAATTATCAGTGAGTGTTATCAATAACCTTGTTCACCGTCATTACAGAATATTTCTACTAGCTGAGAAAAAACATAAAACTAGTTTCAAACACAGAGCAGGACTAATTTAACATTTATGCAGTAATTACCCCCTCAAAAATTTTCACCAACTATTCATGTCAATAAATAATGTAGGTTTAAATAATTCTTTTTAACAAAAACATGCAAAGTTCATGAAATATTGAATTTCCTTACTTAAATTTTATTCATATAAAAAAAATCAATACTTACAACACTATAAAGCAGAAGGAATTATGTAATTTGAACAGCAAAATAGGAACCATTTCATAAACTTTCCTGTGTTTAAAAATTGTTCCCCTTTCTAATATGATGTCCTTATGACGCTTTGTAAACACAGCTGTGATCTAATTAGCACAATTTTGTTGGACACATGCACACACACCAATTTCTTGCATTCTCGTTATTTTCATTATTTACCTTGCTCATGTTATTTATGAAATGTACAGCGTAAATACTTATATTATGGATAACTCCCACAGTATGGAATTTGATATAATAAAATATATTCTAATATGACGTGCTTCTTTAGCTTTGGGCACAAAGCCATGTTCTAGTTCGAATAAAACATGGGCTGCACGTGATTGACGTCAAAATTGAAATTGCAACGTCAGATGAATTTTGAACAACGCCAGAGATCAAAATGGACATTTTTAATGTTATTGCTCGCTAGGAAATTAAATAAAAACATTCTTAAAGTAAGTTTAAATGTGTTTGTTCTTTTTTTTTGTTGTTGATAAACTGTTGATTTTTCTATAACGTTTTTGTTAATCAAACAAAATGGCGACATTTCGAGCGTGTACTATAGGTCCGCTTCGAAGGACAAAAGTTCAAAATATGCCTATTAGAATCGAAATAATTCTATCATGCAATGCTCTTTGCTCATTTTAACATGGGTAGGCATTATATTTGTAAACGCTCGGTATTAAGATATTAACAAATATAATGCCTACCCATGTTAAAATGAGCATAGAGCATGGCATGAATGAATTATTTCTTAAATATATTATAGTGATATTGAAGATGATCTAGAACTCTTAGAAAAGTTCCGGAAAAAGGAGGAAGAGAGGAATAAAGAAAAATGGAAGTCACAAACTTTTGGTTTTGGAAAGGTCTGCTGTGACGACAGAAAAGATGGCAGAAGATCTCCACAACATCATTGGCTCAGACAGAAATTATCAATGTAATACCACAATAATTAAACTAATTTTACAAGAATAATTACTCTTGAAGTTGAAATATGGAAACATATTGCTGTACTGTACACATCAGTATAGACATATTCAATGGGGGTTCTAAATTCCAAAGATATTTTTTAATAATTTGTCAAAATGAAATTTTTATATTTTATTTTCAAAATATCTTATAAGTATGGAGTAAAACCCAAATTTGGGTGAAAAAAAGAAAACTACACCATAGAATTTCAAGATAAATTATGAGAATATAGCTATATTAATATGCTATCAGATAAGAAAAAAGAAACAAGATAAAGGTAGACACCATTTCTTCAGTACTTTACAGAAGTTTTTATTTTTCACTTGCAAATATTTTTTCAATAAAAGTATGGTATTATATAAATGATATATTTTATATTGAAGAAAAAGTTGCAACATTTAAAATAAATATTAAGGACATTTTTCATTATACATCAAGAGTCATTTGAAGAATTGCCAAATATTAAAACAAGGTTGTTACAAACTCACATTCACTTAATATTTTTAACATATTTTCTTGACCATGTTTTTTTTTTAAATGAACTGTATTTTAAAAAAGAGTTGCATGCATTTTAAAGCAATTTTATTTCTTTCATGTTCAAAAATATTTAATGTTGCTCATTTTTTTTTACTCATTATAAAATTGAATCTTAAAATATTTGAATAATTTCATTTCTCAATGTGTTAGCAGCAGTGTTTTGTTTGTTAAAACTTGGTTATCTTGTAATAGTAGCAGATGTGGATCTCTGTTCAGTGATACATTTCTGTCTAACGCAAAGCCTCTCACTGGCTTGTATGACAGAGCCCCACCAGCACGGTGATATTTTGCAATATCTATACAATCCACATTCAGATAACATTTTTATCATCTTTCAAACCTCTGGTCATTGATACTTTTGTATTATTTTTAATTTTATTTTCTTTGTACAATTTGGAGTTTACTAAGTATGGCGTTCATCATCACTGAACTGGTATATATATTTGTTAAGGGGCCAGCTGAAGGACGCCTCCGGGTGTTTACTACGGTTTAGTCTTAGATGCATGTTTTATTAATTAGTTGTTAGTGGCTTTATACTAGCTGTCAGATAACTGCGAGTACTCTCAGATCTGTTCATTGTGTCTTGTCTGTCGGGATGTATAAGTACACGTCCACTTGTATTTATTGTCTATCTGACGAGTTAAGCTTTTTTCAACTGATTTTCATACTTTATTCTTCTGTTGTACTGTTATACCACTGTCCAAGGTTAGAGGAGGGTTGGGATACCGCTAACATGTTTAAAACTCGCAACATTATTTATGTGCCTGTTCTAAGTCAGGAGCCTGTAATACAGTGTTTGTCGCTTGTTTATGTGTTACATATTTGTTTTTCTTTCATTTTTTTACATAAATAAAGCCGTTAGTTTTCTCGTTTGAATTGTTTTTCTTTGTCCTATCGAGGCCTTTAATAGCTGACTATGCGGTATGAGGCTTTGCTCATTGCTGAAGGCCGTACGGTGACCTAAAGTTGTAAATGTTTGTGTTATTTAAAAAAAAAAAATTCTAAATAAATATTTCGTGGAAAAAACAGACTAGATTTGTTTAGTGGTTGAAGACTATAAACCATAGTTATCACACACTAGAAATAATAGTTTTTCGAAGATATACATTTTTATCATCCAATTTGAAAGACTGTCAAGTACTTTTAGCAAAAAAACAGATATTCGAACACACCTACTCTTATATTGTGATTTATAAGATAGGTTTTTTACTTGACCCATATATTTCATCTTTTATTACTGTGATTTTTTTAAAGTTATAAAGTCAACCTATAGCTTTGATATATCAAAATGATATAATCTGAAGCAAGACGATATTAAGACAAAATATTCAACTCAAAAACGCCCTAACATAAAAAGGTGCACTAAGTTTCCTCTTTTTGATACTGTTGTTACCCATTTTTGGAATTTTTCCTCGAGTCACATAATAGAAGGGCAGACACGAAAATTACTGAACTAATAGATTGATATGTATTCCGTCCGTGGTAAATTTTTGACAGAAATCAGATGATGTGTATTTTTCTACATTCAACTTGAAAGATACCCATGTTGACGACCTGATATCTGATTGTTCTGCTTAACTATGTACTAGATAAATTGAAGACTTATGCAAATGGTGTTTTTAAAATAAAACACTACGTTATTGGGAAGAAAATTTTAATTTTAATTGTTTCTATTAACTTTTAAATTTTTTTGTCACTATAGTAAACATTACAGTACACATTTATCGCCTTCTCTAACAAAGAGCTTCGATTCTTTTGTTCTATTTCAATCGGGTTTCCGACTGGAAGTAACACCAACAGAGGTTGGTTTAATTTTGGATAGCTATCCGAAAAATAGCAGCAATTGTGTTGCTATTCAACCGATGTTAGACGGCAAGTTCATCTAAATCCACTAGCTGCCAGGAATTTGTATGAAACCGGGAAATTTGAAAAAGTCAAAAAAAGGCATGTCCGACCAGAAATAAAAACGGCCATGGAGGAAGGTTTTGTCACCACCAGTGAAGATATGAAAAAAGATGAGGAGGACATTATATCTAAAAACAAACGTTACCAAACAAAGGACCGCCATAGTGAGAAATCTAAGAAAGAAGAAGTATTTGAAATTTTGGCACACCTTTCACTTAAACACATGTTGAAAAAAATAGGTAGCCTTAATTATATCAGTATATTTTTGCTTATCTGTTACAATAGCTATTCGTCTAATGCTTGATTTTATGAATTTACAAATATGATGAGATATGAACAACAAAAATAACTACGAGTACACACACTTGTGCACATTAAAGAGTTTTACATTCAGCGCCATCTGCAGTTGATTGTTCTGAAGTGTTTTCATTGGTCAAACATTATTCCAAAGATCTTTAAGAGTACAATCAATCTAACTCTCTTTCATCTTGCAACAGTATTAAAACATTTGACTTTTCTACTCTTTACACAAGTATTCCTCATTCCAAACTAAAAGACAAATTGAAAGAGTTGGTGTTACTTTGCTTCTTAAAAAAGAATGGCCAACGTAGATACAAGTATCTTGTCTTATGGAGGGATAAATCCTACTTTGTAAAGAATCACTCCGATTCAAACAAATAATTTTCTGAAACTTGATATTATCAAGATGCTTGATTTCTTGATTGACAACATATTTGCTACGTTCGGAGGACGTGTTTTTCAACAGACTGTCGGCATTCCAATGGGAACAAACTGTGCCCCTCTACCCGCCGACTTGTTTCTTTATTGTTATGTATAAAGGCAACAGTAGTATACCGCTGTTTAAAACTCATAAATTCATGGACAAAAAACAACATCGGGGTAACAAACTAAAACCGAGGGAAACGCATTAAATATAAGAGAACAACGATACAACACCGAAACGGACCAAGCAACAGACAAAACACCACGAGAATAACAAATATAACATCAGAACCAAATACATGAATTTGAGAAAGACAAGTACCGTGCCACGTCTTATCTCAATACCTCAAAAATAAGAGAAAACACAAACGACTCAACGTTAAAATGCAACACACACAGAAACGAACAATAGTATAACAATGGCCATCTTCCTGACTTGGTACAGGACACTTTTAAAGGGGAATAAAAGTGGTGGGTTGAACCTGGTTCAATATGTGGCTGACTTCATGCTGGAACTTAGGAAGAAAGATAAGAAGTAAGCAATATCCTTTAACTCTACTTTCCGCTATATAGATGATGTTCTTTCACTAAACAATTTAAAATTAAGTGATTATGTGGAACGCATCTATCCCATCGAACTGGAGATTAAAGATACTACAGATACAGTCAAGTCGGCTTCATATCTTGACTTACATCTAGAAACTGACAATGAGGGTCAGTTAAAACAAAACTTTACGACATAAGAGATGATTTCAGCTTTCCAATTGAAAACTTTTCATTTCTAATAAGCAACATTCCAGCAGCACCTGTAAACGGGGTATATATCTCCCAATTGATACGATATTCCCGTGCTTGCATTTCCTATCTTGGTTTTCTTGAAAGAGGGTTACTGCTCACATAAAAAGCTATTAAACCAAGAGTTCCAAATGGTGAAGTTGAAATCATCAATTCGTAAATTTTACGGACGCCATCACGAGTTGGTTGACCGTTATGGAATAACCGTTTCACAAATGATATCGGATATGGACGTAACTACAATCCCCTTCCCTTTCATGAATGTGACCTACCGAATTAGGCTTTTTACCGAATTTTTAATCACATAATCAACACGACGGGTGCCATATGTGGAGCAGGATCTGAGATCACCCCTAGTTTTTGGTGGGGTTCGTGTTGTTTATTCTTTAGTTTTCTATGTTGTGTCATATGTACTATTGTTTTTTCTGTTTGTCTTTTTCATTCTTTCAGTAAAAAAAAACAACCAGAAAATGCTTTTTGCCTTTCATTGAAAAAATGCGTCATCCATGTTTATGAGATCTCAACCCTCTAGCCAATGTATACGTGTATCCAAAATAATATCCACTAAATTTAATCATATTAATATTTCTTTCTTTTAAATATAGCAAATGAAGATGAGGATTTATTGCAAGCTATAGAACTAGTAGAGTCACAAAATGAAACAAACCAAGAACCTGAATTGGAAGATGTTAATTTTTAATATTAAAAAATCATTTTTGATATTAGAAAATCACTTTTGATATTAGAAAATTATTTTTAATATATATATGGTCTTTTGTCCGCTTTACTGTAAAGCGTCTGAATAAAAAGTATTACTTGGATAATAAAAATAGTTTCTCCCTTCTAACTTCCAGCGTTTCATGACATCATTAAATATCCTTAGTGCCCTGCTAATAATATGTAATCCTCAGAGTTGTTCGGGAAGCCAGAGCAGTCCTTTATACAAGCAGTAGTAACGAACCAGCAACACAAATGGCAGAAAAACTTTGTGAGATCGACATCTCAAATTCTTCAAAGACCAGTCAACACAGGTTATAAATATACAGCAGAATCTTATACTGATTGCCACAAACCACATGCCAGTACTATTTTCGTACAGTAATTCAAAAATGAACTGTGGCAGCACAACTCAAATAAAAATATCATCCACTATAAAAAAAAAAAAGTAAAAAGTAAAAACCTACATATGGTTAACGCCGATACAAAACAATCAACTGTTTTCACGATAAACTCTAAAATCAACAACCCGGGAACTCATTTTGACGAAAATTTTAGTTGGGTTCTGTTTAAGCCCCAAGGCAGCAATTATGAAAGTATCGGGTTTGATTGCCCAGCCTTTCCAAGATGCAGGAGTGCAGGACTTTATTGGTTGTGGAGCATTACCAAAATCAGTTAAGTTCTGTTCATTATTTATTGGTTGAATGCTTTTATTTCAGCATAGCAAATATATCTTTACTATAATGCTAATTTAAGTAACAACTAGTCTATAGCATACATGTGCTTTTGTATTTTGATATCTTAATGGCAGATTTAACTGCGTGTCTCTGCATGTGTATATAGCATACTGTCAGATATGAACTCTTGTGTGTAATTTGTGTCTGCACGACTTGATATTTACTGAACCTGGCCAAAAGTATTCATCACTTGCATTTTTTTTTTTGCTAAATCTTTCATATAAAAATTTTTTTTTTTCAAATATTTTGATGGCATTTATGGTTGGATTTTTATCAACAAAACCTCAGCAGGCATAATGCAAAAAGATTTTTTTTTAATTCCAATCACTAACCTTTGAAATGCTATAACTTTCTTGAATGCATAGAAAACAGAGATATATGAATAGATAAAAGATTAATCTTTTAAATGAATGCAATACCACTGGGTCGATGCCTCTGCTGGTGGACTAGTAGTCCCCGAGGGTATCACCAGCCCAGTAGCCAGTACTTCGGTACTGGCATGAAAATACGGATTTTTTGTGTTATTAAAATTTCCTGTTGCAAAATATTAGAAATTATTATAAATTAAGGAATGTATCTCCCTCATGCAAAGCTCTGATTCCTTTCACGAATTTGGCTATACTTTTTGGACCTTTTGGATTATAGCTCTTCATCATTTATATATGCTTTGGATTTCAAATATTTTGGCCACGAGCATCACTGAAGAGACATGTATTGTCGAAATGCGCATCTGGTGCAACAAAATTGGTACCGTTGATTTTATTATTTTTTACTATTATTATGTAATGAGCGACAACATCTCGGTAACTTCATTTGAATGAAATTAGCTCCATAATCTCTGCAACAATACAGAAAATGTTAACGAAATCTTAATCAACACATCATGGACTTCAAAAGGTTGTCTCTATGGTATTCCATTATCTCCCAAATCTCTTATTAATGTAAACATCCTAATCACATTCAAGAAGATAATGTTTAATTAGGTGTAATATTTGTTCTATACATTCCATCTTAAATCTAAGACACCCTTTTGTAGATAATGGCCATAATAACAACATATAATAAAACCTTTTTGAGAGATAAGACGTGGCATGGTACTTGTCTATCCCAAATTCACGTATTTGGTTTTGATGTTATATTTGTTATTCTCGTGGTGTTTTTTATGTTGCTTGGTCCGTTTCGGTGTTGTGTCGTTGTTCTCTTATATTTAATGCATTTCCCTCGGTTTTAGTTTGTTACCCCGATTTTTTTTTTTGTCCATGGATTTATGAGTTTTGAACAGCGGTATACTACTGTTGCCTTTACCTACCCTCTGGGGATACCTATGCAGAAGTTCATTTTAAAGTGGAAATTAGTGGAAGTTAACATTATAATTGGTTACATAATTGTTGCGTAATACTAACAAATATTACTTTTAAGGAGTTATCTGTTAGCTATCTAAATAAAGGCAACAGTAGTATACCGCTGTTCAAAACTCATAAATCCATGGACAAAAAACAAAATCGGGTTAACAAACCAAAACCGAGCGAAACGCATTAAATATAAGAGGAGAACAATGACACAACACCGAAACGCAACACACACAGAAACAGACAAAACACCACGAGAATAACAAATACATGAATTTGGGATAGACAAGTACCGTGCCACGTCTTATCTAAATATCTCAAAAATAAGAGAAAACACAAACGACTCAACGTGAAAATGCAACACAAAGAGAAACGAACAATATTATAACAATGACCATCTTCCTGACTTGGTACAGGACACTTTTAAAGGGGAATAAAAGTGGTGGGTTGAACCTGGTTTTAAGGAATGCCAAACCTCGCACTTTAATGGCAAAGTTTAATATAACATTGAAATGACAACATAATATTACAGGACTACAATACAAATAAATAGGAGAACATAATAGACTCAGAAAAACATGATTAATAGATAACAAAAAGCATCAGGTTTAAAATTCAATACGCCAAAAACGCGCCTTGTCCACACAAGACTCACCAGTGACGCCCAGATATAAAAGATCGAAAGTGAAAAAAGTACAAAGTTGTACAGCACTGAAGATCAAAAGTTGAAAAGGTTTCGCAAAATACGGCATTGTTTTTATGCCCGGGATAAGAACATTCTTATTATATAGAACAATTCATGCTATTGCAAACAGTAAATTTTATCAAATGAATATGAAAGAGATATACACAAAGAAACTAAAGTATTAACTAATTACAGAAAACTAAACCTGAATACATAACGCCTAGATATAAAAGATCGAACGTGAAAAAGATACAAAGTTGTACAACACTGAAGATCAAAAGTTGAAAAGGTTTTGACAAATACGGCATTGTTTTTATGCACGGGATAAGAACATCCTTATTATATAGAATACTTAATGCTATTGCAAACAGTAAATTTTAACAAATGAATATGAAAGAGATATATATGCATAATGAAACTGAAATATTAACTAATTACAGAAAACTAAACCCAAGTTTATCACAAAATAGACACACATCCGAATCAGTCCAGGCGTCAACGTAATTAAAAAAATTGTGACGTCACATACGATGGCGAAAAGGCAGAAACGTTATGCCACATTTTAATTTATGAAATTTAGAAACAGCATGACATCACATATGAAAAACTATCATTCAAAAATGAGATAGAATTAGGATTGATTTAGAACTAAATACTGACAATTCATTTAAACAAAATGCATATTGCAATACTTATTAATAGCAATTAACTGTAATATATATATATATATGTCCAGTTTGTTATGAATCCAACTTCAAACGCAAATAATCGTACAAAATTTAATATAATTAATAAAGAGGAGGTGATTAATTTTTTTTTAAAACTACCACTTTTATAAATTTTCAATCATTATTAAGAAAGTTACAGCATTTTCAAACATGGCAATTTTTTTTAATCTTAGTATTGTGCTACCTTAATGTGAACATATACAATACATTTTTATAATTTGATTTGGTTGAATGTATAGCGAATTTATGAACAGAAAATACTACTTTTGTTTATCTTGTAAAAAAAATAAAACAATACACCCATTAAATCTGTGTTAATTCTGCTGCTATTGATACTAGAACATTGGGTGTGCTGGAGAATTTTGGGAGTCTCAGGGAGTTTCTATACGAGAACAAAACATTAAACAGATACACCTTTTAGAGTTTGTTCAGTTAGTGTGTATGAGAGGCAGGGAGCAATGACCACCAAACTGAGACGGCAATTTTGTCTTTGTGGCGTGGCATATTTTCCATACTAATTGAAGACATATGAAAATTTTAAAACCGTAAAAACAATTGAGCATTACTAACTGCGTCACATACAAATTGTCGTCGGTAACAGCTACTTTCAGACAGAATTTGCACCTCAATCAAATGTTGACAATTCTGGTATTCAACAAAGCAGTTCTGTCAGTCATCTGAATGGGTCCATCAATGCCCATGCTACGTCAATTTTTAAAGACCCAAATGTTGCTAAACACCTATCCGACCTCCATGATAAATATGTTGTTGTCCCCGCAGACAAAGCCCCAAATAACATCGTTTTTGTCTGTAAAAGTCATTACATTAATTGCTTGATAAACGAATTAGGTATAGACAATTCACTTGGAAACTCAACATATACCCTCACGACACTTACCAAAGAGGAAATCCTGGATAATCATAGGTCTGTTCTTTGTTCCTTTGGTATTTCAACCAAAGATGAAGAACTGGATCTTCCATCACTGTATTGGATACCTAAACTACATAAGTGTCCTTACAAACAGCGGTATATTGCTGGGTCTTCCAAGTGCTCCACAAAACCTCTTTCTAAATTATTAACATCCATTTTATCAGTAATCAAAGACGGGCTTCAAAGTTATTGTGAAACTGCCTATTCTAGAGGTGGCGTGAATCAGATGTGGATACTTAAAAATTCCAAAGATCTTTTAGAGTACATACAATCTAACTCTCTTTCATCTTGTAACAGTATTAAAACATTTGACTTCTCTACTCTTTACACAAGTATTCCACATTCCAAACTTAAAGACAAATTAAAAGAGTTGGTATTACTTTGCTTCATAAAAAAGAATGGCCAACGTAGATACAAGTATCTTGTCTTAGGGAGGGATAAATCCTACTTTGTAAAGAATCACTCTGATTCAAACAAAAAATTCTCTGAAACCGATATTATCAAGATGCTTGATTTCTTGATTGACAACATATTTGTTACGTTCGGAGGACGTGTTTTTCAACAGACTGTCGGCATACCAATGGGAACAAACTGTGCCCCTCTACTTGCTGACTTGTTTCTTTATTATTATGAGACTGACTTCATGCAGGAACTTCTTAGGAAGAAAGATAAGAAGTTAGCAATATCCTTTAACTCTACTTTCCGCTATATAGATGACGTTCTTTCACTAAACAATTCAAAATTTGGTGACTATGTGGAACGCATCTATCCCATCGAATTGGAGATAAAGGATACTACAGATACAGTTAAGTCAGCTTCATATCTTGACTTACATCTAGAAATTGACAATGAGGGTCGGTTGAAGACAAAACTTTACGACAAAAGAGATGATTTCAGCTTTCCAATTGTGAACTTTCCATTTCTAAGTAGCAACATTCCAGCAGCACCTGCATACGGGGTATATATCTCTCAATTGATACGATATTCCCGTGCTTGCATTTCCTATCATGATTTTCTTGATAGAGGGTTACTGCTCACAAGGAAGCTATTAAATCAAGAGTTCCAAATGGTGAAGTTGAAATCATCCCTTCGTAAATTTTACGGACGCCATCACGAGTTGGTTGACCGTTATGGAATAACCATTTCACAAATGATATCGGATATGTTCCTCACGTCGTAACTACAATCCCCTTCCCTTTCATGAATTTGACCTACCGAATTAGACTATTTACCGGATTTGTAATCACATAAGCAACACGACGGGTGCCGCATGTGGAGCAGGATCTGCTTACCCTTCCGGAGCACCTGAGATCACCCCTAGTTTTTGGTGGGGTTCGTGTTGTTTATTCTTTAGTTTTCTATGTTGTGTCATGTGTACTATTGTTTTTCTGTTTGTCTTTTTCATTTTTAGCCATGGCGTTGTCAGTTTGTTTTAGATTTATGAGTTTGACTGTCCCTTTGGTATCTTTCGTCCCTCTTTTGAACAGGTCTGCTTTTTAATCCTGTCAGACCACTGTCTGCAAGACCGACAGCTCAAAATCCACCTTCCTTCTCTCCAATCATCATAGTGTCCGACATGGACATTATTTTCGACAAAGGATAAATCGGGGAAATCATGTGCGGACATAATTTGTCGTCGGATTGTCAGCAGTCTGGTTAACTAAAACAATAACCGTGCTAATACATTTACTATTCATTAAATTATTAACTCATTCTTCAAGTGTCACTTGAATCGTTCCATATTGTCAGTACTGGTGATATGTTGTTTCCAGTACCTACTGGTACACAAAACCAGTTGAAATCCAGGATGTTCTGTGATGCTTAGTGTAATATTACTTTGAAGGTGGGCTGTTGACATTGTGAATCCATGCTTTTCAAGAACTAAAAAGAATTACAAACAAAATGAAGGAATCACATCACCTACACTTCAAAATATAAGAAAATGAATATAGCGAAATGTATTTCACTAAGAACGCCTAAACAACTAGAGTAATATGTCGCTATAAAAATGCAAAAACATAAATATTTGGAATATATATGATATGAACGTAAATGTGAAATCAATTTGCAAGTCTAACATGTTGGGATTTTAATGCCAGAGAATTACATGTAGCTAGATATGTGACGCTTGATAATTGGTTTTTTAACCAGTTTTATTGTATTTTGAAAGATAAAGAAGATTAGATGTATGACTTGAACAGATACAGTCTGAATCATTGATTTAAAAACATTTATGTTTTAAAACAAAAATTCACAGCCTTTAATTGTATTTAATTTAAATAGAGGGTTGCAAATAAATAACACATCTTTAAGTTAAAAAGGAAAGTAAATTTATGAGTTAAAAGTTATTATTTAAGTAGATTATAAAACAAGCATAACATTGAGACTACAATGATGAAATGTGTAAACATCAAATATAAATCCTGTGGAATATATAGGAAAATGCATTCTTGAAGAAAATATCCAAATGAAACAAATGATGCAGAAAAAAAGGAGAGTTCGAGAAATCACATCCAAAGAATTCATAGTTGGAGATGAACAATGTATATATTGAGGACAAAGCTACTGGTCGGGTAACCAACAGTCGTGTATATACAAAAGACAAAGTCCAAAGTATTTTAAAAATGTGCCTTGATCATAGTGGGCAACAATGACTTAATAAAACTGTCAATAAGATAACTGATATATGTTACTGGAAAGGTTTTATTAGTGATACAAAGCATGTTAATCACTGAAATTTCCCAGAAACAAAACAAGAAGTCTAAAACTGCAATTCCAGAACTAACATATGTCTATGTAATAGGAGTTAAGGGGAAGATATGAATAGATATGATAGGACTTTTCTAGCTCAACAGAGGCAACCATCATCAACTTATGGTTACAAGTACAATCCTTTATATAACATTTCTTACAGTAACAGTCAGGAAAAGTGATCATTGAAAGAATGCAAAATTTTGATGATAATTAGAAATAGCATTATGTTAATCACATTAGTCAAATAAAAGATTTCTTACTTAATATTTACAAGATCATCTTTGTAGGTACACCATTCAACATCTGTGCATAGAGTGGTCTCCTGAAACATGGGGAACTATTCTGTTTACACCCACTCTCAATTCATCTGTTACTCCTGCATTCTCCTTGATGGCATACATGAAACATCTGACAAGAAAAGGGAAGACATCAGGATGTTTCAGTTCCTTTTACTTCTTGGAAAGCTCGTACAATTTCTTAGAGAATCTCTTTTTTCACGTGGTTTTGATCATCTTTCTTTTCTAGGTCTTCACAATGGACTTTAAGCCTTGATGTGGTAGTGAAATCATTATCTGCATGAAGAATCTTGATTTGGCACCCTGAATCATTTAATATGTGTAATTTCCACCGCCATGTCTGGTTCCATTCCTTTGCTGGTACCCTTCCAGTTACGGCAGCAATCATGAGCAGAGACGGTTTCCTTTCTCTTCTCATGAACCTCACAAACTCTGCAGCTTCTACTTCTGTATGTATAATCCATAACCTTGCCTGTTTTAAGCCTATCATACTGGCATGTCCTTCAATTAAAAACATAAAATTGCTAAAATGGCAAAATATGCTTTTGAAAATGGTGTTCAAAATACTGCAAGGAAATTTACAACTGATCTTGGAAGTTCTGGCAATGAATCAACTATTCGGAGCATAAAGTCTTTATATATGAGACGTGGATTACATAACCAATTTGAAAATGCAGCTGACCTTCCTAAAAAAGATCTTGGTAGACCTCCTCTTCTTGGGAAGTACGATGCAGAATTGTTGGATTACATAAAAAGCATTCGAGAATTCGGTGGGATAGTTATTAATCAAATAGTTATTTCGTCTACTAAAGGCATTCTCAAATGTCATGATTCTGAACTCTTATAAACCTTAGATTTAACGAAGACTTGGGCTGAATCTATGTTACATCGTTTGGGATATACAAAACGTAAGGGAACAAAGTCAGCAAGGTCCCAACCAGAAGACTTCGAAAAAACAAAACAGGATTACATTGATAGAATTGAAAAATGTGTCGAGGAAAATAATATTCCAGACGATTTAATTTTTCATTGGGACCAAACTGGTGTAAATCTTATTCCCGATGGTAACTTGACAATGGACGCTTAAGGCAGTAAGCAGGTTAATATATTTTGGCATACACGATAAACGTCAAATCACTGCGTTGTTAACAATATATAAGTCTGGTGTTCTTCCTCCACAGATTATTTATGCGGGGACAACTGTAATCCAAAATATGGGTTTCCTAAGTCATAGAATATTCGGAAAATCATTGGAGCAATACTGACACTATGTTGCATTACATAGAACATTTGCTTGTGCCGTATGCAACGGATAAATGCTTTTCTGTTCCTGATATTTGTGTTTCTATGATCAAATCATAGAAACAGCTGTGTTTTAATCCGATTTATGAAGATATTTTTGCAAAACATGAAAATAAAATTCCTCCGTTAGGTATACGTTTAAAACCACATTTAGCTTCTTTTAATTTAAAATCTGTTGCTCAAGTTAAAACTTGCAAATGTCCTCCATGGGAACTTCCCAAACCAAAAATGATATTTGATCTCCGTGAACACAATAAAAATAAAACAAATCCTCTTTTAATTCAGCACTATGCTGAAATTAAAGCCGATTATCTAGATTTTTCAACTGTCTATACTGATGGATCAAAAGATGGTGATATAGTTGCATCTGCTGCTGTCTTCAGGGACAGAGCTGCAACCCTCCGTTTGCCATCTGATGCATCCATCTTTACTGCTGAAGCAGAAGCATCAATTTTGGCTTTGAAATTTATTGCTTCTTCAGATAAATCCAAATTTATTATATGTTCGGATTCACTTTCATGCTTACAAGCTATACGAAATACTAAAATTAAAAACCCAACAATCCTGAAAATTTTATATGTGATGAGGAATTTAAAAATTTTACTGAAAGAAATAATATTTCTATATTTTCCGAGTCATGTTGGAATCCTTGGAAACTCAGCTGTAGACCTTGAGGCAAAGAATGCCCTTGGTGATCCTCTATCTAACTGTGATATACCATATACTGATTTTAAATCTAATATTAGAGAATATGTTTTTAATATATTGAAAAATAAATGGAGTAAAAAAGATGATAATAAATTTCATGAAATTAAACCTTATTTAGGCAAACCTTTTAATAATATTATGTGCAGAAAAGATCAGTGTGTTATTACTAGATGTCGTATTGGTCATACTAGAATAACACACGAGTATCTTTTAAAAAATGAAGATGAACCACAATGTGTTCCTTGCAACTGCAAGTATACTATTAAACATGTTTTAATTAATTGTATTGACTTTGCTGATATTCGTAAGAAGCATTTCAATGTCAATAATATGTATGATTTATTAAATAATGTTCCATTTACAAATATTGTTGCTTTTTTTAAAAGAAATTGAAATTTATTATAGAATATAAAAATGTTATTATATTTAAATCGATTTTAATTTTTATTACGTTATTTTACTGTTGATTTTTATTTGTATATACTCAATTTGCTTTAGTCAAGAATTTTAGTATATTGAAGGACTTTTTGTCTTATTTTAAAGATATGCTTTAAATTGTAAAAATATTCGAATTAGCTCTCGCCGCGATATAGCCTTTTTGTGCTAATGCGGCGTAAAGCAACCAACAATCAATCAATCAATCAAGCTGAGGTTAAATCTTACATGATAACATATACTTAGCAAATGAGAAGACCGATCCTGGCTGTTATTTGTCAAAAACTAAGTTTTAGATGGTTTGACAGAATACCGATATTATACAGCTGAATTGCATGCATGTGTAAATGGTTGTGCATTACAACCAGAACAAGGCAACAAAAGCAGACAGAATAGATCCAGTTAAGTTGGATAACTTCTTGGATTGTGAAGAATATTCCTTTTGGTGATAGAAAACAAATAAAGCCAGCTGATGGAAGATCAGTTGATACACCAAATGTAATCCGATGCATGGCACCAGCATTAATTATCAACAAGTATAACCTGTACTGTAGTGAGAATGAAGTAACCACATTAGGTAACAAGAACTATCTTTAAAAAAGATATCCGACGTATTTAAATTCAGTTGAGTATATGTTTAAAACTATCATTTCGATTTACCATTTAAATAACATTTTTTTGTGTTTGTGTTCAGTATTCTCGTTCCTCGTATCTTTCTGTTTACATTCACAAAAAAACCGCGAAAATCTCATATGTGTAGGTGCGTTCTTAATTATATAATTATCCCGAATAAACAGCTGTCAAGGATGCAAAGAGCTATTGGAGAATCAATTATTTTAATAAAAATATAAATCTTTGTCAGATCTAGTTCAATAATATATAGTTTTTCACTTGCTTTCCATCACGATATAATTAACGAAACGTTTTTTCAAACACATTCAAATCACCCACCATGACAACATTTTGTCTAATCACAGAAAGGATTTTCGAGCATGCGTATTTTGTTGCCATAGTTGAATGTCCTTAAGTTCAAAGGGCACAAACCGAAACTATACCGACTACGTCGGAAAAATTACAAAAGCCAAATTAAATTGTGTCAAAACTTAAAACAATAGTACATGTACTCCTATAGTTATAGGACGATGAGGTATGAGAGCCTGTGAGACAACTCTCCATCCAGAAAACAATATATTAAAGTAATCCATTACAGGTCAAGGTACGGCCTTCAACACTGCGCCTTGACTCACAGCGAACAGAAAGCCATAACGGACCCCAAATATTACTTACTTAAAACCATTCAAACTGAAAAACCAACGGTCCAATCAAGAAACAAGAACCATGTCTTTTATCATGTTTATAAAAAAAAACTGTTAAATAATACAATGTTGCAAAATATTTATTTTTAAAAACCTAATAGGGTTTGTTTCTTATATCACTCAATGTATGTTAATAAAATTAACCTGCATTGCATACAAAAAGTTTCATATCAGAGGGTAGTGGCAAACAGTGCATTTATCACATCATTTACCACCATTTCAAAGAAATTATTTTCTATAGTAAATAGTTCCATCTTCAAAACTCTTTCTGAATGTGCTGCAACAATGAGAAAGTCCTTGGAAGGTCTGGACTATTACACTGCTGAAGCGTTAGGGCTTCCAACTTTGTTTAAAGATAATTTTATTTCTTTCCATAAGGACGAGCAACAATGGCCTTAAGACCACTGTCCTCACATTTTATACAAATTGGCAACATAGTTTTGAATTTATTTTTCATTTCAGTTTTGGGGTCAGCACGATCTCCCCCACAGAAGGCACATATATCAATTGGTCACAACTGGGCTCCATAATAGGGAATCTCTACTGGTAGAGCACATGTTATAAATGATCGCACTACAAGCTTCCGTGACATGGTATGGTCTGGTGGCAAAAGTGGTGGCCCCACATGTAAAATCAAACTCCGACATGGCCATTGCTAGGGTCATTCTTTGTCTCTGTAGACATCTGGAATAATAAAATAATGAAATGAATATCTGACAAAGTGAATTTATATCTTTTATAAATACATATATAAGAGGTGTATAAATATATACTGATGTATCAATATTGATTGTGATTTATCATTGTATTTCATTCAACAACAGTTATACTTGCAAGGATGCTTGTCTAGTTAATTAAAAAAATATTCTTTTTTATACTATTAAAGTCAATGATATATAAATATTTATGAACATGAATATATGCATTATATTATTGACTTTATTGAAGTTAGTAGTTATCTTATTTATTTTAAACTGCTTTTTTGCTTTCACATACATGTACTCCTTTATTTACAGGTATTCAACTTTTATTTTAATCGTAAAGTATATTGTACCTTTCAGAGATACTAAAAAATGGAAAACAACACGTTTTATAATTTATTGCGTCCGAAGCGCTTTTCTGGATTTACCTTCATCAGGAACGCTCAAAGCCAAACATTTGAAATCCGAAGATGTATAAGTACCGAAAATCGTTGAAGAGCTATATGTCAAAAATACCTAAAATAAATAGCCAAATTCGTCTGAGGCCAACTTTGCCTGAGGGAGTTGAAACCTTAAGTTTCATAATAATTTCAAAAATTTATAAACAGACAATTTAAGTAAAGTTTGTTAAATCATGTCAGTACCGAAGCACTGACTACTGAGCTGATGATACCCTCGGGGACTGATAGTCCACCAGCAGAGGTATATAAAATGTCTTTTCTCATTTCTACCATGTTTTGCTCAGCATCAAGTTCTAAGACTTATTCCTGGAATACTTATTAACAAAGGTGCACATTTGTAACAACCGGCATTATCCTATCTAACAAATGCTTCGTCAATAAAACTATCCCTTTCTTTCATTATCTTCAGAACATGCTCTAATATTGAAGCCACAGCAAAACAATTTTGTGTATAGCTATCAAACAAGTGAACATAGCACTGTACTGATATATCGTCAGTGCCAGCTCCTTTTTTGCATACAGCAGTGACATGCCAATTCAAACCTCTTTTGCCAAACCATTCGCATTGGCTTTCTCTGTCAATTACAGGAATGAATTTCATGGCCCAACCCATAAACAGTAAAACCTGGTTGTTCTGTAAATTTGAAATGATATCTAGTTTGGCTCTGTTTTGATTAACATTCCGAACAATGTGACTTCTCCAATTGTTAATATGAGTTCTTGACTGAGTCAGATCATGTTGCAACTCTTCTTTCAAATCTATGTCAATTAAAACAATTTGTGTTTTCCTCAAGCTTACAAAAGATCTTGTCTCATTTACTGCAACGGTCACAGTTATCTGTATGAGTATGCTGACATGTAATGCTGTAATGTTTATCTTTTCCATCAGAAAGAGCAAAGCTAATACAGGTACCGTTTTCTGTCTTTAATATCAGCTTTTATTGATTTTGTAAGTCCAGTGCCCTCAAGACTTCTTGTTATCTGCTCTAAAGTTACAAAAGCATCATTGCCTGCTTTCATAAAACTATCTAATCCTGCTAAATTCTAAGAGATCAGCAAAGAGTTAATTTTAATCGGCACATTAAGCAAACATTAGCCCTAAAAATTAAATATAAATGTTCCCCAATTATCGCCGTCATTATTATCTTTCAATTCACAATATTAATGTCCAGTAACAGGGATTTTTTTAACAACAGTACTATCGATTGATTGTTGGTTGCTAACGTCCAGTGTCAAATATTTCATGCATATTCATGACGAGAACATTGATTGATTGATTGTTGGTTGCTTAACGTCCAGTGGCAAATATTTCATGCATATTCAGGACGAGAACAAGTTCACAATAAATACAATAGGTAGGTTGATACAATAGAGGCCATCTGGGATGATGGTCGGAGAAATTTGGACTGCCACCGGAAAAGGAGGGTATATTGGATAGGGACAGAAATTTTGCCTTGCAACAGGCCACCTACGGACCCCTCAAAGAGTTGTTGCAAGGGTTCTTAACGTGCAAAGAGCGTGGCACTTTCTTTACACGAGGCATCGGATTTAGCGTCCCCCTTCTGACCGGACGTGACTGCGAACTTAATACATCCCGCACAGCCAAACGGACGCCCCACTTCGGCAAGCGTTTTACTGCCGATCGAGAGAAGACCAGGTGACCATATTTCTATACCCCAGTCACCCTTGGGGACTATGACGAGAACAAATTAACAATAAATACAATAGGTAGGTTAATATAATAGAGGATGATGGTCGGGGAAATTTGGACTGCTACTGGAAAATGAGGGTATATTGGATAGAGACAGAAATATTGCCTTGCAACAGGCCACTTACGGACCCCTTAAAAAGTTGTTGCAAGGGACAACAGAGAAATACACTAAACCACAAATCAAATTCGGAACACGCATAGATAACCCGTGATACTGTTTATATTCATAACATCTATCAGATAGTAACAATACCTATATAAATAGTTCATATTCAAATTTATAATTGTAAAATTATAGAAAATTAATGTATTTGATGATTAACAATACATAAATGACAAATAATATATAAACTAACAAAATTATAAAAATTACTACCTGACGATACCCTGGTCCGACTTTCTGCACCTGTTTTTATATTCATGCCACGGACTTTATTCACCACTTATTTATCTGCCATGTGTTTGGTTTCTCGTATATTCTCTGATATTTCATTTTCTTTTTTCATAGTTCGCTATAAAAAGACCCGAAATGACAATGTGAAACAATTCAAAAGAGAAAACTGACGGCCTTATTTATGTACAAAAAAAAATAACGAAAAACTAATATGTAACACATAAACAAACGACAACCACCGAATTACATGCTCCTGGCTTGGGACAGAATGCGGCGCCACGAGGTTAAACATGTTAGCAGGATTCAAACCCTCACTCTACCCTAGGACATTGGTGTAACATTTAAACACCAGTGCGAACTAACTATAAAAATCCGTTGAAAAGGCGGAACTCTTCGTGATCAGATAGACACAACTACAAGTAGGCGTGGCAGTGTACTTGTACATCCCTATAACAAAAATAAACTAGGAACAGATCTGATAGTACTCCCAGTTAACCGACAGCGAAATCTAAGCCACAAACAATAAATAAAAGAAACATGCATCTAAGACGCAAAGGATTGATGATAATAGTATATAATAGTTATCAAAGGTACCAGGATTATAATTTAGTACGCCAGACGCGCGTTTCGTCTACATAAGACTCATCAGTGACGCTCATATCAAAATAGTTATAAACCAAACAAATACAAAGTTGAAGAGCATTGAGGATCCAAAATTGAGGAACAAATGCTTAAGCAATATACTACTGATGATGACAATTATAATATCTCGGAAGATGAGGAGGAAAATGATTGAATGCCAAGTGGATTTATAGAGACTTGTTTTGTTACTGTGATCCATATCTTTCAACAAAACTGACAACAATTAATGATGAAGATGGATACCATAAAGATTACTTACAAGGCCTGTAATGGGAAGTGTAGAGCAAGTAATTGCACTAGATCTTTACGAGTATTATTAAAAATGAAAAATGACACACACAAAGTTGTAATGCAACTTTTTGAGAGTAGGGGATCAGAGTCTTGTTTTCTATTCAACATAGTTGAGATGATAAAAAAGTAAATGACTATCATGAGGATGGTGACGTTTTTAATTTGAACTCGTTTTATTTTTTTTGTTTGGGCTTGTATCATATTTTCCTTCCGGTATATATGATCCGTTCATCCTATATTGACTGGTAAAATTCAAGAGGATATCTAAAAATGAGGGTTCTTTTAATATGGCATTCCAAATACCGTTTCGATCCGTAACATCACTGAAGACACATTTATTGTCGAAATCCAGATCTGGTGTACTGAAATAATATTGACACCGTATGTTTGTGGCATAACATCGTGGCCACAAGTTAAAAATAAATTCTGTATAGTATAACATTTAAATTAAAATCCATTTTGCTAGCATTGAGGACCCAGAATTCCAAAAAGTTGTGCCACAAAACTAATGACTTTCAGTAAATAAACGAAAAGTCGACCAACCTGGTGTTTACTTAGGATATTTTGAACCAGAAAATATCAACAGGATGTGATAAAAAAAAATCCGTCTCAACAATATGGTTGAGACTAAATGGTTTACCAGGCGTATCAAAGTGCAGTATATTTGATATTTTATTTCTGTGCTATAAAATCTGTGGATGAGAAACTCAACTCGTTTGCAATATAATTTGTATGATATTCAATATTTCGAATTATAAAACCGGTTCAACGACTTCGTAAGACAACTAGGTTGTTTTCTAATTCCTCATGATTTTTCATGTACCCTAGCAGGATCATTAAGGTTCATCATAAGTGATAATGCATGCCCCGACAGCAATGAGAGCCGAACATCTTGCCCGACACATCGTCCCCACTGTAACCTGGCAACACAACAGTGACTATGATTGCCAACTTTTCGACCACAAGTTTGACAACTGCGTTCAATTCCGTCAGCAGCTCATGACCATCGACTGCAGAATTATATTCTTCAGTCAGAATTACTGTTTGGTGGCAGTACTGGTTTATCTCTTGCAAACTCATCATCCGCCTGATAAACTGTCTTTTGAATACTTTCTCCAAAATCATAAACATCTTACTTGTTTATTGGTCTTTTTGGTTTGGGCAGTTTTATTGCGAGTGATTCACTGTCGTGTTCATTTTCAGTAATGTGATTGATAGCTTTGAAATGTTTAACATGATTTAAAACAGAACTGAGCATTAGTTTATTATTACCAAACATATATCTCTGGAAAGAAAACGGGTATTACAGAACCTATAATCTCATCTGGATCCAAAGGGGTTTCAATTGGATTATTAGCCATCGGGCCATTTTCCACACCGTCTTTATATTATAAGTTTTTAATATGGCTGACATCAAGACTGTTGATATTGATATTCAATTTTTTGTTCGAATATTTGCAAATTTATTAAAACGAGCTCGCTTTGGATCATGAAAAACATATATAAAATACTGTTTAATAACCTATTAACATCGTTTATTAATCATCTTCAATATAAAAATAACTTGGTTAATAACATTCGCAACACCTTTTAAAAATAGTCGAAAATCGTCTAAAATATTGCATTTACAAGTTTGGTAGAGGTTGGTCAACATTGAAAATATAACAATATTGCCTATCATATTTATCCTGTTGTTAATTATTAATCATTAATATAATCTTTATTGCAAAAAAACATGAAACCCTGACGGGTTAAAATGCAAACATAGTACATTGTATACACAAGTGACAAGAAACATAACTATACATGATAAATGTTTTTAAAAAGTGAAGTTGATATTAATAACATATATCTATATATAGATGTATATAATAATTGACCAATGTAGACCTTATTTTCGCAATTCCATAGATTGCTTTATATAGTCTACAACACTAGACAAAATATCTTTATTGGGATCTAGAATAGTTTTAAGTTTAGAGTTTGAGTCAAGCTGGTTAAAATTAGAAGTTCAGTACATAATTTGGCAATACAGTTTGTGGTGCACTGGCAGCATACGAAATTACTCTGACGTCCAATTATTAAAATGAATATACAACTAAACACCCACTTAAACAAATGGTGAAGACATGACACATTTCAAGTAAAATGAAAAATAGGGTGCAAACCAATTACAAGCCACAAAATATTTTTGTTTCTGTGATTCCTTTTAAGGACATTTTATCCAACAGTTGGCCATATCAAAATGAATGACTAAATAAAATATGTGTTATATGTGAACTTATTACTCTACAGCTATGATGTATGATTTAAAGAAAAATTTGGTTTGATATTTTTCAAAGTCATTTAGGATTAAATTTAATCCTAGTACGTCTTCAGCAAGTATTTTTCCATTCTCTTTACATATAGGATAATATTTGTAAGCTTCATTGGATCAATTTTGCCTAGTAGTTTCATAGAAGATTTTTGTAAAAGATTCTTAAATTTTAAAAAAAAATGTTAAAAATTGACTATAAAGGTCAATAACTCCTAAAAGGGTCAATTGACCATTTTGGTCATGTTGACTTATTTGTAAATCTAACTTTGGTGAACATTATTGCTGTTTACAGTTTATCTCCATCTAAAATTTATCTCAATCTAAAATAATATTCAAGATAATAACCGAAAACCGCAAAATTTCCTCAAAATTTCCAATTCAGGGGCAGCAACCCAACAACGGATTAACCCATTCATCTAAAAATTTCAGGGCAGATAAAACTTGACCTGATACACATTTTTACCCATGCCAGTCCTCTAAATACTTTGGTTTTGGAGTAATAAGCCAAAAACTGCATTTTACCCCTATGTTCTATATTTTTAGCCGTGGCAGCCATCTTGATTTGTTGGCCAGGTCACATCACACATTTTTAAAACTACATACCCCAAAGATAATTGTGGCCAAGTTTGAATTAAGTTAACTCAGTAGTTTCAGAGGAGAAGATTAGTGTAAAAGATAACTGAGATTTACGAAAAATGGTTAAACATTGACTATAGAGGCCAATAACTCCGAAAGGGGTCAACACTATTTAATAATATTCAAGATAATAACCAAAACAGCAACATTTGCTTCAAATTACCAATTCAGGGTCAGCAACCCAACAACGGATTGTCCGATTCATCTGAAAATGTATTATTGTAATATTATATGGAAAAAAAATCAGCAATTCACTTACATTCAAACAAAAAAAATAAAAATTTGTAATTTGTCATTATAAAACCAATATAACATCAATATCTTGGAGCATGTGTTAATAAAATTTTATTTTAAATAATAAAGTAATGTACTTCAAGGATCAAAATAGTTTTACAGTGCCGGAATGCACAATAGAAAAGCATGGGAGAATATTGCCAGATGGAAAAAGGTTTGGTTTTTAGATGGGGGAGATATATTTTCCAACAGTTGGGAGTATATTCAAAAGAAGATAAAGGGAAGAAGCAGTGTTGCTACAAATGTACATTGGTTCTGGATGGAAACATGAAACTGGTGAATATAAATAAAAACAATCACTATTTTAAAATATAACATTAAAAATAACATTTTTCATTAAAAACATACTTATAACGTATTTCAGGAGGCTCCAGGGTATAACATTTTCCAAAAAAAAAGACTGCTGGCTGTTTTTTTGATTGTTTTCTATTTTGTCTCGTCAGATGATTGGTACTTAATAATTTAGTTGATCCGGGTCATTGCAATTTAATATATCAGGTATGCTGTTTGTAAGATTTAGACATTCGCTGATATTTCCATCATTTAGTCTTCTTCATATTTGGAGAATGAAGTTTTGTGTGCTATTTGGGCCGATACCATAACTGTCGTTCCTTGACTGGGGTATGTGAAGCTTTCTCTTTCCTCTTCCAGCATTCAACGGCAGTAAAACGCTTGCCGATGTGGGGCGTCCGTTTGTCTGTGCGGGATGTATGAAGTTCGCAGTCACGTCCGGTCAGAAGGGGACGTTAAATCCGATGCCTCGTTTAAAGAGACCGTCACGCTCTTTGCACGTTGAGAACCCTTGCAACAACTCTTTGAGGGGTCCGTAGGTGGCCTGTTGTAAGGCCAGTAGTCAGCACTGACATGTATTATCACTAATATTGTTTTTTTTTTTATTAATTAACTGTGTACAAAATTTTGAATTGTTTGAAATACTAATTTCTGTCATGCCTGTAAAAATGTTATATACAGCAATATAATAAAAAACAAACTATATATCTCTATTTTACGGACCTTACTTTCTTCAAGTAGGTAATACCGCTCGTCGGCCGCAGATGCAACATTTTTTTCACAGAAAGAAAGATGGGTACTGTAATCGATACTTGAATCCATGTCTATTAGTTAGTACATTTCACACATCACGTTTCTTTATATATTAATACTCGCCACATAAGCTGTATACTTTTATAATCCATACGTAAGTCACAGAATCATTTCAATTTTTGTTTATTCACATTTAGTCAATAATTCCCGATTCTGAAAATTTTGATGACTTTATCATAATAGCATTTGATGTAACCTTAAATCGGTCATTTCATTAAATAATATTTGAAGATGTACTGATAGTGGTATCAGATGTTAATATAAAGCAACCACATCTTCTTTTTTATTATTATAACTTTTAGTTTATTTAAACTCTTCATTGATAATTGAAACAGATGAATCCCTAAATCGATCATATTATATAGATATAGGTGTTTTAATAAATTTTCCACATTACATATTTACATGTTTTTATATCTATATTTATGTTTGCATCGCTTATATGGTCATCAAATGACTTTAAAGGTCAACTCATGCTGTCCTGACAAAAATACACTACAAATGAAGCTGCATTTTTTTATGACCATGCCCTGTTTATTTTTATTATTTTCAGAATCAAAACATTGTTCCTATTAAAAAAAATCTGTTTGTGTGTATTACAAATTAAAACTAATGAATAACAATGTTAAAAAAATGCCTGCTTAAATGTATTTTATATGATAGGTTAACAAAAAAACAGAATTTTCAATAGGAACAATAATAAAGTTTTTGTCAGAAATCATTTTTTTTTATGATTTGATTGGTGTCATATTGAACAGATTACAATGAATTATAACATCATTTATGATTTATCATCATGCAGTTCTGCAAGTAAAGATACAAGTATTTTCGTTAACTTAGAAGATCATTTTTTTACTCAGGTAAATTAAGCAATGAAAGATGGATTTCTCAGAAGAAATTTTGAATAAACAACACAGAGAACAATAGCTATTGTGGGACAATTGAACAGAATAATAAAATAAAATACCTTGACCAAGAGATGACTCTGTGGAAAGCTTTAATTTGGTTTGCAATAAAATCGATTTTAGTAAAACAAATCACTTTATTGTTTACCATATTAAAATGTGCTTTAAAGCCTGGCATCAAAACAACCTAAAATGAAGATGTGCAGGTAGAAAACTTTTCTTGTCAGATTTTAACAAAGGGAGATAATTGCTCTTGTGTGTTTCTTAAACGTTTAAATTTTAAAGCAATAAGTTTATTTTAGAAATTTCTCCTAACAAATCTAATCAATATAATTTTAAACATCATTATCAATTTCAAAGTCACTATCATCGTTAGCTTCATCCTCTTCTATTGGTGATTGTTCTAACTCTCTGATCTCTTTAAGGATTGAATGGAGTTCATCCGATGTTATATCTTCAAAATAATTTACATATTGCGATGGTTTCAAAAGCTCAACAGATAATAAAGCATGAATTGTTTGAGGAATGTTAAATTCAATATAATTTTTAAACAAATCCTTACAGTTATTTCCAATTAGTTCGAGATTGAAATGTTTGTAATATAGGTATTGACGCTTTCCTTTAGCTATACGGCTTTGGTCAGCCTCAATAGTTGACAAAGATTCAAGTATTTCCGTGCTTTACTTTACTAAGTATTGGAAATAAATTATGACTTCTTCATATATGTATTTCTTCTCTTCCTTTGCACGAAGAAGCAAAGATTTGGCTTCAACAGCTTTTAGTTGCTTGGTAGAAATTTTGACACAATCAAGCTCATCAAATATCGGTGAGGTAGGTGACAGAACTGAATTTAAATCCAGTGGATCACTGCCCAGGCATTGGTTAAGATTCGCTAGCTCTTTCTTAATCTTATTTGCTTTTTGAGAAAACTGAATGCTTATGCGTAGTCCAATGCCTTGACCATCTGAAAATATGAATAAATGTATTTGTAAAGATAAGTAATAACTAATGAATTTTAACAGAATGTTTACAATTAACAATTCATTCCACTTTATTCATCTTTATTTGATAAGTAATCTGCTTAAACTCAATTTTATTTTTAAGAATTATGTACATGTATGAGCAGTCCATTTATCAAAATACTGAAGTACTGAACATCGGGTGACTGCTAGTTCTTGTCTTAGAAGAAAATCACATATCTATACCTGAAAGTGTGGTTAATGTACAGATATAATTTTTACTGGGACGAGTTTTTGTGTGGGTGATCAATTAATGACAGGGAATTTATCCTCACTGTCATGACTATTATATTGTTGTGATATAAATCAGTATACTGCAAAAAATGTGTAATCATCCATGCAGATTTATCATTCCTTGAGATTGCAAATGTTCTTCAGATATTCTTCCACATGTGTGTGCATATACATCAATTATTTTTTTTACTTATATGTATATACATATAACAAAACATTTCAACATTATCAATTTTTCTTCTGTAAAAAGTATTTGATGAGTATTCATTGAAGAAATTAATTTAAAAAAAGCGATAAGGATTAATTTTAGTTTGCATTTGATGATGTCTACATAGTCATCATGTTTACAAATCGGTTAAAAAAACAAAATGAATATTATCTAATTGAAATCTAGGCTATAGCAATACACTGTAATGCCTCCCTGTCATCAGCATGTTAAATATATTTCCTTGTTAAAAGCATTTTTGAACTATTGTTCGTAAATTAGAAAATCCCCCGTATTTTGTAAAGCCCATAACTTTGATATTTCAAGATGTCCATCTGCCCATATAAAAATTTTTTTTTATACTTCATCAATTGTAAATTTACCTGCATATAACTTTAACAAATACTGTCTATCTGTTGCCAAATCTTTCAATTTATTTAGAATAAAATGCTTCTTTTTCTTAATGGAACATAGAAGATTGATTCCTGGTTCCTCTTGTAAATTAATTTTGTAACTTGTCCTCCTTTTTAGATTATTACAAATCTTTGATAACCTATCAAATATAATAATATAAAGGATTCATTCTTTTTTCTCAAAATTTGGCTCATCTCAAAAAAATTTATATGATAGCAATTTTGAGAAAGTATCTCATATTAAATGTGAAAGGTATGCGGTTGCTTGTCGTTTTCATAATCAAACATAGAAAACTTTCTTGATCCACTATTTTATTTCCCCCCCCCCCCCAAAAAAAAACAAAAAAAAATCAATGAAATGTGACCCCCTCTATGCCAAAATATTAACATGACTTACCTTTGACACACATGTTATGCAGAATATACGAGTACTGCAGATTCAAAAGTTCACAAAAATTTCATTGTAGGTAAAATTGATCACTCAACTTTAAATTTCCAGAGTAAAATATAATAATTCCCCAATATATAAAAGAAACTTGGATTATTTAATTTTAAAAACATGTTAAGCTCATCAAATTCTTACGGTATCAAGATTAGATGTACATTGAACATTTACTGTAAATTTGACATTTTTTTAATAATTATATATAATGTTTCCTTAAATCGGTCATTTGATAAAGACAATTTTCTAATATGAATTGATAATTGTATTAGAAGTAAACTTAAGACAACCACAGCTTTATTAAAAAAATTGCAACATTTTCTCAGTAACATTTTTTCAGTAAATTTGACAACTTTTTTTATAATCATTCAGATTTTACCTTTTCTGATATATTTCCACATTTTACTGTAAATTTTACATTTTTCTTATAGTTGTATATGATGTTACTTTATATCGGTCATTTCATCGAGAACATTTTCTGATATGAATTGAAAATTGTATTAAAAGTAATTTTAACACAACCACTGCTTTATTAAAAATTGCAATATTTTCTCAGTAACATTTTTTCAGTAAATTTGACAACTTTTTTTATATTCATTCAGATTTTACCTTTTCTGATATAATTCCACATTTTACTGTAAATTTGACATTTTTCTTATAGTTCTATATGATGTTTCCTTAAATCGGTCATTTTATCGAGAACATTTTCTAATATGAATTGATAATTGTATTAGAAGTAAACTTAAGACAACCACAGCTTTATCAAAAAAATTCAACATTTTCTCAGTTACATTTTTGCATTAAATTTGACAACTTTTTTGATTTTCATTCAGATTTTACAATTATTGATATATTTCCACACTTTACTGTAAATTTTACATTTTTTTTTTAATAATTATATATGATGTTTCCTTAAATCGGTCATTTGATAAAGACAATTTTCTAATATAAATTGACAATTGTATTAAAAGTAAACTTAACACAATCACATCTTTATTTAAAAATTGCAACATTTTCTCAGTAACATTTTTTCAGTAAATTTGACAACTTTTTTTATATTCATTCAGATTTTACCTTTTCTGATATAATTCCACATTTTACTGTAAATTTGACATTTTTCTTATAGTTCTATATGTTTCCTTAAATCGGTCATTTTATCGAGAACATTTTCTAATATGAATTGATAATTGTATTAGAAATAAACTTAAGACAACCACAGCTTTATCAAAAAAGTTCAACATTTTCTCAGTAACATTTTTGCATTAAATTTGACAACTTTTTTGATATTCATTCAGATTTTACAATTATTGATAAATTTCCACATTTTACTGTAAATTTGTCATTTTTTTTTAAGAATTATATATGATGTTTCCTTAAATCGGTCATTTGATAAAGACAATTTTGTAATATAAATTGACAATTGTATTAAAAGTAAACTTAACACAACCACATATTTATTTAAAAATTGCAACATTTTCTCTGTAACATTTTTTCAGTAAATTTGACAACTTTTTTTATATTCATTCAGATTTTACCTTTTCTGATATATTTCCAAATTTTACTGTAAATTTGACATTTTTCTTATAGCTGTATATGATGTTACTTTAAATCGGTCATTTTATCGAGAACATTTTCTAATATTAATTGACAATTGTATTAAAAGTTAACTTAAAACAACCACAGCTTTATTTAAAAATTGCAATATTTTCTCAGTAACATTTTTTCAGTAAATTTGACAACTTTTTTTATATTCATTCAGATTTTACCTTTTCTGATATATTTCCAAATTTTACTGTAGATTTGACATTTTTCTTAATGTTGTATATGATGTTTCCTTAAATCGGTCATCTTATCGAGAACATTTTCTAATATGAATTTATAATTGTATTAGAAGTAAACTTAAGACAACCACAGCTTTATTAAAAAAAATCAACATTTTCTCAGTAACATTTTTGCATTAAATTTGACTTTTTTGATATTCATTCAGATTTTACTATTATTGATAAATTTCCACATTTTACTGTAAATTTGACATTTTTTTTGATAGTTGTATATTATGTTACCTTAAATCGGTCATTTTATCGACAAAAAAAATTCTAATATGAATTGGCAATTGTATTAGAAGTAAACTTAAGACAACCACAGCTTTAATAAAAAAAAATCAACATTTTCTAAGTAACATTTTTCCAGTAAATTTGAATTTTTAATATTCATTCAGAATTTACCTATATAGATAAATTTTCAAATTTTACTGTAAATTTGACAACTTTTTTGATAATTGTATATGATATTTCCTTAAATCGGTTATTTAATAAAGACACCTTTCTAATATAAATTGACAATTGTATTAGAAGTAAACTTAACACAACCACAGCTTTCTTTAAAAATTGCAACATTTTCTCAGTAACACTTTTCAGTATATTTGACAACTTTTTTCTATATTCATTCAGATTTTACCTAAATTAATAATTTTTTGAAAACTTTTTTGATAATTGTATATGATATTACCTTAAATCGGTCATTTTATCGAGAATTTTTTTTAGTATGAATTGACAATTTTATAAGAAGTAAGCTTTATTTAAAAATTGCAAACATTTTCTCAGTAACATTTTTTCAGTAAATTTGATAACTTTGTCGATATTTATTCAGATTTTACCTTTATTGATAAATTTTCACATTTTACTGTAAATTTGACATTTTTTTGATAATTGTATATGATGTTGCCTTAAATCGGCCATTTTATCTAGAAAATTTTCTAATATGTATTGACAATTGTATTAGAAGTAAACTTGATTGTTACCTTAAAGTAAACGTAAGACAACCCCAGCTTTATTAAAAAAATTCAACATTTTCTAAGTAACATTTTTTCAGTAAATTTAATTTTTTTAATATTCATTCAGAATTTACCTAAATTGATAAATTTTCACATTTTACTGCAAGTTTGACATTTTTTTTTTATGATTATATATGATGTTTCTAAAATCGGTCATTTGATAAAGACAATTTTTTAATATGAATTGACAATTGTACTAGAAGTAAACTTAACACAACCACAGCTTTATTTAAAAATTGCAACATTTTCTCAGTAACAATTTTGCAGTAAATTTGACAACTTTTTTTATATTCATTCAGATTTTACCTTTTTTGATATATTTCCACATTTTACTGTAAATTTGGCATTTTTCTTATAGTTGTATATGATGTTACCTTAAATCGGTCATTTAATCGAGAACATTTTCTAATATGAATTTATAATTGTATTAGAAGTAAACTTAAGACAACCACAGCTTTATTTGAAAATTGCAACATTTTCACAGTAACATTTTTTACCGTAAATTTTACCACTTTTTTTATATTCATTCAGATTTTACCTTTATTGATCAAATTTTACATTTTTTTGATAAATGTATATGATGTTTCCTTAAATCGGTCATTTTATCGAGAAAATGTTCTAATATGTATTGACAATTGTATTAAAAGTAAACTTAAGACAAGATATTTGCAACATTTTCCAAGTAACATTTTTTTACTGTAAATTTGACAACTTTTTGATAATTGTTTATGATGTTACCTAAAATCGGTCATTTGATAAAAACAATTTTTAATATGTTTTGACAATTGTATTAGAAGTAAAATTGAAACTACCACAGTTTTATCTAAAATTGCAACATTTTCAATTTTATACTTTTTGGATATTCAATTAGATATAAACTTTATTGATAATTTTAGAAATTTTACTGTAAATTTGACAACTTTTTTTGATAATTGTATATGATGTTACCTTAAATCGGTCATAAGATAAAGACAACTATTAATATGAATTGAACATTATATTAGAAGTAAACTTAAGAGAATCACAGCTTTACATAAAAATTGCAACATATTCTCAGTAACATTTTTCAGTAAATTTGACACTTTTTTTATATTCATTCAGATTTTACTCTTATTTATTTAATTGTATATGATGTTACCTTAAATCGATCATTTGATCAAGACATTTTACTAATATGTTTTGACAATTGTATTAGATGTTAAATTAAACCAACCACAGCTTTATATTTTTTTTTAGTCAGTTTAGCCACTTTTTAGATTATTGTATTAGATGAAACCTTAACTTGACCATTTTTTTTAAATATTTGTATAGAATGTAATCTAAACCTACTATCGAAGTATTGATAATTTTTCAATATTTTACTTTCTAACATGTATTGACAATTGAAATATGAGTAAATTTGAAAAAAACACAATTTTATTTAAAAATTTCAAGATTTTCTCAGAATCATTTTTTTAGTAAACTACTAATTTTTGGATATTCATTCAGATTTAAGCTATACTGATAATATTTGATCATTTTACTGTAAATTTGTAATTTTTTTTGATAACTTATGTGATGTTACCATTAATCTGTCATGTGAAGATTTTCTCATGTATATTGACAATTGTATAAGGAACAAAATTCAACCAACAACAACTTTAATAAAAAAATATATATATGTTTCAGGTTAATTTGGCTACTTTCTGACTTATTGACAACTTTTTTTGATAATTGTTCATGATGTTACCTTAAATCGGTCATTTGATAAAAACATTTTTTTTTAATATGTTATGACAATTGTATTAGAAGTAAAATTGAAACTATCACAGTTTTATTTAAAATTGCAACATTTTCTCAATAAATTCTTCTTCTTGGATATGCATAATTTTTCAAAAATTTACTGTAAATTGACATATTTTTTTTTTATAATTGTTACCTTAAATCGGTCATTTGATCTGGACATTTTTCTAATATGTATTGACAATTGTATAAGACGTAAAATGAAACCAACCACAGCTTTATTATTTTTTTGATATTTTTTGTTAGTTAAGTCACTTTTTGAATAATTGTATAAGATGAAACCTTAAATTGACCATTTATAAAAAATATTTGTATAGAATGTAAACTAAACCTACTATTGCAGTATTGATAAAAAAATACTGAGAAAATGGTGTAATTTTTAAATAAAACTGTGGTTGTTTCAATTTTCTTCTAATTTATTTGTCAATACATATTAGAAATTTGTCTTGATCAATTGACCGATTGAAAGTCACATTGTATACACTTATCCCAAAAAATGTCAAATTTACAGTGAAATGTTAAAAAATTATCAATCAAGGTCAAATCTGAATGAACATCAAAAAGTAGAAAAATTTATTTGTAAATACATATTAGAAAATTATCTTGATAAAATGACCGATTTAAGGTAACATTGAATACAATTATCCAAAAAAATGTCAAATTTACAGTAAAATGGTGAAAAATTACCTATAAAGGTCAAATCTGAATGAATATCCAAAAAGGAGTAAAATTTACTAAAAAATGTTACTGAGAAAACGCTGCAATTTTTAAATAAACCTGTGGTTGTTTCAATTTTGTTTCTAAAACATGTGTCAATAGATATTATAAAATTGTCTTGATCAAATGACCGATTTAAAGTAATACGCATACAATTATCCAAAAAAAATGTCAAATTAACACTAAAATGTTTACAAAATTATCATTAAAGGTCAAATCTGAATGAATATGAAAAAGTAGAAAAAATAGTTCTGATAAAATGGTGTAATTTTTAAATAAAGCTTAGGTTGTTTCAATTTTTCTTCTTATACACTTGTCATTAGATATTAGAATATGGTCATGATAAAAATGACCGATTTAAAGTCACATCGTATACAATTATCCAAAAAAATGTCAAATTTACAGTAATATGCTGAAAAATTATCAATAAAGGTCAAATCTGAATGAATATCAAAAAGTAGAAAAAATTTACTGAAAAATTAGTAGCGAGAAAATGGTGTAATTTTCAAATAAAGCTGTGGTTGTTTCAATTTTATTTCTTATACATTTATCAAAACATATCAAAAAACTTGTCTTCAAATGAAGAAAGTTGTCTTGGTCAAATGACCGATTTAAGGTAACATCAATTACAATAATCAAAAAAAAAAATCAAATTTACAGTAAAATGTCGAAATGTTATCAATATACCAACAACAGGTTTGCTGTTGTATTATTTGCAAGTATCCTTTACATATGGTCAATTGAAGGTAACATCTGAATGAATTATCCAAAAATTGGTAAAATTTACTAAAAAAAGTGTTATAATTCTATAATGAAGGTTTGGTTGGTCTAAATTGACTTCAAATGCATTTGTCAATACATATTAGAAAGTCTCTCGGTCAAATGACCGATTTAAGGTAACATCAAATACAATTATCAATACATTTTAGAAAGTTGTCTTGGTCAATGGACCGATTTAAGGTAACATCAATTACAAATATAAAAAAAAATCAAATTTACAGTAAAATGTCGAAAAATTATCAATATACTACTAACAGGTTTGCTGTTGTATTATTTCCTATTATTCTATAAATATGGTCAATTGAAGGTAGCATCTGAATGAATTATCCAAAAAGTGGTAACATTTAGTAAAAAAGTATTATAACTCTACAATGGAGGTTTGTTTTGTTCAAATTGACTTCAAATGCATTTGTCAATACATGTTAGAAAGTATTTCGGTCAAAAGATCGATTTAAGGTAACATCAAATACAGTTATCAATTCATATTAGAAAGTTGTCTTCGTCAAATGACCGATTTAAGGTAAAATCAAATACAATTATCAATTCATATTAGAAAGTTCTATTCGTCAAATGACCGATTTAAGGTAAAATCTAATACAATTATCAATACATGTTAGAAAGTATTTCGGTCAAATGACCGATTTAAGGTAACATCAATTACAATTATCAAAAAAAAATCAAATTTACAGTAAAATGTCGAAAAATTATCAATTGACCAACAACAGGTTTGCTGTTGTATTATTTACAATAATCCTATAAATATAGTCAATTGAAGGTAACATCTGAATGAATTATCCAAAAAGTGGTAAAATTTACTAAAAAAGTATTATAGTTCTATAATGTAGGTTTGTTTGTTCAAATTGACTTGAAATGCATTTGTCAATACATGTTAGAAAGTATTTCGGTCAAATGATCGATTTAAGGTAACATCAAATACAATTATCAATTCATATTAGAAAGTTGTCTTCGTCAAATGACCAATTTAAGGTAACATCAAATACAATTATCAATACATATTAGAAAGTTGTCTTGGTCAAATGACCGATTTAAGGTAACATCAATTACAATTATCAAAAAAAAATCAAATTTCCAGTAAAATGTCGAAAAGTTATCAACATACCAACAACAGGTTGGTTGTTGTATTATTTACAATTGTCCTATAAATATGGTCAATTGAAGGTAACATCTGAATGAATTATCCAAAAATTTGGTAAAATATACTAAAAAAGTATTATAATTCTATAATTAAGGTTTGGTTTGTTCAAATTGACTTCAAATGCATTTGTCAATACATGTTAGAAAGTATTTCGGTCAAATGATCGATTTAAGGTAACATCAAATACAGTTATCAATTCATATTAGAAAGTTGTCTTCGTCAAATGACCGATTTAAGGTAAAATCAAATACAATTATCAATTCATATTAGAAAGTTCTCTTCGTCAAATGACCGATTTAAGGTAAAATCTAATACAATTATCAATACATGTTAGAAAGTATTTCGGTCAAATGACCGATTTAAGGTAACATCAATTACAATTATCAAAAAAAAAATCAAATTTACAGTAAAATGTCGAAAAATTATCAATTAACCAACAACAGGTTTGCTGTTGTATTATTTACAATAATCCTATAAATATAGTCAATTGAAGGTAACATCTGAATGAATTATCCAAAAAGTGATAAAATTTACTAAAAAGTATTATAGTTCTATAATGTAGGTTTGTTTGTTCAAATTGACTTCAAATGCATTTGTCAATACATATTAGAAAGTCTCTCGGTCAAATGACCGATTTAAGGTAACATCAAATACAATTATCAATACATTTTAGAAAGTTGTCTTGGTCAATGGACCGATTTAAGGTAACATCAATTACAAATATAAAAAAAAATCAAATTTACAGTAAAATGTCGAAAAATTATCAATATACTACTAACAGGTTTGCTGTTGTATTATTTCCTATTATTCTATAAATAAAGTCAATTGAAGGTAGCATCTGAATGAATTATCCAAAAAGTGGTAACATTTAGTAAAAAAGTATTATAACTCTACAATGGAGATTTGTTTTGTTCAAATTGACTTCAAATGCATTTGTCAATACATGTTAGAAAGTATTTCGGTCAAAAGATCGATTTAAGGTAACATCAAATACAGTTATCAATTCATATTAGAAAGTTGTCTTCGTCAAATGACCGATTTAAGGTAAAATCAAATACAATTATCAATTCATATTAGAAAGTTCTCTCTGTCAAATGACCGATTTAAGGTAAAATCTAATACAATTATCAATACATGTTAGAAAGTATTTCGGTCAAATGACCGATTTAAGGTAACATCAATTACAATTATCAAAAAAAAAAATCAAATTTACAGTAAAATGTCGAAAAATTATCAATTAACCAACAACAGGTTTGCTGTTGTATTATTTACAATAATCCTATAAATATAGTCAATTGAAGGTAACATCTGAATGAATTATCCAAAAAGTGGTAAAATTTACTAAAAAAGTATTATAGTTCTATAATGTAGGTTTGTTTGTTCAAATTGACTTGAAATGCATTTGTCAATACATGTTAGAAAGTATTTCGGTCAAATGATCGATTTAAGGTAACATCAAATACAATTATCAATTCATATTAGAAAGTTGTCTTCGTCAAATGACCAATTTAAGGTAACATCAAATACAATTATCAATAGATATTAGAAAGTTGTCTTGGTCAAATGACCGATTTAAGGTAACATCAATTACAATTATCAAAAAAAAATCAAATTTCCAGTAAAATGTCGAAAAGTTATCAACATACCAACAACAGGTTGGTTGTTGTATTATTTACAATTGTCCTATAAATATGGTCAATTGAAGGTAACATCTGAATGAATTATCCAAAAATTTGGTAAAATTTACTAAAAAAGTATTATAATTCTATAATTAAGGTTTGGTTTGTTCAAATTGACTTCAAATGCATTTGTCAATACATGTTAGAAAGTATTTCGGTCAAATGATCGATTTAAGGTAACATCAAACACAATTATCAATTCATATTAGAAAGTTGTCTTCGTCAAATGACCGATTTAAGGTAACATCAAATACAATTATCAATACATATTAGAAAGTTGTCTTGGTCGAATGGCCGATTTAAGGTAACATCAATTACAATAATCAAAAAAAAAATCAAATTTACAGTAAAATGTCGAAAAGTTTTCAATATACCAACAACAGGTTTGCTGTTGTATTATTTACAAGTATCCTTTACATATGGTCAATTGAAGGTAACATCTGAATGAATTATCCAAAAATTGGTAAAATTTACTAAAAAAAGTGTTATAATTCTATAATGAAGGTTTGGTTGGTCTAAATTGACTTCAAATGCATTTGTGAATACATATTAGAAAGTCTCTCGGTCAAATGACCGATTTAAGGTAACATCAAATACAATTATCAATACATTTTAGAAAGTTGTCTTGGTCAATGGACCGATTTAAGGTAACATCAATTACAAATATAAAAAAAAATCAAATTTACAGTAAAATGTCGAAAAATTATCAATATACTACTAACAGGTTTGCTTTTGTATTATTTCCTATTATCCTATAAATATGGTCAATTGAAGGTAGGATCTGAATGAATTATCCAAAAAGTGGTAACATTTAGTAAAAAAGTATTATAACTCTACTATGGAGGTTTGTTTTGTTCAAATTGACTGCAAATGCATTTGTCAATACATGTTAGAAAGTATTTCGGTCAAAAGATCGATTTAAGGTAACATCAAATACAGTTATCAATTCATATTAGAAAGTTGTCTTCGTCAAATGACCGATTTAAGGTAAAATCAAATACAATTATCAATTCATATTAGAAAGTTCTCTTCGTCAAATGACCGATTTAAGGTAAAATCTAATACAATTATCAATACATGTTAGAAAGTATTTCGGTCAAATGACCGATTTAAGGTAACATCAATTACAATTATAAAAAAAAATCAAATTTACAGTAAAATGTCGAAAAATTATCAATTAACCAACAACAGGTTTGCTGTTGTATTATTTACAATAATCCTATAAATATAGTCAATTGAAGGTAACATCTGAATGAATTATCCAAAAAGTGGTAAAATTTACTAAAAAAGTATTATAGTTCTATAATGTAGGTTTGGTTTGTTCAAATTGACTTCAAATGCATTTGTCAATACATGTTAGCAAGTATTTCGGTCAAATGATCGATTTAAGGTAACATCAAATACAATTATCAATTCATATTAGAAAGTTGTCTTCGTCAAATGACCAATTTAAGGTAGCATCAAATACAATTATCAATACATATTAGAAAGTTGTCTTGGTCAAATGGCCGATTTAAGAAAACATCAATTACAATAATAAAAAAAAAATCAAATTTCCAGTAAAATGTCGAAATGTTATCAATATACCAACAACAGGTTTGCTGTTGTATTATTTACAAGTATCCTATACATATGGTCAATTGAAGGTAACATCTGAATGAATTATCCAAAAATTGGTAAAATTTACTAAAAAAAAGTGTTATAATTCTATAATGAAGGTTTGGTTGGTCTAAATTGACTTCAAATGCATTTGTCAATACATATTAGAAAGTCTCTCGGTCAAATGACCGATTTAAGGTAACATCAAATACAATTATCAATACATTTTAGAAAGTTGTCTTGGTCAATGGACCGATTTTAGGTAACATCAATTACAAATATAAAAAAAAATCAAATTTACAGTAAAATGTCGAAAAATTATCAATATACCAACAACAGGTTTGCTGTTGTATTATTTCCTATTATTCTATAAATATGGTCAATTGAAGGTAGCATCTGAATGAATTATCCAAAAAGTGGTAACATTTAGTAAAAAAGTATTATAATTCTACAATGGAGGTTTGTTTTGTTCAAATTGACTTCAAATGCATTTGTCAATACATGTTAAAAAGTATTTCGGTCAAAAGATCGATTTAAGGTAACATCAAATACAATTATCAATTCATATTAGAAAGTTGTCTTCGTCAAATGACCGATTTAAGGTAAAATCAAATACAATTATCAATTCATATTAGAAAGTTCTCTTCGTCAAATGACCGATTTAAGGTAAAATCTAATACAATTATCAATACATTTTAGAAAGTTGTCTAGGTCAAATGACCGATTTAAAATAACATTAATTACAATTATCCAAAAAAAAAAATCAAATTTCCTAGTAAAATGTCGAAAAGTTATCAATATACCAACAACAAGTTTGCTGTTGTATTATTTACAATTATCCTATAAATATGGTCAATTGAAGGTAACATCTGAATGAATTATTCAAAAAGTGGTAAAATTTACTAAAAAAGTGTTATAATTCTATACTGAAGGTTTGGTTGGTCAAAATTGACTTCAAATGCATTTTTCAATACATATTAGAAAGTATCTCGGTCAAATGACCGATTTAAGGTAAAATCTAATACAATTATCAATACATTTTAGAAATTTGTCTAAGTCAAATAATCGATTTAAGGTAACATCAATTACAATTATCCAAAAAAAATCATCAAATTTCCAGTAAAATGTCGAAAAAGTTATCAATATACCAACAACAAGTTTGCTGTTGTATTGTTTACAATTATCCTATAAAAATGGTAAATTGAAGGTAACATCTGAATGAATTATCCAAAAAAAGTGGTAAAATTTACTGAAAAAGTATTATAATTCTATAATGAAGGTTTGGTTTGTTCATATTGACTTCAAATGCATTTGTCAATACATGTTAGAAAGTATTTCGGTCAAATGACCGATTTAAGGTAACATCAATTACAATTATCAAAAAAAAAAATCAAATTTACAGTAAAATGTCGAAAAATTATCAATTAACCAACAACAGGTTTGCTGTTGTATTATTTACGATTATCCTATAAATATAGGCAATTGAAGGTAACATCTGAATGAATTATCCAAAAAGTGGTAAAATTTACTAAAAAAAGTATTATAGTTCTATAATGTAGGTTTGTTTGTTCAAATTGACTTGAAATGCATTTGTCAATACATGTTAGAAAGTATTTCGGTCAAATGATCGATTTAAGGTAACATCAAATACAATTATCAATACATATAAGAAAGCTGTCTTGGTCAAATGACCGATTTAAGGTAACATCAATTACAATTATCAAAAAAAAAATCAAATTTACAGTAAAATGTCGAAAAATTATCAATATACCAACAACAGGTTTGCTGTTGTATTGTTTACAATTATCCTATACATATGGTCAATATAAGGTAACATCTGAATGAATTATCCAAAAAGTGGTAAAATTTACTAAAATAGTGTTATAATTCTATAATGAAGGTTTGGTTGGTCAAAATTGACTTCAATTGCATTTGTCAATACATATTAGAAAGTATCTCGGTCAAATGACCGATTTAAGGTAACATCAAACACAATTATCAATACATTTCAGAAAGTTGTCTTGGTCAATAGACCGATTTAAGGTAGCATCAACTACAAATATAAAAAAAAAATCAAATTTACAGTAAAATGTCGAAAAGTTATCAATATACCAACAACAGGTTTGCTGTTGTATTATTTACAATTATCCTATAAATATAGTCAATTGAAGGTAACATCTGAATGAATTATCCATAAATTTGGTAAAATTTACTAAAAAAGTATTATAATTCTATAATTAAGGTTTGGTTTGTTCAAATTGACTTCAAATGCATTTGTCAATACATATTAGAAAGTATGTCGGTCAAATGATCGATTTAAGGTAACATCAAATACAATTATCAATACATATAAGAAAGCTGTCTTGGTCAAATGACCGATTTATGGTAACATCAATTACAATTATCAAAAAAAAAATCATATTAACAGTAAATGTCGAAAAATTATCAATATACCAACAACAGGTTTGCTGTTGTATTATTTACAATTATCCTATCAATATGGTCAATTGAAGGTAATATCTGAATGAATTATCCAAAAAGTGGTAAAAGTTACTAAAAAAGTGTTATAATTCTATAATGAAGGTTTGGTTGGTCAAAATTGACTTCAAGTGCATTTGTCAATACATATTAGAAAGTATGTCGGTCAAATGAGCGATTTAAGGTAACATCAAATACAATTATCAATTCATATTAGAAAGTTGTCTTCGTCAAATGACCGATTTAAGGTAAAATCTTATACAATTATCAATACATTTTAGAAAGTTGTCTAGGTCAAATAATCGATTTAAGGTAACATCAATTACAATAATCCAAAAAAAAAAATCAAATTTCCAGTAAAATGTCGAAAAGTTATCAATATACCAACAACAAGTTTGCTGTTGTATTATTTACAATTATCCTATAAATATGGTCAATTGAAGGTAACATCTGAATGAATTATCCAAAAAAGTGGTAAAATTTACTGAAAAAGTATTATAATTCTATAATGAAGGTTTAGTTTGTTCAAATTGACTTCAAATGCATTTGTCAATACATATTAGAAAGAATCTCGGTCAAATGACCGATTTAAGGTAACATCAAATACAATTATCAATACATTTTAGAAAGTTGTCTTGGTCAATGGACTGATTTAAGGTAACATCAATTACAATTATCCAAAAAAAAAATCAAATTTACAGTAAAATGTCGAAAAATTATCAATATACCAACAACAGGTTTGCTGTTGTATTGTTTACAATTATCCTATACATATGGTCAATATAAGGTAACATCTGAATGAATTATCCAAAAAGTGGTAAAATTTACTAAAAAAGTGTTATAATTCTATAATGAAGGTTTGGTTGGTCAAAATTGACTTTAATTGCATTTGTCAATACATATTAGAAAGTATCTCGGTCAAATGACCGATTTAAGGTAACATCAAACACAATTATCAATACATTTCAGAAAGTTGTCTTGGTCAATAGACCGATTTAAGGTAGCATCAACTACAAATATAAAAAAAAATCAAATTTACAGTAAAATGTCGAAAAGTTATCAATATACCAACAACAGGTTTGCTGTTGTATTGTTTACAATTATCCTATAAATATAGTCAATTGAAGGTAACATCTGAATGAATTATCCATAAATTTGGTAAAATTTACTAAAAAAGTATTATAATTCTATAATTAAGGTTTGGTTTGTTCAAATTGACTTCAAATGCATTTGTCAATACATGTTAGAAAGTATTTCGGTCAAATGACCGATTTATGGTAACATCAATTACAATTATCAAAAAAAAAATCAAATTAACAGTAAAATGTCGAAAAATTATCAATATACCAACAACAGGTTTGCTGTTGTATTATTTACAATTATCCTATAAATATGGTCAATTGAAGGTAATATCTGAATGAATTATCCAAAAAGTGGTAAAAATTACTAAAAAAGTGTTATAATTCTATGATGAAGGTTTGGTTGGTCAAAATTGACTTCAACTGCATTTGTCAATACATATTAGAAAGTATGTCGGTCAAATGACCGATTTAAGGTAACATCAAATACAATTATCAATTCATATTAGAAAGTTGTCTTCGTCAAATGACCGATTTAAGGTAAAATCTTATACAATTATCAATACATTTTAGAAAGTTGTCTAGGTCAAATAATCGATTTAAGGTAACATCAATTACAATAATCCAAAAAAAAAAATCAAATTTCCAGTAAAATGTCGAAAAGTTATCAATATACCAACAACAAGTTTGCTGTTGTATTATTTACAATTATCCTATAAATATGGTCAATTGAAGGTAACATCTGAATGAAGTATCCAAAAAAGTGGTAAAATTTACTGAAAAAGTATTATAATTCTATAATGAAGGTTTGGTTTGTTCAAATTGACTTCAAATGCATTTGTCAATACATGTTAGAAAGAATCTCGGTCAAATGACCGATTTAAGGTAACATCAAATACAATTATCAATACATTTTAGAAAGTTGTCTTGGTCAATGGACTGATTTAAGGTAACATCAATTACAATTATCCAAAAAAAAAATCAAATTTACAGTAAAATGTCGAAAAATTATCAATATATCAACAACAGGTTTGCTGTTGTATTATTTACAATTATCCTATAAATATGGTGAATTGAAGGTAACATCTGAATGAATTATCCAAAAAGTGGTAAAATTTACTAAAAAAGTGTTGTTATTCTATAATTAAGGTTTGGTTTGTTCAAATTGACTTCAAATGCATTTGTCAATACATGTTAGAAAGTATTTCGGTCAAATGACCGATTTAAGGTAACATCAATTACAATTATCAAAAAAAAAATCAAATTAACAGTAAAATGTCGAAAAATTATCAATATACCAACAACAGGTTTGCTGTTGTATTATATACAATTATCATATAAATATGGTCAATTGAAGGTAACATCTGAATGAATTATCCAAAAAGTGGTAAAAGTTACTAAAAAAGTGTTATAATTCTATAATGAAGGTTTGGTTGGTCAAAATTGACTTCAAATGCATTTGTCAATACATGTTAGAAAGTATTTCGGTCAAATGACCGATTTATGGTAACATCAATTACAATTATAAAAAAAAAATCAAATTAACAGTAAAATGTCGAAAAATTATCAATATACCAACAACAGGTTTGCTAATGTATTATTTACAATTATCATATAAATATGGTCAATTGAAGGTAACATCTGAATGAATTATCCAAAAAGTGGTAAAAGTTACTAAAAAAGTGTTATAATTCAATAATGAAGGTTTGGTTGGTCAAAATTGACTTCAACTGCATTTGTCAATACATATTAGAAAGTATCTCGGTCAAATGACCGATTTAAGGTAAAATCTAATACAATTATCAATACATTTTAGAAAGTTGTCTAGGTCAAATGACCGATTTAAGGTAGCATCAATTACAATTATCAAAAAAAAAAATTAAATTTCCATTAAAATGTCGAAAAGTTATCAATATACCAACAACAAGTTTGCTGTTGTATTATTTACAATTATCCTATAAATATGGTGAATTGAAGGTAACATCTGAATGAATTATCCAAAAATTGGTAAAATTTACTAAAAAAGTATTATGGTTCTATAATGTAGGTTTGGTTTGTTCAAATTGACTTGAAATGCATTTGTCAATACATGTTAGAAGTATTTCGGTCAAATGATCAATTTAAGGTTACATTAAATACAATTATCAATTCATATTAGAAAGTTGTCTTCGTCAAATGACCGATTTAAGGTAACATCAAATACAATTATCAATACATATTAGAAAGTTGTCTTGGTCAAATGACCGATTTAAGGTAACATCAACTACAATAATAAAAAAAAAATCAAATTTACAGTAAAATGTCGAAAAGGTATCAATATACCACCAACAGGTTTGTTGTTGTTATTATTTACAATTGTCCTATAAATATGGTCAATTGAAGGTAACATCTGAATGAATTATCCAAAAAGTGGTAAAATTTACTAAAAAAGTATTATAATTCTATAATGAAGGTTTGGCTTGTTCAAATTGACTTCAAATGCATTTGTCAATACATGCTAGAAAGTTTTTCGGTCAAATGATCGGTTTAAGGTAACATCAAATACAATTATCAATTCATATAAATTAGTTGTCTTCGTCAAATGACCGATTTAAGGTAACATCAAATACAATTATCAATACATATTAGAAAGTTGTCTTGGTCAAATGACCGATTTAAGGCAACATCAATTACAATTTTCAAAAAAAAAATCAAATTTTCAGTAAAATGTCGAAATGTTATCAATATACCAACAACAGGTTTGCTGTTGTATTATTTCCTATTATTCTATAAATAAAGTCAATTGAAGGTAGCATCTGAATGAATTATCCAAAAAGTGGTAACATTTAGTAAAAAAGTATTATAACTCTACAATGGAGGTTTGTTTTGTTCAAATTGACTTCAAATGCATTTGTCAATACATGTTAGAAAGTATTTCGGTCAAAAGATCGATTTAAGGTAACATCAAATACAGTTATCAATTCATATTAGAAAGTTGTCTTCGTCAAATGACCGATTTAAGGTAAAATCAAATACAATTATCAATTCATATTAGAAAGTTCTCTCTGTCAAATGACCGATTTAAGGTAAAATCTAATACAATTATCAATACATGTTAGAAAGTATTTCGGTCAAATGACCGATTTAAGGTAACATCAATTACAATTATCAAAAAAAAAAATCAAATTTACAGTAAAATGTCGAAAAATTATCAATTAACCAACAACAGGTTTGCTGTTGTATTATTTACAATAATCCTATAAATATAGTCAATTGAAGGTAACATCTGAATGAATTATCCAAAAAGTGGTAAAATTTACTAAAAAAGTATTATAGTTCTATAATGTAGGTTTGTTTGTTCAAATTGACTTGAAATGCATTTGTCAATACATGTTAGAAAGTATTTCGGTCAAATGATCGATTTAAGGTAACATCAAATACAATTATCAATTCATATTAGAAAGTTGTCTTCGTCAAATGACCAATTTAAGGTAACATCAAATACAATTATCAATACATATTAGAAAGTTGTCTTGGTCAAATGACCGATTTAAGGTAACATCAATTACAATTATCAAAAAAAAATCAAATTTCCAGTAAAATGTCGAAAAGTTATCAACATACCAACAACAGGTTGGTTGTTGTATTATTTACAATTGTCCTATAAATATGGTCAATTGAAGGTAACATCTGAATGAATTATCCAAAAATTTGGTAAAATTTACTAAAAAAGTATTATAATTCTATAATTAAGGTTTGGTTTGTTCAAATTGACTTCAAATGCATTTGTCAATACATGTTAGAAAGTATTTCGGTCAAATGATCGATTTAAGGTAACATCAAACACAATTATCAATTCATATTAGAAAGTTGTCTTCGTCAAATGACCGATTTAAGGTAACATCAAATACAATTATCAATACATATTAGAAAGTTGTCTTGGTCGAATGGCCGATTTAAGGTAACATCAATTACAATAATCAAAAAAAAAATCAAATTTACAGTAAAATGTCGAAATGTTATCAATATACCAACAACAGGTTTGCTGTTGTATTATTTACAAGTATCCTTTACATATGGTCAATTGAAGGTAACATCTGAATGAATTATCCAAAAATTGGTAAAATTTACTAAAAAAAGTGTTATAATTCTATAATGAAGGTTTGGTTGGTCTAAATTGACTTCAAATGCATTTGTGAATACATATTAGAAAGTCTCTCGGTCAAATGACCGATTTAAGGTAACATCAAATACAATTATCAATACATTTTAGAAAGTTGTCTTGGTCAATGGACCGATTTAAGGTAACATCAATTACAAATATAAAAAAAAATCAAATTTACAGTAAAATGTCGAAAAATTATCAATATACTACTAACAGGTTTGCTTTTGTATTATTTCCTATTATCCTATAAATATGGTCAATTGAAGGTAGGATCTGAATGAATTATCCAAAAAGTGGTAACATTTAGTAAAAAAGTATTATAACTCTACTAAGGAGGTTTGTTTTGTTCAAATTGACTGCAAATGCATTTGTCAATACATGTTAGAAAGTATTTCGGTCAAAAGATCGATTTAAGGTAACATCAAATACAGTTATCAATTCATATTAGAAAGTTGTCTTCGTCAAATGACCGATTTAAGGTAAAATCAAATACAATTATCAATTCATATTAGAAAGTTCTCTTCGTCAAATGACCGATTTAAGGTAAAATCTAATACAATTATCAATACATGTTAGAAAGTATTTCGGTCAAATGACCGATTTAAGGTAACATCAATTACAATTATAAAAAAAAATCAAATTTACAGTAAAATGTCGAAAAATTATCAATTAACCAACAACAGGTTTGCTGTTGTATTATTTACAATAATCCTATAAATATAGTCAATTGAAGGTAACATCTGAATGAATTATCCAAAAAGTGGTAAAATTTACTAAAAAAGTATTATAGTTCTATAATGTAGGTTTGGTTTGTTCAAATTGACTTCAAATGCATTTGTCAATACATGTTAGCAAGTATTTCGGTCAAATGATCGATTTAAGGTAACATCAAATACAATTATCAATTCATATTAGAAAGTTGTCTTCGTCAAATGACCAATTTAAGGTAGCATCAAATACAATTATCAATACATATTAGAAAGTTGTCTTGGTCAAATGGCCGATTTAAGAAAACATCAATTACAATAATAAAAAAAAAAATCAAATTTCCAGTAAAATGTCGAAATGTTATCAATATACCAACAACAGGTTTGCTGTTGTATTATTTACAAGTATCCTATACATATGGTCAATTGAAGGTAACATCTGAATGAATTATCCAAAAATTGGTAAAATTTACTAAAAAAAAGTGTTATAATTCTATAATGAAGGTTTGGTTGGTCTAAATTGACTTCAAATGCATTTGTCAATACATATTAGAAAGTCTCTCGGTCAAATGACCGATTTAAGGTAACATCAAATACAATTATCAATACATTTTAGAAAGTTGTCTTGGTCAATGGACCGATTTTAGGTAACATCAATTACAAATATAAAAAAAAATCAAATTTACAGTAAAATGTCGAAAAATTATCAATATACTACTAACAGGTTTGCTGTTGTATTATTTCCTATTATTCTATAAATATGGTCAATTGAAGGTAGCATCTGAATGAATTATCCAAAAAGTGGTAACATTTAGTAAAAAAGTATTATAATTCTACAATGGAGGTTTGTTTTGTTCAAATTGACTTCAAATGCATTTGTCAATACATGTTAGAAAGTATTTCGGTCAAAAGATCGATTTAAGGTAACATCAAATACAATTATCAATTCATATTAGAAAGTTGTCTTCGTCAAATGACCGATTTAAGGTAAAATCAAATACAATTATCAATTCATATTAGAAAGTTCTCTTCGTCAAATGACCGATTTAAGGTAAAATCTAATACAATTATCAATACATTTTAGAAAGTTGTCTAGGTCAAATGACCGATTTAAAATAACATTAATTACAATTATCCAAAAAAAAAAATCAAATTTCCTAGTAAAATGTCGAAAAGTTATCAATATACCAACAACAAGTTTGCTGTTGTATTATTTACAATTATCCTATAAATATGGTCAATTGAAGGTAACATCTGAATGAATTATTCAAAAAGTGGTAAAATTTACTAAAAAAGTGTTATAATTCTATACTGAAGGTTTGGTTGGTCAAAATTGACTTCAAATGCATTTTTCAATACATATTAGAAAGTATCTCGGTCAAATGACCGATTTAAGGTAAAATCTAATACAATTATCAATACATTTTAGAAATTTGTCTAAGTCAAATAATCGATTTAAGGTAACATCAATTACAATTATCCAAAAAAAATCATCAAATTTCCAGTAAAATGTCGAAAAAGTTATCAATATACCAACAACAAGTTTGCTGTTGTATTGTTTACAATTATCCTATAAAAATGGTAAATTGAAGGTAACATCTGAATGAATTATCCAAAAAAAGTGGTAAAATTTACTGAAAAAGTATTATAATTCTATAATGAAGGTTTGGTTTGTTCATATTGACTTCAAATGCATTTGTCAATACATGTTAGAAAGTATTTCGGTCAAATGACCGATTTAAGGTAACATCAATTACAATTATCAAAAAAAAAAATCAAATTTACAGTAAAATGTCGAAAAATTATCAATTAACCAACAACAGGTTTGCTGTTGTATTATTTACGATTATCCTATAAATATAGGCAATTGAAGGTAACATCTGAATGAATTATCCAAAAAGTGGTAAAATTTACTAAAAAAAGTATTATAGTTCTATAATGTAGGTTTGTTTGTTCAAATTGACTTGAAATGCATTTGTCAATACATGTTAGAAAGTATTTCGGTCAAATGATCGATTTAAGGTAACATCAAATACAATTATCAATACATATAAGAAAGCTGTCTTGGTCAAATGACCGATTTAAGGTAACATCAATTACAATTATCAAAAAAAAAATCAAATTTACAGTAAAATGTCGAAAAATTATCAATATACCAACAACAGGTTTGCTGTTGTATTGTTTACAATTATCCTATACATATGGTCAATATAAGGTAACATCTGAATGAATTATCCAAAAAGTGGTAAAATTTACTAAAATAGTGTTATAATTCTATAATGAAGGTTTGGTTGGTCAAAATTGACTTCAATTGCATTTGTCAATACATATTAGAAAGTATCTCGGTCAAATGACCGATTTAAGGTAACATCAAACACAATTATCAATACATTTCAGAAAGTTGTCTTGGTCAATAGACCGATTTAAGGTAGCATCAACTACAAATATAAAAAAAAAATCAAATTTACAGTAAAATGTCGAAAAGTTATCAATATACCAACAACAGGTTTGCTGTTGTATTATTTACAATTATCCTATACATATGGTCAATTGAAGGTAACATCTGAATGAATTATCCAAAAATTGGTAAAATTTCCAAAAAAAAAGTGTTATAATTCCATTATGAAGGTTTGATTGGTCAAAATTGACTTCAAATGCATTTGTCAATACATATTAGAAAGTATCTCGGTCAAATGACCGATTTAAGGTAACATCAAATACAATTATCAATACATTTTAGAAAGTTGTCTTGGTCAATGGACCGATTTAAGGTAGCATCAATTACAAATATAAAAAAAAAAATCAAATTTACAGTAAAATGTCGAAAAGTTATCAACATACCAACAACAGGTTTGCTGTTGTATTATTTACAATTATCCTATAAATATAGTCAATTGAAGGTAACATCTGAATGAATTATCCATAAATTTGGTAAAATTTACTAAAAAAGTATTGTTTATCTATAATTAAGGTTTGGTTTGTTCAAAGTGACTTCAAATGCATTTGTCAATACATGTTAGAAAGTATTTCGGTCAAATGACCGATTTAAGGTAACATCAATTACAATTATCAAAAAAAAATCAAATTAACAGTAAAATGTCGAAAAATTATCAATATACCAACAACAGGTTTGCTGTTGTATTATTTACAATTATCATATAAATATGGTCAATTGAAGGTAACATCTGACTGAATTATCCAAAAAGTGGTAAAAGTTACTAAAAAAGTGTTATAATTCTATAATGAAGGTTTGGTTGGTCAAAATTGACTTCAAATGCATTTGTCAATACATGTTAGAAAGTATTTCGGTCAAATGACCGATTTAAGGTAACATCAATTACAATTATCAAAAAAAAAATTAAATTATCATTAAAATGTCGAAAAGTTATCAATATACCAACAACAAGTTTGCTGTTGTATTATTTACAATTATCCTATAAATATGGTGAATCGAAGGTAACATCTGAATGAATTATCCAAAAATTGGTAAAATTTACTAAAAAAGTATTTTGGTTCTATAATGTAAATTTGGTTTGTTCAAATTGACTTGAAATGCATTTGTCAATACATGTTAGAAAGTATTTCGGTCAAATGATCGATTTAAGGTTACATTAAATACAATTATCAATTCATATTAGAAAGTTGTCTTCGTCAAATGACCGATTTAAGGTAACATCAAATACAATTATCAATACATATTAGAAAGTTGTCTTGGTCAAATGACCGATATAAGGTAACATCAAATACAATTATCAATACATATTAGAAAGTTGTCTTGGTCAAATGACCGATTTAAGGTAACATCAATTACAATAATAAAAAAAAATCAAATTTACAGTAAAATGTCGAAAAGGTATCAATATACCAACAACAGGTTTGTTGTTGTATTATTTACAATTGTCCTATAAATATGGTCAATTGAAGGTAACATCTGAATGAATTATCAAAAAAGTGGTAAAATTTACTAAAAAAGTATTATAATTCTATAATGAAGGTTTGGCTTGTTCAAATTGACTTCAAATGCATTTGTCAATACATGTTAGAAAGTTTTTCGGTCAAATGATCGATTTAAGGTAACATCAAATACAATTATCAGAACATATTAGAAAGTTGTCTTGGTCAAATGACCGATTTAAGGTAACATCAAATACAATTATCAATACATATTAGAAAGTTGTCTTGGTCAAATGACCGATTTAAGGTAACATCAATTACAATTTTCAAAAAAAAAATCAAATTTACAGTAAAATGTCGAAAAGTTATCAATATACCAACAACAGGTTTGCTGTTGTATTATTTACAATTATCCTATACATATGGTCAATTGAAGGTAACATCTGAATGAATTATCCAAAAATTGGTAAAATTTCCAAAAAAAAGTGTTATAATTCCATTATGAAGGATTGATTGTTCCAAATTGATTTCAAATGCATTTGTCAATACATATTAGAAAGTATCTCGGTCAAATGACCGATTTAAGGTAACATCAAATACAATTATCAATACATTTTAGAAAGTTGTCTTGGTCAATGGACCGATTTAAGGTAGCATCAATTACAAATATGAAAAAAAAATCAAATTTACAGTAAAATGTCGAAAAGTTATCAATATACCAACAACAGGTTTGCTGTTGTATTATTTACAATTATCCTATAAATATAGTCAATTGAAGGTAACATCTGAATGAATTATCAAAAAATTTGGTAAAATTTACTAAAAAAGTATTGTAATTCTATAATTAAGATTTGGTTTGTTCAAATTGACTTCAAATGCATTTGTCAATACATGTTAGACAGTATTTCGGTCAAATGACCGATTTAAGGTAACATCAATTACAATTATCAAAAAAAAAATCAAATTAACAGTAAAATGTCGAAAAATTATCAATATACCAACAACAGGTTTGCTGTTGTATTATTTACAATTATCATATAAATATGGTCAATTGAAGGTAACATCTGAATGAATTATCCAAAAAGTGGTAAAATTTACTAAAAAGTTCTATAATGTAGGTTTGGTTTGTTCAAATTGACTTGAAATGCATTTGTCAATACATGTTAGAAAGTATTTCGGTCAAATGATCGATTTAAGGTAACATCAAATACAATTATCAATTCATATTAGAAAGTTGTCTTCTCAAATGACCGATTTAAGGTAACATCAAATACAATTATCAATACATATTAGAAAGTTGTCTTGGTCAAATGACCGATTTAAGGTAACATCAATTACAATAATAAAAAAAAATCAAATTTACAGTAAACTGTCGAAAAGTTATCAATATACCAACAACAGGTTTGTTGTTGTATTATTTACAATTGTCCTATAAATATGGTCAATTGAAGGTAACATCTGAATGAATTATCCAAAAAGTGGTAAAATTTTATGAAAAAGTATTATAATTCTATAATAAAGGTTTGGTTTGTTCAAATTGACTTCAAATGCATTTGTCAATACATGTTAGAAAGTATTTCGGTCAAATGATCGATTTAAGGTAACATCAAATACAATTATCAATTCATATTAGAAAGTTGTCTTCGTCAAATGACCGATTTAAGGTAACATCAAATACAATTATCAATACATACTGGAAAGTTGTCTTGGTCAAATGACCGATTTAAGGTAACATCAATTACAATTATCAAAAAAAAAAATCAAATTTACAGTAAAATGTCGAAAAGTTATCAATTTACCAACAACAGGTTTGCTGTTGTATTATTTACAATTATCGTATAAATATAGTCAATTGAAGGTAACATCTGAATGAATTATCCATAAATTTAGTAAAATTTACTAAAAAAGTATTATAATTCTATAATTAAGGTTTGGTTTGTTCAAATTGACTTCAAATGCATTTGTTAATACATGTTAGAAAGTATTTCGGTCAAATGACCGATTTAAGGTAACATCAAATACAATTATCAATACATTTTAGAAAGTTGTCTTGGTCAATGGACCGATTTAAGGTAGCATCAATTACAAATATAAAAAAAAATCAAATTTACAGTAAAATGTCGAAAAGTTATCAATATACCAACAACAGGTTTGCTGTTGTATTATTTACAATTATCCTATACATATGGTCAATTGAAGGTAACATCTGAATGAATTATCCAAAAATTGGTAAAATTTCCAAAAAAAAAGTGTTATAATTCCATTATGAAGGTTTGATTGGTCCAAATTGACTTCAAATGCATTTGTCAATACATATTAGAAAGTATCTCGGTCAAATGACCGATTTAAGGTAACATCAAATACAATTATCAATACATTTTAGAAAGTTGTCTTGGTCAATGGACCGATTTAAGGTAGCATCAATTACAAATATAAAAAAAAATCAAATTTACAGTAAAATGTCGAAAAGTTATCAATATACCAACAACAGGTTTGCTGTTGTATTATTTACAATTATCCTATAAATATAGTCAATTGAAGGTAACATCTGAATGAATTATCCATAAATTTGGTAAAATTTACTAAAAAAGTATTGTAATTCTATACTTAAGGTTTGGTTTGTTCAAATTGACTTCAAATGCATTTGTCAATACATGTTAGAAAGTATTTCGGTCAAATGACCGATTTAAGGTAACATCAATTACAATTATCAAAAAAAATCAAATTAACAGTAAAATGTCGAAAAATTATCAATATACCAACAACAGGTTTGCTGTTGTATTATTTACAATTATCATATAAATATGGTCAATTGAAGGTAACATCTGACTGAATTATCCAAAAAGTGGTAAAAGTTACTAAAAAAGTGTTATAATTCTATAATGAAGGTTTGGTTGGTCAAAATTGACTTCAAATGCATTTGTCAATACATGTTAGAAAGTATTTCGGTCAAATGACCGATTTAAGGTAACATCAATTACAATTATCAAAAAAAAATCAAATTAACAGTAAAATGTCGAAAAATTATCAATATACCAACAACAGGTTTGCTCTTGTATTATTTACAATTATCATATAAATATGGTCATTTGAAGGTAACATCTGAATGAATTATCTAAAAGTGGTAAAAGATACTAAAAAAGTGTTATAATTCAATAATGAAGGTTTTGTTGGTCAAAATTGACTTCAACTGCATTTGTCAATACATATTAGAAAGTATCTCGGTCAAATGACCGATTTAAGGTAAAATCTAATACAATTATCAATACATTTTAGAAAGGTGTCTTGGTCAAATGACCGATTTAAGGTAACATCAATTACAGTTATCAAAAAAAAAATTAAATTATCATTAAAATGTCGAAAAGTTATCAATATACCAACAACAAGTTTGCTGTTGTATTATTTACAATTATCCTATAAATATGGTGAATCGAAGGTAACATCTGAATGAATTATCCAAAAATTGGTAAAATTTACTAAAAAAGTATTTTGGTTCTATAATGTAAATTTGGTTTGTTCAAATTGACTTGAAATGCATTTGTCAATACATGTTAGAAAGTATTTCGGTCAAATGATCGATTTAAGGTTACATTAAATACAATTATCAATTCATATTAGAAAGTTGTCTTCGTCAAATGACCGATTTAAGGTAACATCAAATACAATTATCAATACATATTAGAAAGTTGTCTTGGTCAAATGACCGATTTAAGGTAACATCAAATACAATTATCAATACATATTAGAAAGTTGTCTTGGTCAAATGACCGATTTAAGGTAACATCAATTACAATAATAAAAAAAAATCAAATTTATTGTAAAATGTCGAAAAGGTATCAATATACCAACAACAGGTTTGTTGTTGTATTATTTACAATTGTCCTATAAATATGGTCAATTGAAGGTAACATCTGAATGAATTATCAAAAAAGTGGTAAAATTTACTAAAAAAGTATTATAATTCTATAATGAAGGTTTGGCTTGTTCAAATTGACTTCAAATGCATTTGTCAATACATGTTAGAAAGTTTCTCGGTCAAATGATCGATTTAAGGTAACATCAAATACAATTATCAGAACATATTAGAAAGTTGTCTTGGTTCAATGACCGATTTAAGGTAACATCAAATACAATTATCAATACATATTAGAAAGTTGTCTTGGTCAAATGACCGATTTAAGGTAACATCAATTACAATTTTCAAAAAAAAAAATCAAATTTACAGTAAAATGTCGAAAAGTTATCAATATACCAACAACAGGTTTGCTGTTGTATTATTTACAATTATCCTATACATATGGTCAATTGAAGGTAACATCTGAATGAATTATCCAAAAATTGGTAAAATTTCCAAAAAAAAGTGTTATAATTCCATTATGAAGGATTGATTGTTCCAAATTGACTTCAAATGCATTTGTCAATACATATTAGAAAGTATCTCGGTCAAATGACCGATTTAAGGTAACATCAAATACAATTATCAATACATTTTAGAAAGTTGTCTTGGTCAATGGACCGATTTAAGGTAGCATCAATTACAAATATGAAAAAAAAATCAAATTTACAGTAAAATGTCGAAAAGTTATCAATATACCAACAACAGGTTTGCTGTTGTATTATTTACAATTATCCTATAAATATAGTCAATTGAAGGTAACATCTGAATGAATTATCAAAAAATTTGGTAAAATTTACTAAAAAAGTATTGTAATTCTATAATTAAGGTTTGGTTTGTTCAAATTGACTTCAAATGCATTTGTCAATACATGTTAGACAGTATTTCGGTCAAATGACCGATTTAAGGTAACATCAATTACAATTATCAAAAAAAAAATCAAATTAACAGTAAAATGTCGAAAAATTATCAATATACCAACAACAGGTTTGCTGTTGTATTATTTACAATTATCATATAAATATGGTCAATTGAAAGTAACATCTGAATGAATTATCCAAAAAGTGGTAAAATTTACTAAAAAGTTCTATAATGTAGGTTTGGTTTGTTCAAATTGACTTGAAATGCTTTTGTCAATACATGTTAGAAAGTATTTCGGTCAAATGATCGATTTAAGGTAACATCAAATACAATTATCAATTCATATTAGAAAGTTGTCTTCTCAAATGACCGATTTAAGGTAACATCAAATACAATTATCAATACATATTAGAAAGTTGTCTTGGTCAAATGACCGATTTAAGGTAACATCAATTACATTAATAAAAAAAAATCAAATTTACAGTAAACTGTCGAAAAGTTATCAATATACCAACAACAAGTTTGTTGTTGTATTATTTACAATTGTCCTATAAATATGGTCAATTGAAGGTAACATCTGAATGAATTATCCAAAAAGTGGTAAAATTTTATGAAAAAGTATTATAATTCTATAATAAAGGTTTGGTTTGTTCAAATTGACTTCAAATGCATTTGTCAATACATGTTAGAAAGTATTTCGGTCAAATGATCGATTTAAGGTAACATCAAATACAATTATCAATTCATATTAGAAAGTTGTCTTCGTCAAATGACCGATTTAAGGTAACATCAAATACAATTATCAATACATACTAGAAAGTTGTCTTGGTCAAATGACCGATTTAAGGTAACATCAATTACAATTATCAAAAAAAAAAATCAAATTTACAGTAAAATGTCGAAAAGTTATCAATTTACCAACATCAGGTTTGCTGTTGTATTATTTACAATTATCGTATAAATATAGCCAATTGAAGGTAACATCTGAATGAATTATCCATAAAATTAGTAAAATTTACTAAAAAAGTATTATAATTCTATAATTAAGGTTTGGTTTGTTCAAATTGACTTCAAATGCATTTGTTAATACATGTTAGAAAGTATTTCGGTCAAATGACCGATTTAAGGTAACATCAATTACAATTATCAAAAAAAATCAAAATAACAGTAAAATGTCTAAAAATTATCAATATACCAACAACAGGTTTGCTGTTGTATTATTTACAATTATCCTATTAATATAGTCAATTGAAGGTAACATCTGAATGAATTATCCAAAAATTTGGTAAAATTTACTAAAAAAGTACTATAATTCTATAATTAAGGTTTGGTTTGTTCAAATTGACTTGAAATGCATTTGTCAATACATGTTATAAAGTATTTCGGTCAAATGAATGATTTAAGGTAACATCAAATACAATTATCAATTCATATTAGAAAGTTGTCTTCGTCAAATGACCGATTTAAGGTAACATCAAATACAATTATCAATACATATTAGAAAGTTGTCTTGGTCAAATGACCGATTTAAGGTAACATCAATTACAATACCAAAAAATCAAATTTACAGTAAACTGTCGAAAAGTTATCAATATACCAACAACAGGTTTGTTGTTGTATTATTTACAATTGTCCTATAAATATGGTCAATTGAAGGTAACATCTGAATGAATTATCCAAAAAGTGGTAAAATTTTATGAAAAAGTATTATAATTCTATAATGAAGGTTTGGTTTGTTCAAATTGACTTCAAATGCATTTGTCAATACATGTTAGAAAGTATTTCTGTCAAATGATCGATTTAAGGTAACATCAAATACAATTATCAAAAAAAAATCAAATTTACAGTTAAATGTCGAAAAGTTTTCAATATACCAACAACAGGTTTGCTGTTGTATTGTTTACAATTATCCTATACATATGGTCAATTGAAGGTAACATCGGAATGAATTATCCAAAAATTGGTAAAATTTACTAAAAAAAAGTGTAATAACTCCATAATGAAGGTTTGATTGGTCCAAATTGACTTCAAATGCATTTGTCAATACATATTAGAAAGAATCTAGGTCAAATGACCGATTTAAGGTAACATCAAATACAATTATCAATACATTTTAGAAAGTTGTCTTGGTCAATGGACTGATTTAAGGTAGCATCAATTACAATTATTAAAAAAAAAAAAATCAAATTTACAGTAAAATGTCGAAAAGTTATCAATATACCAACAACAGGTTTGCTGTTGTTTTATTTACAATTATCGATTAAATATAGTCAATTGAAGGTAACATGTGAATGAATTATCCAACTATTTGGTAAAATTTACTAAAAAAAGTATTATAATTCTATAATTAAGGTTTGGTTTGTTCAAATTGACTTCAAATGCATTTGTCAATACATGTTAGAAAGTATTTCGGTCAAATGACCGATTTAAGGTAACATCAATTACAATTATAAAAAAAAAATCAAATTTACAGTAAAATGTCGAAAAGTTTTCAATATACCAACAACAGGTTTGCTGTTGTATTATTTACAATTATCCTATTAATATAGTCAATTGAAGGTAACATCTGAATGAATTATCCAAAAATTTGGTAGAATTTACTAAAAAAGTATTATAATTCTATAATTAAGGTTTGGTTGGTCAAAATTGACTTCAAATGCATTTGTCAATACATATTAGAAAGTATCTCGGTCAAATGACCGATTTAAGGTAAAATCTAATACAATTATCAATACATTTTAGAAAGTTGTCTAGGTCAAATGACCGATTTAAGGTACATGTAACATCAATTACAATTATCCAAAAAAAAAAATCAAATTTCCAGTAAAATGTAGAAAAGTTATCAATATACCAACAACAAGTTTGCTGTTGTATTATTTACAATTATCCTATAAATATGGTCAATTGAAGGTAACATCTGAATGAATTATCCAAAAAGTGGTAAAATTTACTAAAAAAATATTATGATTCTATAATGTAAGTTTGGTTTGTTCAAATTGACTTGAAATGCATTTGTCAATACATGTTAGAAAGTATTTCGGTCAAATGATCGATTTAAGGTAACAAATACAATTATCAATTCATATTAGAAAGTTGGCTTCGTCAAATGACCGACTTAAGATAACATCAAATACAATTATCAATACACATAAGAAACTTGTCTTGGTCAAATGACCGATTTAAGGTAACATCAATTACAATTATTAAAAAAAAATCAAATTTACAGTAAAATGTCAAAAAGTTATCAATATACCAACAACAGGTTTGCTGTTAAATTATTTACAATTATCCTATACATATGTTCAATTGAAGGTAACATCTGATTGAATTATCCAAAAATTGGTAAAATTTACTAAAAAAAAAAGTGGAATAATTCCATAATGAAGGTTTGATTGGTCCAGATTGACTTCAAATGCATTTGTCAATACATATTAGAAAGTATCTCGGTCAAATGACCGATTTAAGGTAACATCAAATACAATTATCAATACATTTTAGAAAGTTGTCTTGGTCAATGTACCGATTTAAGGTAGCATCAATTACAAATATAAAAAAAAAATCAAATTTACAGTAAAATGTCGAAAAGTTATCAATATACCAACAACAGGTTTGCTGTTGTTTTATTTACAATTATCCTATACATATGATCAATTGAAGGTATTATCTGAATGAATTATGCCAAAATTGGTAAAATTTACTAAAAAAAAGTGTAATAATTCCATAATGAAGGTTTGATTGGTCCAAATTGACTTCAAATGCATTTGTCAATACATATTAGAAAGTATCTCGGTCAAATGACCGATTTAAGGGAACATCAAATACAATTATCAATACATTTTAGAAAGTTGTCTTGGTCAATGGACCGATTTAAGGTAGCATCAATTACAAATATAAAAAAAAAATCAAATTTACAGTAAAATGTCGAAAAGTTATCAATATACCAACAACAGGTTTGCTGTTGTATTATTTACAATTATCCTATTAATATAGTCAATTGAAGGTAACATCTGAATGAATTATCCAAAAATTGGTAAAATTTACTAAAAAAAAGTGTAATAATTCCATAATGAAGGTTTGATTGGTCCAAATTGACTTCAAATGCATTTGTCAATACATATTAGAAAGAATCTCGGTCAAATGACCGATTTAAGGTTACATCAAATACAATTATTAAAAAAAATAATCAAATTTACAGTAAAATGTCGAAAAGTTATCAATATACCAACAACAGTTTTGCTGTTGTATTATTTACAATTATCCTATAAATATAGTCAATTGAAGGTAACATCTGAATGAATTATCCAAAAATTTGGTAAAATTTATTAAGGTTTGGTTTATTCAAATTGACTTCAAATGCATTTGTCAATACATGTTAGAAAGTATTTCGGTCAAAAGATCGATTTAAGGTAACATCAAATACAATTATCAATTCATATTAGAAAGTTGTCTTCGCCAAATGACCGATTTAAGGTAAAATCAAATAGAACTATCAATTCATATTAGAAAGTTGTCTTTGTCAAATGACCGATTTAAGGTAACATCAAATACAATTATCAATACATATTAGAAAGTTGTCTTGGTCAAATGACCGATTTAAGGTAACATCAATTACAATTATCAAAAACAAAATCAAATTTACGGTAAAATGACGAAAAATTATCAATATACCAACAACAAGTTTGCTGTTGTATTATTTACAGTTATCCTATAAATATGGTCAATTGAAGGTAACATCTGAATGAATTATCCAAAAAGTGGTAAAATTTACTAGAAAAGTGTTATAATTCTATAATGAAGGTTTGGTTGGTCAAAATTGACTTCAAATGCATTTGTCAATACATATTAGAAAGTATCTCGGTCAAATGACCGATTTAAGGTAAAATCTAATACAATTATCAATACATTTTAGAAAGTTGTCTAGGTCAAATGACCGATTTAAGGTAACGTTAATTACAATTATCCAAAAAAAAAATCAAATTTCCAATAAAATGTCGAAAAGTTATCAATATACCAACAACAAGTTTGCTGTTGTATTATTTACAATTATCCTATAAATATGGTCAATTGAAGGTAACATCTGAATGAATTATCCAAAAAGTGGTAAAATTTACTAAAAAAGTATTATAATTCTATAATGTAAGTTTGGTTTGTTCAAATTGACTTGAAATGCATTTGTCAATACATGTTAGAAAGTATTTCGGTCAAATGATCGATTTAAGGTAACAACAAATACAATTATCAATTCATATTAGAAAGTTGGCTTCGTCAAATGACCGACTTAAGATAACATCAAATACAATTATCAATACACATAAGAAACTTGTCTTGGTCAAATGACCGATTTAAGGTAACATCAATTACAATTATTAAAAAAAAATCAAATTTACAGTAAAATGTCAAAAAGTTATCAATATACCAACAACAGGTTTGCTGTTAAATTATTTACAATTATCCTATACATATGGTCAATTGAAGGTAACATCTGATTGAATTATCCAAAAATTGGTAAAATTTACTAAAAAAAAAGTGGAATAATTCCATTATGAAGGTTTGATTGGTCCAGATTGACTTCAAATGCATTTGTCAATACATATTAGAAAGTATCTCGGTCAAATGACCGATTTAAGGTAACATCAAATACAATTATCAATACATTTTAGAAAGTTGTCTTGGTCAATGTACCGATTTAAGGTAGCATCAATTACAAATATTAAAAAAAAATCAAATTTACAGTAAAATGTAGAAAAGTTATCAATATACCAACAACAGGTTTGCTGTTGTTTTATTTACAATTATCCTATACATATGGTCAATTGAAGGTAACATCTGAATGAATTATGCCAAAATTGGTAAAATTTACTAAAAAAAGTGTAATAATTCCATAATGAAGGTTTGATTGGTCCAAATTGACTTAAAATGCATTTGTCAATACATATTAGAAAGTTTTCTTGGTCAATAGACCGATATAAGGTAGCATCAATTACAAATAAAAAAAAATCAAATTTACAGTAAAATGTCGAAAAGTTATCAATATACCAACAACAGGTTTGCTGTTGTATTATTTACAATTATACTATTAATATAGTCAATTGAAGGTAACATCTGAATGAATTATCCAAAAATTTGGTAAAATTTACTAAAAAAGTATTATAATTCTATGATTAAGGTTTGGTTTGTTCAAATTGACTTGAAATGCATTTGTCAATACATGTTAGAAAGTATTTCGGTCAAATGATCGATTTAAGGTAACATCAAATACAATTATCAATTCATATTAGAAAAATGTTTTCGTCAAATGACCGATTTAAGGTAACATCAAGTACATTTATCAATACATATTGGAAAGTTGTCTTGGTCAATGGACCGATTTAAGGTAACATCAAATACAATTATAAAAAAAAAATCAAATTTACAGTAAAATGTAGAAAAGTTTTCAATATACCAACAACAGGTTTGCTGTTGTATTATTTACAATTATCCTATACATATGGTCAATTGAAGGTAACATCTGATTGAATTATCCAAAAATTGGTAAAATTTACTAAAAAAAAAGTGGAATAATTCTATAATGAAGGTTTGATTGATCCAGATTGACTTCAAATGCATTTGTCAATACATTTTAGAAAGTATCTCGGTCAAATGACCGATTTAAGGTAACATCAAATACAATTATCAATACATTTTAGAAAGTTGTCTTGGTCAATGTACCGACTTAAGGTAGCATCAATTACAAATATAAAAAAAAAAATCAAATTTACAGTAAAATGTCGAAAAATTATCAATATACCAACAACAGGTTTGCTGTTGTTTTATTTACAATTATCCTATACATATGGTCAATTGAAGGTAACATCTGAATGAATTATCCAAAAATTGGTAAAATTTACTAAAAAAAAGTGTAATAATTCCATAATGAAGGTTTGATTGGTCCAAATTGACTTCAAATGCATTTGTCAATACATATTAGAAAGAATCTCGGTCAAATGACCGATTTAAGGTAACATCAAATACAATTATTAAAATAAAAATCAAATTTACAGTAAAATGTCGAAAAGTTATCAATATACCAACAACAGGTTTGCTGTTGTTTTATTTACAATTATCCTATACATATGGTCAATTGAAGGTAACATCTGAATGAATTATCCAAAAATTGGTAAAATTTACTAAAAAAAAGTGTAATAATTCCATAATGAAGGTTTGATTGGTCCAAATTGACTTCAAATGCATTTGTCAATACATATTAGAAAGAATCTCGGTCAAATGACCGATTTAAGGTAACATCAAATACAATTATTAAAAAAAAAAAATCAAATTTACAGTAAAATGTCGAAAAGTTATCAATATACCAACAACAGTTTTGCTGTTGTATTATTTACAATTATCCTATAAATATAGTCAATTGAAGGTAACATCTGAATGAATTATCCAAAAATTTGGTAAAATTTACTAAAAAGTATTGTAATTTTATGTTTAGGGTTTGGTTTGTTCAAATTGACTTCAAATGGATTAGTCAATACATGTTAGAAAGTATTTCGGTCAAATGACCGATTTAAGGTAACATCAATTACAATTATCAAAAAAAATAAAAAAAATTACTGTAGAATGTCGAAAAATTATCAATATACCAACAACAGGTTTGCTGTTGTATCATTTACAATTATCCTATAAATATGGTCAATTTAAGGTAACATCTGAATGAATTATCCACAAAGTGGTAAAATTTACTAAAAAAAGTATTATTATTCTATAATGTAGGTTTGGTTTGTTCAAATTGACTTGAAATGCATTTGTCAATACATGTTAGAAAGAATTTCGGTCAAATGATCGATTTAAGGTAACATCAAATACAATTATCAATTCATATTAGAAAGTTGTCTTCGTCAAATGACCGATTTAAGGTAACATCAACTACAATTATCAATACATATTAGAAAGTTGTCTTGGTCAAATGACCGATTTAAGGTAACATCAATTACAATTATAAAAAAAAAATCAAATTTACAGTAAAATGTCCAAAAGTTATCAATATACCAACAACAGGTTTGCTGTTGTATTATTTACAATTATCCTATAAATATACTCAATTGAAGGTAACATCTGAATGAATTATCCAAAAATTTGGTAAAATTTACTAAAAAGTATTGTAATTCTATATTTAGGGTTTGGTTTGTTCAAATTGACTTCAAATGCATTAGTCAATACATGTTAGAAAGTATTTCGGTCAAATGACCAATTTAAGGTAACATCAATTACAATTATCCAAAAAAATAAAAAAAATTACTGTAGAATGTCGAAAAATTATCAATATACCAACAACAGGTTTGCTGTTGTATCATTTACAATTATCCTATAAATATGGTCAATTTAAGGTAACATCTGAATGAATTATCCAAAAAGTGGTAAAATTTACTAAAAAAAGTATTATTATTCTATAATGTAGGTTTGGTTTGTTCAAATTGACTTGAAATGCATTTGTCAATAAATGTTAGAAAGAATTTCGGTCAAACGATCGATTTAAGGTAACATCAAATACAATTATCAATTCATATTAGAAAGTTGTCTTCGTCAAATGACCGATTTAAGGTAACATCAACTACAATTATCAATACATATTAGAAAGTTGTCTTGGTCAAATGACCGATTTAAGGTAACATCAATTACAATTATCAAAAAAAAAATCAAATTTACAGTAAAATGTCCAAAAGTTATCAATATACCAACAACAGGTTTGTTGTTGTATTATTTACAATTGTCCTATAAATATGGTCAATTGAAGGTAACATCTGAATGAATTATCCAAAAAGTGGTAAAATTTACTGAAAAAGTATTATAATTCTATAATGAAGGTTTGGTTTATTCAAATTGACTTCAAATGCATTTGTCAATACATGTTAGAAAGTATTTCGGTCAAATGATCGATTTAAGGTAACATCAAATACAATTATCAATTCATATTAGAAAATTGTCTTCGTCAAATGACCGATTTAAGATAACATCAAATACAATCATTAAAAAAAAATCAAATTTACAGTAAAATGTCGAAAAGTTATCAATATACCAACAACAGGTTTGCTGTTGTATTGTTTACAATTATCCTATACATATGGTCAATTGAAGGTAACATCTGAATGAATTATCCAAAAATTGGTAAAATTTACTAAAAAAAGTGTAATAATTCCATAATGAAGGTTTGATTGGTCCAAATTGACTTCAAATGCATTTGTCAATACATATTAGAAAGTATTTCGGTCAAATAACCGATTTAAGGTAACATCAAATACAATTATCAATACATTTTAGAAAGTTGTCTTTGTCAATGGACCGATTTAAGGAAGCATCAATTACAAATATAAAAAAAAAATCAAATTTACAGTAAAATATCGAAAAGTTATGAATATACCAACAACAGGTTTGCTGTTGTATTTTTTACAATTATCCTATAAATACGGTCAATTGAAGGTAACATCTGAATGAATAATCCAAAAAGTGGTAAAATTTACTAAAAAAGTGTTATAATTCTATAATGAAGGTTTGGTTGGTCAAAATTGACTTCAAATGCATTTGTCAATACATATTAGAAAGTATCTCGGTCAAATGACCGATTTAAGGTAAATTCTACTACAATTATCAATACATTTTAGAAAGTTGTCTAGGTCAAATGACCGATTTAAGGTAACATCAATTACAATTATTTAAAAAAAAATCAAATTTACAGTAAAATGTCGAAAAGTTATCAATATACCAACAACAGATTTGTTGTTGTATTATTTACAATTATCCTATAAATATGGTCAATTGAAGGTAACATCTGAATGAATTATCCAAAAATTTGGTAAAATTTACTAAAAAAGTATTGTAATTCTATAATTAAGGTTTGGTTTGTTCAAGTTGACTTCAAATGCATTTGTCAATACATGTTAGAAAGTATTTCGGTCAAATGACCGATTTAAGGTAACATCAATTACAATTATCAAAAAAAAAACAAATTTACAGTAAAATGTCGAAAATTATGAATATACCAACAACAGGTTTGCTGTTGTATTATTTACAATTATCCTATAAATATGGTCAATGGAAGGTAACATCTGAATGAATAATCCCAAAAGTGGTAAAATTTACTAAAAAAGTGTTATAATTCTATAATTAAGGTTTGGTTGGTCCAAATTGACTTCAAATGCATTTGTCAATACATATTAGAAAGTATCTCGGTCAAATGACCGATTTAAGGTAAATTCTAATACAATTATCAATACATTTTAGAAATTTGTCTAGGTCAAATGACCGATTTAAGGTAACATCAAATACAATTATCAATACATATTAGAAAGTTGTCTTACAATTATCCTATAAATATGGTCAATGGAAGGTAACATCTGAATGAATAATCCAAAAAGTGGTAAAATTTACTAAAAAAGTGTTATAATTCTATAATGAAGGTTTGGTTGGTCAAAATTGACTTCAAATGCATTTGTCAATACATATTAGAAAGTATCTCGGTCAAATGACCGATTTAAGGTAAATTCTACTACAATTATCAATACATATTAGAAAGTTGTCTTCGTCAAATGACCGATTTAAGGTAACATCAACTACAATTATCAATACATATTAGAAAGTTGTCTTGGTCAAATGACCGATTTAAGGTAACATCAATTACAATTATCAAAAAAAAATCAAATTTACAGTAAAATGTCGAAAAGTTATCAATATACCAACATGTTTGTTGTTGTATTATTTACAATTGTCCTATAAATATGGTCAATTGAAGGTAACATCTGAATGAATTATCCAAAAAGTGGTAAAATTTACTGAAAAAGTATTATAATTCTATAATGAAGGTTTGGTTTGTTCAACTTGACTTCAAATGCATTTGTCAATACATGTTAGAAAGTATTTCGGTCAAATGATCGATTTAAGGTAACATCAAATACAATTATCAATTCATATTAGAAAGTTGTCTTCGTCAAATGACCGATTTAAGATAACATCAAATACAATTATCAATACATATAAGAAAGTTGTCTTGGTCAAATGACCGATTTAAGATAACATCAAATACAATCATTAAAAAAAAAAAATCAAATTTACAGTAAAATGTCGAAAAGTTATCAATATAACAACAACAGGTTTGCTGTTGTGTTATTTACAATTATCCTATACATATGGTCAATTGAAGGTAACATCTGAATGAATTATCCAAAAATTGGTAAAATTTACTAAAAAAAAGTGTAATAATTCCATAATGAAGGTTTGATTGGTCCAAATTGACTTCAAATGCATTTGTCAATACATATTAGAAAGTATTTCGGTCAAAAGACCGATTTAAGGTAACATCAAATACAATTATCAATACATTTTAGAAAGTTGTCTTCGTCAAATGACCGATTTAAGGTAACATCAATTACTTTTTTTTTTTTTAATCTTTTTAATTTTTTTTTTTTTTTTTTTTAACATCAATTACAATTATCAAAAAAAAAAATCAAATTTACAGTAAAATGTCGAAAAGTTATCAATATACCAACAACAGGTTTGATGTTGTATTATTTACAATTATTCTATTCATATGGTCAATTGAAGGTAACATCTGAATGAATTATCCCAAAATTGGTAAAATTTACTAAAAAAAATTTAATAATTCTATAATGAAGGTTTGGTTGGTCCAAATTGACTTCAAATGCATTTGTCATTACATATTAGAAAGTATCTCGGTCAAATGACGGATTTAAGGTAACATCAAATACAATTATCAATACATTTTAGAAAGTTGTCTTGGTCAATGGACCGATTTAAGGTAGCATCAATTACAAATATAAAAAAAAAAATCAAAATTACAGTAAAATGTCGAAAAGTTATCAATATACCAACAACAGGTTTGCTGTTGTATTGATTACAATTATCCTATACATATGGTCACTTGAAGTATTATAATTCTATATTGAAGGTTTGGTTTGTTCAAATTGACTTCAAATGCGTCTGTCAATACATATTAGAAAGTATCTCGGTCAAATGAAAAAAAAAGTTTGCACTGAAAAAAAAACCATAGCCCCCCCCCCCCAGAAAATCAATGCTCAATGCTCTTCAAATTTTTAATTGTTTGGCTTTATACATATTTTGATATGAGCGTCACTGATGAGTCTTATGTAGACGAAACGCGCGTCTGGCGTACTAAATTATAATCCTGGTACCTATGATAACTATTTGCAGGATCCTAGATTGAAGACTATAATTATTTATGTGACTCTGTTTCGGATAATGTAAGAACTGCATGGTTAACAGAATACTCTGCAAGAAATGCCCAACAACCCAAGTAAATCGATATGTTAAAGAGCCATTGCCTGATTTTATGCATTGGATTGAAAGCGATGAATTACACTACATGTGGTTTGAGTCTATAACAAGTACCCTTCGGTGAATGGGATTTTGAAGAACTGTTTCTCCCATCCGAAGAAAATAGAACATCAGATTGCAGCTGATCATGCTGATGAAATCAAGGAACGATGGAAAGATCATGAACTTTGTTGGTGACACAACAGTAGTCAGCAGTGTCACACGATCAGTTGGTGACACACCCTTAGTCAGTGACACACCAGTAGTCAGCAGTGTCATATGCTTAGTCAGTGACACACCATCAGTTGATGAGGCATCAGTAGTCAACAGTGACACAGTATAATTCAGCAGTGTCACACCGTCAGTCAGTGAAACACCTTTAATCAGCTATGGTACATTATCAGACAGTGAAACACCTTTAATCAGCTATGGTACATTATCAGACAGTGACACACCAATATCCAAGTCAGCAGTTATCACCAGGAATATATCAGGGGATAAGGAACACCACCAAAATCAAATATTGAAAACACAATCGTTAATAATACATCAAAGAAATTAGCTGAGGAAATTTTATCTTTTCAGGCCATACCGTATGATGTAAGCGAACAGTTTTATTACAAGTAAGGAAGGTTAGCAGCGCTGACTGAAAGTAGAAATAGGAATAGGAGTTTTAATCCTGTTGATCAAGATTCAACAAACCAAAATATAAGTGTAAATAGATAAAATTTATATGACCGCTAATTAGTAGAAGCTCTGAAATTTGTAAAGAAACGCATTCTTTGTGAAATAAAAAAAGTCAAAACGAGGTCATCTACCAGGAGTTATCGCATGTGGCTCATACATAAAAGAAAATGGGTCTCTTGCTAAGACACAGACTTTATGTGACATTTAGAAGATATTTATACAAGAATACCAAGGGTCACAAGAGACAACTCATAAACGGAAGCTATCAATTGAGCTCTTGGAAACTCTTGATAAGTACCTACCTGTAATGTAAATTGACATAAATGGAACATCGGATAAAAAAGAAGGAAAAGCAAAAAATCTTAAAGTGTCAACTTTTTAAGACAATACACATGTATTTATGTATCATTGGTTTGGTATTTATAATTTCAACATATAAATTACTTTTCGTGTTTTAAAAGTGAACATAGTGAATATGTTCTTCATTAAAAAAAAGTTACAATTTTATTATTTTTTCTAATTTACATTTTCAAAAATTTCGTTTTGTCTCCAGAAAAAAAAATCTTTTAGAGAGAATGAGCTTAAAAACAGGTTAAACTTAAAAAAGTAATGATAACCATTACATGTTTTTCAAAATTTTGAAAAGATATAGAACTGGTACTGAATCTGGTCACAAACAATATACTGTTCAGTCACGGGAAGGATCATAGCAATGAAAATATCAACAGATTAAAGTTGTAAATGCACTCAAAATTTACCTATGGTTGATAGCATTGGGAACGATCAAACGAGTGTAATCTATCTTCCAAAGGTGCTTGTTCAAGGGAGTCGTTGAATGACAAATCTGTTTGATCATCATTATAAAAAAAATCATCACAGATACCAGGACCAAATTTAGCATATACGCCAGATGCGCGTTTCATCTACAAAAAGACTCACCAGTGACGCTCGAATAAAAAATAAATAAAAAAAGGCCAAATAAAGTACGAAGTTGAAGTGCATTCAGGACCAAAATTCCTAAAAGTTTTGTCAAAGACAGCTAAGGTAATCGTATGTCTAAGGTAGAACAGCCTTAGTATTTCCAAAAAATTTAAAAGAGGGACGATAGACCAAAGGGACAGTCAAACCCATAAATTTAAAATAAACTGACAACGCCATGGCTAAAATTGAAAAAATACAATCAATTGTTCACATGACACAAAATAGAAAAATAAAAAATAACACGAACTCCACCAATATATCTATCGTCAAAAGCGCACGTTATTTTTCGTTCATTTGTGTTGTCATTTACATGGATAAAAAACGAAAGTTAAATATGGGCAAACGGAAAGAGGCTGTAATGGACTTTTTCCAGCATCAGTGAGTGAAATAGGTCTTTTAAGAACACACTTAATAAAAATTTAAATTTCACGCTAAATGAAGATACGTGTTAAATCTAATTTACAAACTTCTTCAATGCAATATAAAGGATAAGGCAGTTCTTTTTGCTGATAAAATTAAAAATCCCAATTCGGGAACCAGGCGAACTACATGTATATTTTGTTTAACATGTAAACGTAATATATTTCATATTCCTTTTTAAAATGTTCAAATGGTATCTTTCTTATAAAATAGACCTTTTTTTCCTCAAATATTGAAACTCTTTCTGAATTTTTATTGTACGACATGCTCTTTCAACTGGAGTAAGAGAAAGAAAACCTTAAGTCACACCGGTCAAGAATTACTTCCTTTGGACCATGATATGAATATGTCTACTCTAACACCCTCTTTAAACTATCAATACACTGATGGCAGGTTTGGTGTACATTCTACACAAATATTGTCGATTTGAGGTAACATCTAATACAAATATCCTAAAAGCGGTAAAATTAACTGAGAAATATTGCATTTTTTTTTTACAATGCTGCGGTTGGTACTAGTATACACATAATACAATTGTCAATACATGCAAGCAATTAATTTTTGATGAAATGACCGATTTGAGGTAACATCAAATACAATTATCAAAAAATAGTCAAATTAACAATAAAATAGGGTAATATTATCAATACACTGATGGCAGGTTTGGTGTACATTCTACACAAATATTTATAAAATATGGTCGATTTAAGGCTACATCTACATCAAAACAGCTCAAGATTGTTATTGGTCTAAAGTTATTCGGATCCTCCACATCTTTGTTTTTGTACATCGGATTTATATTTCCAAAGAGCCTGCTCTCCGGTATAATTCCAGTATTAAAAATTATATTAAACAATTTCACACACACATATATATATATATCATTTTGTCGGCTGATGATTTTATGTATTCATTAATAATAAGGTCATCGCCACTAGCTATATTGTTTTTGAGTTTCATTATACATTTCAATATCTCTTCTGCAATTACATCATTAATCATTTCCCCCACGGGTGACTGGGGAATAGAAATAATGTCGCGTGGTCTTCTCCCGACCGGCAGTAAAACGCTTGCTTAAGTGGGGTGTCCGTTTTGCGGTGTTAATTTTGTACTTTTCGTCCTAATAATTTAAGGAATTATATATCAGAAAATTATTTGTTAAGCCGCACCCTCATCAAACGAATGGAAATGCTTTAAATTGAATGAATTCTTAAGAGTAATTCTCTGTAAAAACCGAAGAAATCCATGGGACTGTTCACACTCATGTCACAGATTTCCAATATATTTTCAATATTAAGTCCATATGATGCCCTGATAACAAAAATAACTTTTATTTTTATTTTTGGGGTTTCTGTTGCCATGGTTACAGGTCCCATATATATAAGCCCAATAACAGAGAGGCAAAATTTTCAAATCCCTCATTTTCTTATTTCAATTATTTTTAGCAAATACAAATTTTTAGTCTAAATCATAGATATACAGAATAAATAGAGGTCTTGAATGACACAATTAATCCATTTTGGTTGAATTTGTGGATGATTTGAGTTATTGTAGAGGCTACAACTTAAGTCTTCTCGTAATTGTATGCTGTGAAAAGCTTCATTGGATCATGCCCAAAACTGCATGTCGCTGGTTGTCGGAAAGTCCTGGCATTTACTCAGATGTTTATTGCAGTTTCCTAACAATAAGGGCGGGAAAATTCATGACATTAGCAAAGCTTTAAATGACAAAATCGTGAAAATGGTGCGTATGTTGAAAAGCGGTGAACTCGCTATTTTTTCGTTCAAAATAACCCTTACTTCGCATTTGTTCCAAAAATCACTCAACCGTAAAGTTGTCGAAAATTGTCTTAAAAGTCATTTTCAACCAACTATATACAAAGTTCTAATATAAATAAAATAAAAATTATAAGATTTTTTGGAAAAACAAAAGTGTTGCGTTTTCATTGGCACTCAGTATATAATCTAAATCCTTATTTGTAGTATTAAGACAGATAACAGTGCTGAAAGTTAGGTTGAAGTAATATATAGATTTGCGAGTAAAAAATTGAATAAAATAATTATTCCAAATAAATGTGTATCACCTGTGTACAAAAAACCCTGTATAAATTATAATTTGTACGAAATTAAAACTTCTTCACAACACATGTATATCTATGCATATAAAAACGTTTTTAAGAATTTTTCCTTGTTGGATACACCAAGGATTTGTATAGTAAGATCTTACTATACAAATCCTTGGATACACATGTAATTGCAATATTTCATGCATATTCAGGACATACAAAAACAAGATATGCCAGATCTTAAAGAACTGTTAGCACAAATACAGATTGCCCCTTTTGAAAGAGGTTGTGTTAAATAGGGCAGAAATCTAGCCTTGCAACAGGCTACCGATAACACAGACCAATTGAGGAGATATTTCAATGATCATTATACGTGCAGATTAAGTTCATATGCCTGCATGAGGCATTGGATTCAGGATGACGTGGCTGCGTATCTATACATCCAGCACAGCACATACACCATTTCTTTGGCGTCCGTATAATGATATGGCGATGTCGTTGATGGAAGAAATTCATTTTCCAGACAATATAACTTGTGTGCTAGTGAATGGATCTCTGTGAAATTGATTTTTACCACAAGGTTCCATACCACAAAGGAACGGGTTTGGATTGATTTGGAGGTTATGACTTAAACTATTTAAAAAAAACGTGTGTACAATTGTATGGATCTCTATGAAATTTAACCACAATATGCACAAGGTTACATACAAAAAAGATGGATGGAATCATGGATTTATTTGGGTGTTGTCCTAATTTGTATGAATAAAGGGCTAAAACAAGCATTATTATTGTTTTAAGACAATGAATTTTGTGTAATTTTGGGATTGATTTGGGTGATAATGGTTCAAAGGAGTAGGTTCAGTAAGACCCTTTTTAGCCCCAAAATATAGCAGTTTTACAAAATTGTGAAAATGTAATCGTTAAGCTATTTATTGGAAAGAAGAATGGTTCTGCTACTTAAATATGGGCTGTTTTTGACAATACAATGCACAGATATCGGGTACTAGTATCATTAAGTCATGCTAATTTACTGAAATCTTCACAATTTCAGCATTTTAATAGCTAAATTTTAGACGGTTTCCGTCTTAAATGAAAGTGGCCGCATTCGTGTTCATTCGTGATATTGAAATGTAAGTTGAATTTGATGATAATACATAATATATATAAAGGTTGAGGATGAACACGGATGCGGCCACTTTCATTTTTGACAAAAACCATCTGAAAAGTGACGATTTTTGGCATATTTGATAGAATTTTTTCATATTTCAGTTTGAATCGGAGCGTTTTTAATGACTTAATCAGTTAAAATCTTCAACATAAACTAATTGATTCATTTAGTTTAAACAATATTTATTCAGATAAATCAACATTAAACATATACAATGAATTAATATTAGGGATTCAGAAACAAGCAATTTGCTTTTACAAATCTGTCTCCCTTTACAGACATAATACACTTATTGAACAATACATAAATATAAATACTGGCATGCTCTGTAATAAATATATGAATATCAAAAAGGTGAAAAAGGAAGAAAAAAAAAATTCATGAAAAAAATAAAATAAAAATAATAATAAATAAACGTGAATAATTGTAATTTATACAGTGTGAAATGCTTGGGTTCCTATTGAGCGATGAGGCATTAACATCAAGGGTTAAAACGTTTACTTTTAATAATATATTTTTGCACCAAACTGAATAAAATACTATTTTGCTCATCTGAGAGTACCGTTGATCCAAAAAGCAAAGTTTTTGTGTTTACTTGGACAGGAAGAACTGAAATAGAATCTAATAGTTCATGTCTTAAATTAATGTATATAGGACAAGATAACAGAAAGTGAGTATTTGTTTCTACATCACCACAACTACAATTTGGAGAGTCTACTAAATTACGAACGAAAAGGTGAGAATTCAAAGAACTTGAATCCATTCTTAAGCGAGCATGAAGAATTTGACCAAAACGATGTCCTATATAATAATACGTTGGGACCTTACTATTTTGGGTACTAATTTGTTTTTTGAATAATGATAGAGATTCACATTTTCTTATGTTTAAGTTAAGAGTGTTCCATAGTTTTGTTGTTGCAGGGATGAAATATTCAGAATATAAACGGGTCCGTGTGTTGACTTGGGTAATATTATTTCTTTGTCTTGTATTATGATCATGCCTACTTCCTACTGAATCAGGCAATAAGTCTCTTAAATACTCTGGAGTTTTATTATTCAAAATTTTGTGATAATGAATTAGTCTATGATTGCGTCGTCTTTCAGATAATTTTTCCCATCGAGTTTCAATATATAAATTGTTTATACTGGTAAGTTTAGTACCCCCCGTGACGATACGCGCTGCGTCAAGCTGGATATTTTCAAGTTTAGCAATCAAGTTCTGATTTTGGGAGTCCCAAACGACATCGGCATATTCGAGAATTGGGCGAACAAATGATATGTAAACTTTTTCAAGTGAAAATCTATCAAGAACATTTTTCATTTTTCTCATTATATTTATTCTTTTGTAAGCTTTAGAAACTATATATTCAATATGGTCGTTCCAGGATCCGTTGTTAGAAAAAAAGACACCTAGATGTTTGTGTTTGCTAACTGTTTGTAGCTCTTGGGTATTCATATTTAATGGAGGATGAAAGGGTCTATTTACTTTTTTTGAAATTATCATACTTTTAGTTTTTTGGGCATTAAAATTCACAAGCCATTTTTTTGACCAATTATAAATCTTATCTAGATCGTCATTTAAAATTGTAGCTGTTTCTGTTGGATTGTCAACCATAATATATAATGAAGTGTCATCTGCGAATAGCTTAATTTGAGCTTGAATGTCTTCTACAATATCATTTATAAATATCAAAAAAAGGAGAGGGCCTAGAATGGACCCTTGTGGGACGCCTGCATTAACAGGTAACCATTCGGAACATGAACCGTTTATAACCACCCGCTGGACTCTGTTTGTAAGATAATTTTCAAACCACCTTAGTAAAGAACCTGATATGCCCGCTTGTTGAAGTTTAAATAGCAGTCCCTTATGCCAGACTCGATCAAACGCTTTACTTATATCACAGAATACTACCCTTATTTCTTTACCGCTATCTAAAGCCTTCCCAAAATCATTTGAAATGTTAATTGATTAACCGCTGAATCCCCCCGTGTAAAGCCTGATTGATTTTTCGTTAAAATATTATTACGCATAAGGTGATTGTAAACATGTTTATATACACATCGTTCCATACACTTTGAAATTACACTCAACAAGGAAATAGGTCTATAGTTTTTAACGTCATTCGGTTTACTATTTTTATAAACTGGGGTAACATTTGCTCTTTTCCATTGATCTGGAAAAGTAGACGTACTTAACGATAGGTTAAATAGCTTACATAGTGGATACTTCAAAACAGAAGATGCTTCTTTTAACAATTTGGGACTTATTAGGTCTGGGCCAGAAGCTTTTGTGGGATTAACAATTTTCAATATATCTTCAACTTCAGTAACAGTAAGTTCTATATAACCAATGTCATCACTAATAGTTTTAAGTTCTTCAGGTAACATAGCACTTGAATCATCAATATTTGAAAGGGAAGAAAAAAATCGATTAAATTCATTTGCCTTTTCGATTTCATCAAATATTAAGTTGTTATTAACCATTAATGGAGGTACACTTGCGTCGTTTGCTTTTAATCCGGATATTTGTTTAACCGTTTTCCACCAGTTAGTAGTGGACGGGCTACTGTTCATGATTTTTTTAATTAAATTGTTGTTATAATCATCCTTTGATTTTCTTATTAAACTGGTAACTTCATTTCGTATTTTCTTAAATTTTGACCAATCCGATGGGTTATTATATTTTTTAGCCTTTCTGTGGATTCTATTTTTTTTCCTTCTCTTTTTTTTAACATCATTTGTTAGCCATGGAGGTTCATTTTTACGAACAGTTATTATTTTATTTGGAATACATTTTTCAGCAGCTTCTATGATAGTTTTGTTATTTCGGTTGTAATTTGTTCAACGTTATTTAAGTTTATTACGGAATCCCAATTTTTTTCTGATAAAATGTTACGATATCTGTCATAATCTCCTCGATCATATAGCCAAATTTTCCGCTTAAAAGTTTTTTGACGACATTTTGGAAAGTTCAAAAGACTAATTATAGGGCAGTGAAAGCGTATTTGGTCTAATAAAGGTGGCCCGACTCCACAGTAAGTTATTATGTGAGCATCGTTTGTTATAAAAAGGTCTAACAATGATGACGACGATTCAGTAAAATGAGTAGGTTCATCTATCAAATGAGTAAGACTAAATTGGCTTAACAAAGGTGTAATTTTTGAATTAACAGGGGCTAGTTGGTTATCGTTAAAATCGCCTGTGGCCATTATGTAATTAATAGTATTATCATTAGACGCCATATCAAGAGAATATTCAATTTTTTCCCAGATATCTGGTCCACTATTGGGAGGTATATAAAAGGTTCCGAGCAAAGTCTTTTTATCTTTAAATTTAATTTCTAACCATATTGCTTCCAAGCTTTCGCTTTCGAGGTCAATTCGACGTTGAGCATGTATATCATTTTTTACATAAACAATTACCCCCCCTCCAACCTTGTGTGGACCTCTGTCGCGACGGAAGGGGTGCTGGTAATTTAGGATTTCAATTGATTCGTCTGTATGATTATTGTTTAACCAGGTTTCACTAAACGCTAAAATGTCGAAATCAGAATATTCAGCTTGAATCAAATCTATTTTCGGGGCTAGACTTTGTACGTTTAAGTGAAGAATTGAGACTGATTTTGAAAAAAGTTCACCGAAATCCGACATGTCAGTTGAGTTAATTGAACTTCGAGAAGAATCGATATCGTCACTGGGACCTGGATTTACCTCTATTCCTGCTAAGATTAGCAAAATTTGAATAACAAATAGTAAAAATAAAATAATAAATAATCTAAGATTAACATTTACACTTGTTATTTTTTGTACATTTGAGTCTACATGTTTCATCTCTAAAGGTTTAAGGCACACGCCTAGTTGATGCGTCAACGTGAAGATTAAAATTGATAACACCAGTGCCTGCGAGACACTTTTACAAGCGAGAAATAAGTTGATACAGATAAAATCAATATAATTTAGTCTATGTTTGATGTTTTTGCCTGGTGAGTATTGGCCAACTCTCATACGATATAACTCTATTCCTACCCCCATGAGTTATGTTACATCTGGCTGAAATTGGTCAAACTGAGAGCGGCCGTATACAAAGATAAATAACCCATAGCATTTCATCTGTTCTGTGAAAAAAGTGTAAGTAAAAGATATGAAAAAATTGTGAGAACAAAAATTGGATAACAGTATGTTGTATGCATGAAGCATAAGAAAAAGTATGCACATGTACATGGATGTAACAAGTAGTTTGGAGGATTGGTTTGGAGGATTGATTATACACATGACATTGTATAAATGATTGGTGGATGATACAACTGTATATATGCGTAATAATTCAGTACAACTGTTAATACCAGCCGTGTCAAATCATCTCGATTTTGTTTTGATTAACTAATTGATTATTTAACTAATTGATTATTTGATCGCTGAATTGACAAGATCTGTCCATACAATTTACATCTTTTTTAAAAAAGTTGTTTTAGAAGCTTGAAATTAGCCATGAAAATGTCCTTACCGTGGAATTTAACATCATGTAAAACAACCGTTATAGTTTTACCATTTTCACGCATGAGTAATTAATTTTACTATGAGAGTTTGTGTTGTGAACATTAATACGTTAAAGTTTGTCACGTGACAAATCAGCGATCAAGGTAAGTATTCCCGTGTAATTAACAGGACAAATTAGATGTATTATGTACAACAATTGTGTAGCATGTAATTATAATAAAATAAACAAATACATAAACAACAGAAACAAAATAGGCAAAAAGTCAATTGCAGACTATTTGGCGAATTTGACATCACTATATTTAGTCAGTGTACAGTTGTTTTTGCGAAATTCTGAAACAAGACTGTCAATAGTCTAAATACATGTAGAAATATATACATAAAAAAAAAACATGTAAGGGTTTACCTCAAAAGATCAATTAGTACTAATACATACTGTGTTCTAGGTATTTATATCTGTAATAAGACTGGACAGTTACCATTAGTAATTTTTACACTACGCAAATTTATGCGAGATCAGCAAAACATGAAATAAGTCTGAACTAAAAACGAAAAACAGGTTGTATATATATACACTTCTTAATCATGTTGTATAGATGTACCAAATAAAACTGTTGTTGTAGTCGTACGGTTCAACGCAGTTGCGGATAACAGTATGAAGGTGCTATTATACGCGTATATCACCTTACAATAACGTGGCAATATGGTGTATAAAAAAGATATCTATCATGATGGAATTGACAATTTTTGAGATAGACATATTAAATAATCGCTGTACAAGAGATGGGACTTTGTATAATTAATAACTGATGAGATAAGAGACCGTAATAGTAGTAAGAAGGAAATAGTTAACGTACATCCGCATGGTATTAATACTGAGTCTATGACTTTTAAAAGTAAAACATGTAAAAGTTAACTATATAAGATACAAATATAAATCATAAAGAACACATGAGTTAAGATTGGCCATTGGCGCCGGATTTTTTTGCGGCTTCAGATTCGGCATATGTTATAAGTTTGTCTTTTGGAGCTTGTCGAGATTCTATTTCAAGCCGCCTATCTCTAGCCTGGAGCTCAAGTCTCCCAAGAAAGTCCATAGTCCCTGGATAGCAGTAAAGAGAGCAGAACTCCATAAATGCGGTCATAGTATTGACAACGTGTACTTGATCTTGATTGTCTTTGACTAGGATTTTTCCGTCGACTGACCACGTATCTTTGATCATGCGTTCGATTTTGATTTGCCTGGCTTTATAAGCAATATTATTGCGAGTTTTTGTTAGATCTTCGTTTATATGCATTTTTTGGGTTTCACGCTTTTCCTTCAGATGCCGTTTACATTTGAGTATCCTTTTCTTTATTGCTGGGTCCCTTAATCTGACGATAATTTGTCTTGGTACTGTGTTTTTATTGTTCCATGGATTACTTCGTGGGGTGCCTATTCTATGCGACCGAATTATGTCTCCATCTCGATAGTTACTATCAATTGACCTCACTAGTTCCGTGACAAGCTCAGTAGTCTTCTCTGATGTTTCATCATTGCCACCGTCCGACATACCGTTAATGCGTAGAAGATCCCGGCGACTATACTTCTACTGCATCTAAGTCGTCACGCAGTTTTTGGTTTTCTTTTGTAAGATTATCAATTTCTTGTTTGTATTGATTGATTGTAGCCTTGATAGTGTAGTCAATCTCTCCGTGAAGCATATCTTTCAACTGCATCGCAATATGTGTAATGTCTTGTTGCGACAGTGAACATGTGAACGTCTGGGATGTTTCTGATATGGATTGGTGTTCCAGAGAGCTTAAACCGGCTGGCACGGGAGAATGCTGGATTACTGACGGATCAATACGGACAGGTGACGTACATGTGTCGTTGTCTTTTGTTGATGACAATGTAAATGTTGTTGTGTTCTTGTTGAGGTGGTGTTGGTCTACTGTCTCTTCGTAGTCGTTTTGATTGTTCAGGGGTCTGCATTGACCTGATGTTACACCTAATTGTAACTATTGTTGTTGTTGTTGTTTTTGTTATTGTTTATATATCATACACAGGTGTGGGAGATATGTCAGGTGATTATATTGAGTTGGTACAATGTGTTTTTAAACTGAATAGAACTCACATGAAAGAAATATAAGTGTCCAATACACTGAATTCCAACTGTTTATATCATTTTTTAGATATCACTCATCACTAGCATGTCAGCATGAGTTCCAAGAAGACTAAAACAGAATCCTCCAATTCAAAGATAAAGTTTACAGTATCATATTTTCATTTTTTTGCAGGAGCAAAAAAAAAACACTACCATAACTCTCGAGCATGCGCAATCTGTCTGTGATTCATTTGAAATAGACACTTATTATAAGTGTTTAAAAAGTGTCTAAAATATGTCGTTATATACTTAAAAATTGAGGCCAAAATCGGCCCTTATCGGACCTACTCCTTTTCTAGGTTTTGTTATAAATTACAGGTAGTTAGTTTTCTCAATTAAATTGTTTTATATTTTTCATGTCAGACTTTTACAGCCGACCACGTAGCTATTAAAGATATATATTAGTGTTGTGAATCTTTAGTAAAAATAGATAATAAACAATCTGATTAAAAAAAAAACCGAAGGGTCAAACAAGGTGAAAGTTTGAGCCCCACATTGTTTAATTATTTTATTAATGATCTCCATTAAATTTTTGATGGAACATGTGATTCTGTGTCCTTAATATCAATATGTAGTCTTAGTTTTGCATATTATGATCTTTGAATTTAATATTATCAAAATCACAAAAGGTTTACAATCTGCTTTCCATAAACTGGAAAAATATTGCTACAAATGGCAACTGACTGTAAATAAAAAAAATTAAGATTTATCATTCTAGAAAATCTTTTGAGCCAATTTTTTTTTATGAACAAAATCAGTTAACTTTAACCCATAGGATTTAAAAGAGAATATTAGAAATTTCCTCTGCAAACAAAAAAAACTTTTTTGGACTCGGCGGCTAATATTAAGCTAGAATAAGAAAAATGTCCGACGTTTTTCGTTGACTCAAAGACCAAAAATGAATTTTATAAGTAGATATAGCAGAAAGTGTATGAAAACAATAAGGTAATAATAACAACTATCCAAAGTTCAAATATTTGCCTCATTGTTCGTGAGTTAAAAAAAAAAGTAGATTCTTTAAAGGCTTCTTTTTACAGTCGTTTTTCAAGCTGTAGTCATTTTGTCCAAGTTAATATTACATTTGTCAAAGCAATAAATGTGGTTTTTTTTACCTGATTTATAATTAATCAAAACAAAAGTAAGATACAGGGAAAGTACAAAATGCCTAGATTCTTTTTTTTTTTTTTTTTTTTTTTTTTTTTTTATTAATTACATGTTTGGGTCTTAAAGGAATAAAATGCTACAAAACATTGCAAAACGGTAGTCATTTTGTCCAAACGTATGAAAACATCAAATAATCCGAAAAAACGCTTATTTCCGACGTTACATGTGCTTAATTTGTTTCAATGAAATGTTTCTAATAATTAAACAAAATCGTGTGGTGAAATTTGGAGTAAGATATTGAAGGCTATCGAAAACTAGAGGCTCTAAAGAGCCTGTGTCGCTCACCTTGGTCTATGTGCATATTAAACAAAGGACACAAATGGATTCATGACAAAATTGTATTTTGGTGATGGTGATGTGTTCGAAGTTCTTACTTTACTGAACGATTTTGCTTCTTACAATTATATCTATAATGAACTTTGCCCATTAGTAACAGAGAACTATATTTGCTAAAAAATTACATATATTTACCAAATTAATGAAAATTGTTAAAAATTGACTATAAAGGGCAATAACTCCTTAAGGGGTCAATTGACCATTTAGGTCATGTTGACTTATTTGTAGATCTTACTTTGCTGAACATTATTGCTGTTTACAGTTTATCGCTATCTATAATAGTATTCAAGATAACCAAAAACGGCAAAATTTCTTTAAAAATTACCAATTGGAGGGCAGCAACCAAACAACCAGTTGTCCAATTCATCTGAAAAATTCAGGGCAGATAGATATTGACTTGATTAACAATTTAACTTCTTGTCAGATTTGCTCTAGATGCTTTGAATTCATAGTTATAAGCCAAAAACTGCATTTTACCCCTATGTTCTATTTTTAGCCGTGGCGGCCATCTTGGTTGAATGGCCAGGTCATCGGACACATTTTTCAAACTAGATACCCCAAAGATGATTGTGGCCTAGTAGTTTCAGTGGAGATTTTGTAAAAGATTACTTAGATTTATGAAAAATGGTTAAAGATTGACTATAAAGGGCAATAACTCCTAAAGGGGTCAACTGACCATTTTGGTCATGTTGACTTATTTGTAGATCTTACTTTGCTGAACATTATTGCTGTTTACAATTTATCTCTATCTATAATAATATTCAAGACAATAACCAAAAACAGCAAAATTTCCTCAAAATTACCAATTCAGGGGCAGCAACCCAACAACCGATTGACCGATTCATCTGAAAATTTCAGGGCAGATAGATCTTGACCTAATAAACATTTTTATCCCATGTCAGATTTCCTCAAAATGCTTTGGTTTTTGAGTTATAAGCCAAAAACTGCATTTTACCCCTATGTTCTTTTTTTAGCGGTGGCGGCCATCTTGGTTGGTTGACCAGGTCACGCCACACATTTTTTAAACTAGATACCCCAAAGATGATTGTGGCCAAGTTTGGATTAATTTGGCCCAGTAGTTTCAGAGGAGAAGATTTTTGTAAAAGATTAATTTAATTTATGAAAAATGGTTAAAATTGACTATAAAGGGCAATAACTCCTAAACGGGTCAACTGACCATTTTGGTCATGTTGACTTATTTGTAGATCTTACTTTGCTGAACATTATTGCTGTTTACAGTTTATCTCTATCTATAATAATATTCAAGATAATAACCAAAAACAGCAAAATTTCCTCAAAATTACCAATTCAGGGGCAGCAACCCAACAACCGATTGACTGATTCATCTGAAAATTTCAGGGCAGATAGATCTTGACCTGGTAAACATTTTTATCCCGTCAGATTTCCTCAAAATGCTTTGGTTTTTGAGTTATAAGCCAAAAACTGCATTTTACCCCTTTGTTCTATTTTTAGCCGTGGCGGCCATCTTGGTTGGTTGACCAGGTCACGCCACACATTTTTTAAACTAGATACCTCAAAGATGATTGTGGCCAAGTTTGGATTAATTTGGCCCAGTAGTTTCAGAGGAGAAGATTTTTGTAAAAGATTACTTTAATTAACGAAAAATGGTTAAAAATTGACTATAAAGGGCAATAACTCTTAAACGGGTCAACTGACTATTTTGGTCATGTTGACTTATTTGTAGATCTTACTTTGCTGAACATTATTGCTGTTTACAGTTTATCTCTATCTATAATAATATTCAAGATAATAACCAAAAACAGCAAAATTTCCTCAAAATTACCAATTCAGGGGCAGCAACCCAACAACCGATTGACCGATTCATCTGAAAATTTCAGGGCAGATAGATCTTGACCTGATAAACATTTTTACCCCATGTCAGATTTGCTCTAAATGCTTTGGTTTTTGAGTTATAAGCCAAAAACTGCATTTTACCCCTATGTTCTATTTTTAGCCGTGGCAGCCATTTTGGTTGGTTGACCGGGTCACGCCACACATTTTTTAAACTAGATACCCCAATGATGATTGTGGCCAAGTTTGGTTTGATTTGGCCCAGTAGTTTCAGAGGAGAAGATTTTTGTAAAATTTAACGACGACGGACGACGACGGACGACGACGGACGCCAAGTGATGAGAAAAGCTCACTTGGCCCTTCGGGCCAGGTGAGCTAAAAAGAATGGTGCATGTTGACTGACTCGGAACATAGAATCCAAACAGATTAAATTTTGCTATTTTAAAAAATCATTTTTAGCTTTTAGTGATTTATTGCTGATAGAGGCGAATGTTTGACTGATAATGTCAATGATAATTATGTACCACTTTTGCAAAGACAATGCTGATACACCAAGACAGTCCTCTACATGTAAAAGAAGAATTGTTCGTTACGTTGGGGAAGTACCAAGAAAAAGATATAGATAACTTATAGCCGTCCTTTCAGTAAGGTGCATTCACTAAATTAAAAGTACAAGTCCTCGAAATGTCAGTTTAGTTCACGACTTGATCTGCTACTCATGTTATAGCTGTCATAATGGAACTTATTCCTGTACTAGCGAAAGTTGGGCCTTTTCGTTAATATAAACTTGTACATGAAACGAAGGTTAATGAAAGACTAATCGCAAACAGCGACCAAAACTATTTCATTGAATTACAGCTGATTTCAATGAGTGTGTAAATAAAGGTCATATCTTTGGTAAGCTTGCTTGCTAGCTGAAACATGAAGTCATTGTTAGGTAAGGTATACTACCCTCCTTTCGAAGTGGCCTAGTCCTACAGACAGATAGATTGGTTGTCTGTCGGACTAGTCAATTCTTAAAGGAGGGTAGTTTACCTAACCTTATAACGACTTCAATTTAATCAAAGGTATTACCTTTATCTACACGCTCAATGAAATTGGCTGTAATACAACCCAGGATAATATTAGCCGTTTTACCATGTTTACAGACGACCCAAGAAAATATTACTTAATTTTAAAATGTACATCAGGAGACGTTGGAAAGCAAGCACATAATTTTTAAGCTGGGTTTCAAGTGATTGAAGGGTTGTATTTCAACAAAGTGTGTGTCAGGGAAAATATTATTCATTTCAAATGAATTAAGAGTAAAAATGTTTGATTTACTTGCAGAGTGTCAGATCTTTTTTATTTGAATCAAAATATGGAAAATTAACAATGACAGATGATATGCACCATGAAATTTTAGCAGCCTGTGATTATATTTTTGCATATCTAAATTTTTGTTTTAATTTTTTTATGGAAAACCGTAAACTTCCGTCCCATTTTTCTTTGCTACATTACTTACGACAATATACAGCATTTGAAGGTGAATTGAGGGTAAACATTGTTAAATCGATTTCCACAACTTGAGGAAAATATATGGTTAAAAGACATTAAAAAAACCAGACAGAATCAACCAACAACATGTAAAAAAACACATGAATGAAACTAACAAATTTTATTAAGGGATTTCAATATTTCCGAAAACGCTCGTTGACATTGTTGACGTCGAACTTAATGGTAATGTAGGAATATTGTGCGCAACTTTTGAAGTTATAGAGTATAATTTTCTTGGGAACATTATTGATAATTAAGAAAATCTACACTCTTATCTTTATTTATTTTTAAACATAAAAGTAAAAAACAATATTCAAAACAGACCCAGTTTTTTTTTTATATCCTCCCACCCCACCCCAAAAAATAAATAAAATAGCAGTCAGTCCCCTTCCCCCAAAAAATAAAAATTAAAACAAATTAAAAATAAATATCTATTCACAATATAAGAAATGACTGATGATGATAAAAATTTGATGTTGAATTTTAAAATAATCTGTGGTGGTAGTTTTTTCCGGGTTTACAAAAATTCTATTTTTAGACATCAACGCGGTCGTGTTAGAGAGCACCCTTTTTCTTTGTAAGTTTACGTTGCCAGTGACTAAAGGTATACAAGAAATAAAGGTTGAGATTTTCTGTAGTAAAATAAATAGCCGTAATATTTAACTAATATTCAGTATATTTTTGCATTAAATACAATCTCCTATTGAACCTGTGTTTAGGAACACTCGCAGTTGCAATCTTTAGTTGAACTTAGGGTTATGTAATATTTACAGATTACTTCTGATTAGTGTAAATAACTTGGGGAAAAACAGCAACGTCTACATGAAGACAAATTAAAAGAGAGTAGCTGTTATCCACTGGTTAAATTACCTTATCCAGTGGCTTACTAACCATACTCCCATTTTGTCTTGGAGCAATTGAAAAATAGCCAACGGATAGTAAGCCACTGGAGAACATAATAAGACGTTGGATAAGCTAACAACACACTTAATAAAAATTTAAATTTCACGCTAAATGAAGATACGTGTTAAATCTAATTTACAAACTTCTTCAATGCAATATAAAGGATAAGGCAGTTCTTTTTGCTGATAAAATTAAAAATCCCAATTCGGGAACCAGGCGAACTACATGTATATTTTGTTTAACATGTAAACGTTATATATTTCATATTCCTTTTTAAAATGTTCAAATGGTATCTTTCTTATAAAATAGACCTTTTTTTCCTCAAATATTGAAACTCTTTCTGAATTTTTATTGTACGACATGCTCTTTCAACTGGAGTAAGAGAAAGAAAACCTTAAGTCACACCGGTCAAGAATTACTTCCTTTGGACCATGATATGAATATGTCTACTCTAACACCCTCTTTAAACTATCAATACACTGATGGCAGGTTTGGTGTACATTCTACACAAATATTGTCGATTTGAGGTAACATCTAATACAAATATCCTAAAAGCGGTAAAATTAACTGAGAAATATTGCATTTTTTTTTACAATGCTGCGGTTGGTACTAGTATACACATAATACAATTGTCAATACATGCAAGCAATTAATTTTTGATGAAATGACCGATTTGAGGTAACATCAAATACAATTATCAAAAAATAGTCAAATTAACAATAAAATAGGGTAATATTATCAATACACTGATGGCAGGTTTGGTGTACATTCTACACAAATATTTATAAAATATGGTCGATTTAAGGCTACATCTACATCAAAACAGCTCAAGATTGTTATTGGTCTAAAGTTATTCGGATCCTCCACATCTTTGTTTTTGTACATCGGATTTATATTTCCAAAGAGCCTGCTCTCCGGTATAATTCCAGTATTAAAAATTATATTAAACAATTTCACACACATATATATATATATATATATATATCATTTTGTCGGCTGATGATTTTATGTATTTATTAATAATAAGGTCATCGCCACTAGCTATATTGTTTTTGAGTTTCATTATACATTTCAATATCTCTTCTGCAATTACATCATTAATCATTTCCCCCACGGGTGACTGGGGAATAGAAATAATGTCGCGTGGTCTTCTCCCGACCGGCAGTAAAACGCTTGCTTAAGTGGGGTGTCCGTTTTGTGGTGTTAATTTTGTACTTTTCGTCCTAATAATTTAAGAAATTATATATCAGAAAATTATTTGTTAAGCCGCACCCTCATCAAACGAATGGAAATGCTTTAAATTGAATGAATTCTTAAGAGTCATTCTCTGTAAAAACCGAAGAAATCCATGGGACTGTTCACACTCATGTCACAGATTTCCAATATATTTTCAATATTAAGTCCATATGATGCCCTGATAACAAAAATAACTTTTATTTTTATTTTTGGGGTTTCTGTTGCCATGGTTACAGGTCCCATATATATAAGCCCAATAACAGAGAGGCAAAATGTTCAAATCCCTCATTTTCTTATTTCAATTATTTTTAGCAAATACAAATTTTTAGTCTAAATCATAGATATACAGAATAAATAGAGGTCTTGAATGACACAATTAAGTAAACAAACTTTATCTTGAATCCATCCAAAACATTAAAAATTGTATTTGAAAAGTGCCGATTTTGCATTTTTTTCAAACTGCTGAAAAATACATTTTTTTAGCAAATTTCAAAGTGATATTTTTTCCTAGATCACATTTTATTGTAATGCCTTAAAAATGATCTTCATACATCACTCTTTTACCAAGAAAAAAATTGAGTATGTGTTTTTTGTTGTCTAAAAAAAAAAATTCAAAATTTTCTGAAATTAGGAAAACTTGAAATTGCAAAGCGCAGATTTAAATAAAATGTGCTGCTATATTTATCAATTTCAAAGTTTTTATTACTTAAGGTTTGATTTTGCAGTTTCCATAACCTCAGATACTGATTTTTAGTGCATAGCAGCTACATATATCTATCAAGTGAAAATACCATAAAAACAGACGAAATGCACTTTTAAAATATTATATAAAATTGTTCCAATGAAAAAGAAATTTTTATAATTATACATGGAGGTTGATGAAAACCAAAATGAATCTCAGAACCAGAATGAAATAGCCTTGTTAGGTGTTACCATCGCAACACAACATTGAACTGAAAAAAAAGAATGACATTGACTTGTATAACAAAACTAATGACCAAGCTTTGGAAAATATTAGAAAAGATCTAACCATGTTGAAATCTTCTCAAAAAGATGAGATTGAGAGCTGTCTGAACAATGCAACATTGAGTATAAAGACTAATTCAAATGCAACTGACAGAGACAACTTTAGCACTACAATCTTTGAAGTGTTTCCTGGGTTGGAGAGAGACCTTCTTTCGGCGGAAAATATCCAAGTCACGGAATACATTGCAATAAACCAGACACCACATACCAGTACACCAAAGGAATGCATCGCTGAAACCAATAGTGAAATTTTCTGTGACTATTCAGAAGAAACAGAAGTATGTTTCGCTATTCAACCAATCGCTCACGTTTCACCAAGCGATGCTATTCCAAGTTGTTCTGGAGTGAAGAGGAAGGAAAAGACAGTGAAAAAAAGAAGATCGAATGGAAACCGTATGCTAAGGGAAACCAATTCATTCAGGATATGTGTAAAAAGTTAGATTACAAGAGAGCAAATCACGTAAAGGAGAAAATATTCACAGAAGGAGTTATTCACAAATATTGGGAAGAAACGGACAAAATGGAAAACCATGTGTACAACAGGGTGGACACTGTGTGTAAAAGCAAGGAAGGTAAACATTAAATCTTCCTATTGTCTATTGTTAAGGTTTCTTCTTTTGAATTTGTACTTTTTCTGTACTTAAAATCTGTGGTACTGGAAATTAACTTTTAATATCTAGTACTATTTCTTCACTTTAAACATATTGTAAGTCTAGGTACCTGTATTTTATAGTACTTGATTTGTATTTAAAGTTTTGGTACAGAAATAATACCAACAATATTCCATATTTGAAAATCATAACTTAAAGAAATTTGAAATAGACAAACTTTCAGAATGCAGAAAATGTGACGGTGTAACCAAAAACATGTAGAATTAAAATTTCTAGTAAAAAAATCAAGTACTGTAAAATACAGGTACCTTAATATTGCAAAGATTTGAAAGTAACAACATAGCACTAAATATTAAAAGAAGATTCCAGTACTACATATTTATGGAATAGAAAAAGTACCCATGCAAAAGTTTCTCTGTACATCGTTTTATCAAATGGATGAAGATGTTTATATACTGTTGTTGAACTGCTGTCTTGTTAAAAAATATTAAAATCGACGTGGGTAAAAACACAATGCAAGACAACAGTTGTCCGTGAAACAGTTTTGAATGTTAGATAGGTTTGAAATTAAACTAAGGATAAGATTAGGGTTAAGCAGCAATTATTGTTAAACTTAAGTGTAAGAATACAGTAGTCTTTAGATAAGTATTTCTGATTGTATAATGGGCGATGAAAAATCTTTTAAGCGATAGGATCCGATAAGAAAAGGAGAAGGTCACTTTTCAGTTTTGGATACGATCTTGTAATAAATTTCTAAACAATACACCTTAAATTGAATGTTAACCACGACACCTTTTAGTAGCAATTTTCAAGAATGAGAAATCTGAAAAAGTTGACCATTAATTTGAAAAAAGATTTTTAAAACGTCTATATTTAAGCTTCATATGTGTTGAGAATAAAATTGTGTATGCATATATAAAACATTTATGATATAACTTCACTATAAATATAGATATAGAGTAAACCTAACAGAAAATAAGCCAATCTGATGTCCCTATTATCATCTGATAATATAATTATGGTTAAAGTGTACCACTAATTATGGTTAAAGTATACCACTAATTATGGTTAAAGTATACCAATAACTGATGTTATAACTATACCAAGAATTGTGGTTTAAACTAACAAGATCTTATTCAGAGACGAGAAAACGTTCATGCTCTCCTCCCATGTCTACTAGGAATGTCGTTTTGGAGCCACATAAACAGGTATTTGTGTCATATTCCCGAGATGTTTCAGATAACACGACCAACTATACGGTATCTTGTGTAGAAGAGGAGTCTGACGAGGAGCATTATGTTCCTAGGAATGTCTCATCCGAAACTGATTTCAAGGTAGACGGAAAGGAAGCCGATGTTCTTTCATGTCCATCATCATATGAAACGTTGTCAACTAGAAAGAACCAATAGATAACAACAACAATGTTATGCTCGATTTAACAACATTCGTTGTCAGTTCTGCTACCGAATCTTAATAAAGTGATTTTCGAAAAATTCTAATTCATAGCAGATAACATGATAACTTTAAATGCAACGGGGAAATGTTTTTAAAACTTCAAAGGTAACTCTTCGACATTGCCCTTCCGTCTTAGCTATCATGTGAAATACTAGATATAGTTATAATAGTGAGAAGGAAATTTTTATAGACCACAACCCGACACATTCTCATCACATTCATTTATTTATCAGAAATCGAAAGTGAAAAAAGTACAAAGTTGTACAGCACTGAAGATCAAAAGTTGAAAAGGTTTTGCCAAATACGGCATTGTTTTTATGCCCGGGATAAGAACACTGTTATATAGAATGATTCATGCTATTGCAAACAGTAAATTTCAACAAATGAATGTGAAAGATATATTCATAAGTTACTCACTTTGTTTAATCAATCCTGCATCTCCGGCTGGTTGGCCCACTTATGCTTGGCATAGCTAATAGGTGATAGGTGAGCCTATCATAGATGCCAGGGAACTGTTAGTTGTATCATCAGAAGTGGTTGGTTTATTCCAATTTTCTTCTTCCTCTTTATCTGACGTTGGTAACTCTGGAAACGTTGGAATGGTCTTTTGTAATGACTATTAAATGAAAATTGCATCTTGAATTAAACTTCATTTGGAACACTCAAAGTTAGTCTTTAGTCAAATTAATTTATGAAATAAGTTTAATAAAATTTGTCATATTGTGTACCTCACTTCTAATAGCATTTGTCAATCAGGAAATGTATTAAGCATATGCATGACTTCTGGTACTGTATTATAACCAATGAGAACAAAGTTGAATGTATATGAAAAGATGTGTATTTTGGGGTTTTTCTTGAGAAAAACCCAGCCGAGCAAAAAATACATCATTATCTGCTTGTATTAAGACCCTGTACATGATTATTATTTGTTTTGAATATTTGACTATTGAAAATAGGTTGGCAGATCTTTTACCTGTTATCTAAAACCCTGGTCTTGAAAAAGAAATCTTTCCAAAATTGTTAGATGGAAGTAGAAGTATCAGCTTTCTTCTAGTACTTACCATTTTGAAAAATATGTATTTTAATAATGGTTTAAAATCGCATTAATCATAAAAAAAACCCCAATATTATTAAATTAATGTTCCTGAAACTAGACACAGAGTCATAAACAGTTGCTATTTAAACACAGTTGATTAAACAAATTGTGCTAATTCAATTAGTAATTGTTTTATCATGTACCACATTGTTTAAAAACACATATTAAAAAAGCAAAGCTAGCATCATAATTTATTCTTTTAGATTTAACATAAAATTTATATTAAATCACTATAATTTGTTAATACTTAAATACCTAAACTATATATTTTCATGTGAAATTTTTATATAAATTGTGCCCTGTTAGCATTGTTTTTCAAAATTCATTTGTGCCATACATGTTACCTAACTTACAAGTAGTAACATTCAATGGTCTTTTTTTTAAATTTATTCCGCATTGATTAAGGACCTTCTAATCATGAGTCATATTTTTTGACACGCATTCAATTGTTTTTTGGTTGCTTTATTGTTGCCTAACTGTTGGGTTAATGCATCATTGATATATATATCCTTTACTATAGATAATTTAGCTGATCTGTAACAATAACATCTTCATGCCTTATATATCATGTACTGTAATACGCCGCTAGATTAAAACTGACGTGGAAAGGTAACATATGGCCACCGAAAGCTCTTTTTTGAGAGCCCAGGTGGTCGTGTGGTCTAGCGGGACGGCTGCAGTGCAGGCGATTTGGTGTCACGATATCACAGTAGCATGGGTTCGAATCCCGGCGAGGGAAGAACCAAAAATTTGCGAAAGCAAATTTACAGATCTAACATTGTTGGGTTGATGTTGAGACGAGTTGTATATACATTATGTACACAGCCATGTATCACCATCATTGATGGCGATCCGATGGATACATCTGTTGTAGGGTTGTCACTGACTCAGACGTACTTATGAATATAATTATTTTCTGTGACTGTATCTTACATTAATTTGTAGGATCCTTTACTATAGATAATTTAGCTGATCTGTAACAATAACATCTTCATGCCTTATATATTATGTACTGTAGTACGCCGCTAGATTAAAACTGACGTGGAAAGGTGACATATGGCCACCGAAAGCTCTTTTTTGGGAGCCCAGGTGGTCGTGTGGTCTAGCGGGACGGCTGCAGTGCAGGCGATTTGGTGTCACGATATCACAGTAGCATGGGTTCGAATCCCGGCGAGGGAAGAACCAAAAATTTGCGAAAGCAAATTTACAGATCTAACATTGTTGGGTTGATGTTGAGACGAGTTGTATATATATATATATATATATATATCCCACATCTCCGTTGATCATGTGCATTTATGTACGACTGCAGATTTTTTTCCTTTTCTGCATAATCATGATAATTAGTTTATGTTAACATTCAATATGTCAGGAAAACATAACAAAACAATCTATCTGTATGCATATTGTTTTATGTTAACATGGTATAAACTTTTTTAAAAGTATTTTATGAAGCTCAACTTTTTTTGTAGATATAGTATTATCCAGTAAGTTGTCATAAAATTTACTGTGTTTACTGCATATTGTACATGTTGTATCTACTAATTTCGTCTAATTTTTTTTTTATTCAAATTCAAAATAAATAATTAAAATATTTTTATTTACTGAATATGACCATGCAAATGTGACATTGAAATAGGTAATAATAAGGATGTTAACACTGGATAGGTAATAATTAGAAATTATTATATACATGATGTAGCTAATATACAAATTAAGACACACTAGTTTATTGCTCTGGGGATGACAGTTAATCTGTCATTGGTATAATAATATGATTTTATAATAATGTTCACAAATTATCATAATTAAAATTGTCCTCTTCAAAATTTTGATAACTTTTCAAAACAAATAATAATTTAAGAAAAATATGAAACAGCAGGATATACTATTATTTTGGATACAAAAATGCAAGTTTAAAAGTAATCTGAATATTGACTTATTAAAATAAAATCGGGAAAATAACTGAATTAAATTAAAACAAGTTATGTCTGAGCTGCAAAGCATTATTTAATGCAAGCTGTAATAACAAATGAATAAGTTAAAAGTATTCAGGCTAACACAAAAGATGTGAAATTTATTAAACTCAAGGATTTAAAACATTAAGTGGGATGGTTAAGTCCTGGAACAATATATTCACATCACAAAGGTTTATTCATGATATGCACTGAACCAAGGTAAAGTCAATATCATCTACATGTATATCAGTCAGGTGTACTACTTGCACAAGTTATTTTTATTTACTTGAAGAAGTAAACAAAAAATATACACATATAAGTAAATAAATAATGTTTAAATAATCTCCCCCAAGTTTTCTCAAAAATTTACTTGTATAAGTAAATTTTGTCTTACAATCCCTCAAAAGTCCTCAAGTTTTGAGATGTCAATTCATGCCTTTAATGATTTTTCCCAGCTTTGATCATATTTTTTTTGGTTTAATGTGTCGTCTCATAAATTCACCAAATAAACTGATTGCGCAAAGATATTAAGTATTTGAGCAAGGCCTTCAAAAATTGCTCCTTAGTCAAATGTTGGGGGCTTGTAAATGAGCAGTGTTCTGAAGAAAACAGACAAATGGGATGTTCATTGTCCATGAAATTACACTAAAGGAGGCTCGAGGGTATAAGAATTTCAGAAAAAAATAAAACATTTGTTTTTCAATACAAATTTTATTTGTTACCTTTTGTAGTTGTTACTTTATCATATGGTACAAAAATCATTCAAAAAAATCAATTCGTGTTGGCCCAGGATGACTTTTAAAATGTATACATCATTGAAAAAGTTCCAAATTATCTCCCTTTGGTGGAAAAATGCCATTTTTTTGGCTTTAAAATTGAAATATCTTTTTCAACTCATCGGGGACCTATATTTTTATATATAATTTCCACATAAGCTGTACTTAAACTAAATTATTGTAAAATTTGAGCGATTTCTGTAATAAATTTCTTTTTTTTATTTCGATATTAACTTTATTTCTCCTATTACTTCACAACAGAAAAAAACCCACTTTTACAAAAATATATGCTTCTTTCGAATGCAGATTGTGAGCGCAAATGAACGGTGACCCCACTTTTTTATTTTATTTTTCTATTAACTTTTAGATAGTTCATTTATAGAAAAATATAGAGAAATCCTATATAAATGATTTAGACCCGCGAACCCCCTTAAATGATTAGTAAAGACATTTGCAAAGGGTAGATAATTTTAAATTCTTTTAAGGCAAAGAAATCATAACAATTCAATAAAAGATAGGATGACTTTTTTACAAGTAAAACAATCTGAATGTGTAAGGGACAGAACTCAGCCAATATTTTTTTTACCTTTACAAGTAAATAAAATTAACTTGTATAAGTATCCTACACATTTACTTACAGAAGTATATTAATATTACTTCTTCAAGTAATTAGAAATAACATGTACAAGTAGTACCCCTGACTGTATATATAGTAACTGTGCATTTTTTTTTTTTTTTAATTCCTTAAACTTTTCTTTGTCATGTTTGTAGTATCAATATATTTCACATTAAATGATTAACAAAATTAAAATGAACAGAAGAAATAACCTACCAATGATTTTAATGATGCAAGGTGTTATAACGCCTCTCCTCCAATAACCATTGAGGTACATTCGTTTTCATTTTTTTTCATATAAGTTTTATCCTTTGATCAAACGAAAAACTATGAACGTTATACTAAACTCTAAATAAAATTAAAAAAATTATTAAACACATTCAAGACTTGTAAAAGCAAGAGGCTCCTTACTTTGGACAGGCGCAATAATACGGCGGTGTTAAACATGTTTGATGATATGATGGACGATTTTAACAACCTTGCATGGCTATACAGCCCTCGAACAATCTCCACCCTCAAAATATACCTCCGTATTATATATAGATATATATGTTGATGGATGTACTCAAAGGCTTAATTCAAGCACTTCGATCTTTTTTTTAAAATATGATTTAGTATGGCAAAAAATAATTTGTATTGCAGTTCTTGAAAGACAGAGTACAGGATAATGGAAGAAATGAAGAAACATATTGGAGACAAGGCCATAACTTGGGTTGGGATTCAGTGGTTTATTGGCCGCCGATTGAGGCTCTCATCCTTAACCAAGGCCAAGAACATCAAACAATCCAGAATGATGAGATTTACACACAACTTTCAGTATGTCGGCAATTGTAAAATGAAATTGCTTTTACAGCAGACCGTTTTAAATTTGAGAATGGTGTAACATTTGGTAAATAATTTATCGGAGTAAACGATCTGTGTGCTGACGCATTCGTTGAGGATTCAGGAAAACGCCAGAACATTGTACCAAGCGTAAAAAACCCGAACTAGAGCAAGAAATTATCAATAGAACTGGGCATAAGTCGGTCGAAAGTGTAAGGAACTACAAAAGGACTGCTGACGATATGCTTAAAAATATTTCAAATGTTTTGGAACTGGAGAAGATGCCCGTAAAAAATGAAACGTGAAAAGTCCAAATACTGATAGGAATCAGTGGGTTTACAGTATAAGTGTTATAATTTGTTCACCTTCCTTGATAAAATTGATGTCTAGGAACGAAAGTTTTGAAGAGCTGGAATGTGAACTGTATCGATTCATTTAAGATTTTCAGCATTGAATAAAATTTATCTAGTTCAACTTCACTTTTTGTCCAGAAAATAAAACAATCATCAAGATATCGCTTCCAATTTTCTTCAATGTAAAGCCTGAAGTTTTCATCGAATTCGGAAGGTATCTTTTTGTATAGTTGCTTTTCTATGTAACCCATAACCAGAGTGGCATATGTTGGTGCCCCTTGTACCCATCGCTTTGAAAGTAATAAGTGTCGTCAAACTGGAAGTAGTTGTTCTCAAGGATCAGTTTAAAACCTTTGATGATGAAATCATTAGAAAAACTTTCCGGAATATCAGGAGATGCGGTGAAAGCGCTAACAGAAACAATGTTCGATTTATGATGTGATTTTTTGTTTTTTTTCACTTTTAAACTATATTTACTGTACCAAGGACTTTTTATATATATATATATATATACTAAAAATTGAATTCTGTGTCCACACTAGTTAAAATATAAATAAAATTAAATTTCGAAATGTTCTTAAAGTCCTTTAATTCTCTACATTTATCTCCAACCGGTTTCACATCTTTGTGATAATCATGGAATAATGTAACTAACGATAACGTAACGTCACGATAATAAGTATGTAACAATGCATTAAAGGGACGTAACCCTTACAACAGTAACGTCTTATCTGTTTAGTCTTGGTTTGTACTTTAGTATAAACATATTTTCTTTGTTAATTCTCATTTCTTCGGTGAATTGGTCGTCACATTGGTAAAATGGGAAAACATAGTATTTGGGTGATTTGTTGCTAGCGCATAAATCCAGGTGTCACTTACGTTAATCATCCTTATTTCTTTATGTCGGATTTGTTGTCGGTGAACAGTAAATCATGTAATATGTACATTTTACAGTCATATGTAATGTTCATGTTAAGACGGATTTACTGTTTTGTTGCTGGTCTCCTTAGATACTCATTGACCCTTGGTATGATGGCATCCTTCCATGTTCTTGGCTCTCACAACCCTGGGTAGAAGTACAGAACATACCGTTGGAATATTGTCTTTCTGTCATAAGGTAGTTCTCTCTTATTACATTTTCCACCCCCGTGGTAGGAATGTTGCAATATGTAGTTCTAGGTTGTGAACAATTCAGGGAACAAGGGGGAGTTGCTGTGTGTATTCATCGAGTTTAGGTCTGCCATTGTTATTCGGTACATCTCTGGGACATCTCAGAAAGGACAAGTCTCTGGCTTTGTTGCTATTGGTACAGAGTAGAGGGTGGAGTTGAGTTGCTTCCTTGCAATTTTTTTATACCACTGTTCTGGTTCTAGATTGAACCCATCCATCACCATTCTCTCCATAGCTTCAAGGATATGGCTGACATCAGCCTTTTCTACATGATGAACTCCATTAAATTTATTGTTAACAAAACCACGAATATCATATCCAAGATACAGAATTTCTTGTTCCTTTATATAACAATCTGTGGACCAATCTTCTATAAGGGAAATGGATTTGGCACACTCCTCCATTATTTTGAGCCTTTCACTCTCTGATGTAATGTAATGTATGAACTGACAAGCAACTTTGTCATTGATGTACGTGTAACCAATATCCAGACCATTTTTACTTTTTTTTAATTTTTTTTTAACGATTACAAATATTTTATTTAATCATTTCCTGATATATAAATACCTTTGTAGCCCAGGTCGCATACTTAGGGGCCCTGTTTTTACGACTTAAGTACAGTTCTACCTAAGGACCATGCAAATTAAAAAAAAATATGATACAAGATGTTCTGTAATATTATATGTATACATTTTTTGAAGAAGAAATATAATAAATAATGTATTAAAAATTGTACTGCAATTAAAATGCACAACGCCTACTTTTTTACATGAGATTCCTCCATGATATTTCAGCCATTTTCCCATAGGATTGTACAGTGAAACTTGAACTTAAATATTGCAGTTGATGGACAACCATATAATTCATATTTTTGTTTAATACATCTAAAATTGATCATTTTCATAATTTATGAAGAGAAAACCGTGTGATAATGTCTAAAAGTTCTTTTTTGTAAATGACCGTTTTGCAATTTGAATTTCCCTCCAAACACATTTCCTCCAGTTACCTCCCTTTATCAAAAACGAAAATCAAACACCAATTTCTTATCTAAACTGATTTTCAGAACTATTTTCTAGACTAATCGGTCATGATTATGTATTTCATGATAAAGCCAAAGAATTTATTAAAGTATAGGACCTGACAACAAATATGTAGCAGGTAAATATTGTTTGGTAAGAGATTATTTGTTTACATTAGCAATCATGGCGGCAATTTAGAAAATCAACAAGCTGACAGCAGAAGATATGTTTCCCCGTTGTAATGTCGGGATATTTGTAAAATCTCAGTGTGGAACTTCCTCTCATTACCAAAATGAGTTGTCCCTTGTAAAACTGTTTGATTGTAATCGGGATATATCATGTCATTTGCGATCCCTGAGACTACCAACTGGCCAAAATCAGACAAAATGTGACACCCAAACAGAGGGTCAGCTGATTTCAAGAAGGGCAGGTGTATTTGATTATAATAGAAATCGAAGCATATGTCCGAAACATAGATATGATTTGGGGATCTATTGGAGGCCCAGAACAACTTGCCAGTTCCCAGGTCATATAGGGAAGGGAAAACCAGTTCGAACAGTAACAAGTCCTATGAGTTATGGAATATGGTGTACACAGACACAGCTTGTTTATGCAGGATAAGGTATGAAATTTGGTAAAGTGCTAGTTCAAACATGAGACATCCAGGTGGACATAAATTTGGGGGTCGAGGGTCCCACAACATAAAACTGCCAGGTTTACAAATACTACGATTACACATTATGTTTACATTTTATCAGATACATGTATATTTTTTTTTTGGTGGCCAAACCTGAAGTCTAATCCTTGATTTAGAATCCAAGTCCGTCCGCCCCGATTTTTGTTTGCCCCAAGTCCGTTCGCACTGATTTTAATTTTTAGTATAGAAGATTTATTTTAAGACAATTCCATTGGATTATATTTGTCATTATTTAATAAAAGAAGGGCGAATGCTGTCGTGTTTGCCAGTATTCTGATTTCGTTCACCCTGAGATCGTGATTTTTCGGGTGGCGAAACACTTTCGATTTCCATTTCAGTTTCGACGTAGAAAATCTGTTGTGCAAGGAGAGTCGTCGATCTCCAGGACCACACGCAGATGGTTTTACTCCGATCCCTACCCCGCGACCTCGACTCAGAAGACTTCTGAGAGGATGTATTCACTGGCTTCTTTTAGACATCCTTCTTTTCTGGAGAACGAAGAGGATATTAGACTCTGTACTGGAAGAAGAAGATAACTTCTTGGATGCAGATGAAGAAAGACTATTTGAGGTGGAAGAATCATCTATGTCACTGGGAAGATCCCAGACAGATTCACCGCTCCAATTGTGAATTTCCACTTTCTTTTTATTTGATTTCTTTTTCTCTCTTTTTTTTATGATAGTCAGCTCTGTAGGGAAGATGGAGTTGACTGAGTTCTGGTTTTGGAAGATTTTCTTGGAATTAATATTTTATCGGTAGGTTCTGTTTCAACAGGCAGCATTTTAAAATTGTCCGCATTAATTGGCCAAGTCATGCGAGTTTGTGTATTCTCGTGACTGAATGAGCGGACAATTTTGCTGGCGTACGATGGTCTGTTTGAAACAAGGAGATCATTCGAAACAATTCTGTAGCGGCATTCAGATAAGCATTGTTGTAACAGTCTATTGCGGCACCTAGTTTCAGTATTACTTACAGGACAAGAGAACGATTGAGGATTAGTTTTTTGTTGCAAAACTGGATAAGTAGTATCTTGCAAAACACTAGAAAGGTGTGAACTGTCTATTAATGTTTCTTGAGCTATATCTGTTTCAAGTACTTCTTGCTTTTCACTTGATTTACTAACTGTAACCATGGCAACATCGATATTGTTTTCGACTAAATACTTGATTTTTTTTCGACCAGCTCAGGCTCTTCTGGATGACTGTACTCTAAGAAATTGTTTTTTCTCTTTAGTGATCAATTCATTAGTGTTGTTTTCTTTTTCTATAACAGTTTCAATCTTTTGCGCACTTGAAGATAGTGATGATTGTTGAATAATGTATTGTTTCATGTAGTTTATCTGTAGTCCAAACAATTATGCCGTTATAGTACGGCTTTTTGATAATTTTTTTTTGGACGCCTTCCTCTAACGTCATATGCGGAAGCCATTTTTTCCGTCTGGATTTCCCCCCCCCCCCCCCCCCGAAATTTGCTCTCAACAATTTCAGCAAATAACTCATATGTCCTTACATACTTGTATTACTTCTGATAATAAATGTATGAAATAAACACTTACCTTTACTTTTGCATATTTATTCCAGGTTTATATTCCTTAGAAAGATTTAAATCCAAACAACATTGCCAGGAGTGCAGACGCTCTTATTGACATCTTGCATCATGGCCGATAATCAATACCGGCATGCAACAGCCTAGCAAGTAAAAATGCGGGTACCATCTCTGTCAAATATTGTACATTAAAGACGATAAAGTAATCAAAATTGCTGTTTTTGATGTAGTTATATGTTTAAAAATGCGTATTAATATTGATTGAACTTATATCTTATTTAAACTGATATGATGCTCAATTATTTTGTAACATTTTTGGATTGAAAAAAATCCTTTACAAAATTTACTGGTGTCTCTTAAAGTCATTAAAACATATTACATTTGGATTCTTTTAATATAAGCTATATTGAGTTTTTCACTCAATATAAAATCTTATGCAATAACAAATATAACAAAGGCATGAATAAATAGTAAACAGCAGCACGCTGCACGATATTCAAGTCTAGCATCTTGATAATTAAAACCAAATTATATTTATATGATATGAAGCACTAATTACAGGAATAATTCTTAAACAAAAAAAGCAACTGTAAAAATATATATTTTAATAGGGACTATCTATGGGCATTATGTGGGCTGGTCTGTGCATCAGTCTGTCCGTCTGTCAGTTTTTGGTGAAGTTAGTTTTTGATAAAGTTGATTGAAGTCCTATGCTTTTGAAATTTAATACACATGTTCCTCGCGGTATGATCCTTCTAATTTTAATGTAAAATTACAATTTTAACTATCATTTCACAGTCCACTATACAGAAACTGATATTGCGATTGGTGCATCCGTGTACTATAGACGCATTCTTGCATTAATTTCAAACTGAGGCAGTCATGCCATAAAATCCTCGCTTAACATTGATGTGACCCTGCATCTTTAATTTCATTCAACAAATTAATTTTTTACCCACTTGTTCATATCGCTTAGAACGCAGCTTTATGTGAATATTAAACATCCATATAATTTGCTTTGTTTGCATAATTTTAATAGATGTAATGTCCTACCATGCATAAAAACCATCAATAATGTATCACAAATTACCTACAGACAGAGCAAATAGTCTGTTTCACTCCAAGACTGACCAATACTTCTGAAATGTGTGAAGCAATCAACAGCCCTGAAATGATCTGGTAAACAATTCAAGAAAGAATCAGCGAGAAGATATTTTTGCCATATAAACTCCATTTATAGTCCTTTATCTTTTTTGATTCGAAATACACATGCCATATATATATTATCTTTTTCAGAATAGTGTACTAAAGACCTTTCTAGACTAATATTTACACATATAATTGGAGAAAAGAAAATAATACAAAAAGTCAACTAGAACTTTTTGTAAGAGAAACATATCCAGTGACCCATCCGATTTTGATGGACACAAGCATTTTAACATACAAAATGAACAACTTGAACAGCAACTACAACTACAAACAATTGTGCCATGTCCCTCACATTCAGTTTTATGTTCAATGGCAGTTAATGATTCTGTATCCATACAAGACAGCTTAAACAAATTTAATACGCCTAAGCGATAACATCCAATGTTTTTGACAAATGTAACCACATTTTTGTCGGAACCAGTAAGACTTCTTGGATATGGGTACATCACTGCAAGTCCTCTTCTGTTGTCTCTAGCACACCTGCCAATAACTCATTTATGTTTTAGGCGCTCCCCAGTTGATTATGATAGAAATATTGGTAATTTGGATGCCCATATCAAAAGCTACAGTGGCTACCAAAACACGTAATTTTCCATCACTCTTTTTCAACTGGTCTACAATTCTATTTTGTGTTTCATCGTCAGTGGAAGAGGTATAAAGTTCAATTATTCTGTTTTGAACATTTTCATCGCCATTATATGCTTCCATACCAACCTCTTCCATAACAAAAGAAAATACAGTAAATGCTGTGTAATATGTCCTACAAGAAAAAACAACAAAACTCAAAAAAAATCTTGAAATACATTATGATCTATCATTAAAATAATTAAAAAAACTGTATTACTAATTTCTTTTATAAGACAGGCCCCCAAAGGTGACTGGGGAATAGAAATATGGTCACTTGGTCTTCTCTCGACCGGCAGTAAAACGCTTGCCGAAGTGGGGCGTCCGATTGGGTCAATGGTCAAGACCACCATTAGGCTTGATAACTATCAACCCACTATTTTTTCCTTTAAAAATGCCATGCACCAAGTCAGGAATGTGGCCGTTGTTGTATTATAGTTCGTTTCTGTGTGTGTTACATTTTAACGTTGCGTCGTTTGTTTTCTCTTATTTTTGAGTGTATATTCACATTGCGATAAGACGTGTCTGGTATTCAAGTGGGATTATGTCTGATGCTCGGTCCATTTCTCTGTGTGTTACATTTAAGTGTTATGTCGTTGTTCTCCTTTATATTTAATGCGTTTCCCTAGGTTTTAATTTGTTACCCCGATTTTGTTTTGTGTCCATGGCTTTTAGAGTTTTGAACAGCGGTATCATGAATCGTTATTGACATGGTTATATTTATAAATTTACTGTTTACATTTCTCACAATTGCTGAGACATGTGCAAAAGAATGTTCTTGTGAAGATGAACAATGCCCACGCACACATGCTGCCAAAAAAATTGTCACCCGCTCAGCCATGTGATAGAGTAAATTAACACCCTCGTCTTAGCCAATCAAATCAAAGTGCTGGATAGCACCTCTGGAAAGTTTGCAACGGTAGCTGTGTATTATTCCAAAAAGGTTATAGACGTGTATTATTTCAAATATGTATTTCATCACAGCTTTGATGTTTTAAACTTAACCATTGTCTCGTCAGTAATTATCAAAAATCACTTTCTTTTTATGTTTATCATAAAAAGTTTTGCTATTTTCTCATGATTGCAAACTTATACTGTAGATCTAAAGTAATGAAAATATACATGCAGAAAGCTCTGTTAATTTCTTTAAGTACCCAAGGTCCTTCATATTTGTTTTCAGTAAATTAACACGCAAGTTTTTTTTGTTTAAATTGTTCCACATGTTTCATATCGGGGCCTTTTAAAGCTTTCTACATGTATATGGTACAAACATTTCTCATTATTGATGACTTTCATTGTGGCCTGTAGTTATTAATACATTTGCATTCTTTGAACTCTTTGGATAGCATTGGTTCTTTGCAAAAAATACTGCATCCGTACTTAAAAATAAGACAGTTACAGTAACTTAAATCAATACAACAGTAAAGAAAGTGAATTTATATTAAAGGCTTTAATTTTATCAAAAATAAGGAACATGTCCATGGGACACAAATGATGCCCTCGCTAGCATTAACGTTATAAACTCAAGAACTGTAAATGTGACACTGCCAAATTTTTACTTGATCTGAAATATAAGTTAATAAACATTGTGTACTCGTTCTAAATATACAGTATTGCGCAATAGATTTGTAAGATCTTGACATTTGTTTTGTGTAAGAAACCTATATGTTATGTCAAAAATTTAATCGCAATCCAAATTCAGAGCTGTATCAAGCTTGAATGTTGTGTCTATACTTGTCCCAACTGTTCAGGGTTCGACTTCTGCGGTCGTATAAAGCTGTGCCCTGCAGAGCATCTGGTTCCATTTGTAACAAGGCACAACCCTAGAGCAGTAAAAATAAATCCACAAAAACTCACACTTCATCAGTGTTTGTGGTTATGAGAATTGTGTATAAGTTTCATAACATTTGGGTAAGACAAACAATACTTAGAGAACAGAAACTAAAATTTCCAGCAACTTTTCTTTTAAAAATATCGCCTAAGGAGCAGCTGGGCCATTGCAAGTAGCTTTCAGTAGGTCCACCTCGTACGTATTTTGATTCGTTTGTGATGGGACCATACATTGAGTATCTGTTTCCCACTCAATAAATCAAGCCCAGCCCTCATTATTTCCTCTGCAAGTAATTGCCCTCTTTTGTCTTTTTCATTACGCATGTTTTGTTCTTTATTCTCCCACTTTTTGCCAGTTGTTCAATGTAACTGAAACAGCAGTAAATGCATCATGTAAATTAGCATCTTGAAACGTAATTGATTATGAATAGTTTTCTAACTAGTTACTTTCTTTTTTTTTTAGATCATAGTGAGACATAATACATGACAGAAGGGAAAGGAATGGATTCCTGAAAATTATGACATTGCTGAAAAATAGAAAAAAAAAACCAATTTCAATTAAAGTTCAACAAAATAAAAATAAAAATGTTATGTTTCATACTTGTAAAAGTCTGCTATATTGCCATGAAGAAGCACAAGTAAATCCTCAATTCTGTGATTAGTATAACCACCTAGGTATTTTATTGACAGAAACAAACTGAAATAAACATAAAAAGGCATGCAAAAACTAGAAGGCATCCTGAGTTGGAAACACCAGTATCAGACACACCTGATAACTTTCGGATGTTAAGATGCCCATCAGAAACCACTTACACTAGGCTATTGAGATGCTTCTCAACACCCAATGTTGGTGTGAACAGATAATTATTTTCTTTATTTCCTCATGCATTATTAGTTGCATTGATTTTGTATCATTTATTTTTATGATTATTTTTCAGTTTCAATGTCTGTTCGTATTATTCTACATTTTCTGTTTTAATCAAATTTACCGTTTTTTTGTTGTTTTTTTTAACTGTGACTTAGGCAAGGAAGTTATTTGACCTTGAAGATCAGGAGGTCGTGTTGACATACCTTGGAGCAGAACTCACAAGGTCCGTGAGGATGGAATTGCTGTTCGCGATGGCAGAACTCACTGTCACACTTAAATGAGCCACCAGGAGGAAGTGACTGTGACGGACTTTAATAACTAAACATAATAAAGGTTGTTATGTACAGTCATATTTGTTTAGATAACCGAAGTTTAGAACAGCTTACACCCATCAATTGTCGAAATGCGCATCTGGTGCAAGAAAATTGGTACCGTTATATTTATTTTTATTACACCCATCAAAATTCTCGATTTATCATGTAAAAGGCAAAATAAAAGACGCAGACGTTTCAATCTTTCAGGATGAATTAAAAGAGTTTAAAAAAATTGACAACAACATCCCAAGAAAACTATTCCGACAACTACTAAGAACTCAATCTATTTACTTCTTACACTTCGATAACGTCAAAACGGATCTTATGAAACCAAAAAAATATGCAGAAAATGCAGAAACACATTGCAACCTCTCCATGCGAACTTTTCTGCACGTAGAAGAACATTTTTTTATTCAAACATCTATTTCTTCAATTAATGAAGTAAACACAATCTCATTTGCTAGAAGTATCACACAATAGTTAATGAGTTATTCCGAAATACACAGAGCTTGTAGTTTAGATGGATTAGTAAGGGATGTTTCTGATAAAAGAGAAGAATCATAAATAGTTGTGTTATTGCAATTGTTATTTCTATCTTCTTAGATCGGTTAGCAGAGACTACAAATTTGTCAGTTTCTCCGACGAAAGAGTGAATTGGTGCAAGAAATTTATGGGGAGGAAGTTACGAATCAAATCTACTCCAACATCGTTAGGTTGATTTTCTAGGCACTTTATATATATACAAGTACACACCCGTGATATCGCGGGTCCGTGACTGAATTAAAGTATATAACTATGCCTAAGCCTTATTTTAGTAATTGGTATTGTCATCTGATAAAGTCATGTCGATTATAAGATACACAGTTTTCTCTGCTTTCAAATCTTTCTGTTTGAACCCGTCGACCTGGAACTTATCAATTATTGGAAATATTAATAATTTGGAAAACAAAAGGTCCAGGCTATCCAGGAATGGGGTATTTTTTAATCAACAGCATTGTCCTATATTAGTTATCTTAGAAAGTCTTGCTGATTGCTGAATAAAGCTACAATAGGGAACAATTTGACAATGATTGAATTTAGTAGTGTCAGCCCTTTGATTATGACCCGTGTATATAGCAAAATCCTAAATACACCGTTTGGTGGTGCGCCTGTCAAATGCGGAACGTACAGATAAGGTAATAGCTAACAGGTGAATATACTATTGGTATCGGTATCGGATTAGACCCAGAACTTGTTAATTATTGGCAATATTAATTATGTGGAAAACAAAAGGGTCTGGAGTGGTGTAATTTTTAATCTACACCATTGTCCTATATTAGTTATATATAGAGTTGAATTCTTTGATTTATCGTTTTTACCCGATGACGGCTGACAAATTGGACCTCGTAATTTTAGTATTATAGATACATATATATATTTGCGAAAGCAAACTTACAGATCTAACATTGTTGGGTTGATGTTTAGACCAGTTGTATATATATATGAAGGCCGTACTTTAACCTATAATGGTTTACTTTTTAAATTGTTATTTGGATGGAGAGTTGTCTCATTGGCACTCACACCACATCTTCCTATATCTATATATAACATATAATAACATAGTAAAGGCCTGGTATTTCTTAATCATAAGAAATCCGATGGACAAGGTATAATTTGCAGTTGTCACTACACACAGACAGACATATGCATATATTTATTTACAGTGATTGTATGCTTCTAAAAATAGATTAGCATCCTGCAATTATACTGAAGAGATGAGTAGATGATCATTTCTGTACACTAAAAATAAATACTTCGTGTATTGTATCAGAGATCCTTGTTTAATTCCTACAAGCAGGTAACACCTCCCGAAACGTTTGGTCATCGATGTCATTTTCATTTCTTTGAAATTATAGTTATCAAAAGTACCAGGATTATAATTTTATACGCCAGACGCGCGTTTCGTCTACATTAGACTCATCAGTGACGCTCAGATCAAAATAGTTAAAAAAGCCAAACAAATACAAAGTTGAAGAGCATTAAGGACCCAAAATTCCAAAAAGTTGTGAAACTATTAGTGTTTGTCACTTTATGACATCATGTTTATTTAAATAATAAACACTTTAAAAAAATTTCAACATGTGTAAAGAATTGCTTTTTATCACAGTTTCAGGTACATCCAGCAAAGACCCGGTACCTAAATTCACAGGGCTTTCATGTACAGGCTTTTGCCTTTTGCACAGGCAACAAAAACAATTATCTTGATTTTCATCCAAATGCTTTTTCTGTCACAGTTATTGTCAGATAAAATCATTTTATATTGCAAAGTTTGAATTTGAGGTTTATCTGAGAAAAGGGAACTCATACTAAGAATAGCTGATATTAATACAGTAGCTGTCATTGAAAAATATGTGACATCATATTAGTCCGACAACCATTATTCCGACAGCCCATTTCTCCGACAGCCCAATACTTCAAAAGCGCATTATTCCGACAGCCCAATACTCCGACAGCTCATTATTCCGACAGCCCAATACTCCTACAGCTCATTACTCTGACAATGCATGGGTAATAGTTGTGTCCATTAATTATTCTTTTAAAGAGCATCTCCGTTCTCGATAATATTGGTTGTTGTCCGCTTAGATTCGTATATTCTTCCTTTTCAGATGTTAATAAATCATTGCCGTCTTTCAAATGTTTTACAGTGGCTTTATAATTTTTACCTTTTATTTTATTTACCATATTCCAAACTTTTGTCATCGGAGTGCGAGATTTAATCCCCGGGACAAATTTTTTCCAGGATGTTCGTCGGGCTTGCCTACAAGTCCGCCGTGCCTTAGCGCGAAAAATACGGAAATTACTCAAGTTTTCCGTCGTTGGTTGTTGATTGAACCGTCTTTCAGATTTTTTACGGTCACCTATGGCTTGATCACATGCGTCATCAAACCCTGGTTTACTGGGATGTTTTGGATTTGCCGAGGTCTTAGGAATAGTTCTGTCAGCAATTGACGTTAGAACTGTATTAAAAGTTAAAATTGGATCTTGCACAGTCTCAAACATCTTTGACTGAAGTTCCGCTCGACAGAGATTCTCAAACAAGGACCAGTCCGCCTTTTCAAGTTTCCAAGTTAGCCATGGCGTTGTCAGTTTGTTTTAGATTTATGAGTTTGACTGTCCCTCTTTTTTTTCCAACGTGGTACTCTCTGTTGGGCAGAACTAAAAAGATGTTCAAGTTCTATTGGAAAATGATCACTTCCACATAGATCATCATGAACACGCCATGAATAATCCAGAAGCAGAGAGGGGTCGCATATAGTGATATCAATAGAAGAATAAGACCCGTTTCCAAGTTGAAGATACATATTTGATCCATCATTAAAAATGCATAATCCTTCAATGATCTTACCTTTGGCATTATGAGTCTTGCTACCCCATAATGGATTGTGGGCATTGAAGTCGCCCATAAGTATAAATGGTGAGGGTAATTGATCAGTGAGGTTTCGAGTTTTGCTTTATCGATAATTGAATTAGGTGGAATATATATCGAACATAATGTAATTGATTTGTCTAATGATAAACGAATTGCAACTGCTTGCAGATCCGTTGTGAGTTGGACTGTGCTATGAATGACGTTGTCTTTCACAAAAATGGATGATCCGCCTGCAGCACGTTCATCTACCTTAGAAAATGTGCTATACATGTTGTATCCTTTTAAAGATACGTTGTCACTTTCTTTTAGATGAGTTTCTTGAAGACAAAATGCAATAGGTAAAAAAGACTGAACTAGAAGTGTTAACTCGAGAAGATTTATTTTAAGACCTCGGCAATTCCATTGGATTATGTTAAATACATCCTCTCAGAAGTCTTCTGATTCGAGGTCGCGGGGTAGGGGTCGAGGCGGAGTAACACCAGCTGCGCGTAGTCCTGGAGATCGACGACTCTCCTCGCACAACAGATTTTCAACACTTATCGACGAAACTGAAATGGAAACCGAAAGTGTTCCGCCACCCAAAAGATCACGATCTCAGGGTGAGCGAAAAAAGAATGCTGGCAAACTCGACAGCATTCGCCCTTCTTTTATTTCACATTTCTTTTCTTATGTATTAAAGCTGATTTAGAGGGTTTGTTTTGTTGTGCCATATGAAAGGAGAAAGATTCACCATTCTTGCCATCCACCCACCTCGGAGTGCCTACAAGGGCGATGCTGTGTTTCCGTGGCGAACCGGGATCGAGTGCTAATGCTGAAAACGAGCTCCAAATATAATGTAGCTGGTCCTCAAAATCAGCACCCAAGATCCACTGCGGAAAGCACCAGATGTTCCAAGAATAGTATACTCAAGCAGAGCGTATCCATCAAGCGCAAAAGAAAGCGTACCACTTGATTGACCCATGAGCCATCGCCTTCTTCAGTTATCCAAAATATAAATAGCTTAATTTAAAATACATGTGTATATTATGAAAATTGTTACAAGAAAGCTTATTGTTGAGGATTAACTGAATTTTTTAAAAAAAATAAGGATTTTCTTATCCCAGGCATAGATTACCTTAGCCGTATTTGGCACAACTTTTTGGAATTTTGGATCCTCAATGCTCTTCAACTTTGTTCGTGTTTGACTTTATAAATATTTTGATATGAGCGTCACTGATGAGTCTTGTGTAGACGAAACGCGCGTCTGGCGTACAAAATTAGAATCCTGGTACCTTTGATAACTATTAGCAAAAGAAAAAAAAACCCAACCTGAAATGAATTTATTTACAAAAAGTGGTCTCAAGAAAGATGAGAATTTTATTTGTTTGTACGTTATATACACGTGCTTGTATAGCATGGTGTGTCAAGCATATGCAAGTACAAATAGACTGAAACATATATGATAAAAAAAAATGTGAAAGTGAGTTAATTGCAGTGCTATTATGAAACACCAACCCAACAATAACTAAATAATAATCATTTATTGAATTTAATAAATATTCATACAATTTTAAGTATCACCACGATCACACAAAGCACTATTAACCAATTAATTAACATTGGAGAGAAATTATAATTTAACTGATAATTTCTGTGAACTTATTGTGATATTAATTTTAAAGTTCAATGGCACATACATGTAATGCGTGCAACTGTTTTAGTTGTAATAATTCTCAAACATATATTTAGGACCTAATCATTTTACTAGATCAGAAACATACATGTAACAATGACTTTTCAGTAGGTTTCAACATAAAATGTAACTTTCTAGATCCATAAAAAAATCGATCATATATTGCAGAAATATAAAATCCTGTTTTATTTTTTTTATCCCAACTGGAAATGATTGATTGTTGGTTGCTTAACTTCCAGTGGCAAATAGTTCGTGCATATTCAGATCGAGAACAAGTTCACAATAAATACAATAGGTAGGTTTTTGTCATAAAAAAGGCCAATGGTCAGGGAATTTGGACTGTCACTGGAAAATGAGGGTGTATTGGATAGGAACAGAAGTTTTGCCTTGCAACAGCCCACCTACGGACCCCTCAAAGAGTTTCTGCAAGGGTTCTTAACGTGCAAAGAGCGTGGCACTCTCTTTACACGAGACATCGGATTTAAGGGGGCTCGCGGGTCTAAATCTTTTTTTTAATAAATATAAGATTTCGCTATTTTTTTCTATAATGGAACTTTATCTTATACCTAATAGAAAAATGAAATAAAAAATAGGGGTCACCGATCATTTACGCTCACAATCAGCCTTCGAAAGAAACATACATTTTTGTAAATGTCCTTTTTTTCTGTTGAAGTAATAGGAGAAAAAGAGGTAATATCAAAATAAAAAAAGAACCTAATTACAGAAATCGCTTAAATTTTACAATTATTTAGTTTATGTATAGCTTATTTGAAAACAACAATAAAAAATATAGGTCACCGATGAGTAAAAAAAGATATTTCAATTTTAATGCCAAAAAATAGCAATTTTGCACCAAAGGGAGATAATTTCGAGTTTTTTCAATGATATCTTCTTTTAAAAAATCAGCTGGGGCAACACGAATTGATTTTTTGAAATGATTTTTGTGCCATATGATAAAGTAACAACTACTTAAGATAATTTATAAAATTTGTAATGAAAATTAAACGTTTAATTTTTTTCTGAAAATCTTATACCCGCGAGCCTCCTTAACGGCCCCATTTTGACCAGACGCGACTGCGAACTCGATACATCGCGCACAGCCAAACGGACACCCCACTTCGGCAAGCGTTTTACTGCCGGTCGGAAGAAGACCATAGTGACCATATTTCTACCCCAAGTCACCCTTGGGGAAACTTGGAAATGAAGCAGCATACATAGGTACACCATGTTAAAAAAAATTGCAATGTTTCGTCATTCAACACCAGAAAAAAATAAGAAAATAGTCATGGAAAATATGAGAAAGGTACACAGTGTGACTATTGCCACAACAGCTTTTGGGATGTAAGTAGATATATAAGATGTGAGGTTCATAATTCATTGGGTGCCTCGCGTAGCCTTAAATGTTTTATGCAAGAGAGTGTGCGAACAGGTAGGGATGAAATAGCATCTACATCCATGTTATTTTCATCCTATTGATATAACCCGTGAGGATTTTGCAATAAAGATATGGCCAAAAATAGCGCTAATGAACACATGCTTTGCTACTGTAATTCAAGTTCATGTAGGAGGAATAATTTAATTCATAATTTTTCACCTAATTTACCAAATTCCAACACATCACAGTCCTGTTGTGATATTTGCATGAGAAATTGTTCCTGTTCAGAATGTTCAATTTTTGACAAATATTTCCTCTCCGACCAGATGATAATGTTCTTAATCTTTCTGCAATTGAAGGCTTTAAACCTTACAGGCAAGTCTCCACTGAACAACAATAGGCAATTCGAAAAGTCCTGAACGAATTATGGCTGAATTAGCCAGAGAACATAATCAACTTTCTGTTCTGAGTTAACATATTGTAACACATTTAAGCCAACAAATGATAACAGTTATTGTTCACAGCTTACATTACATTTTTTTTTATTTCTGACATTATGAAAAACTGTATGGTTGAGAGAAGAACAGCTGAGATGGTAATGAATATTATTGACACCTAGTTGGAGTAAAACTGTACATGCATTAGCAATGAAGAGATGTGGTAATGTTACCAATGATACAACGAGCCAACGACCAAAGGGCTTTCAACAAAGAGCACGCACCTTTAAGTCTGCTGTTAAAGTCCCCCGCATTACAAAATCTAAATTTATCGAATTAAGAAAACCAAAGCCATAATCTATGAAAAAACGATAAACAAATATGACAGACAGCAAGCACTATAATATTATTGACTTTTGATGTTATATAATTTACCTACTGTGTGGAAGTACAATATCCAGAGTAGGAAAACTTTGAATTCCCTCAAAAGTGTACTGTATTGCCGATTATGACAGTATAGGACAAGACGAAACATGTGACGAGCCGAATGAACAAGGTGAACATGGTTCAGAATCATTCAAGAACATCACTGATTATGATGAAAAAAGACTTCACTGAAAATCTAAAAGACAGTGAGGAATTAAGTGAAATTAGTTCTATATGATAGCTTCACCTCATCGCTTGAATATGCAACCAGTATTAATGAACAAAATGAGGTCTTGTCATATGTTGCAGATGTGTAATAAGGAATAATTTCAGGAGACTGCTTAACATTAGACACCGACGAATTTGAGTACTCTGACACAAATTCATCAGATATAATCGATCAATGTGAATCAGAATGGCAGGGGTTAAGAAATTTTGTATTAGCTCACTAGCCCACGGCTAATTGGTAGCATGATTTTACTAGCCCTGTTGGAAGAACTACTAGCCCAGCAAAACTGACCCGCTAGCCCTAGTATGTCTCACAAATTCAGAGGTTGCTGCAAAAACAATGAATTATATAAAGTTAACAATTTTTATCCATTTTACAGTAGATTTGTGCAAATTGGATACTCAAAACTATACAATTACTGGCATTAGGATATATTTATATATATAAGTAATTGATAATTGAATATTCACTGAATATTCTTTAATAATGAGTTGCCCAAATCCCGACATGATACAAGTACTGGAGGGTTTTTACCAGATACATTATCGCGTTTGTTTAAAAGAATTGTCAGCTGATTAATTACGTTTCTTTTATCACCTGATTAATTACGTATCAGAATATAAAATTATAACCACTAATATTTATGTGAATAAATATCACCATCAATAGCTTTTATCACCATCAATAGCTTTTATCTTTTATAATTGTTTTATAAACGAAGTTCAGTAATGTCCATATTTACATTTATTACAGGTAAGCTAATTGTGGCCTTTAATAGATTACAACCCAAGCACGGCCTTTTAACTGAACTGAAATTGTATTTGTAAAAAAAAAATATTTCTTTAAACATCGATTGATTGATTGTTGGTTGCTTAACGTCCAGTGGCAAATATTTCATGCATAATCAGGACGAGAATAAGTTCACAATAAATACAATAGAGGCTATCTGGGATTATGCTCGGGAACACTTGGACTTGCTTTTTGTTATCTATTAATGATAAATCATATGTTTCTTTGTCTAATATGTTCTCCTATTTATTTGTATTGTAATCCTGTATGTTGTCATTTCAATGTTATATGTAACATTGCCATTAAAGTGTAAGGCTTGGCATGCCTCAAAACCAGGTTCAACCCACCATTTTTCCGTTTAAAAGTCCTGTACCAAGTCAGGAAGATGGCCATTGTTAAATTATTGTTCGTTTTAGTGTGTGTTACATTTTAGCGTTGCGTCGTTTGTTTTCTCTTATTTTTAGTGTAAATTTACATTGCGACACTACGTGTCACGGTACTTGTCTATCCCAAATTCATGTTTTTGGTTTTGATGTTCTCCTCTTATATTTAATGCGTTTCCCTCGGTTTTAGTTTTTTACCCCGATTTTTTTTTGTCCATGGATTTATGAGTTTTGAACAGCGGTATACTACTGTTGTGTTCATTCAAGTTTTCCGAGACTGTTAATGATTAGATCATGGTTCTGGAGGCTTCTTTACAGTAAGTAAACAATATCAAAATGGCGTCCATAACATGTTCCAAAAGTTATATCTGACAAAAGTCAGGTTTCTGCTGCCTAAAAAGATTCACATTTATATTGCAATAAATTATTCAGAAGGAGGTGCAATCAGGTTTCATATAAAGCCTGTACTGATACATCGATTTTGAAAGTTCGGGTTCCATTCAGAGTTATTTGTTCTATTTTAAAACTTGTGCAAAATAAGTTAACATTCTGATGACGTAGTCGAATCTGATTGGCTTAGATAGAAAAGTGATGAGGGGAGTTTCCCCGTTCTAATTTAGAAACGCCAAGAATTTTTTGTCACTAGTCCGTCGGGCATATTGGGTTACAAATTTGGTTGCCCCAGGCCTAAATGCTGTAGTCCCGGGCGTCGGGCTAGTGGATTTTTTAACCCCTGAATGGTCAATTGACTGTCATTTTGAAAGTGTTTGGACCAATGAATTTGGTGCATTAAAAATATTAGCATGTTTTCACAGACACATTTGACCGTTTTAGCCTGTAAAGATATTACAGATACTATAAAATCTATATTCCATGGTGCTGAACATTCCCACATTTTAAACTATAAGTATCTGATGTCTTTTGTGCAGAAATACCCGATTAAAGAAGTTTCCTATCGTGAGTCTTGCTGTGAAGTATTCCCGGATAACTTAGAACTTGTTAGATGCAGTACCGAGAATTGCACAGGGTGTCGTTTTTATCGGGATGGTTAAGAAGGTGTTTTATTTTTGCTGATATAAAGAACCAACTGAAAGATCTGTTGCAGTCCCCAGGTAATATCTCAAACATGTATAAACCCCTCCACCTACATGCCATTGTGTTCAATCTAAGGTGCGCCATTCCAACAATTTTTGTCATTATGGCACAATATATATTGTCATCTTGGTCGAATCTGGTGCACTGAATAATTTTACAAATTTTTAAATCGAGGTAAACACAAATTTAAATATTTTATTTCACTACTGGTTGTGAACAATGTCCCTTAGCGCTACAACAATGACGCTAAGGTCCCTACCTGTGTTGTTAATTGCTAATTAAACCAGGGGACTTGATTAGCAAAATATATCTTATATTTATATCTTGTGTTAGTTGCATTTTAAATAGTTTTCATACGAGCACACAATACATATATATTATTCAGTGATCCTATATTCATGTATTTAAACAATCTCATACGAAAGTAATAAAAAGAAGGACACCAGATAACCGGATTTTTACCCGTCATTTAATTATATAATACTAGTTTAACCGAAAGTTTAATCACCTGTTGTTTGACTTTTGTAAATATGAATAACATTTAACATTAGAGATTCAGGATACTACAAAATGCAACATCAAAGTGCATTTCTGCAAGTGAAGGTAATTAGAAATAACAGAAAAAAAAACAGTTTCAGAAAAGAAACCCACCACAAAAACCTTGAAAACTGCCTCAGAGAATAGACACAAATATATGAACAATCATTTTATATGATAACTATGTATAGTCAAGTTGGAAAAAAATACGGTTATCTTCTAGTAAATACACTTCAATGTTTATTTTATGCCCCACCCATAGTAGAAGGGCATTGCTTTCTGGTCTGTGCGTCCCTTTGTCCCTCTTCGGGATTCAGTTTTCGGACAAGGTACTTTTTGATGAAGTTGAAGTCCAATCAATTGCAAACTTAGTACACATGTTCCCCAAGATATAATCTTTCGTATTGTAATGCCAATTTAAAGTTTTGACCCTAATTTCCAATTTCAGGGTTTACTGAACAAAGAAAAAGATAGTGCGAAGCTCAGGGTTAAGTATCACGAAAGTTTTCAAAAATGCACTTCCCAATTCCATTATACAAAATTAAAGCTGTAACATGGGAGTAGGTTCCTACAACACAACTGTTGGCTTTATTATCAATACAAAACCTCGACACTAATTTCATAATAATTGATCAATCCACGATAGCAGTTAAAAGCTGAGTTGATGGGCATACATTCTTAATTTTAAGATAGATATCAGTTACTTGTAAAACAAATCATGTCGGTACTGAAGCAGTAATAATACTTATTGGTGCATGGATTGTTAAAAAGAAGATATTTTAAATCAAACTAAAGGCTCTTAAGGGCCTGTGTCACTCACCTTGGTCTATGTGAATATTAAACAAAGGACACAGATAGAATCATGACAAAATTGTGTTTTGATGATGGTGATGTTTGTTGATCTTACTTTACTAAACATTCTTGCTGCTAACAATTATCTCTATCTATAATGAACTTGGCCCAGTAGTGATAGTGAAAATACATATTTTAACAGAAACTTGTTAAAATTGACTATGAAAGGCAATTACTCATTAGGGGGTCAACTGACCATTTTGGTCATGTTGACTTAATTTCGGTCTTATTTTGATGTACATTATTTAAGAAATAATTCCTTCATGTCATGCTTTATGCTCATATTAACATAGATAAGCATTATATATGTCGATATTTTACACTGAGCGTTAGCTTAAAGCGTTAAAAAAGCTTGGAATAATATAAAAAGAAGATGTGGTATGATTGCCAATGAGACAAATATCCACAAAAGACCAAAATAACACAAACATTAACAACTATAGGTCACCGTACGGCCTTCAACAATGAGCAGAGCCCATACTGCATAGTCAGCTATAAAAGACCCCGATAAGACAATGTAAAACAATTCAAACGAGAAAACCAACGGCCTCACTTAAGTAAAGAAATGAACGAAAATCAAATATGTAACAAATAAACAAATGACAACCACTGAATTACAGGCTCCTGACTTGGGACAGGCACATACGGTTAAACATGCTAGCGGGATCCCAACCCTCCCCCTAACCTGGGACAGTGGTATAACAGTGCAACATAAGAACGAACTATAAAAATCAGTTGAAACAGGCTTAACCCATCAGATAGACACAAAATAGAAGTGGACGTGGCCGGGTACTTATACATCCGACACAATGAACAGATCTGAGAGTACTCGCAGTTATCTGACAACTATCAGCTTCTAAGACTTAACCATAGTTTATCATCAGCAAGAGGAAAATTCCCAAAGCAGTTATTCGTCATGGGAGTATTAAGCAAAGCAGGAAACTATGGCATTGACTGGGCAGGTCCTGTGCCTGAAGTTTGAAATGATACGGTTTCGGTCCCAATGATAAGTTGCCCGATCAATGAAGCAAACGGATTTGGTATAGATATATTTTGCGTACACATGCGTTTTGTTCAGTTAAATTAAATACGATATACTCACTTTCTTAACTCTTAGCGGAGTCGATACAGTTTTGTTTTTTGTCATTTTTATGATGTTGAAGTATATTGTAGATCGTGAAATGTCTTTTAAAAGTTGTTATAAATGTCTTATTGCTAAAAAAAATGCATAGTATCGGTTCTTTCTATATCAAAACTTTAGTGGTTTTTAATTCCAGTTTCAAATTTTAACTTGTACAAAATAAAGTTCGACCAAGCAGTATGAGGTAATTTTTTTTACCTTTCTTTTCAAAAGGTAATTTTTAATCTACAATTCCGATACACTATATATTATTATATTCGAAACAAGAATGTGTCCAAAGTACACGGATGCCCCACTCGCACTATAATTTTCCATGAAATTGGGTAAAAAGTCTAATGTGGCATTAACATTAGAAAGATCATACCACAGGAAACATGTGTACTAAGTTTCAAGTTGATTGGACTTCAGCTTCATCAAAAACTACCTTGACCAAAAACTTTAACCGGAAGCGGGACGGACTAACGAACGAACGGACGGACGCACAGACCAGAAAACATAATGCCCCTCTACTATCGTAGGTGGGGCATACAAATATTTTATATTTACACATATATTCTGGGTGCGGGAATTTCTCGCTACATTGAAGACCTGTTGGTGATCTTCTGCTGTTGTTTTTTTAGTTGGTCGGGTTGTTGTCTCTTTGACACATTCCCCATTTCCATTCTCAATTTTACTGTATACTCTATATGAGCCCTGAACACTATATTTAAATACAACAAATAACGATGGGGGCCTCGGTGGCCGAGGGGTCTATGTAGTTCGTCATGACTCTAATGATCAAGCCTGTCAACACTGAGGTTGTGAGTTCGAATGTGGTGGGGTGTGTATTACTCCCATCTTAATTGACAAGGATTGAAAAAATAGCCAAAATGTGCTGAAAACGTCGTAAAACCAAACAAACAGACAAACAACGATGTTTAATTTGATGTGAGCTGCCCGTAGCGTAATATAATTGAGCTGGCTTCAATATTAGTATTAACATAGTGAAACCTGTATTAAGACCACATAAGGGTGAGCAACAAAGTGGTCTCATAAAACAGGTGGTCTTTACATACAGGTTCAATTTAAATGAAATGCACTACTTGAGTATCTATAAATAGTGGCCACACAGGTGGTCTTTAAATACAGTTTCAATTTAAATGAAATGTACTACTTGAGTATCTATAGATAGTGGCCACACAGGTTATTTCTTAATAAAGGTGGTCACTAGGTCGATCCGAACACTACCTTTAGCTGTCAGCTGCTCCTGTTACAGATACTTGCAACGACAATTTTATTTAAATATTTATGAGCCGTATCCAGTGTTAACCAGGTTGGGAACAAACCCTCTGGACGGTGGTTATACCTCTATATGGGGTTTATCCGCCTGCACGGGTATAAAGACCGCTAATCAATATATTTTTCATTTGGAAGCTTGGTACTTGAAAGTAACACAGATCCGCACCATGTCAACTCATGTCGTATGTAAATGTTAACTTTTTCTTTCTAATTCTGTAAATAATATTCCATAATATTAACCATATTGTCATTGAACGTTTAGAACAATACACTTACTTCAACCGGAATCTGTTTTATACGCTTCAATTTCTTCTCAAATGAGTATTTTTCAACATTTTGTACGAAAAATTTTGCACAGCCACTTTGTTTCGTTCTCTTCTACCATTTTGAACAATATGAAGATAACAAGATCAAAATAACCAATCAAAATTCACCTTTTAAAACAAAGGCGAAAGCAAAAGTATGGACCGCCAATTTCACAATAATACACTCACTTGAATCATGAACGTAATGAATAAAGTTTAATCCAGTGAATCTTAACATCAATTTTTATGGTTTAATTTGTTGTTAAATCAAATATCATAATGTTGAAATTATAGATAAATAAACCAAATGATCATTGCACATAGTCGTGGGAACATTGAATATCAGTTTTCTCCTTTGAATATATGATATCTGTATCATAAATGCTGCAAGATATACGGGTATAACTGATGTCATATCTATCATCATGTCTATAAACATGATTAATATAATCCAACAGTTCTCACGGTACTCTGACCACACACAGACGCTTAACTGCTTTACACGTGTTATCTGTTTAGTAATGTTTACTGTTGTAATATAATATCATGATGTGTAGCTTGTAATAAAGTGTAGTTTAATATAAGTCTTGAATGAATACAGACGTACATACATGCCCCATGCAGAATATAACATGGTGTCAGATGAAAAAACGAATTGATTAACTACCAAGATGGATCAACTGAAACCACCTATAGCCTTAAATATAGAGGGAAATGTTTCCGAGAATTGGAGAAAATGGAAAAAAAAAATCCAGTTTTACTTGGACGCTACTGAGTTCAATGAAAAGGCAGAAAAGTTACAATGCTCCCTGTTACTTCATTGTATTGGAGAAGATGCCGTTGAAGTAGTCAACACATTTAATTTCGTGGAAGATGAAAAGGACAAAATTGCACCATTGCTATTAAAATTTGAGCAATTTTGCAATCCGATAAAGAACCAGACTTACGAACGATACAAATTCCATACGTGTTCGCAAAGTGAAGGAGAAAATATAAACCACTATGCCACAGAGCAAAAAAACAGAGCCAAGACATGTGAATTAGGACAGTTATGCGACAGTTTTGTAAGAGACAGGATAGTATGTGGTATATTAAGTGACAATATTCGCGAAAGATTACTAAGAATTCCAGACTTGACACTCGCAAAGTCAATAGATATATGCCGCGCATCGGAAGTTTCGAAACAACAATTAAAATCTATAACAGAAGATGAAAAAACAGTTCACGCAATGAGGAAAGACTACAAATCAGGACACAAACCAAAAGTGAAACAACAATACAGAGATTATAGAAAAGACAACCCAAATGGCCAGAAATACGATTGCAAGAAATGCGGAATGCAACATCTACCTAGAAGTTGTCCAGCTTACGGAAAAACGTGTAACCAGTGCAAAAAAGCCGAATCATTTTAAGAAAATGTGCAAAAACAGAAGAATAAATGCTATTGAAGAAGAAAGCGACAGCGAAGACGAATTATACATTGGATGTATCGAAAATCAAAAGAAAAGTGAAAATTCTTGGATGGTTAATTTGAATTTGAATGGAAAAAATCACACAAGTTCAAATGGATACGGGTGCGCAAGCAAATGTAATTCTGTACAAAATATTGAAATTAGTGAAAGGAGATACAAAAATTATTCCAAGCAAAACAAGATTAGTCACATATTCAGGTAAAAAAATGGATGTGCTAGGTAAATGTTACATAAATGTATCTTACAAAGATAAAATTGAAAGAATGGAATTTGCAGTTGTTAATTTCAATGCTCAATGTATCTTAGGATTAAGTGCTTGTAAAAAATTAAATATAATTAATAGAGTTATGTCAGTTGAGAAAAGATTTGAATCTATTTTGAAAGAAAACAGTGATTTATTCGATGAAATAGGGGAATTAGAAGGATATCATCATATTGAATTAGATAAATCAATCAATCTGGTTATTCACCCACCACGTAGAGTACCGATTGCTCTGCAAGATAGATTAAAATCAGAAATAGAGAGCATGGAAAAATTAGGCATTGTGGAAAAAGTGGAACAACCTACTGAATGGGTTAGTGCAATAGTAATTGTAGAAAAGGCAGATGGTAAATTAAGGATATGTTTGGATCCTAAAGATCTTAATCGAGCAATAAAGAGAGAACATTTCATATTGCCGAGACAGGAAGGAATAACCGCTAAGTTAGCAGGAGCAAAATATTTTAGTAAGCTTGATGCTTCAAGTAGATTTTGGAACATCAAATTGGACGAGGAAAGTTCCAACTAATGTGCATTCAATACACCATTTGGAAGATTTAAGTTCTTAAGATTACCGTTTGGAATCAAATCTGCTAGCGAAGTGTTTCACAAAGCTGTATGCAAAATCCTTCATGGATTAAATGGTTTCGAATCATTTATTGATGATATATTAGTGTGGGGATGTACAAAAGAAGAGCACGACAAGAGATTAAAAGAGGTTCTAGAACGAATCCGTACCGCAAATTTTAAGCTAAGGCGTGATAAATGTGAAAATGGAATTTCTGAAGTGACATATTTCGGTCACAGGTATATACGAGAAGTTTTGAAAATCGACGACAAGGTGAAAGCGATAACCGAAATGAAATCACCGACCACCAAAAAAGAACTTGAACGATTTCTTGGGATGGTGACGTATATAGCAAAATTCGTACCAAATTTCTCGTCAAACACAGCAATATTGAGGGATTTACTGAAAAAGGATGTACCGTTTCAATGGGATGATAATCAAGACAAAACATTCAAAGATCTGAAAACATTGATCACAAACTCTCCAGTGCTAAGATATTTCAACAGTACAAAGCCAGTGAAGTTATCTGTAGATGCATCACAAAATGGACTAGGTGCTGTACTATTACAGAAAGAGTTGCCAATCGAATATGCATCGAGGGCATTGACTACATCGCAGAAAAATTGGGCACAAATGGAAAAAGAGTTATACGCCATCGTATTCGGGTGTGAAAGATTTCATTAGTATGTATACGGAAGGAATTGGGGTAGAAATAGACCATAAACCTCTAGAAGCAATATTCAAAACGCCACCAATAAACGCGCCTCCCAGAATACAAAAACTTATGCTACGACTTCAGAAGTATGACATTAATGTAGTGTACAAACCAGGAAAACTGATGTACATATCAGACACTTTCAAGAGCTTACCTTAATGAGTTCAACAACTCATGTGACAAGGACATAGATGCTCAAGTATCTTCTATCTCTTTCAGAAAAGTTTATAGGTCTATTTTGTTCTTTCCCTTTATTTTCATCCACCTTTTGGTTAATTTCTCGTCATCCAGCCCTTCTAGTTCTAACTCCACAGCGTTCACTATATCGGATTTTGTTGTTTTAGATATATCAAAATATTCATTCCGGTCAGCTGAGGTGATGAATACCGGCTTATATTTTTTTTTGGTTGCTAGGTTATTTTCAACCACTTGTGATCCTATGATCCCTACTTTTGTTGGTGAAATTAATTAGCTCTCGATCTAATAGTTTGCCTTGGAGTGTTGTTAGCTCTTTTTGGTCGAACTATGAGGAATTACGAATGATTTTTCTGAAGTTAAAAATTTCTTCAGATAGATCATAGGATTATACGTAATCCTCGTCAGCAGGTTGTAAGTTCAGTATGTTGTACATGTGATCTTGTAGCTGAAATAGAATGAAAACAAAATAAGTATAGAAAAATGTGGTATGAGTGCCTATCAATATAAAATCCTATTGTTCAATTTAAGAAAACAATGCAAACATATCTTACCAATAATTTATTCATCGTCAGAGCTTAACCTAATAAAAATGCAATTAGATTTGGAATTATTTTGTAATGCAAGTTTTTTTTTAATAGGCTTTAGAACTAGAAGTGGCAACTTCAGCCACTGTTGCACTCTCCGTCACCAGGACCAATGGAGCCTCATTTAGATTTAAGAGTACACATGAAATCATAATGGAGCCACCAGAAGCACCATCAGTAAAGGTGAATGGGGTACTTACTTTATAGAATTGTCTGCAACATGTAATATAAACGCACTAAAAGAGGTGCATGGCGCATGATAGAATTGTTTTCCGAAGTTATGCTGTATTGTTTTAGTTAAAAAAAGTGTTTGTTTCTGTATTTACAAATTATTTTATCTTTCTGTATTTGTATCAATATCTGTGTACAATATATATCTCATTCAATCATTTTCCACATATCCCTATGTCGAGCTTTCTGCAACAAAAGTTGCAGGCTCGACAAAAATATATGACAGACAAGAACTAAGGACAACCAATTAACTACAGAATCCTGACATAAGAATGGTAAAACATAAGTTCTAACTGTAAAAAACAGTTTCAATTGGCTTAATTCTAAACATCAATACGAAGAACGAAAACTATTTACAGTGACTGCTCAAAAACACCAAATTTGCAACTCCTCATCAATTTGTCTGATGTTGCTGATGAAATTGATGGGTCCTGCATTGGCCAACACTGTTGGCCTGTGCATCATTTGCTACTCACCGACTTTTCAAGCTAGCCTGCATTGAAAAGATGAAAAAGAGATCTGGTTTTCGTTTGTTATGTCTGCAATGTTTCTTGTCTTCCAATAAATACAGATTCATCGGGACGTTATTCATGTTCTTTTTATTCTTTGACATTGGCCGGTTACTTCTCAAAGTTCCAGCCATAAATGTCCTACCAACAAGCAGTTTCAGTGCTAGTGATAGACTAGGAAAAAAAACTGTCGCAAAACACGTGATATCCTTTTAAAAAAAAATTACCATAGAAGTTCCCCATCATACATGGGACAAAACGACGGCATCTGTAAACAGTTTTGTGTATCAGATAACCGGAAATAGATTCAACCAGCCTCTAAAGTTTAATGACAAACTTCTTTCAGGTGTATCCAGACATTAAAATCGCATGTTCAACGAATTAAGAATCGGCTTAACTTTGCCGATGGGTCATAAGTAGGATCGTTTCTGCCTGAAACTTTACGTTTTGTAAAACCGTGGTGTAAATACAATAATAAAACAATCAATAGTATCTGAGTTAATCGATAAGTTCTCGAAAAAATATCTGAGATATTCGGAGGAAATAACTTTGTTAGGCGCATCATATTTTTCAATTGTCTGTGATCATTCCGGTATATTTATATTTGACAGCAAATAATTATGCAATAATATTGGAAAACAATTAGTGCAAAATATTTTCTGCAAAAATTTAGAGTGGCAGCATTTCATCTATATTTATAAATATTATAAAAATTATTTACGCGACGACTGTAAACAGATAAGGGTAAATAACACAAACGGTAGCCAATAAAAGGGTTGAGAACTCATGGTTTTGGCATATAATTGGGTTTTCCGTTGAATTAATTGGGTTGTTGAACCTTCAATGGACAATTGCATTGGGTTTTCTATTATTTGTATTGCGTGATCACGCAAATACGCAGCTTATCTGGAGCTCTGCAGTCTATTATGTCGGTTGATTGATTTTCTGGTTAAAAATTCTCCAGTTAACTTAGAAAGCAGTCAACAAGTCTGGTCTAAGTTAACTTTTGTCAAGGTAAGGACCGCACCCATCTGTACATTTAATCGGTCATTTGATCAACATAGTTTTCTGATATGTATTGACAATTGTGTAAGAGGTTAACTTGAACCAACAACACAATTATTATGAAATTGCCAGTTTTAGTAAATGCAACAACTTTATTGATATTTTATTTATATTCTATCTTAAATCGACCATTTTCTAATTAAAATTGCATAGAAAGTACAGTTACCGACCATTGGTGTATTGCTTTTTTTGCACATTTTACTGTTAAATTGACAACTTTTTTTATAATTGTATTTGATGTTACCTTAAATACGTCAGCTGATCAAGATAATTTTCTGATATTTATTGACATTTGTATAAGAAGTATTTCAAGGTGAATTTAAATACTTTTAATAGATAATTGTAGTAGATTTAGATTTAAATTCAAATCCCCAATTACCAGAACATAACCTTTATCAGACACTTGGGTAATTTCGGCCTCCAATTTTAAGAAATCATCATCATAATGGGGAGAATTTAGTGGGGGGATGTAAGTGTTTGTGGATATGGGTTTTATAAAGAATAATAATTCCACCACTAAATCGTCTAGAGCGTCTATTCTTTTTTTCTACATTTTCTACATTTTTTAAAATTAGGTATGTTTGAAGTATCATCAACACCTTTCCAAGTCTCTATAAGAATATTAATATCATACTTCAGACAAGACATCAATTGATCATCTCTGTACTTATCTCCCAAACCATTTACATTCCAAGATCCTATAGATAAGTTATTCATATTCATAAAAAAAAAAAAAAAATGGTGCAAATTCAAATACAAGTAAAAAAGGTTCTAAGAAAGATAACTCTAAATGTATTGCTTTACCCATCTAAAGCTAACAATTCTTTGGATTATTTCCAGATTTAATATAAAAACAAAAGAAAACAATAAACTTTAAGTTATAAATTGCCTGCATTAAAGTTTATTTCAATTGAATTATACTGAAATGTCTGTTCTTTAAAAACTTTATTCATCTTTCTTTGGATAGGAAAATAGTCAAGTAAACATCATGTTTGACTCATATTATTTATCAATAAAGCAATGTTTTTGATTTTCAGAATATGATTAACTGGCAAGCAATATAAATCAATTTCCAGAATATGTATACACATATCTTTTTACAAGGAGGTCTAAATGAAATGTTAGGTTATTTAACAAAGAATTATAAATATATTTGAATGTATCAAAGGAACAATACTTTATATTTCTCATACAACTTTTGTATGATTATATTTAAGAAAACATTTGTGGAACTTTTGATAATATTTGAAATTATATCAATATAATATTTATGTATTAAAGGGTCACAATTCAATTAACAAGGAATAGACATACCCGCAGTTTATATTCTGTAGTACTATAAAAAAAAAGTCTATTTATGAAACATATAGGACAAAAATATATAATTGTGTAATCTCTAACACAAATAGTAATTATAACACTAATTGTAATTATAACAAAAAAAGCAATCTATTGTCATTTATAATGCATATATATATGTCAACATTAATGAATTCATGGCATTTTAATTTGTTGAATGAAATATTAAGACAAACATACATGTACATTAAACTTACACAAGGTTACTTAGTAATTATTTAGTTGGGATAAAAAAAAAAGAAAAGAAAAAAAGCTTTAGTCATTTCTCTTCTAATTTTATATTTAAATTTAGCCAAATTTAAAAAAATGAAAATATTCTGGTTACATTATGGATTTGTTTCTCTAATAATAAGTAATTTAGTAGATAATGCATCAGTTGACACTTTGCAAAATTATGGACTTGAATAAAGTTTTTGAAAAGACCCATATGCAAGAATGAGAATAGTAAAAAAATAACAAAAAAAAAAAATAAATCATTAAACTATATTTCTACCACAATATGTTTGGAAAACTCTCTTTTCTGATTACATTCCTAATGCTATTCTCAGGTTTTTGTCGTCATTTCGGTATTGATTATTGTTGTTGTTTTGCCATCTGTTGTTACCATTATAACCGTATGCATGGTCTTGTTGTTTTTGGTTGTTATTATGGTTGTTGAACCGCCATGAATTGTCGTAGTTTCAATTTTACTAAAGTTAAGAGAGCAAAAAACAAATGTCTTCGGACGATGACGCCACCAACGTGATAGCAATATACGACGAAAAATTTTTCAAATTTTGCGGTCGTATAAAAATGACCCTATCCAAATTTGTAATTGATTTGAGTTTTGTGTATTGTGTATAGCTTTCATAATGTTCGATTGGGGTAAACTTAAGTTCAAGAACGTATACTTCAAATTCTGATAAAAGGGCACAACTTGAGAATAGTAAAATGATAACCATTGTGAAATTTTAATACCATTGCTGATTCAAACTCGATATCAAGAATGCAACCAGACCTTGAGGTCAATAAAAACTTTTAAGTCTGATTTTAGTGCTGCAAGCACTGAGCCAATTTTAACAAATTCAACACCAAATAAATAAATACAAAATCAAATACATCATTCATTGCATGTTTATGTGAGTGTTATTTACAAATGTATAAGCAAAACTGTATTCATAATGACAATTGAAAAAAAGGAGTTGCTTAAAAACACAATTTCAAACAAGAGTAAAAATAAAATACCTCAATTTATGTTAAAATCAAAAAAATATAAAGTAAAAAAAAAATGTTCCGTAGGGCACAGATATATAACAACACAGAGGTCGAACCCTTAACCGTTGGGGCAAGTATGCACAATACTGTGCAATTGAGGAATACTGTGCAATTGAAAATTTCTTAATATAATACTTTTGGACCCCAATTTGGACCAATTTAAGCACAAGGCCCTTAATAAAAAAATCTTAGTACATGTTTAGATTCCGCATATCAAAGAACCTTAAGAATTCAATTTTTGTCAAAATAAAGCTAGTTTTAATTTTGGATCTAATGTAGATCAATTTGAAAATAGGACTAAAAATTAAGAATCTAAATACACCGTTAAAAAGATTTGGCATATCAAAGAACCCCAATAATTCATTTGTTGATGAAATAAAACAAGGTTTAATTTTGGACCCTCATTTGTTGGGACCAAAACTCCCAAAATCAATCCAAACCTTTGTTTTGTGGCCATAAACCTTGCGTTAAAATTGCATACACTTCTTTCAACTTTTACTAAATTTATTGTGCAAAAACCAAGAAAAATGCTTATTTGACACCTGTTTATGGCCCCTAATTCCTAAACTGTTGAGACTAAAATTCCCAAACTCAAACCCAACCTTCCTTTTGTGGTACCTTATTTAAATTTCATAGATTTCTGTTTATTTGTAAGTTATTGAGCAAAATTCAACAAAAATACTTATTTTGGGCGCTATTCGGCCCTTAATTCCTAAACTGTTGGGGACCAAAACACCCAAAATCAACCACAACCTTCCTTTTCTGGTCATAAACTTCGTTTAAAATTCATAAATTTCTATCGACTTTTACTAAGGTTGGAGTGCAAAACCCAAATTTGAAACCGAACGCAACAACGACATCGTGATACCAATATACGACCAAAACCTTTTCAATTTTTGCGGTCGTATAAAAATAAAAATATATAAGCAAACTTCTGTTTGCACCTTAAAAGTTAAAAAGAAATTTTTCCAAACTTCAGTTGGCACTTAAAAAATTAATGAACAATTACATTTATGTCTTTCAATGTTTCAGGACCTTGATGTAATGAAAATACATGCCCTACTGGAAGAGGAGCCCAGGGGCTCCTACAAAGTGGATTATGTAGTCACTGAAGGTGGCAGAATTATTGAGCTACAGTACGATAAGAAGTTTACCATCAACTTGGGGGAGTTCAAGTTGTTAAAGAAATACAGAGTATATGACGAAAAGATGTCATTACCTTCTCGTGCCCTGGTTAGTATATGAATTAAATATTAAAATAACGACATTTCTTTACCTTCATGAAGAAATAAAATGAAATAACGCATAAACATCCTTTTCCTGGATCAAAATAACTTACATTAGTGTCAAATGTGTGTATATACAATTAAAAAAAAGAACATGTATCTTAAAATAAAACTTCTTTACATAATATAAAAATAAATCTAAGCTTTCATGATTTTTTTTCTGAAACAAACAATTGAGCTGGTCCAAAACAGTAGGATTTTTTTAGGTTAAAATAACAGGCGTTCCTTTTCCTTCATCAAGAAATAAAATTAAACATTAAAGGAGGAAATCCTTTTCCTGCATTGAAATAATTTTTAAAATAAGTGGTAAATGGGTATTTATACAATTTGGAAAAGAAAACATAAAAGATAATAACCATGCTTTCCTGCACATATATGTTAAAATAAATACTTGCATAAAATAAAAATTATTTTCATTACATCTTATGAAAGGCATTGTTTTTATTTAGTGCTTTGAATCAGCACCATTTCCTCTCAACAGTTTTGAGGAAGCTATAGGTCTCTTCAAAAGTCCCCCTGTGTAAGCCATCAACACTATTACCAATCTGCCAGACCATCAGAGGATATCTATTAGAGGTGAAATAGCCAGAGTAAGTTTGTATTCAAATTAATTTTACATTTTGCAAATATTAGTATGTGAAGAATACATCATTATATTTTAACATATATCAGTTGCATATCATTTTAATAACAAGTTTCTTCAAATGTTAATGTATAAGCATAAAATAAATGTGTTTTAAAGGTTCACGTTTCATCAGCAAGTGTGGCATCTTCAAAAACAAGTATTTACATTAAATAAAGCAGTCAAGTACACATTTTACAATTATTGCAATTGACCAGAACTTGAAAAATTACATAAAGGGACAACATCAAAAGATAAGATCAATGTAGGATAAAATAGTTTGGAGTAGAGATGAGTTGAAATTTCAGGAAGTTTTGTTTATCCAAAATCTATTTTTACATAAGAGGGGGTATCATGCCCTTCATACGAACTCTGTGATTTAGGTGTTTTTTAATCTCAGAGTTTTTGAATAGATTCTTTTCGGATCCAGGAATTCTTTTCTCGAATTTTGTGATTTAAACGTCTTTAAATTTGGGACCTCAGGAAGCAAGGGATTTCAGGATTAGCATCTAATCTTAGCGTTGCCATGGAACGGTTTACCACGTATTCCCTCAGTTCCATGGTGGTTGAACTGTGGCAGGGGTGGTTCAGTTTAATGCCATTCTGGACACGTCCATAAAGGTACGTATTTAACATGAACTATAAATACTTTTGACAAAAGTTGGGTTCCAATGGATAAGGGTTACAGGCTGATGTTATATTATTTACGCGCTGATGTTAGTCGTATAATGTCCATCTCCGCATACTATATATTCGCATTCAAAATAAACACCTACTGGAAATGTATTGATAATTCAAAGCCGAAAACTGTGTTGTAAGAACCTTCTTCCATGTTACAGCTTTAATTTTGTATAATGGTATTGGGAAGTGCATAAATATCATTTTTGATAACTGTCGTGATTGAATCATATATCTTATAGACACTCGTTATGTACCAGTTACTTTGGACGAACGTGACATCGAGGAATCAGATGATGAACCAAGAATATCAGAAGAGTTTCCATAATTGGCTGTTTGGAATATGGGAGGCCCTTCTAACCATCAATAATTTAAAATTTATATTCATAAAGTCATTTCTATGCAACTTTCATTTGTGTTTCTAAAACTATATGCCAATTCCATTCAGACGGATTCCCTAAATTTGAATAAATTGTTAAGGGCAATATGATGATCTGAGCATCTTTTTCGGAAAGCAAGTGCATTGGTGGCACTGAATGAACTTAACTTTGAAATGTTCATCAATGATTTTGTTCAGTATTGCGTATAGCTGAAACAATACATCTTTGGTTTGGTGACGTTGCGCTTTCGGACGACATTTTCGAAATTTAGGAAAGATACAATTAACCGACGGTTCTGATATAATAAAGAATCTGTAAAAGTTTTATTCAGTATTGATATTTGTAAATATTCATTACCATCCATAAACTTGAGAAGTAATTCTCTATGGCTCTTATTGCCTCTTCTTTTGTATCCCCATCTAAAGACTTTATAAAGCCAGAACAATTCCAAAAGATCAGCGTTATTCTCCATGATGTCCTGTTCTTGTCGACAGTTTTAATGTTTAAAAAAATAACGGTACCAAGTTTTCTGCACCAGATGTGCATTTCGACAATAACATGCATTATTACGTAAGCCTTTCAATTTTTAAAATGAAGGCCAACAGGAACTGGTTGTTCTACAATTTTTAAAAACAAATGTGCCGTGACATTTTGCAAAACTTCCATGCAGTGTCATTTGCCTTTTCACGGTCGAAAAACACCGATACCTCATGATAATTTTTCACAATAACTATTACGGAAAAACGATTCGAATCGGGTTGATCAAGACTACTCTGACCTTGTCGGAATCCCTATTGCATATTGGCTTAATTCCAGGAACCAAACCAGGGGAAAGTAGTTCGCCGCAACTCCTGCACAACGAAACAGTTAAAACGCAACCTTAACAATGCATACTCTTGCAAAATGAATGTTTCATTGACCTCTCTAACAGGAAAGATAAAATTAAATCTGCTTCCTGAGATGTGGAGGATCATCTGTTGGAGCAACAAAACCTTACTATAACATATAACTCCAACAACAAGGTTGTGTGTAATTTAAAAAAAAATGAATAGGGTCACCACATATTACTTAATGTACGTGTTTAAGTTTATGTTATTTTTAAATTACCTAGTATAGAATAGCTTTTTGCCACATGACTATATAATTTGTAATATAGTATAAAGGAGTATACTATTGTTTCCCTATCTGTTAGTCATTAATATCTTTTGACATAAACTCATTTTTGTACCAGTATATGATGCTTCAGTCATAAAAAGGAGTAACTTAAGTTTTTTTTTATGTATTGAAATACCATTAAAAATTTTAGTTTAATTTGACCAAGGTAACTATCAAATAGTCTTGATTTGCCTAGTTAATAATAACTAAATGGAATTATGACATGTCAGAAGTAACATGAATGTTTATCGCTCACCTTCATTAGGATTTTCTTTGTATGGAGCGAGGGAAGGTCAAAATGCGGAAATGAGTATAGTGTTATTTAAAATCAATTTCTCAGCCATATCCGAAGTGCATCAATGAAAGATTGGCAGGAACACCAGCAGCTGCCCTTAGTCATGCACTACTTTTTTTTTACTTTTTAATACCTTTGAGTCATTCAAAGAAATTAACCGTATCGAAGTTTCAAGAGTAGCAGTCACTATGACTATATAATATTAGTTAAGAAAATGAAAAAGAAAAAGACTTTGGGAATGATTAAATGGTTAGGACCGTATATAATAAGTGTCTAACCGAAACTAGGCACTATCACCCTTATTGATACCAATGACAAATTGATTGGCAAATACCGACAAAATTACATCAAAGAGGTACATCCCTCCGGAGCCAAATAGTACAATGATTGAAAAATCTGACAATGAAGAATTACATGAAAATGAAATTATTGATGAAAACAATCATACAGAAATTGATATGGGTGACTATATTTATAACACAATCATTATATGAGGACAATAACAAGATTAATGAGAATTTAGGCATTGAAAACAGATGAAAAGCATACCAAAACTGATGAAGTGAATGAATCCGGTCGTGTGTGCAGACCAAAAAGAAAACTTAAGGAAAGGAAAAATAGTATTTACGAATATTTCACTGTTCTCAGTAAAAGAACTAAATAAATAATTGACATCAATTTCAGACTGATATGTTAAAGCAATTTCTCGTAATTTCTGATTACTTTGATTTTTATGAATGATACCATGTATATTTCACAAATTTTGAAAATGTTGAAAAGTACAACTGTTAGGCAGCAACCATTTAATTTTCGGGGGGGGGGGGGTTTTTTGGAAAAAAAAAGTTTTTTCCAGTGTTTGGAGAAAAAAATTATTTGATTTTGATTCCACTGCCACTATATGTAATACTAAATTTGAAAGAAAAAAATTGTTTTTGACTTGTCGCAAAAAAAAAGATTGTTTTTCGATGCAGGCGAAATGAATAATTTGTCCAGAAAAAAACATATAAGGAAATTTGTTGCATGATAATTTATCTTTGGAATAAATATTATGGCGGAACTTATGTTCTTTGACAATACCAATAAACGACCAAAACATTTTCTATTTTGGAGTGCGTATTAAAAAATTATTTGTGCCTTTTTGTCCGGTGACTTTCTGTCTTACCACTTCTGCACTTAAAATTAACGGTACCAATTTTCTTGCACCAGATGCACATTTCGACAATTCATGTCTCCTGAGTAATGCTCGTGGCCTAAATATTTGAAATCCACATGTTGTGCTTGAAGGAAGAGAATGTTTTTTTCTCAAAGCTGAAATAAAATATTTGTTTGTCAATACTTTAAACGACAAAGGACAAGGTATAAGAGGCGTTTTTGGCCCCCTTTCCAAATAAGTTTATATATACATCATTGATAGCCTTAGTATAGAAACTATTCAAAACTATGATTTTTTTATGTTCCGGTGAAAGGAAGGTTGCCTAGCAACGGTTTAAATAAATAGCCAAATTATCACATATGCATTGCTTTCTCATTACATATTAGCATAATTCAAAATAATATTGTTTGGTTAACACTAACTTGAGTTTGCAAATGAAAAGTCACTTCAATTTCAGTTTAAAAAAATGCTTAGCAACAACCTAGCAACAAAATGTTTGCCTAGCAACGGTTCAAAATTTGTAATTTCGGCCATATGAGGTATAGATATAGCAATATTTAAAGATTTAGCTACTGTAAATGATTTTTCTTTTATAGATATATGATGTCTGAGACATCATTATTTTTCAAGAAAATGAAATTGACCATAGCAACCGAAAAGTTGCCTAGCAACAGTAAAAAAAAAATAGAAATTAAATTGAACTACAAAAAAAAAACTTTTGATTTTTAATTGTACAAATTAGAGTAAAATCAGGTTAGTAAGATTAATACATGAAAGAATAACTAGCAGTTAGAAATGAAAGCAAGTCAAATTTATATCATGCTGATAAAAAGATTAACAACCAAAATAGTGCTTAGCAACGGTTAAATAATGTTGTTTTTTTTTTGTAAACCGAAGTAGGTTTCTGGCATTATTATTATATCTTGATGATGTAAATATTAAATCTAATGCTGTTACCAAAAACAGGGTTGAGATCTCAAAAAAAAAATGTTTAACCCCGCCGCATTTTTGCGCATGTCCCAAGTCAGGAGCCTCTGACCTTTGTCAGTGTATGATTTTTAATTTTAGTTTCTTGTGTATAATTTGGAGTTTAGTATGACGTCAATTATTAGTGAACTAGTATACATATTTGTTTGGGGGCCAGCTGAAAGATGCCTCAGGATGCGGAAGTTTCTCGCAGCATTGAAGACCCATTGGTGACCTTCGGTTGTTGTCTCTTTGACACATTCCCCATTTCAACAACCCGACCATAGAAAAAAACAACAGCAGAAGGTCACTCGTCTTCAACCTTAATTTCGCCTTTCAATGTTGATCTATTTATTATTTTCATTCTGAATGTCTTCACTTGCAGGACTGAATGTCCAGCCAAAAGGTTTCAACTTTCAAGATTTACAGCCGATTTCATTGAGTGTGAAGCCAAAGGTAAAATCTTTGGTAAGTTTGCTTGTTAGCTGAACCCTGAAGTCATTATTATGTAAGGTTTTCTACCCTCCTTTCGAAGTAGAATAGACCATCAGACAGATAGATTGGTAATCTGATGGACTAGTATATTCTTAAAGGAGGGTAGTTAACCTGACCTAACAATGACTTTATGGTTCATCTAAAAAGCAAGCTAACTAAAAATATTACCTTTGACTTCACACTCAATGAAATCGGCTGTAGTATTCACCAAGTTAAACCTTTCCGGTATTGAATAAATATTTATTGCATTAGGGATATAAAACTGTAGTACTAGTAGTGCAAGTTGTGCCTACAATAACAAGTGAAAGGGAAAACAAGTTCAACTACCGTTTTTGGTGAATATTCAACAACTACCCTAATTGTTTTTTAAGTAGCAAGAAATATTGACTAAGTTCAATTTTTTTTTTAAATATTTGAAGAATAATAGAAATCCTTAAAAACTGTAGGAGGATAACCGACACTTTATATTTATAGCTTGTACCAAAAACACCGGACATTTAAAGAAAATTCATTAAAAAATCAAAACCCTGTTGACATACACACCTCTATTATAAATAAAAAGCTTTTAAGGTCAAAAACTGAAGGAGATAGCTAGACGTATATGTCCGGACAGAAACAGACGAACGGACGGGTGGTTGGACGGACAGATCTAAATAAACGAACGTGCTCGACATTTTGTCCCGTGAGAGGAGGGGGGAATGTGAAATAGTATTAAGAGGACATAGTGTACATGTACATTAAACAGCTAGGTAAGAAGTACCAGTGCAGTCAAGGAATCGGTATAGGTTTGGCATGAAATTTTGTCACTTACATAGAACTCCAGATAAAACAAAATACACATTCGAAATGGCAAAAAAATACACTTGTTTTTTTCGCGCATACTTCATAAGTTTGTTTGCCATGGGTCTTATCCAATTTGTATTTATGCAAGTAAAATACGTTACAAGTGAATTTACTATTCTAGTTCAAGTAACTTTTAAAGTATGGCGATAGCACTGGTCAAGTCCGCATGCTTATGGTAACATCAAATGTGCACGAAATGGATATGATACAGAAACAATTTTTCTGTAGATGGTTAAATAGAAAATTTCAAAGTGCAAAATATATACGTTTTGATGAAATGATTTTCTTCATAACTACAAAAAGAGTTTGAATATATTGAGAATTTATTATAAAATTCATTTGTAAGATTTCGTTGAATATTTGAAAATTATAATGAATAAAAATTAATTCACCATATTTCAAGGGACACAACTCTGTATTTGGCTGCACATTGTTAGACTATTTTGAACATTATGGGTCTAATTTCATGTACAACATATTTTTTAAGAGAGTGACATGTCTTGATGACTGGGTATGACATAAAACAATCCGTACGTGATATTCTGATCAATTATGGATCCCGGAATGATTTCGTACCCGTGCCGTTCACTGTGACGTATTATAATGACTTGTCAAAATATGTAAACAATCGGATTATTTTTCAAATTTTTAGACATGAGCGCCAACGTAGACCACCATGATATTTAATTATGTGAAAGATACATAAGAGTACAGTTGATGGTTGAAAATTTCAAGATGGTCTACGTTGGCGCTGATGTCAAATTTTGTCTCCGAACATGACGAAATTGTAGATTTTTTTACACTTTTCGTCGTTTAGGGCGTTTCAAGGTCTCAGTTTGAACATATTTGAGTACATAACACCTTAAAATAAGATTCCACATGGACGATAAGATACTGCAGTTCATTACACAGGCGTGATGGGTTTCAACTTCAAAGTTTAAAAAATCTCGAAAAAGGGGGGCCAGAAACGGCCCTTATCATACCTTGTCCTTTATTATTTTAGCTGTGTGACGTACATAATATAATTGTCATGTAAGGTACACACAGTAAAGACATATCTGTGTCGACTCCATCCATAATACATGTGAAAGCAGTAGAGTCTCAAGGTTAATGCTCTTTAAAAAGCTATATACTACTTGGCTTTACCCTAATTGAAGGTAATATGTATTTGTTGAATTGGTATTGGAAATATGGTATTTTTTAATATTGTTTGATATGAAAGGTTGTACTTTATGCAGATACAAATATTTTATTGACACAAACTCAATTACAATTAAAAACCAATTATTCAGAGAACAATTGAAGGTCTTTCCACCTGGATAATAAGAATGAAATTTAAAAACGATGTTAGAAAATGTCACTCCTTGTTGATGTTATTTGATACCTCAAACTGATATAAAAAATAAAATTAATAGGTAAATGCAGAAAGCATAATTGTTTAATAATGAACAAGAAAGATTTTCCAGAAAAGGTCAAAATCTAGGACGTCAAAATTAAGAACATGACCTTGACCTCAATTTCCTTCACATGAATTTTCATCATTAGTTGTTTTTGATATTGAAGAGTGGCAAATATTGCATGCATATTCAGGACGAGAACAAGTAAACAATAAATACAAAGTTAACAATAAATACAATAGGTAGGTTGTTATAATGGAGGATGATGGTCGGGGAAATTTGGACTGCCACTGGAAAATGAAAAATCATCCCAGATGGCCTTTATTGTATCAACCTACCTATTGTATTTATTGTAAACTTGTTCTCGTCCTGAATATGCATGAAATATTTGCCACTGGACGTAAAACAACCAACAATCAATCCTAAATATGGATGTTCAACACATACAAACATACAAACAAACCACATGTAGAGGTTTGTAGTGGTGAATTTGATGCATTTAAAGCCTTCTTTTCATAATTTTTCACATGAAGCGTGGCTTGGGTTGAAAATGTGTTCTTTCCAGTTAAAGATGCACACACTTTAGTAGTATTTCTTCTGCAGGTTGCCTTGCATATTTCCCCAAAATCTTGACGCAGCTGGCCTTAATTCTCAGGCTTGGTACCAAGCCGACTAACACTTTGTCCCCTTGTGATCTGTTCTTTTTTTGTCCATTTTTGCATCAACCTGAAATTTAAATCAATAATTTGTTGAATTTAATAAATGTAAAATCCTCCTCAATGAGACATGAAAAATATTAGAAATATCAATCTTATTTCACCAGATGCACATTACGACAAATATGCATGAAATATATGCCACTGGACGTTAAGCAACCAACAATCAATCAATCATTACGACAAATAATTTTTTCTTCAGGTATGCTTGAGGCTAAACAAGTTGTTATACATAACTATTACACAAACTTACCAAACCAAAGAGAAATGAATAATAAAACTTTAAAAATTTCTACATCTTATGGTATTTATTTGATAAAAATGAGTCTTGACATTTTTGTACTCTGCAATACTTTTTTGAAGAATGTCAGTTTCAGTTGAAAATCATTATATAATTATTATTTCTGTAATTTTTCTTTGATTTGATAACTTTTCACTTAAGCATAAACATTTTCTTGAATTATTAAGCGTTTATTACAATGTAAAATGTGGCAAAGTCCAAAATGGTCATTGGTTATATATGGGTCCCAAATACACACAATAAAAATCAATTTCAACAAAATAAAATGTTTTTTTGCCTTATACACGATGGATGCATGAAAATATCACCATTTGAAGAAATTTTATTTTTTTCTATTATCCATTTTCTGCTGAAAAGCTCCTTAAAAGCTTTGAATGTGAGAGTGCCGGAATTCACTTGAATTTTTCTTTCTGTATACATATGTATATTTAGCACTTTAGTCTGAATAAAATCACATGCAAACCATGTACACAAAAGAGGATCACTGCCTTCATTTATGTTTATGGAAAATCACAGATTAAAATACCTTGCTCGCAAATTAATGCGTAGTTTTCGCTGGATCACCAACAGAAATATCAATATTACAACAGTAAGATACACATGCTTGCCAATTGAAGAGAAAAGTATGAAGCCTCATTCCACATGCGAACTAAAATAGAATAATGTTTAATAATTTTAATGTTCATCAATTCAAATTGAATGAGAAACCAAAGTCAGATTTATCTCCTCATCAATCCAGTTGGCGCATAGCTTAATGCGGTCCTTATCAGCTTCCTGCTGATAACACAAAGCATTTGTTTACAGTAATCTATATCAAGTCTACACACATATAATATTTATTTCATAAATAATTACCCACTATTTGCTGGTGTACACATAATTATCAAGTTATTCTGTAAGCAGTTTTTAATTTTCATCACAATGTCTAATTATGGATCATGGAGTCTCCCTCAGTTAAAAGAAGAATTAAGAAAGAGGAAAGCAAGGATTTCTGGACGTAAACATGAATTGATAGAAAGGTGATTATCAGATTTTATCCTTTGATTTTTTTTTATAAAATAGAAATATTATCAGATTTAATCTTTAGAATTATTATTTTGCAAATAGAAGTATCTACTCTTTTATATTTAATTAGATATTTATATTTTTTTCATTTCTTATTTAAATTTACATTAAATCTTTGAATACTAAACTCTCATCTAAAATCTTAACCATTAAAATCATGATATGAGATACATTACAGTCTGACAGTTAAAACATATCTCCTAAAGAATATATAGGTAAAAATTTCTGAACCAAAATTTAAATGTTTTTGTTTAGGCTGGAGGCATACGATAGAAACAAAGATTTTGGAAATCAGGATGAAGTTGGGGAGGAGTACTCAATGACACTTCCAGATTCTATCCTTTACAAAGATTTTAATAGTGGAACTGAATTTGTTGACTTTAAAATGGAAACTATAGAAGTGTATTTAAAACCAATGGATAAGGTTCTAGGTTCGGATGCAAAATATTTGTACAAGGAAAAGTGTTTAAGGTATAGTCGTCTTGCCAAATATGATAATACATTCTTTGTTAAATCTGAATGCCGAGCTCAAATGAAAAGGACAGTGTCCTACAAAGTAGATGTTGCCATAAATGAAAATGGGAGTGTAGATGAGTGTAAATGTGAATGTGCAGTGGGAATGGGACCTAGTGCACACTGCAAGCATGTATGCTGCCTTCTTTTAGCTCTGCATAATTTTTCAAGCAACGGTGAAATTGTATCTGAGGAAACATGCACACAGAGGCTACAGACATTCCACCACAGTAAACCGTATAAAGGCTCCCCTATAAAAGCAAACAGTCTGCCCTTGGCAAACAAAAAGGGAAGTGAAGTCCAGTTTGATCCACGGCCAGAAAAATACAGAAATTGTGCTAACTATAATGATTACTTTTGAAATGTTTGTTTAAACCACAGAGGTGTTTCCAAATTTCCATTTTCCCAACTGTATCCTCCTGCAAATGTGTATGCTGTAGCATGAGATCATGACTATCTTGAAGGACATCCAGAAGATAGATGGTTAAAAGATGCTAATATTTCACAAATATCAGAAGATAGAGTAAAATATATTGAATCTTCAACAACAGGTCAATCTAAAAATAAGATTTGGAAACAGGAGGGATGCAAAAGACTTGCAGCTTCAAATTTCGGACGTATTTGTAAAGCAACAAACAGAACCAATTTCAATAATTTAGCAGATTCATTGACAGTTATGAAGGACATTAAAACTTCTGCTATATTGCATGGTAGAAAATATGAATCAATTGCACTGGCAAAATATGAATCTAAATGTGGCCGTGGAACCAGACAGTGTGGTATTTTTGTCAGTGAAAGTCATCCATATATTGGGGCATCGCAAGATGCAGTCATAGATGACCAAACCCTTTCTTGAAATTAAATGTCCATTTGTAGTAGGAAACCAGATGATTACAACCAAAACAGTGCCATTCTTAAAGGAGAAAGATGGACTTTTAATACTAGATAACAACCATGATTATTTTTACCAAATACAGGGACAATTATTTTGTACAAATGCTAAAAAATGCATCTTAGTTATATATACATTTTGTGACTTTAAAAGTATTTGTATTGAACGTGATGATTACTTTATTGATCACATGGTGAAGAAATTAAAAGAATCCTATGACAATTATTTCAAAAGTGCTGTTCTACAAAGGTTGTTTTACAAAGAATATAAAAAATACACACTTGATTGATATATATGTATATTAAGTATGATGCGTAAATAATGATATTTTACTATCTAGTACTTTGTTTATCATGTTTGTACATCCTGAGATTCAAACTGCAATACTAAATAAGGCTTGAAACGAAATTTCAAAACGTTGGTTAGAATGTTCTTGAAGTTTACATATTCATGCTGTTTCTGGGATGATGCAGGTTTTGAAATTACACAACATAAAACATACAAATGTGATCTCACTGGCTAGTTTAGTTTCAGTAATATTCAACGGTGCTTTTAGGATTTTATAAGTTTTTGCCAACCCTATTATTCTTTCAATATGAACCCTTTTGCTTGAAATAGCACGGTCTTTCAAAACTGTTTTGCCAGTCATTCTGTTCTTTTTTCGAAAAAAAGTTGGAATATTAATTGATACATCATATGGTGCAAATAAATCTTGTACATTAAATCCTTTGTCTGCCATTATCGGGTCACCTTTATCACATATTGAGGACAAATTACTTCTTTCACATATTTGCCTATCACTTGTTGAACCACCGTATGCTGGAGAAACATAATTTACCAAACCACCAGGAGTTGCGCCAACCAATAGTTTGATAGTATTCCTGTTTTTTTAGCTGCTGAGCTATTGGTGATTTTGGCTTCATCACTGGGCATTCAGTCCCATCAATTATAATTCTAGTGGATGGAAATTTTGTTTTAAAATCACGCGGACTGAAAAATCGAACAATGTCTCGTTCAGGGAATGTTTTTACTTCTCGCCACTGTCTTGACATGAAATTAACCCAGGTTACCCAAATGTTGACAACTGCTGTTTCAGAAATATTAAAAAGACGACTGAGTTCAAAATTAGTTTTGTGCTGCCGAAGTTTAATCAGTGTTAAAAAAATGGTTTTCAACTAAAAGCTGATCACTTCTATAGTACAAATAATTGAGTTTATAAGCAGCATTTCCTAAAGTTGCAAGGACAAATGTAAAATCTTCATATGTCTGCAGTCCTGTATAAAACATAATCCCAGGCGAGTCAAACATAAACTTTTCCACACAAAGTGATGGCCATGTCAAAGTTTGTGTAAGTGAAGAGTCAGGAGATGGAACATTCATACTTTCATTTGGTACAGTCATTTCTGCATCTACACATGGTTCGACTGTGTAATAAATTTCATTTCCAACATTAGAATCATCACATGGTAAATATGCCTGCATGTCCTCACTGCTTTCAGAACTATCAGAGTCAACATTGACTTTTGCCTCACTTCGTTTGGCCTGTCGTACTGATCTGTCATTAGAAGTAGAAGTACTGATCCATGGGAAGACACTTGGAAAAGCATCACTTTTCAATCTTTTTACAAGTGAAACAGTACCTGAAAACAAAAGTTTCATATTAAACAAATAACAAATTCATTTTTTTTTTTATAATATTATAATTTCAGTTAGACATGAATGGATATTTTTGATTTTCTATTATATTTTATCAAAAAAAGGGGGAGGGGTCTTGTAATTTAGAAAAGAAAAAAAAGCGTATTATTTACATACATCATTTTTATATCTATCTCAAGGAGAATCAAAATTAATATTTTAAGATTACTAAATATGCATGACTTTTTGTATAAATATATCTTTTTACATGTTTTAACAAAATTTCTTTAAAATTAATGATTTGTTTACATATTTTTGGTAAGAAATTTTATCCTGCAATATAATAATATAAATGTACAAAGAACTCATGCATGTTAAAAATCTAATTAATCAATATATTATCAGCATGTTATAAACAGTTACAAGATAATCTAGATAGATTAATATTACTTACCACATGTGGTCTCTGACTTGTAATCTGATGGAAGAAAATGAAGTTTACACACAACACTTGTTTTTAGTGGTTTCCAAATTCTATATCTATTTCCATCCATGTTTCTTTTGATTGCTTTGATCCATTTCTTCTTTACTTTTTCATTTTTTGGAAAAACATGACCTCCTCTATTGGAACAATTTGGAACACAACAGCAAGTTGATGGCATTGTTTATATCTATATTTAATTTTCTTATAATTTGTTTATCAGTAGAGAATCTCTAGGACCGTATTATAGTGTGCTGCCACCTGGAATTCTTATCAGGGGTAATAACTGACTTTGGTTTCTCATTGTCATTGATATGGTTATATTTATAAATTTACTGTTTACAAATTTTGGATTTTTTTTTAAAATAACCAAGGCTTTTCTACCTCAGGCATAGATTACCTCAGCTGTATTTGGCAAAACTTTTAGGAATTTTGGTCCTCAATGCTCTTCAACTTCGCACTTTATTTTGCCTTTTTAACTTTTTTTTAACATCAGTACGTTGATTGTTTTCTGTACATAACAAAAGAATTATTCTGCTCATTTTGGGCGCCGTGATTGGCAAATAAAATACTTGTTTGTTTTTGTATCTATTTTAACTCCACTTGACTCTCTTAATGTATGGTTCAGTTGACATTTTAAATGAATTAACAATTCGTAGTGTTCTGGTAATTTCGGTGGTTGTTTTTAATTGCCGTTTCCGTAGAGGAATGTATGTAATATATATTAATGACAAAAATATTAATACTGATAGACATTGTTACTGTACCGATCACGGCAAATATATTTTTCGATCATAACTTCTTTGTTTGAAGCAATAAATCCATACAGTGTACATGTATCTTTCGATGTATGTGTGGCATGCCATAGTCAATTGTTATATATTTAGAGAAGAATAAGTTGGAAACGACGTTAGTATGAAATGAACCAGTGACGAAGTTATCAATTTGAGCCTTCCATGAATTTCTTAACGTAGGGTCAACTTAGCCTTTTAAATCAAATTTACTTCAATTAACATATAATTAATCTTTCGTAGTGTTCTGGTAATATTGTTTTATTGAAAACGGTCGTTCACGTAGAGGAAAGTATGTAAAATACATTGAATGATATAAATATTAAATCTGAATAAAATGTTACTGTACTGATCACGGCACAAATATTTTACAATCATAAGTTCTTTGTTGGAAGCAGGAGAATAAATTGTTATTGTACTGATCACGGCAAAAACCTTTTACAATCATAAGTTCTTTGTTAGAAGCAGCAGGATGAATCACAGGGACTCGGTTAGCAGATTAAAATTTTGTAAATCAATGTTTTTAATTTATTTTTTTATTATTTCCTGTCTATTTGCATTACTATATTAACGTATTTAACGTTGCCATCACTATTTCTTTGTTTTCTAACATTCTTTTCTTATTTGATAAAAACTTAATCATTCAATCTTAATGGTTTTTTTTTTAATTAATTTTAAGCAAAACATATAAAAATATAATGACATATAATGGATTTTTTAAGAAATAAGATATAATGTGCTGCACATTACACAATACCTGGAAATTGTTGACAGGTTGCATGAACACTATTAACTTTTGAAAAGCACAACAATCACACTGTGCATGTGCGAATGGGAATACTGCACAATTCAGGTGTTTTTTTTTAGGGGAGTTACATCCATAAAGTGTTCCTAAGGTGGCATATGCGATGTCATATCACAGAGATAATGCATATTCCATATAAAAACAGGCCAATTTAAAAAATCACCAAAAGCACCAAATTAAAACATCCTGAAGCTCCTGACATTGAAGTATTCAAATTTTCAGTAGGTCCCACCATCCAGTTTGGGAGGACAACAAAAAAAGTTATGGATGTTTATATAGATGATGACGCAAAATTAAAAGAAACTTGACCAATTGGATAGATGGCGCTTAAATTAGATTTCTGCATGAAACATTATTTTCATTCTTCATACCTGGAAGTAAATCGAGAACTGATTCAGCTGCCAGCCAAGCATCATCATTGAAGTATTTTTATTGCTGCGTCTTGTAGAATCAGATCTTTCATGCAGCTTTCAGTTCTTATTTGTTCTGGTTTTTGTTCTACTTCAGCTTCCTCTATCAATCCTTTTCCTCATATTGCCCTTACTGCAACATCATCATTCACCAGTTCATTCAATATTTATTGACTAACGAGTTTGCCTGGGGGTCAGTAATATATACTTGTAAGGCTTAAAATGAACACATAAAGACGTTAAAGTCCTGACGGACAAACATGCTTTTACATTTCTTTTCTCAGCAGAAAATCTTAATCTTGTCCTTCTGAGTTGTCTCAACTCACTGTAAAAGATATATTGTTTTCACCATATAAGACATCGTGTTGTATTGAACTGTATCAAAAAGTTCAATGCTCTTGTAATGTGGGTGATGTTGACCGTTTAACAATTCTTTGTTAACCTTATCCACTAGCAGCTTGGCATTATTGCGCCTCATTCCCATACTTAAATGTATCAATGCCTGCGAAAATCTACATACCTGTAAGTGTAAATATTGATGTCTAGAAATATGGGACAATACTAATAAAAAAAAAGTTAGCTGCTGACGAATCTTTGTGTTTTTCCTATATGCTTAATAAATGGTACAACTATTTCGCGCATAGCAGAAGTATGAAGTGTAAGAAAAAGAAGTCCAACTGCAATATCATCTCATATCATTGTTCAGGATAATGTATAATAAGGTTCAGGTTTACGACGTGAAATTGGATGGCACCATTGATGGTTGTTATTGTAATGTTTGCAATATTGTCAAGTGATGCAATGAATCACTGGGTTGATCCTTCACAATTTTACATTGACCAGTATGTATGTGCCTTTACTCCTGCTACTTTATCTGCCAACTATCTATGCCATGTTACTCCATGTTTTTTTGTGCTTTTTGCTACTTTTGGCAAAGCTTTCTCTCCGTCTTTCCCGGCATGCCATGTGTCCAGGTAGTCTATCCCATTTTCTATGAAAGAACTTGTATATGAGTTTCTGTCACTGCTATGGCAAAGCATATTTACAGTCTTTGATTCTTAATCTTCATAAAGTTCATGTTTTTTAGCACCTTTCAATTCTATTAATGACAGTTTGGTAAATAATATAATAGGTTTTTTTTTTCTGAAGACCTGGTAATTGATAAATACAAAGGCGACGGAGAGAAAAACTAATTGGTAATGTGGATGTTTAATTTTGTGGTGTTTGCCTGCATCATTTCTTCTCCTCCTCAGTTCTATGCACTTGGTACAAACACACCAAGATGGGGCATTACTCTCAGGTCTAGGATGGTATCCTTGAATTTCAGTTTGTGAATTCCTGTCTGCAATGTTCAACATTATTGATGGATCCTTGTCAAAAATGCTTAACACCATATCTCTCAAATCATCTGCTGACAACTGAGAAATTTTTTCCTGAAAGACAAAAGAAAATATTTGCAACCGTATTTACTATACATTTTCACAAAATAACAATTATATTTCTTAGGGAAAAAGGGGTGCAACCTTCGATGTCTTCTTAATATTTTCCATTATATTTATTAAAGAAGTGTAATACACTTATCGACGAAATTAACGATGTTTACCTCCCATTACGATTAATTTTACTAATGATTGTTTGGAGTGGTCGGTGTGCTTTAATATTCCTGTATTATTTTTTCAAATAAACTATTATCTCTGAATAAGGATGATCATATTAATAAGTATTATTTAAGTCATCACTATATCATATTTTAAGGTCGTCACCATATCTTATTCTGAGTCATCGCTATATCTTATTTTGAGTCATAACTATATCTTATTTTGAGTCATTGCTTTATCTTATTTTGAGTCATAACTATATCTTACTTTGAGTCACCATATCTCATTCTGAGTCATTACTTTATCTTATTTTAAATCATAACTCATTGTATTTAAATCATCACTTGATATGATAGTTAATGTATTCTTCTTCCCTTTTGTTCTATGATTCTGCCAAAAAAACAATATTTATTAAATCAAAATGAGCCTTTGTATAAATTCCTTCGCTAGGAGACAAATCATGATGATCGCAATAAAGACGCCCATCTTGGAAATTGACAATTCTGACTCGACTTTGACAAAAACATTTTGCAAGGACATCACAATAATTGTTATGTTTCGTGCCTATTGTATGCATGCATTCTACATACAGATCATTTTCACCACTGTTTTCTACATATCCTGGGTATCCTGTATCCTCGTATTTCACATTAACATGCTTTCCAGGTAATTGTCTTCCTCTTTCTGCTCTTTACCTCACTTTTCTGCTCTCTCAATTGAATGGTTGGAAATTGCGAATATTTCTGAAAATTTACATTAAAAGAATTTGTCATTAAAATTTTCTGGAAAAAATGATTGGTATTACTTTATCTACGTTGATACGATTGTATTGGATATTTCGGTTCTAGTAAGATTACATTGTCTGTTAAAATGTTAAGTTTTAAATGTATCTTTGATATTGATTAATTATCGTCTGAATTAGGTATTGGAGTGGTTGACGGTTTGATTGTTCAAATTCGTTACGTTCAATTTGATATCTGTCATACATAAACACATCTTTTGGCAGCTTTTGTTTTAAAGGTGAACTTGTAGTCGCCACTTGTTCGTTTTCAAAACGACACGAATAACTTGTCTCTGGAAAGCTTTCCATTTCTCTATAGTTTTTGTTAAGGCATCAAAAGTTATTTTATGAAAAGTTGGCTCACAATTTTGGGAATTCCAGCTGGTTTTCTCAGAGGGATCCAAGGTATAAGTTAGGCTCCTTTGTACTCAGAACGATTTTTTTAGGTTCATCAACTGAAAATTTGAAAGGAAGAGGTGATGTCTTCCCTCATAGAAGTGTTATATGCCGTGTTAACCATCATCGACTTTGACAAAAACATTTTGCAAGTACAATAAAACAGTTTTTATGCTTCTTGCCTATCATATGCATACATTCTACATACAAATCATTATCACCACTGTTTTCTATGGCTCGTCACCGCTATCCTGTTCATCGAGATTCATTGAATAGTTTGTCTCATTTTTGAAATTATCAGAAATTATGAGTAAATCATTGGAATAAACTAATGGCTACGGGCAATTGTTAACTTCAAAATAGGAATATGTCAGAATCGTCGTTAACATGAAAGTCATCGATGAATATATTACAAAAAAATCAAATGACATACAACGGAAGAAGTTATAAAGATAAATATAATCAGACATTTGTACAGTTAATTTTGCTTGGACTTTTGATCCCTTCCTTTTCGTATTCTCTTTCCATTTTTTAATTGTATTCCTCAGTTTAGTCAGAGCCTGTTTCTCAGGATTTTGTCTATTTTTTTCTTATCCAAATGCTTGTTTTAATACCTTTCAAACTATCTGTGTTTAGAGCTGTTTTGGCACCTTCAACCTAGAGTTTTTGAAGTTCTTTTCTTTGTGTTGCTCCTAAGCTAGGTTAAAATGACATCATACCACATCTTTTGAAAATTCTAAAACTTAATACTGTAACTTGCTGGTCCTGTTTTTATTGCAGCCAAAGTGTACTTTGTTTCTGGTCTTAAAGGTATTTCCCTTGGAAATACAATTGGGAAAACAGTTGTTTGGAACAAAACCCTTGTTTTTGCAATTCTGGATTAGATCCCCATTCTGTTCATAGAGAGACAGTGAATAGATAAACGAGTCGATCATCCACTAATTTGTCCGGCTCCCATGATGGATCAGAACTTTTGCCAAAAAAACGTTTTATGCAGATATCACCTTCCGAACCTATGTTCCTTGGTAAAGGAATTATGTCACAACCAGAAAAATAGACTTTATATCATTTGATGATAAATATAGTAAGATTTTGTTTGTAACACCAGCAGGTAAAATATTTCTCTAAACTACCTTCAAACAAAATATTCTAAGAACAGAGATAGATATCTAACGTGATATTTAATTTGTTTCCAAATATCATCTTTATTGCATTTTCCTTCATATATAATAAGACAGTCAAACAGGAACTGTTCGTGTATGAGTCGATTGTCACGAGTAATTATTTTAAGTACAATTCTAATCGGTAAATCATCAAATCCATCTGGAAAATTCTGAAGTAAATTTTCAATTTCAGTGTCAACTGTATGGTATTACATTCGGAGGACTGTATGTGACATGCATTTTTAGATAACAAAAATGTTAAATAGTGATTGAATTGTTACTGTACAGATGACATCAAAAATATTTAATGATATTAAGCTCTTCATTTTCGTCTCGAAATGAAAGCAGTAGACATATGTGGATAAGTTTACAATCAAATTTAAAACTGCAGGCAACATTCAATTGTTCTCATTCATAATTTATATAAATCGGAACCGACGATTACTTAAAAGCAATCATTGAAATACTTATGTTCCACATCGAATCTCCTTATATGGACATGTGCTGTGCTAGTGCAACGTAAATGGGTTTTCGTGTGTAAACGTATTTTTCATTCATAATCTGTCTCATTACATTATACCCCGCTAGCTCAGCCGTTTACGTTACTGGTAGAGAGGGTTCGGCCTGTGCTTTCGCTCCAGGACTTCTGACAGCATACTGACAATACAACGAAACAGTAAATTCAATAAGGGACAGGTATATGAAACCTAAAATAGGACAGTGATGACGATTTGCCAAGCAATGTATTTGCTCATATAACAAATGACCAAAATTCATAAAACAGTTTCATATTTAATAGACAAAGACAATATAAATACATAAATATCGCGGTATCTCCATGTGAAAATATCAATTCAGAATTTCAATACATTGTCGAACTTCCCCTTTTTTTGAACAAACGATGCGGTGAAAAATACCCATTACAAGTTTACCAATTCAAAGAAGCGTTTGGCCTTAGTGCTATCTAATGGAATAAAATAATATAATACTAGACTTTTGAGGTGTCCGTTTTCTTAAAATATTGAGAGCTGTACACTAGTCGTCTTTAACTAAAATATTATCCAATCAATCAAGTTGTGACGTCAACCTTCCGAGACAAAGAAAAATATACCCACTGGTTCCCACCGACTTTGTTAGACTAGATCATGAACCTCATTATTCTATGACTAGGGAACAAAAATCGATCCAGTAAAAAAAACATCGCATTTCTCTATACCTGTTTAATTTTCAATCCAACCAGAGCAATGTCTGAAAACGTTTTTCAATATCACTGACCAGTTCAAGATTCAAAACCAAAACATGCGATAATACAAAATTCTATTTCAGAGTAAGGCACGAACAATTCCGTAGATTGACGACCGTTACTCCAAAATACCCTTCGGATTAGCCATCTGGTTAAATATCGCTATCAAAATGAACTCCATCTCTTTATAAACCCGAAATCATAAAATATCTAGCTAGTGTACAATTCCCTCTATTTAATCTGGAACGGAAACGTAATTTAATATTTTAGAACTGTTTGACTACGAAATCGAAAAGAAATATATCAAATGAGAAGAAATAAATATTTAAGTCAAACATCAAAATACAAAATAAAATGAAATTTTAAAGTACAACTTACCAGTACGAAAGTTTTCCCCAATCTAAAGAAATACTGCCCTGACGAGGTTTAAATATCCAAGTCTGGACATTGAGTTCAAGCACGAGATAAACGATCCCCGCGAAAAAGTGACCGGACAACTATAGTTATATATAGTATCTAAAAATAGAAAAAGGGGAATTTACGATGACCCACAAACGTTACAATACCCCCTACCCAGAAAAACAAATCGTCCGCGATTTGACAACATAGTAAGACAATTTAAAGGACAAGACACGGTTGTCTTTAAACAGTTGAAAATGTGCATTGTATTGTATATAATTTAAAATTTCAAAGTCTAAATGTTGATAAATGTCCAAGAAGGTCCAAACAGTGATGAAGGTCTAAATGGTGACTAAGGTCCAAATAGTGATGAAGGTACAAATAGTGACGAAGGTCCAAATAGTGATGAAGGTCCAAATAATGATGAAGGTCCAAATAATGATGAAGGTCCAAATAGTGATGAAGGTTCAAATGGTGACGAAGGTCCAAACATTTCCATTGTTAAAGGCAATTTCATCATAAACGTTCAACAGATATTTCCATGCGAATTAAGAATTGAATCCATATACGTCTTTAATATTCTTTTACTCCAACAATGCACAAACACTGAAAAATAATAACTGACAAAAAATAGAATCAAATCAAATATAAAAAAAATTTAAAAAATCTTTATGTTTTTGGAGATACCGACAATGACATATATTAACATTTTACGTGCAGCGCACGGAGATTGGGGAAGGTAAAAATACTAAATTAACGTAATTTTGGATACATGTAATCTGAAATGAACTAAGGCCAAGCAATTATTTTCGAGAAAATCAGTACCGATTACATGATTGTGCTACCAGAACAAAACAATCATAAAATTAAACAGTATGCCCAATATAAAATATACTATAAATCAATATATCAAATGCAATGAAGTTAAATAAGTGTGTATGATGGGTGTACTAAACCCAACTTCAGAAGTACAGTAAGCAAACTATTAAAACATAAGAAAGATAACAATCACGTGCAAATGCTATTCTTTTATTTCAGAGTGCATTTTTTTTCCACCCATGACTCTATATATATCTATATGTATACTGCCATACTGTGAATCTTAGTTCACGTATCAATATTATTCATACATCATCTATATTCAGCTTAAACTACTGCACCACCAAAGCTTATGGTAGCGATGTATGGCCAGAGCAAAGCTAATACTTTCTATGTATATTATATCCAGGCAGTTTCAACTGTATACTAATGTTCAACTGGTCATGTGCATGGGTGAATCATAAAATCATGTATTTACTGTCATGTATACGATTTACATGAATAAGATTAAAAAATAATGTATTCGTGTACTTTTTTTATGCACCTCTAAAATTGGGTTCAGCACACTGACTTTTTCTATATATCATCATCACATGCAATCTACACTGCAATAATCTTTTACCATATATATAAATAAACATATGTCATCACAAGACACCGTAAATATATTATCCATATTATAGAGAGCACCGGTGGAAGGCCAACTTTCATCACCAAACTCAATAATTTTTACATAACATATCAGGTTATTTATTACCTTCCCGAATTACTTGAGTTAAGTTTAAATTCCTCCCAATGAATAGGTTTGACTAAGATTAACGTCCATGCGCAGGCAAAATTGACCATTCACGCAAGACGCAAATCTGAAGTCAATAAATAAATGAATATCTGAATAAATAGAATAACCCTGAAAAAACGTATACTAAACCCCTTAATTGCAAATAATATATAATAGATATATTCAAGTATGAAGAAACCGACTGTGTAGAAAACAATCCCTTATTCACAACAAGTCTATGCACGGACTTGTAATAAAAAAATAACTAATACGTAAATTTACAACATAAAACAACCTATCAATGAATATGACTTTTTATAAAAACAATCCACAAATAATCAAATTTGCCAACATACAAAAACAAAGGTTTCGTACCCCTTATCTTAACGAAGTATCAGTTCATGACACACAATGACTGTAAATAGTCCAAATTCCGTTATTCCGCACATATATAAAATAGTTCTTCAGCATAACGCATCCTTGCTGCAGTCAAGAATATAATTCACATACGTTGGTTCTGACCTTGGTCAGGTGTCAGAATCCAACCTTTCAACATACAGATTGTCCATAGAAATAAATCCATCAATATAAACGTTCGACTATAGCTATACTTCGCAGATAAGGAGGCACGACAAATACATACACTGTCGGCAAGGTAAAAAAAAAAACATTACGAAATAAAACTTTTTTTTTTTTTTTATTTTATTTTTATGAACATGAAATGAATGATAACAACATTATGTTACACAGCCGGTGAAAAATCTGACAAGCTATACAATTTATATTACAAGCTCAGCCTTCCACTGTCGCTACCAATTTTCTCGAGATTAAAATAAAATCAAAGTAATGAGGTGCGGAAGTTCGAAAATGAAATGAAAGGTCCTAAAGCTAGCAAATCGGGGGGACTCTAGTAAAGCTGGGTCCCTACGTGGGCGCCAATGCAACGTAAATGGGTTTTCGTGTGTAAACGTATTTTTTATTCATAATCTGTCTCATTACATTATACCCCGCTAGCTCAGCCGTTTACGTTACTGGTAGAGAGGGTTCGGCCTGTGCTTTCGCTCCAGGACTTCTGACAGCATACTGACAATACAACGAAACAGTAAATTCAATAAGGGACAGGTATATGAAACCTAAAATAGGACAGTGATGACGATTTGCCAAGCAATGTATTTGCTCATATAACAAATGACCAAAATTCATAAAACAGTTTCATATTTAATAGACAAAGACAATATAAATACATAAATATCGCGGTATCTCCATGTGAAAATATCAATTCAGAATTTCAATACATTGTCGAACTTCCCCTTTTTTTGAACAAACGATGCGGTGAAAAATACCCATTACAAGTTTACCAATTCAAAGAAGCGTTTGGCCTTAGTGCTATCTAATGGAATAAAATAATATAATACTAGACTTTTGAGGTGTCCGTTTTCTTAAAATATTGAGAGCTGTACACTAGTCGTCTTTAACTAAAATATTATCCAATCAATCAAGTTGTGACGTCAACCTTCCGAGACAAAGAAAAATATACCCACTGGTTCCCACCGACTTTGTTAGACTAGATCATGAACCTCATTATTCTATGACTAGGGAACAAAAATCGATCCAGTAAAAAAACATCGCATTTCTCTATACCTGTTTAATTTTCAATCCAACCAGAGCAATGTCTGAAAACGTTTTTCAATATCACTGACCAGTTCAAGATTCAAAACCAAAACATGCGATAATACAAAATTCTATTTCAGAGTAAGGCACGAACAATTCCGTAGATTGACGACCGTTACTCCAAAATACCCTTCGGATTAGCCATCTGGTTAAATATCGCTATCAAAATGAACTCCCATCTCTTTATAAACCCGAAATCATAAAATATCTAGCTAGTGTACAATTCCCTCTATTTAATCTGGAACGGAAACGTAATTTAATATTTTAGAACTGTTTGACTACGAAATCGAAAAGAAATATATCAAATGAGAAGAAATAAATATTTAAGTCAAACATCAAAATACAAAATAAAATGAAATTTTAAAGTACAACTTACCAGTACGAAAGTTTTCCCCAATCTAAAGAAATACTGCCCTGACGAGGTTTAAATATCCAAGTCTGGACATTGAGTTCAAGCACGAGATAAACGATCCCCGCGAAAAAGTGACCGGACAACTATAGTTATATATAGTATCTAAAAATAGAAAAAGGGGAATTTACGATGACCCACAAACGTTACACTAGTAGTGCATCAATTTAGGATTGAAAAATCTGAATGAAAAAAATATTTAGTTAAAGACATATGTATCTTATCAACATTCGTATTACGTTAAGAGGAATGAATGTGACATACTTTTTTAAATAACTAAACTATTAAATAATGATGGAATTGTTACTGTACAGACAACAGCAAAACTATGTAATGACCATAAGCTCTTAAGAGATATGTTGCTTTCCCAAATAGTTCTCACCCTATTAGGCATTGTGTTGTATTGAACGGTTAAAAAAAGGTTAAATGCTCTGGTAATGTGGGTGATGTTGACGGTAGAACAATTCGGTAAATGATTAATTGCACTATCAACTAGCTTGAAATTATTGCGCAGCATTCCCAAAAGTACATTTGTCAATGCTTGCGGAAATCTACATTCTTGTAAATGTAAATATTGATTTCTAGGAATATAGAACAATACTATTGAAAAAACAATTAAAACATTTACTGCTGAAGAATCTTTGCGTTTATTCTATATGCTTAATAAATGGTACAACTATTTCGCGCAGAAAAAGTTGCCATGGCTACATACACACACGCTCTTTGCACGTTAAGAACCCTTTCAACAACTTTTTGATGGCTTCGTAGGTGGTATATTGTCGAATGGTATGGTCTTATACTTTCTTCGGATAGTGTCATAATTTACAGATTCACCATAGGTGTCCACAATTTTGTTCAACACCCCTTGAAGTTTAATGGACATTCCCTTGGAGATAATTGTGATATACATATAATTATAAAAATATTAAATAGTGATGAAATTGCTTCTTTGCAAATCACATCAAAAACATTTTATCACCATGAGCTCTTTGTTTGCTAGCTGCATGAAACGCAGAAGACTTGATTGAGTAAATCATGGTATTTAACAAGAACACGACCTATGTAAACTGCAGGCAACGGTCAATTGTTTAAAATTAAAACAAGAAAACGTAAGAATAGTCGTTAACATGAAAGCAATCGTTGAATTAATTATGTTCGTCTTCGGATAACCTTTTATGGATATTCGCTTATTATAAATTATAAAATATTGTAATTGTTACTGTACAGATAACAGCGAAACTATATTATTGTATCGGAAGACCTTCCCGGTGGTGTTGTCGACGGCTAGAAGATCCTTTTGAGTATAAAATAAGGGATTCTTGTATTAGAATATGTATAGTGTCTGATGAAGACATTTTTCAACATTGCGAAAGTCTCGCAAATGAGCAAGGAATGTTTTCAACTAGTGGTAGACCTTCCACCTCTGCTTTGTACTTTATCTAGAAATTCCATCTTTAAAGTTTGAATTTCTGATGTAAGATGACCATTGCAAGGTGTGTTGTTGCATACGTACATCGAATCGTGAATCGATATAAATAACCATGTATCAATTTTACCCAATGTCTCCAAATAGTCCAACCTCTGGGATGTCTTCAAAAAATGCATTGATATTGTTTACATCTACAGCCAAATCCCTGAAACTCACAAAAAATTCATGTGCAAGATGAAAACATATTCTAACGTATATATTCCCGTGTTATACTTTATACAAAAAAAAAATAACAAAAAAATAGCCTGATTTATCTAGAAACATTAATGTTACAATTATGAGTACAGCAACAAAAGATTGACCTTCATCTTAATTGTATTATAATTATTTGGTTTTGAACAGGAATAACAAAAATTGATTGATTGGTCCTGAGATGATAAAAGTTCTTTAGCACCCTTTTAAATTTAAAAAGCACATTATGGACGGGAATTCTACAATACGCACCAGGTTTAGCACCACTGACTAACTCACCTACTTAATAAAGAAATACATGTTTCAGTTATGAAAACATGATAACAAATATTTTTAACACATTTTAAGACAACAAAAATCAAAAGAAATGTTAATAGTTTACATATTTTAAATTTGAAATGTTTCGTTTTATTTATTACAGTTCTTCTACATCTGGCTTTGGCACGGTCGTCCTACTATTTTGGTTGATTGAATTGTTTCGTTTTATTTATTACAGTTCTTCTACATCTGGCTTTAGCACGGTCGTCCTACTATTTTGGTTGATTGAATGTTCATCAATTTGATTTTTATATTCCGGGAAATGTCATTCCAATCAATACTTGGCGGGTCTTCGCACCCAGTGAAGGGAAACTTCTGCTGTGTAAGTACTTGTTTTTTACCTGCTACCCCCGTGACAGTTTTAATTAAAGAAATGGAAATGATTTCCACGGATTCATTCAACGAAACGATTACGATAGCCGATACTGATAGAATGTCCCGTTTTGTATGCCAGCTTTCTGAAAAATTTACTTCTCATCTCTTCTAACGAATCAGCCAAATTAGTATATATTTGACTTCTTTCTTGTGCCCCCGTGTTGCCATTTTTTAAGACAATGAAAAATTCCATTCCAAAGTCGGCTGTTTTTTCCCCTTTTTTTCAAATGCATTTATAAGATAGAAGATTTAATTGTATCGTTACACTAGTTTAGTGTGAACTGTTGTTATTGATGATTTCATTATTATAAAGACAACAATCCTAACTTTAAACAGAAAACACTAAAAAGTGAAAGGCTTAGCTAATGGGAATTTTTGATGCCCGCCTTAAAAGAATTTATATTAAACACACGATTAACTAATAAACTTTGTCTGTGTTACAATGGAGTTGCATTTCATCTTCCTGCTGGAAATTATTGTCATAAAAAAAAAAAAATGGCGTATCGGGTTATTGCAAGTCTTCGGTTCCACATGTAGCACATTGCATCATTAAGTCATCCAGTGCATCTATTGCCACTTTTTGATCTATGATGACTTCGATTTTATCTCCTTCTAATACTGGTTCCTGTTTCACAACTTCAATTGCAGCATTGACAAAGTAGTACAATTCTTCAAAGTGATCCCTTTCCATTTTTATGATTCTTTTAGATGACTGGCTCATCCTTTCAGAAGTTATAGAGTTAAGTAACTCCTGTTGACCATCAGTATTTTCATTTTCCTCATTTTGTTTGTGCTAATTGTAAAGCATTTGTGGTTTTAAATCTGCTTTTCCTTGGATCAATGGATCAGAATTTAAGGAAACAACACCTTTATTGGTAATAATAGAGGTAATTACTTTCTGGTTTGGTCTAATGGCACTTTTTCTTCCAATCACCTTCTCATTGTCAAAGACATTCATTAAATCTGCTATTAGTATTTCTGGCTCTTTAGTTCCTTGTTCTCGTAGCGAAGTAGTAACAGTTTGATAATGACCTGCTGGACAACAATTACCAATAATGTCTACCGCTAATCTGTTTCCTGTCAATGTGTAAATCGAAATCGAGGGGTTAATGCATCAACCTCTTAACTCAAATTTTGCAGTTTTGTGATTTTATTTTTTAAAGACAAAAGTAGTATATAATATTTCCGAAAATTTTTAATTGACATGTTCATCAATCTATTATAAGTTTGATAACGAAAGTATGCCAACATGAACGACTTATCTCGTATTACTATAAGAATGAACGATTTATTCTTAAAATTAAATAGCTTGCACCAAGCGCCTCAACAATATATCTAACTATAAGGTGTGTTGCATTCCTATTAACAAACAATGTATGAAAATGCAAATTCCTCAACACTGTAACAAGTACTACCTTCATATTGCAATTGACATTTTGATTTATTTATTTCAACACCTAAAACTATTTCCCCCACAACATCAGATAATGTATTGCAGCTGTTAAAGAAATGTGAATATCAGCAGGTTATCAAACAAGCAAGGTCAATTAAGTGTTACTGGCATGACCTCATATTAGATAATATAAACATCAACTGAGATTAAACCAAGTAATTGTTTTGATTGATGATGGGTTTTGACATGGAATTTTGATATTCAGCAAAAAAGCTGCAAATTAGAAAAAAAAGGTTTGTATATTTTGTTTAAAATAATGCATATTAAGATAGATAATTAATTTTTAATTCAATTATACTTTAATAACTTTTACATTTTAATTTACGTTTTTAAAATTGAAATTATAACATAACATAATTATTTACCGTACAATTTATTAAACCTAGCTGTTTCTTAGAGAAAAATATTTAAAAAGATAATAAATTAAAGATGTTTGTATCTTTGTAAATTTCATTAGTAACAATAAGCGCATGTTTTTGTTTTTGCAGTCGCATCTATATTATTTAAGACAAGAGAAAAAAGAAAAAGAAAAAATGTATGCCTACAGATATTATTTGGTAAGTTTATACGGAAAAAGTAGTATATTGAAAAATAAATCATTTTTTTAATGAAACATACAAATTAAGTATATTTTTTTTAAATGCAAAAAATAAATTGTAACATATAATTTTTTTTTTAAAAGATAAATAAGCTGCATAAGTATGTAAGAAAATATCAAAACACTTGTACACACTTATTTCATATATACAAAAATTATATAACATTTAATCTAATAATACTAGATTATATATGTTTTAAGGAAAAATGTTTGAAAGAAAATATCTGCATTACATTTCGTATCTGTTGTAGATATAAAAAAAAAAAATATGGCAGACATATAATGGTCCTCAGATGATAACTTGGAGGAAACTTTGATACGGAATCAACTAGCCAACAGGCTGATGTCACTGTAAACCCTGATACGGAATAAACTATCCAACATGCTGATGTCACTGTAAACCCTGATACAGAATCAACTAGCCAACAGGCTGATGTCACTGTAAACCCTGATACGGAATCAACTATCCAACAGGCTGATGTCACTGTGAACCCAGATACGGAATCAACTATCCAACAGGCTGATGTCACTGTAAACCCTGATACGGAATAAACTATCCAACAGGCTGATGTCACTGTAAACCCTGATACAGAATCAACTAGCCAACAGGCTGATGTCACTGTAAACCCTGATATGGAATAAACTATCTAACAGGCTGATATCACTGTAAACCCTGATACAGAATCAACTATCCAACAGACTGATGTCACTGTAAACCCTGATACAGAATCAACTAGCCAACAGGCTGATGTCACTGTAAACCCTGAAACGGAATAAACTATCCAACAGGCTGATATCACTGTAAACCCTGATACGGAAAAAACTATCCAACAGGCTGATGTCACTGTAAACCCTGTAACCGGAAACACGCATATTTTTTTTTTACCTTATGGAGATTCTGTCATGTGTAAAGATCGCTTTTCACCTCTACCCCTTTCATCACTTCGTGAATTAGTTGACCTTCTTCATTGGATGGATGTATATATCCACAAACTGATGATCTGAATATAAAATTAAAGATGCCCATTCTCATAGCAGAAGTTGCCAATATGATCCACAATTCACTGTTATCATCTTTAACTTTTGTTATTATAGTTTTTTCTCTTCTGGGGTCTCTGAATGAAACATGTTAAATTTACAGCATCAGGATTTTCCATACACAAGTATCAATACAAATCTGGCAATTGTTTAATTGAATTTAGTAACATATAGTCCTTGGAAAATTTGTCTATTGCAGGTTTCAAGGTTTTATTGATTTCTGCATTGACATCATTGCTGGTATTTGGTCTATAAACATCTGTATATAACTTCCCTGATGGAAATAAAAGAAACAAACATTTACTGACACGTATATTACTGAAAGATGAATTGACAAATTGCTGTTGCTATTTATCTTTTTTACTAACAATTGCCACTTAATGGGATCGTTCATGTACACACCCAAATAGAATACCATGTTTTAAATCTTATTTCTTAAAGAGAACATCATTTATGTTATCAAGAAAAGTCAACAATGTTTAGATTATGTTTTGTTATGTCAATGATGACTTTTGTCAGTTAAGTTTTTAAGGTCTGGCATGCACATACAATGCAAAGCTAAATACTTTTTAGGTTCACATACTAACAATCTGTAAATAAGGATGTGAGTGTAATTTTAAGAACTTTATTTGTGACAATGAAGTGCAATTTTCAAACATATTTTACCAAATAAAAAAAAAATCAATAAATGTAGCAATTAAATTTTTACGAAATATTTACTGTTGGTTGATTGATTTTGTGTTTTGACTTTTCTGTTCAACAGACCTCTCTTCCTGTTGGACAAAGAAAAGCCTTTCAGGACAAAGCTGTCTACAGAGGCTGGCCATCTAAAAGAGAAAAATAAAAATATTGTACAGTTTTAAAAATCACATATCAGCAATAACATGCATAACATGATTATGGTGTTTTAATACAGAACTCATTAATAACTATTGCATTATATTACTGATTTTGATTTTCTCATCCTTTAATGATAAAAAAGAAATTCTTATATCTCATAAAGACGTCCGTTAGTTTTCTCGTTTGAATTGTTTACATTGTTATATCGGGACCTGTTATAGCTGAATATGTGGTATGGGTCTTGCTCATTGTTAACACTGCTACAATATTTTCAGGATCATTATCTATCTCTTAAAAGTACAGAACAGTCTACTGAAAGTGTGACGATCACTGTCTACTTCATCAAAACCTTAAGGGTGAGAAGGGTATAGAAATACGGTCCCTGTCTACTTTATCAAAACCTTAAGGGTGACTTGGGTATAGAAATACGGTCACTTGGTCTTCTCTCCACCGGCAATAACACGCTTGCCGAAGTGGGGTGTCCGTTTAGTTGTGCGGGATGTATCAAGTTCGCACTTACGTCCGGTCTGAAGGGGACCGTTAAATCCGATGCCTCATGTTAAGAGAGTGCCACGTTCTTTGCACGTTAGGAACCATTGCAACAACTTTTTAAGGGGTCCATAGGTGGCCTGTTGCAAGACAAAAAATTCTGCCTCATATTCCATTGGCAGTCCAAATTTCCCCGACCATCATCCTTTATTATAAAAACCTATCGTGTTTATTGTTAACTTGTTCTCGTCCTGAATACGCATGAAATATTTGCCACTGGACGTTAAGCAATCAACAATCAATCTACGTCATCAACAATTCTGGGAATCATTTTTCTTACATAAAAGTCTTTTAATGTCTGGTTCACGAACATATTCCTGGCCATTCATTAAAATAAAGTCATCCGGACACCTCCACATGTACAGTTTGTCTTTTCCTAAGCCAGTACAGTACATAGTCAATTGAATCTGCATGTAATAACACCTACTTCTTTGTGTCAGTTTTGGACTCCTCTAGAGTAAAATACATAATAAAGAAGTGCCTTCTACACAATTTAAGCTTACAATATTCATGCATAGGTTCATTAGTAGCTGATCCCGATATATTCATGTTATGATAATAAACAATGGAGAATGCAGCATTACCGTCTCTACCTGCCCTATCACTCTCCTGCTTAAAACAATTCAGACTTCTAGGCGCTCCCCAGTAAATTACATATCGGATATCTGGAACATTAATGCCCATTCCAAATGCTGTTTTGGCTATAATGACCCTTGTTTTACAATCTGATTCAAAAAAAAATTTCCAAGATATTTCTCTTGTTTTTGTCCATTGTAGCATGATGAAACATAGCAAATAAATAAATAATAAGTGCACCATGAAAATGTAGGAAAGCACATGATGCAACGAGCACAAGGGAAAACCAATCTATCATCATCTCGTATCGATATATATTTTTATCAAAACTTGTAATCTTGAGGCAGTAGTTTTCAACAGCATGTATTGCAAATTGTATTGAAAAACTATCTAGAATTATAGAGAAATCCCGTTGGACATCGCGAAAAGATATTTCCCAGCTCATCTGGACAACACCACCATACAGTAATTATCTTAATAATCACAATCACACCACATCTGAATATATAAATAAATTCTAAGGAAGTTTAAATCAAGCCATCTTGCCATGAAATACCTGCCTGTTGACTGTCAACATTGAATTATACTATTATGATGGGCATTGTACTTATTTGAAAAAAATCCAAATTAATTTTTCTCCATAAAGATAATTGTGAACATGTACACACAATAAAAAAAAACTACAAGTATTTTAAATTCTACAATACAGCCTCAAGAATACATGATTTTATGATTAATAGGTAGCTGTAAATAAACCACACAAAGAGCATTTATAACTTTGGCAAAGTTATTTTAACAAGGGCAACCAAAGACCTTTTCCTCAATAAATGCTTGGAAGGAGAAAAAAGAAACCAATCTAATCAAGCAATATCAATCTCCAAGACAAATTTAAAAATTATGAAATATTCAGACCAATATCCAAAGATGACTATGAACTTCAAGGATTTTAGCTTGAGATATAAAAGGCTTCAGGGGTACATCACGACGAAAAGGTATTGGAACAACAACAAAGAAGGACAACAAAATAAATTTCTGGAGTACTATTCTTTAAAAAATTGGCAAAAACTACCAGATCCTGAGAAAAACAACACACTTTGGAGAATTGCAGGCTTTGCAATACTGTTCACATTGAGCACTCATCATTCCATAAGCATGCCGCTCCAGAGGTATCAGAACTGACAGCACTTTGGCAGTCTGTTACCAACACAATTATACAACAAAGTACACCTTCATCTATGCAGCTAGAAGACAACTAATTGTGTGTCTTCTGGAAGACAAATATCTAAGAAAACGGTCAGATTAAAGAAAATAAAAACCACTGGTGACAACACAGCAAAAGTCAATTGAAGAGACAGACGATAATCATGAATAGCGATGAACATGATGAACATGATGACAGTGAAATAAGTAATGATGATTATAATAGGGATGGAGTAATAGAAGAGATAGTTGGATCTGACTTTAGTGATAAAAGTCATAGCAATGATGAGAAAGTTGTTATATGTAAATCGAAGGACACAGTATCAATGACAATAATACACATGAGATTACTTATGTCTAGTCTGCACGGCTAAATGCATTGCTTTGTGTTTGTTATTATTGTAGTGTAGTTCAGACCATAAGATTACTTATGTTACAAAGTATGGAAGGAAAGCAACAAAATTTATATTTGAATAAAAATAAATTGAGAAAAGAACTAGCAAGATCCATATGGATCATTACAATGCGTCTTTCTTTTACTGTTAACTTGCCTCATCTCATTTAAACGAAACATTTGAGAACTTTTAAATCTGCAAGTAAATCCTCCATACCATGTGTGTAAAAGGTTAAATGTTGGCATGTTTTACAGAAGGTTTTTAAGGAGGTGGGTCAAAAAATATTTTTTTTTGTGTTTAATTTGAAAATGACCAGCCCACCCTGGTAAATAATGATAAGTATTTAAGTCAGATACAATTCGATGTAAGTGTTATTTTACTTCTTGCACTTAACAGAAAATGAATGGAGTAAAGAAGATGATTATAAATTACACGGTTTTCAGCCTAATTTAGGTAAACCTTTCAATAATTATATGTGCAGAAAAAATCAGTGTGTTATTTCTAGATGTCGTAGTAGAATACCACACGAATATCTTTACAAAAATGAAGAACTACAATATATACCTTGTAACTTTAATTATACTATTACACATGTTTTAATTAATTGTATTGACTTTGCTGATATTCATAGTAGAAGGCATTTCAATGTCAATAATATGTATGCTTTATTTGATAATGTCTCACCTACAAATATTGTTTCATTCTTAAAAGAATATATTATAAAATATAAAAATGTTTTTATATTTAAAACGATTTTTATATTTATCACGTTATCTAACTGTTCATTTTTATTTGTAAATAAACAATTTATTAAAAGATTATAGTGTTATTGGGGCATCAGTGAACTACTACAACAACACATACTTTAATAACTATGGACACATAGAGAAACAACAACGATTGGGGTTTGTCTTAAATATTTACAGTATATGACACAAACTTGCTCTTGCATGTGCTGACACACAGAACAGAAAAATATTGATCTCGCATTGTTGACTTTAATACAATACAATCATACAATACAAAATGCTTTATTGAAAGAAAAAAAAACGTCACAATGACATGTGAAGCAAAAGGTAAATTACAAAATATTCACATACAATCAAAGAAATAAATGAAAGAACTTAAAAATGAAATATATATGGAAAATTACTTTGCTTGATATCATATTATTTTAATATTATTATAATAGTTTAGTTAACTTTGAAATGGATAAAAATACATTGGTGAGTAAAAAATGATTTTGCTCAGCCATCGCCCTCAAACCGAAGAGAACATAACATCCAAAATTTCCTCCTATAGATAATGTAATACTATTATTTGAATATTGAATCGAGAATAACTACAAAAGTGCAACAGTACATGGGAGATGGTTCTGTTTCCACTTCTCCTTTTACTACAAAGCTTTCATATAATGCATTAACAATGAATGGGTCAACCATTTTTCTACAAAAAAGAAAGTTTTTGATTAAAAAACAGAACACAAGTCACCCATTTAATTTGTTCTATTACACTACAAACATTTTTTTCTAATCCAAATTTTCAAACTGTGGATATGCGTATGAACCGGCATGTACACGCGGACTTTGTAGTGTTATTACATCGACTGCGCAGGCAGATGCTACATTTAGGGATCACTATCCGTCGTATGTGTCGTCGTCCGCATCGGCGTCTCAAAACAAAATTTTGTCTTTTTCCTTCTTAATGTAATCTTTTTTTCAAAAAATTAAAGATTACAAAAAATATTAGCCTAGGTTTGGCATGCCACAAAATCATGTTCAACCCACCATTATTTTCTTTTAAAATATCCTGTACCAAGTCGGGAATATGGAAATTGTTACATTATAGTTCGTTTCTGTGTGTGTTACATTTTAATGCGTATGTTTCCTCTTAATTTGAGTGTGAATTCACATTACTATAGGACGTGGAACGGTACTTTTCTATCACAAATTCATGTATTTGGTTTTGATGATATATTTGTTATTCTCATCGGATTTTGTCTAATGTTAATATCAAAAAGAAGATGTGGTATTATTGCCAGACAACTATCCACAAAAGTCCAAAATTACACAAACATTAACAACTAAAGGTAACCATACGGCCTCAGCAATAAGCAAAGCCCATACCGCATAGTCCGCTATAAAAGGCCCCGATAAGACAATGTAAAACAATTCAAACGAGAAAACTAACGGCCTTATTTAAGTAAAAAAAAATGAACGAAAAACAAATATGTAACACGTTAACAAACGACAACCACTGAATTACAGGCTCCTGACTTGGAACAGGAACATACATAAATAGTGTGGCGGGGTTAAACATGTTAGCGGGATCCTAACCCTCCCCCTAACTTAGGACAGTGGTACATAGTTATAAAAGGTACAAGGATTACAATAATTTAGTACGCCAGACGCGCGTTTCGTCTACACAAGACTCGTCAGTGACGCTCATATCAAAATATTTATGAAGCTAAACGAGTACAAAGTTGAGGAGCACTGAGGATTCAAAATTCCAAAAAGTTGTGCCAAATACGGCTAAGGTAATCTAATATAACAGTACAACATACGAACGAACTATAAAAAACAGTTGAAAAAGGCTCAACTCATCAGACAGACAAAAAATACAAGTGGACGTGGCCGGGTACTTATACATCCCGACACAAAAAGACACAATGAACATATTTGAGAGTTCTCGTAGTTATCTGACAGATAGTTCAAAGCCACTAACAACTAATAAAAAAACATGCATCTAAGACTAATCTAAGTCCGTTTCTGTGTGTGTTACACTTTAATGTTGTGTCGTTGTTCTCTTCTTGTATTTAATGCGTTTCCCTCAGATTTAGTTTGTTACCCCGATTTAGTTTTTGTCCATCGATTTACGAGTTTAGAACAGCGGTATACTACGATTGCCTTTATTTAACCATTCTTGTCCACAATCATCATAAGAATATATCATTAAAATTGTGTCCGATGACCCAGCCCTCAAACCAAGATGGTCAACATGGCTAAAATACATTTGTTCTTTATAGGGTAAAATGCAGTTTTTGTTAAAATAGACACAAAAAAAAAAAAAAAATAGGGAACAAGATATTAAAAGAATGAAAAGAAATTTGTAACTACAAGGAATTGTATAGATGGGATTTAAACCAATATATTGCTGTATGGCTTTGACGACTTTATGCGACGATGTATGGCGTAAAAAATATATAATAGCTTTTCAAGACGTCATAATTATTTGGACTAGTTTACACCCACACATATCTTATATTTATCTTTAAACATACAAGAGGAAAGACTTGTATCATATTCTGTTGGTCTGGGTGCAATAGCTACAAACTACTTGACTATAGTAGCTGGTTCATTAAATGTTGACAACTACACATGTGGTTGAGCAACACCTAGGCCTGCAACAATCAATGGCCTCGTACACATAGCGCTAAATGAAGGAAGTTTAACTGCATGTTTAACAATAACTTGAGTTGGAAATGTTTTCTGCTGTTTCAGTTTGACAGATGAGAAGGGGGACCTGAGAAGTCTTTTCTCTACCGTTTTCAATCTCTTTGGACAGGTCTGATGGGTTCGAATAAAGATGATTTCAATTTTTCTACTTCTTTTTCTTGCCGAAAAACCACAGAGGAAGCATTGGATGCGTTAAAACTGACGAAAAAGGTTTTATACAAAAGGTAATTCTTTAAAATATTCAAATTGTAATTTTTATACAAAAAGAAGGAATACAATCTGGAAAAATATTTTATTTCTTCAAATGTTTAGTTAAAAAAATTGTAAAATGGTTATTTAAACTTTCCAGGTATAAGGAAAGACTTCACACTTTATCATGGCCTGATGTGTATGACAAAGATTTCCCAATGATGATGTTGAATTGCATTCCTCCAACAAGTGTGACATGTGAGACAACATTTTCACAAATGAAATGAATAAAGACAAGTAGGCGTACCAGACAACTTATTGCTCGTCAAACTACAAAGTCCTGAAATTGAAGGGTTTAATCCTGAATCCTCTATTGACAAGTGGATGGTAATGATTATTATAAATCTGTACTGATTTTTAAAATAACTTTCATTAATTATAAATAAGCTAATGTACTTCATACTGCATGTAACAGTTATCTGTTGATTTTCATGCTTGACAGGTGCTAGGGGTCAATTTGCCTGCATTGAGGTTGATTTTTTTTGTGTCGAAGATCTAACTACAGCTTTAGAATTGAAGAACAGCCGTAAAAGCACAGTTCCTTTGATTAAAACCTTGTCTTGTGCATTGCCTGTTTTTGATTTTGTGTCAAATGATGTCCACCACATTCTTTCTATACACTTTTTTGCTGTTATAACAGTGTAGACAAAAATAAAGTCTAGTCAACTTATTCGTATAAATCAATAATTTTGTGGTAAGTCTTGATCTTTTTTCATGCTTCATCTTTAAAACCTAGACGAGTTACCTATAAACGTAAACAAAAGCAGATTGAACAACCGTGCAACAAGGTTAATGTAATTGATAACATGGAACAATATCAAAATGGGGCAGTAGATGCAGATGATGTGTGCTGTATTTGGTTATTATCTTGAATACTATTATAAATAGAGATAATTGTAAACAGCAATAATGTTCAGCAAAATAAGACCTACAAATAAGTCAACAATGACCAAAATGGTCAGTCAACCCCTTAAGGAGTTATTGCCCTTTATAGTCAATTTTTAACAACTTTTCATCATTTTTTGTAATTTGTACACAAATCTTCTCTGAAACTACTTGGCCTATTTTAACCAAACTTGGCCACAATTATCATTGTGGTATATAGTTTAAAAAATGTGTCCGATGACCCCGCCTACCAAACAAAATGGCCAACATGAAAAAATTAGAACATAGTGGTAATTTTTTTTGCTTTATATCTTTAAAACTAAGACATTTAGGGCAAATCTTTCAAGATTTGAATGTCCATCATAATAAGATCTGTCATGTCACAAATTTTCAGATGAATCTGACAACCCGTTGTTGGGTTGCTGCCCTAAAATTGGTAATTTTAAGGATATTTTGCTGTTTTTGGTTATTATCTTGAATACTATTATAGATAGAGATAAACTGTAAACAGCAATTATGTTCAGCAAAGTAAGATCCACAAATAAGTCAACATGATCAAAATTGTTAGAGGACCCCTTAAGAGGTTATTGCCCTATATAGTCAATATTGAACAACTTTTCGTCATTTTTGTAACTTGTATAAAAACCTTTTCTAAAACTATGGGCCAAATTTGACTAAACTTGGCCACAATCATTACACAGGTATCTATGTTAAAAATATGTCTAATGACCCCTCCTACCAGCCAAGATGGCCAACATCAGGAAATACAGTAACAGGTGAGCGACACTGATGAGCCTTATGTAGACGAAACGCGCGTCCAGCGTACTAAATTATAATCCTGGTACCTTTGATAACTATAATCAATCCTCGAAGTCAATAGAACACCTGAAAAAATACTTTATTTGAACTTAATGGCGAAAGTGGATCAGCCATTTTGAGCAAGCCGACGTGTTACATGCTTTAAAAGGTGACTTCAAATTTTCTGATGACATAAAACATACATTAGGTACGATCGGGAGACCACCACGGTACTCAAATAGTTGAAAATACTATTGTATACTAAAGTATACTATTGAATATAAAAGATTGGTAAAAATTGGTCAGCATTGAAAAAAAAAAAAACATTGCCTAATCTGTTGTTTCTGGGACTTTGTCCTCTGTACTATCTCCTTTTGTAGAAATACTGACGGCATCATTATTACTTTGTGCCACGTCCAATGGTTCTTCTACTGTTTCTAGGGTTGCAAGATCTATCTCTATTTTCGTTGTCGGTTCTGTCATTTTTATATTTTTTTTTGAAATGCATAATGTCCTGATGAGAATTAATTATCAGGTATTTTAACAACTTTAATTATTTTATGCTTTAAGCCTAGGAGAAAGAGTAAAGATCGTAAAACTAAGAAATTGTACATTTCCATGTAGATATCAGGACAATAATTTAACTGTATCTGTTTCGTAGTTGTGCCATTTTACATGATGTTATGTTGATTTTCAAAATATATGCTTTTATACATCAGTCTATACATTTTACTCTGATCCATAATTGATTGAAACATCATATGTATTGTCATGCAGTCGTCAGCTAAGCTAACATCATATCCGTATACATTAACAATGTCAGTAAAAATACATCAACTTGTGTTATGCTGGGATAGGGCACTTTGAGTTAGGGTTAGGGTCTACTGTAAAGTATATTAAAAATTGGAAACATGCATCTTAATGTTTATAATCAAGTAACCAAAATAATTTTGAATCATTCAGTTTGGCAAAAACAACAAACAATGCATAGGTAAGTCTCAATAGTGACCAATAGTTTATTATATGACTGCATACTCTTATATCTTCTCTTTGGTATATAGGTTATTGGAATCTATGAGGAGATAAAGGTATTGCACCAATCTCTGGACATTTACAAACCTGGAGGAAGCTCAATTGATAGGAAACAGTTTTTGAATCTAAATGGCGGCTCATCATGGGATCGAAATTTTAAAAATTCAGGTTACAGTCACTTGCCCAGAACCCACTTCAACCACTGTGGTATGACACAGCCGCGCATCTTAGCAGACATGATGGACAAAGATGACTGGGACGGGTTCAATGATAGGTATTCTTCATTTCATATTTAGGTCTAGTTTTTGTAAAAAATATTCAATCAACAAATATATGAAATTACCTCATATTAAACGGTCTCTTTCAATGCTGGAAGTTAAGTAATAACTGTCTGAAAGATATCTCCCTTGATTTTGTTAAATATGTTAAGGTCGTTGTTTTAAGTTATAGCGATTTTCTTTTCATAGATTTTCTAATTGAAAGTAAATTGTACTCTTCATATTGCCTATATCGTTTTTGATAATATTATTTCGTGCTATTTAAATAAAATAAAATCATAATTGATAAGAAGAGTTAGGGTATTTGCTTTGGATAAGAAGAATTATGATATTTGGTCTATATAAGAAGAGTTATGATATTTGGTCTGGATGAAGTTATGATATTTGGTCAAGTAAGGAAGAGTTATATATTTGGTCTGGATACGAAGAGTTATGATATTTGGTCTGGATAAGAAAAGTTATGGTATTTGGTCTGTATAAGAAGAGTTATGATATTTGGACTAGATAATAAGAGTTGTGGTCTTTGGTCTGGATAAGAAGAGTTATGATATTTGGTCTGAATAAGAAAACTTATGGTATTTGATGTGGATAAGAAGAGTTATGATATTTGGTCTGGATAAGAAAAATTATGGTATTTGATCTGGATAAGAAGAGTTATGATAGTTGGTCTAAATAAGAAGAGTAATGTTAGGTCTATTTTAATTACCAAACGTGACTTATTCCCGATTGTGACTGTTTTGCCGAGTGTGAACTCGCATTACTATAAGACGTGGTACGGTACTTATCCATCCCAAATTCATGTATTTACTTTAAATGTTTAATGTTATATTTGTAATTCTCATCGGATTTTGTCAAATGTGTTGACGTCTTTTCTATTATATTTATGTGTTATGGTAAAGAAAATTAATCACCGCCTTCATTTATCAGATTTGATTTCGTTCAAAGTAATCAGTACGATATTTTACGTTTGAAGTTAGATTCATAACAAACCTGACATAGTTTTATAATATAGTTAATTGCTACCTCAGTTTTATATTAATAAGAATTAAAATGTGCTTTGTTATTAAATGCAATATCAGTATTTAGTTCAAATATATAATCTTAAATTATCCTAATTCTATCTTATTCATTCTTATGTGACGTCATTTTTCATTTTTTGATGCGCTGTTTTACTAATTCAAATGACGTCATTTTTTCGTCATTTTTCAGTTTCAAATAGGACGTCACTTGGCGTAGAGGTTTAAACGTATTCGGATGTGTCTACTTTTGTGTTTCAAATGTCTGGTTATGTAAATGTATTTCAGTTGTTTCCTGTAATTAGTTAATACTTCAGCTTTATCATGTACATCTTTTGTATATTCATTTTATTAAATTTACTGTTTGCAAAAGTATAAATTACTCTAAATTATAGGGATTTTCTGGTAACTTAACAGAAAACCCTTGCCGTTTTTGGCACAACCTTTTTGATCTTTTGGTCCTCGATGCTGTTCAACTTTGTACTCGTTTCGGCTATCAAACTTTTGTATCTGTGCGTCACACATAGGTCTTGTGTGGACAAAATACACTTCTGGCGTATTAAAATTTTGAACTTGTTGGCTGTTGTTCGTGTGATTCTTTGTCAATTGTGTTCTCCAATTTATTTATATTGTAGTCCTGTGTTGTCATTTTGATGTTATATTTCATATGGCCATAAAAGTGCGAGGTTTGGCATGCCACAAAACCAGGTTCAACCCACCATTTTTTCCTTTAAAAATGCCCTGTACCAAGTCAGGAATATGGTCATTGTTATATTATAGTTCGTTTCTGTGTGTATTACATTATAACGTTGTGTCGTTTGTTTTCTCTTATTTTTGAGTGTAAATTCACATTGCGATAAGACGTGTCACGGTACTTGTCTATCCCAAATTCATGTATTTGGTTTTGATATTATATATATATGTTATATTTGTTATTCTCGTGGGATTTTGTCTATGTGTGTTACATTTTAGTGTTATGTCGTTGTTCTCCTCTTATATTTAATGCGTTTCCCTCGGTTTTAGTTTGTTATCCCGATTTTGTTTTTTGTCCATGGATTTATGAGTTTTGAACAGCGGTATACTACTGTTGCCTTTATTTATTTGGTCTATACGAGAAGAGTTATGTTATTTGGTCTAGATAAGAAGAGTTCTTACATTTGGTCTGGATAAGAAGAGTTATGATATTTGGTCTAGATAAGAAGAGTTATTACATTTGGTCTGGATAAGAAGAGTTATGATATTTGGTCTGGATAACGTAATGATATTTGATCTAGATAAAGTTATGATATTTGGCCTGGATAAAGTTATATTTGGTCTAGATAAGAAGAGTTATGTTGTTTGGTCTGGATTAGAAGAGTTATGATATTTGGTCTGGATAAGAAGAGTTATGACATTTGGTCTGGATAAAGTAATGATATTTGGTCTGGATAAAGTTATGATATTTGGCCTGGATAAAGTTATGATATTTGGTCTAGATAAGAAGAGTTATTGTATTTTGTCTGGATAACAGTTATGATATTTGGTCTAGATAAGAAGAGTAACGGTTATGATATTTGGTGTGGCCTAATGGTATCACGTTGCCGTCGTCAGAGAAGTCTGAAGATACATAGTTTCTGGACAATAACCTTAGTTTTAGTGAACGGATCTCTATAAAATCTAAACACAAAGTTTGAAACCAAAAAAGGAAGGTTGGGATTGATTTTGGGGGTTACATATGGTTCTAACAGGTTAGGAATTAAGGGGCTAAAAAGGGGTTCAAATAATCATTTTTCTGGTATCCAGACAACAACTTTTGTGTAAGTGAATGGATCTTTTAGAAATAATACCACAAGGTTCCATAGCAAAAAAAGAAGGTTGAGATTGATTTTCTGGGTTATGGTCCAAACTGTTTAGGAAATTGAAGCTAAAAAGAGGCCAAAAAGTTGAAAAACAACACTTTTATAATACTTCGTATAAATTGCTTACTCCTTGACCAATTTCAATGGGGTTTTATTCTTGTTTCTTTAATATGCTGAATCGAACCATGTATTTAGATTTTTGGCCCTTGATTTTTTGCCCTTTATCAAATTGGTCCAAAATTAAATTTTGTTTGAATTCATCAAAAATTGAATTATTGGGGTTCTTTGATATGCCGAATCTTCCTGTATTTAGATTTTTAATTTTGGGTCTCGTTTTCAAATTGGTCTACATTATGATCCAAAGGGTCCAAAATTTAACTTAATTTAATATATATATGGGTTCTTTGATATTGCTTAAACTAAACATGTATTTAAATTTTTGATAATGGGCCCAAGTTTCAAGTTGGTCCAAATTGGGGTCCAAAATTAAACTTTGTTAGATTTCAAAGTGTACCAAAATTCTAAAAAAACATTATAATTTGATTTTTTTTCAGATTCAGAATGTGACTTTACACTATCATCACAGTCCACTCAGACATTTTCCCAGACCACAACCTTTAATTGGGAAGAAGAAAACATGGCTCCAAGAAAGATTTTCAATGCTGCAATGGAAATGCTTCTCAGAAATTTTCCAGCACTAAATTCACAGCTACAGTTGCCATGGACTAGCCTCTCAAAAAGTTCATCCTCATATTATACCAAAATTATTACAGAAGCTATCCAGCTGATTGCACAGTATGTTGCACCAGGTCAGGAAAATCATCATTTGACGGATGTGTGCAAGAAGTGGATATCATTAAAAGAAGACAAACCTGACACAATGACTGAGGTAATGATTGCATCCTATCAACAGCAGAACAACAGATTAAGTCAGATGCAAAATTTTATCCCTATTTGCAAAACACTATATTATTTATATGTTCAGATGTTGAAATTATTGACTTTGAATAAGCATTGTAAACTGAAAACAGTTTTACATCAAGGCACTGGGGAGTATAATATTTAACCTGTCAATGGGCCAATGCTACATTAAGGAAAATACAAAAACTTATAATAAAATTTTGGGGTCACTTATGTTTTTCATGTTAAAAAAAATCATACTTTCTGTAGAAGAGGGGCGAGTGATATCAGATAGACATGTAGTTGTTAATTAATGTTTTTTTGTTGTTTTTTTTTTTTTTTATAGAAAACAGCCTTTTCTGCTTTAGTAAAAGCAAGTTGGCTATAAATTTAAGCAAGGAAAAACTAACTATTCATGAATTCTTTTTAAAATATTTTGAAACAAAGGGGGTTACTTCATTTCTGAAATTTGTTTTTTACTCTTTTTCAAACAATTCAGTAACAAAATGCAAAAAATAAGGAAAATTGTAATATTGAGAAAATTATGCTTTGGCAAACCAACATGGTATTACATGGATTAAGTTGCAAAATACCATAAACTTTTGCATCTTTAATGTATTTAATATGTTTTAGTGATAGTTTTTGATGAAAAAAAATTGTAGTCTTGTCGCCACTTTGTTCCTTTGGTTGCCATAGGCATAGCAACCATAAAATGTACACTATTCATTTCCTGTAGGCCTTTTTTGTACAAATTTTCACCATGAAAGTACTTAGTTGGAAGATGCAAGACAATTCTCATTGAATTGGCAATTAGATCATAGGTCAATGCCATAGATAACTACAATACAATTTTTGCTGTACTTTGACCTCAAAGTAAAAAGATGACTTTTGTTTACAATTTTGTGTCGGGAGCATGATCTGTTTGCCCTTTGACAAAATCTTTTGATATTAGGAACATGTGTGCAGCACCTCAAGACAATCTGTTGTGTTCCAAGGACGATCATCCCCAAATTTATCCAAACCTTCCTTTTGGGGTATTGAACCATGTGAACCTTATAACAAAATTTCATAGAAATCCATTAATTTAAACTAAAGTTATTGTCCGGAAACCAATTTAGATTTACGAAATAGCACGTCTTATTGGGGTTGACAGTAGATAAATCGGCATATAACGGAAATTCGACACCGCTGGACATTTTTCTAAATCGCGAATTAAGTACCTTGTGTTATATAAAAGTATATGTTTTTATTTGAGTAAATCGGTATAGAATAATTTATTGACTCGGTTGACGTGGCCGACACGTTTTTCTTTTTTCTATACTGTGCAGGGCTTTTCTGGAAGAAAAATAGAAGATGACAAGATGTGTCAAAAATGAAAATGGAAGATTGTCAAAACATCCAAAAAGAAAATAGGAACGACGTGCAGGATTCACTATCAGAATTAGAGAAAAAGTGCAATTCATTGACCAGAGTTGAGATCATGGGTAAACGCGGAAGGACTGTGCATGTTATTTTAACATCATTGATGAAAAAGAGGTTAGATCTCTTGGCCCAGGCCAGACAGAAAGCAGGTGTTGCTGACGGAATAAATTTGTATTCGCAAGATTAGGATATGGTTCTTTAGGCAACATTAAAGGAAGTGACTGCTTAACAAAGTTTAGGGTTGAGTAAGGTGCTAAGCAGCCGAATTTACTCAAATCAATAAAACTTAGTAAACAGATTGCAACTCGGTCCCAAATCTTAAATCTAAAGGAAAATAAATTGGATATTTTAGCTAACTTTCTAGGACATGATGTCCGAATCCATAGAGAATTTTATCGCCTTCCTAAGCATACATTAGAGATTGCGAAGGTATCGAAATTGCTCATTTCATTGGAAAATGGAGTGTTTTCTGGGCTTGTGGAGAAAAGTCTAGCTGAAATAGCAGTGAATTTAGATGAAGGTAAATTAAATTTATGCTTCAAGTGTATTCCCTTACTTAAGAATATAGAAAACATTTTGTTAGAGATATAACCCTTTATAGATCATTTATTCACAATTTTCAGCTAATGTCACTTTAATCTATATAGGTCCTAATAAGAAAAATGTTTAGCACGATGAGAACTACATCTATATATCTTTAAGATGTTTGAACTCATTTCTAGATTTGACATTGTAGGTCTTTATTCATTGTTTCTTCAACAGCAACACCTTAACAGACTTTTTTCACCAACCCGACTCAAAATTACTGCATTTGGTCTATGAGCATTTCATACAAAAACATGTCCAAAATGTTTATGCTCACCAAATGATTAACACAACATATGGGGAGATTCTGATCCTATTAATATTTTGGTCAGCAGGTCAAAGATCAAACTCACTGTTACAAAATAAAGAAAAAAATATTGAAAACAGTTTCTGAATGCTAACCTGAATTTCCTTTGGGTGATTGGAATGACATGTTTAGCTTGAAAAAAATAAAAGGGGAAAAATTGGTGGCCTTGGGTTGTCTTTTACATTTTGGTCGGGTTTTTGTCACTTAAGACACATTACCAGTTTCCATTCTATGTTCTATTAGTACATTTTAACTAACTCTATATTAAACTTGAGTACAATATATCAAAATATATAAGAGCAAATTTTGTCTTTTTCTCATTTTTTTCAGAGAGTGTAATAAAGTATTATTTTCCGATAAAAATATTTTAACACCTCAATTTTTACTATCATTTCATTGAAAATGGTCCCTTTAACATACCGGTTTAAAAGTAATATTTTGAGCTTATATGGTCCGGGACCATCCGTGTTTTCGACCAATTTGATTCACTGTCTGTAAAGATTAAACAAAAATGGCACTTCTGACAGAAACTTTGAATAAGACCAAGCCACCTGAAATGGGTTTGGTTTGATGAAGGAATTTATTTTTTAGATATCACTATCAAATTTTGCTGAACAAGGTTTTCTAATTTTAGCCATGACTATGATGTCATTTTTTATCTAATACTTTTAAGATGGATTTAAAAGAGTTGTGGAGAGGGGTCGGCGAGGGTCCAATATTGTTTAAACGGTTCATATTTTTTTCAACATTTTTCAAATATCAAATTTATGAAAAGTTTCAAGAAGAGGTATTTTCAATTGCACAGTATTGTGCATTAAATTTGTTAAATCTTTGACATTTAATTTGTGTCAGAAATCTATATAATATAATAGCAAACATGTGATCACACTCCAAATTCAAATAGTATCAATATTGAATATTATGTTCAAATTTGCCCCTATCGTTCAGGGTTTCGACCACTGAGGTCGTATCGAGTGCGCTCAGCGAAGCATTGTATTATATATATTATTGTCATTTATATTAGGGTAGACTTGGTAATCGTAAGCCAGTTGAATGTTGTCATACAGCGCGAAAAGGACATTTCACATTGCGTTTCTTATTTTTTAACTACTACACATTTATTATTATACATAACCGAATTAACGTCTCGAACGATTGTTTATATAGAAAAGAGGACTCTGTGCCAATAAAGTTTGTTGGGGTTTGTCATACACTTTGATAACATACGTTTATGTTGTTATGTTGCATTACTTAATCGTGTATTTTTCGTACGACAGGACATTTTTGTGCCGAAAAAGGTGGTTGACCTGCATTTTCGGGACGCTTTGTGCTTCTGCACGATAATCAGCACATCAAAAAAGGAATCAGACTGAAGCGTTAGTGTACATAAATATCATTTAAAAATGTACATTTATCGCTATACAATCACAGCTTTGGGTAAAACTGAATACGCCTTTCTTTTTATAAATGCATAAAAGTATTATGAATATGTTTGTCGTACACTGTAAGAAGTTCAGTCAATTGATATATATTTATCGCAATTTATATTAGGGGAGACTTGGTAACCATAAGTCAATTGAATGTTATCATACACCGCGAAGAGGACAGTTAACATTACCTGTCTTATTTATCCAACATAAGCCAAGTTGCATCTCAAACGATTATTTTTAAACAAATCGTTCATTTAAATTATGGACAACTGTGGTAAGTAATTCAGTTAAGTGGTGCCATATTCTTATTACACGTAACCCTATTGGCGTCTTGAACGATTATTTGAAGATAAAAGAGGGAATTTATCTATAAAATTTGTTGAGGTTTGTCATACACTGTAAACAGATCAGGTTATTTTGCATTACTTCCTCGTGTATTTATTGTCCGGAGGGAAATTATATCACCTTCACATATACACACATATTTTGCATATGTTACACACGCAGTTTAATATCGGTTTAAAATGCGTTTCACTTAATATGTAATATAGAACGTTTGTATTGCAACGCTAATGTGATTTCGAAGAACCGAATCAATAATCAAATTAATTTTCAAACTGATAAGACCATCATATCTAGGCCGAAAATAACCACGTTGACTGTCCCTTTTGGTATTTTTCGACCCTATTTTACAATATTGAAATTGTTTTGTACATATATTTTAACAAAATCAGTCTCGACGTTCCACGAAACGTGACATGTTCATGCGTCTACAACGAGGTTCGTAAATGTATTGCTCATTATAGTGTTTAGACCTGTGATGTGTTACAAATTGTGTTGTCACGGCTATAACATGTCATACATATACTTTAAAGAATAAGTTAAAATAATGTTAATACGAGTAAAGAAAATGTTGTCTACTGTCTTTTAATTATCAGCTGGAGAGGCAAACATTCCTCTTAATGTACTGTTATTGGATGAATAACCTGTGCAATGTAATGTATGCTCTTATATATGGAAAATGTTAATAATATTGCCAATGTATATTCATTGATTCATTCTTATTCTTCTGTTTCCAATATACCTGATTGATTTTCTTTTGTTTCAGTACCTGACTTGTAAAGAACAACTTTATGAAATAATTAACTGCCAAGACATGTCATGGTAACATATCTTTATTTAATGATTTTTTTTCCGTAAAATATTTAAAAAAAAAAAAAATGGCCCAAGACAAACAAAATTGGTCCCATCAATTGAAAAAATTTGGCTGTACAGAAATGTTTTTTTTAGTGGTGGCGAAGAGTTGAATAAATATTGTCACCATTTGATACAAAAGAAAGATACTACCAAGTATGTATCCCCTCGACAACATGTCGAGGCGGTTATTCATTAATCTGTATTCGCTCTTGCATGTTTTCGTCTGTCCATTATTTCATTCTTTCAATCAGAATGTAAGCGGACCTGTCAATATGATTTACGTTGATATAAAACATTCTTATAATGTTCGAATTAGTATTTCATATTGAACGAACAACACGAAAAGAACAATTTCGGTCTATTTCAATAGATATGCGATCGTTTGTTTAAATTTGCCTTCCAGTGAACGTGAAAACCATACTAGACATCATGATTTTATAACCAATCCCCTGAACATTTACCAGCGGGAGAGAGTGACGGTCGGCTTTGGAATGAATGTGATCAAGCAGAGGGTTCGTAAAGTTATATGTTGTGACTGGTGTTATTTTTTTTAATTTCCATACCAAATATGGAATCATACAAACAATCGGTCAAATGTGTATTCAGAGATTTACAAAATTACACAACGAAAGTAAAATAACATATAAGCGGAACATCATGCTGAAACTTTGTTACTGCATCACCACCTAACTATGCATTGTGATTAACTGTTGTTTGTACACCTGTCACTTTTAATCTGTTTTTAAACAACATTTTTTTTCCAGTCTTATTTCAAAGATATGTTTAACTCAAATCATAAGGATACGTAACTTAATGTCATTTTTAAATGGTGTCCTCATTGTTCACTAATGGCTGTTCTTTTTTTAATTTCTAGGCCATGGAGTATGTACATCGTAATTTGTTCAATGATCTGCTGTGTAATACAGGACGGGATCCAAAGTGAGTTTATTGATAGAATAATTAGATTTAAAATATATATTTCTAAGAATTGATATACTGATTCTTTTATTTAGTTGTAACACAACAATCTAAATATTTACGCTCTGATGGTTCTCCGTTCTTATTCCTTACGTCTCATTATGTTTTGGATCATTTGTTTAATATATTTCACGAACAGCCTTAAATCAAATTGTGTCTTCCAAATTACATACCATTTAGAATTGTACTTTCATGATAGATAATTTTCACATAAAAAAAAACAAAGTTTATAAAGTATTCAGTATATATTTGTCATTGCGTGTCTTTTTCATTATCTATTTTTTTTTCCAGATCCAATCATGAAAATCGAAGTAATAACTATCAAGTCTTCAAATTACATATCATATAGGATTGTTCATTTCGTGATAGAACACAACAAATAATTAGAATACTGATTTTAGATCTAAAACCAATTAGAGGCTTGTTCAAGTTGTACAGAAAACAAAATGCAATTTATCTTGTGGGTTTCATCTTAAGATTATTGCAAAAGTAATATATTTTAAACAACAAACATTCCCTAGCTAAAATCGGCAACAGTAGCATCATATATCATGCTTGTTTTCAATTTTGCATTTTCAGACATCCATAAACTAATCCAGGACAGGCAACGTTTTTGGGAATGGACAACAAACAATTGAAACAAACATTTAAAATGTACAGGTAAATACCTTCAGTAATATTTAAAATTGATAAAGGAAACTGTCTTTTAACTGGTTGTACCACTATAGTGTTTTTTATGTTTGGCAATTTGGTATATGAAATGGCCTGCAGGATACTTAGTTAATACCTTAATGAAATTCATACATTATTCTTGTTCTTGAGAACTTCTCAGTAATGGACTTATTGAGTTACACGAGTTCTTAAGCTTCATTATGTTTGTCTACTTTTTAAACTTTTTTTTTCAATCAAAGTGATGGAAATCACTCATGGAAAGATTAGAAGAGTAGTTTGAATTATGGTGGGGAAAAATGAACATTTATAAAGCACTATTGCTGAAAATTGCATTTACAGCAGGTCTTTAGAAGAAAACTTGCTTTTCCAGTATGAGGATATAATGAGCTCAAATTAAATAATATGGGTCTCTTAATTTGCACAATTTTATTTAAACTGCAGTTTATATCTTATCGAAATTATGTTGCCGGTTCTGAACATGTTTCAAAAAAACAAAAAAATGCTAAAATTCTTCTAGTAAATATTACCAACTATCCTTGTATGACATAAATCTGGACCAACAGCTTAAAACTTTAAAGTGTCAACAACAAAAATTGAAAAATGTTGTTTTGGGCATTTTGTATGTTGAAACAGAGGTTATATGGCATTGAAGATTAAAAGTTTTAGAGTGCCTTTTGATCTGAATTTTTTAAAGTATTTTTCAACACAGGGCATTGAAAATGTACTTTTTTCAACGTAAACCAATTAAAAAACTTATCTTATTGAAATGTGGATTCTTTCTTGATTGCAAAAATATATATTCACTTCTAATAAAAATTCAAATGACTAAAATAGACATAATGATTGATGGGAAATAAACTAATAAACAATGGTTTGTTATAATTAAAAGTTTTAAAATTTTTAAACTGTTTCAAGCCAATTCCTGATAAAAAAAAGTGTACTAATTTAATAGTTGATTAATTACAGATGATTATTGGAAATTTATCAAGTAAATTATAGGCCTTACTTGAATACCTTTTATTTATTCATATTTATATTCATATTTCATTTTTTTTTAAAGATTTGGTTAATCCATTAATCATTCATCTCTCAGATATGATTTACAGAATCACTTTATGTAATGTAGATCAAAAGTAATTGGCAATAAATAAATCTATCATCCTTATAAATATCAAACATCTAATATACAAATTTGTGTATTCAATTATGAGGTCAAATACTTGTGTATTAAGAATTATATTGAGTGGTCTGTATAATTATGTAAGACTGAGGCTGATAGGTAATGTGGTCAATTTGATTGGCAGTTTAGGAGGTGGGGCATTGTAATTAAAGGTCCACCTTGTCTCTGATTGTTTAGTGATAATGACAGTTGTCAATCATACTAGTTGAATCAATACCCAGTTACCTAATCAAAATGTTTTTTAAAAAGCCTGCACATCAACACACCTTAATGACATACATTCTTGAATGAACTGCTCCAATAATATACCCAGTTTTTTTTCAGTTTATATGTGTATTATGTGCACATACATCAGAACCATATAGGGAACTATATTTCAGTGTGAATACATTTAGAAACAGTAGCTTACCTGTCCTGTTGTTAGGGAGGCCGGTGCCTAAGTAAAGATTTAGAACAAGTTCTAATCTTTCCAAAAAACAGTTTACTTTAAACTTGTAACTTGCCTATTATTGTGTATACACGCTGATAAAATGCATAACCCCGAAAAAAAGTATTACACGAAGTTAATATATTAGTACATGCTAAAATGAAATGTTTGGTATATAGGTAAATGTGTTAATATTTGTATACAATTTTTCTTTTCAGATTGGCTTCCCAATATCTGACTTATGTGCTTGTCAAGGAAATGATAATAGGAATCCACATTGCCGAAAACTACTTACCTTATAAGTTAATTAATGCAATCTGCCAGGATACTGAAAAAATTTGACAACTGAAAACAGAAAGCGAAGAAAATAGATTATAAACCAAGAATGATGTTCGCTATTGTTATTTTGTGAATGAATATAATTATGTTATAGTTGATGAGGAATTGTTTTCTGTTTAAAAAGAGTTTAAAAGTTATCATGTATTTTAATTGTAAGACATCGACTTAATAGTTGATATATACCTGTATCTTACAGTTTCAGTTTAAATTCGTTTTGGTCCAATAGACAAATTATATTGCCATGAGTTCTAGCAAATGAAGTATTACTCAAAAAAGAAGATGCTACTGTTTTATAAAAGTTTCAATTAATTTTGCAGCAAGTGGGGAACAAAATATTGCTAGGTGTTGAATTCTCTATTCAAAGTAAGTTTCGGTGTTTTACATTGAAAGAGTAGAAGCAATTCTAAAAAAGGTCACTGGACACCAATGCCTTTGTCGAGTTAGCGCATTGTGCTATAGAATTAGCAAACGAACATGTTAGTAGAGCTGATTCGAATAAAAAGCGAAAAGGCGAAGGAAGCAAATAGGCGAGTCAAAGTAAGAAAGCCAATACAAATGAACCATCGGTACTATCTTTAACTTTGTTTCATTGTGTTGGTCGTTAAATCAGATTTAATTAGATAAAACATTGAATAAGGTGTCTAATACAGCTGGGTTATGATATAAAGTATGAGGTTATCTGAGGATAGGTTAGAGTAGACATTGAATTCGGTAGAGAACGTTAATATTTATCTGGTACACAGATGTTAGTAAACAATGAGTTTGATGTTATCTGAGGATAAGAATGTCTAGTATCCTAGTAAACATCCACATGGTATCTGTATCCATAGCAGTACAAAGCAGCAGTTGTCATTTAACATATATAATGTAATGAATATTGTCAGGCTGCTTTTTAGTTTCGGACATCAGGTGGATTTGTGTCATCTAATTTTTAATATCGGTCTATTTTTGAAATTAATTCTTACATACTTGATTTTTTAACCCTGTATGCTAACATTATCCATGTGAAATTTTAAAATTGTATAAACATTGAACGACAAAAAAATCTGACGTATGAAAAAAATTTGACGTCAGACAAGCGAACTTGACTGCTGTTCGCCCATCATTGTAAATTTAACGGAATTTGATGACTGTCATAAAAGTGAGAGGTTTAGCGCTATAAAACCAGGTTTAATCCACCATTTTCTACATTTGAAAATGCCTGTACCAAGTCAGAAATATGACTGTTGTTGTCCATTCGTTTTTGATGTTTTGTTATTTGGTTTTGCCATGCGAGAAGGGACTTTCCGATTTGATTTTTTCTCTGAGTTCAGTATTTGGTGGTTTTACTTCTTTTTTTTTTTTGATAATGCCATTTACAATAGGATCTAAAACAAAACATTTCAGACTTGTACATCATAATCAAACAAAAGCATATGTGGAATGCTAGATCATATGCAGAATGATTGACAATATTTTGAATGTCAAGGCTTTGGTAAAGTAGGACATCCAATGAGGTATTGCAAGACATATAAATGCAAATCTTCCGTTAAAGCGTGTTTGAGCTAGTGATACATTTGGGAGGAAAAACCGGACACCTAATGCATCCAACAATTGAAATAAATGTAGTTAATTTTTGTGTATGTGGAGATGAAAACCCAACACACACACAGGTTTTGACTGCAGCAACAATAACAGAAAAGACTGTTCAAATGACAACGGCAAAACTAATCGAATGCATAAATAATGAACAGTCCAGGTAGCAAAGGCAGCTAGTATTGCAGAAAGACTGTCGGTCATGTTGACTAACAATAATTTTAAATTTAAAGATTAATGTTGCAGAAATGTCCGCCTTGGAGGTTTTCAGCAATACCCAGACTTTAATAATATCAACAAAGACCACAAAATACTGTATCAGATTTAACAACCGAATACCTTCGAAATATAGGGGAAAATTCAAGAAGCTAGTTTGCCTATGCAACAGGGAGACATATCAACAATATGGAAATTCACAGTGAACCCCTGATTTAATTCCTTTTTTTAATTAAGAAATGCATCAAAAATAAATTTCTCGGTGGCCTTTAAACTCCCGCCGCAGCTTATCATTTCCACCCGCAGATTTTTTTTTTGTACAAGATCGAAGATTACTTTTACAAACATTATCTCTAGACAATCAAAAATCTTCGGGCGGGAATCCTCTAAACCGTAAGCTTGAGACGGGCCAATTTTTACGATTTTATTAAATTCTCCAAACAACAAAAATATTCGGCAGCGAATTCTCTACACAAAAAGCTTGAGCGTTGTCATACCTTTTATAATATATCAACATGATCATTATTCTCTTTCTTTGCAGATTTTTATTCATCTAAAGGCGGAATTTCAAAAAATATCTGTGGTCATCGAGGATCTGTATAGTACTTTACAAATCGTTGTAGTCATGTATAACCCTAGACCAAAACAAAAACATTCTAACGTCTTGAAAGGCTAATTGGCAGCTTTCATAATAGAAAAGAAATGTCCGTCAAAAACGAGCATATTACTAAAAATGACGCTTATTGTGTTGCTATGCTAATCTTATTGTTTTAATGATAAATGAAGCAAGAAAACCAACTATTGGAATTGCGTGTTGCAATTTATAATAGAAAATAAACTCATCATAGATACCAGGACTAAATTTTGTATATACGCCAGACGGGCGTTTCGTCTACAAAAGACTCATCAGTGACGCTCGAATCCAAAAAAGTTAAAAAGGCCAAATAACGTACGAAGTTGAAGAGCATTGAGGACCAAAATTCCTAAAAGTTTTGCCAAATACAGCTAAGGTAATCTATGCCTGAGATATAAAAGCCTTAGTATTTCAAAAATTTATAAAATTTTGTAAACAGTTAATTTATAAATATAACCATATCAATGATAATTCATGTCAGCACAATAGTGCTGACTACTGGGCTGGTGATATCCTCGGGGAAATAAATCTCCACCAGCAGTGGCATCGAAATGATTACAGTAAAGGTCAATTTCGAAAGATTGCTGATGTTGTTGACCAGATAGATGTAGTCAACACAAGATTATAAAGTACGGTTAGAGCAAATAAAAAACAGGAGCAAAAAAAAAAAAAAAACAGAAACAAAAATTTACCAGTACAACACAAAAGGAACAATCAGATACTAGTATTCAAGAACCAAATATTCAGTTGGAACGTTTAGCAGACAGTGAGTTATCTACAGAAGAAGATGTTGAAGAAACTGTTGCCCTTACAAATCCCAAAAGTCTTGCAGAATTTGATATTTCTCCAGAGATGGTCATGCCACTTTGTGACTTAGTTGTGTTATTTTAGATGAACCAGATGATAATGAAATTGCATTAGTGAAAATAAGAAACTACCCCATCAAGAATTCAGAATTACAAAAGGCACAAACGCACCTTAAATCAAAACGAGTTGATATATGTGAAATGTTTAACGGCAAATACTTCCAATTACTGTAACACAAGGTTGAAGTGTTTTTAAATTTGTGTAGTCGGATTATTCAAGCATGCCAGATTCAGAAACTTCTATTTTTTGATGTTTTTTTTTAAACTAAATCTCAGTGCATAACTCCATACGGACGAGAAATGATCTCATCGCAAGTTCATAGTCATATAGATCTCGTCTTTCAGATACATAAACTAATAACCACTGGACGTACTGATCCAAGTTTAAGATATATACATCTACAAGGGTTGATGTATTGTTGCTTGCTTATTGTCCAGTGGCAATAATGTCATGCATGTGCAGGAAAAAAACATGTTCGCAATATGTACAGTAGGTAGGTTTTGTAAACAAGGCCAATCGAGGTGGTCGGGGAAATTTTTACTGCCCCTAGCAAATGAAGTTAATTGAATAAGGACAGAAATTTTGCATTGCAACACACCTTCGGACCCGTCTATGGTTCTGAATGTGCAAATAGCGGTGCACTCTTTTTAAACGAGGCATTTGGGTTTAACGTCCAAATTCTAACCGGAGGTGGCTTCTAACTTGTACATCCCGTACGACCAAACTGACGCCGTACTATAGCAAGCGTTTTACTACAGGTCGGGGAGTCAATAAGGAGATGAAATTGCTTCCAAGTCAACTTCGACTTGATATGCGGTACGTCTAAACACTGCTAAGGAGTCCTTAGTGCACTAAGGACTATACAATGCCACTAAGGACTAGAAGGAGTGCTGTTGTGTGTATTATTTTTACATATTATGTTAGAGATTGATATTTCAGGCATAAATTTCAAATTTTATAGAAAAATAATCATAAATAAACAAGATATTCAACATTATTTAGGCACGTGCCCGTTTTTCTTTGATATGCCGAAAATCAATGAACCGTTTGACACGTGCCAAATGACAAAACAATTCATTAAACAATCATAATCTTTTTATTTTAGGTAATAAACAATTGTATCTAAAAAAATGTATGCTTAATATTTATAATTAAATGTGTTGTTCTTATGAAAAATGATTACAGAACAAATAATTTTGTTTTTGTTTTACTTCTTTCCCGACAAAGTTATTTGCCACAGGTGCACGACTTTGATGTGCGCCTACTAAATGACTAATAAGTTAGAGTGTGGTCAGCTTGTTATGTAAGAGATATGAAGACAAAATAAATATATATATTGATAAGTGTTTTGTTTTATTTTAATTTCGACAAAGATGCGTGTATATATACAAATGGTTTCACTAAAACAATACGATGGAATTGAGAGAGAGAAAATTATGTGTCGTTCTTGGGGTTTATCAAAACCACTAGTTTTCAACCAGCTTGATATTTGTTTACAAAGGCTTCATACGGTACTTATTTGTTTGTATATTTCGACATTTTATTATTCTTCTAAAAGTAAAAGAAGTTAAAAAAAATCATTTCCCGATTTTAAGTCGTTTCATTTTCAAATATATAAAAGAGACAAATGTTTTAAAAATGTTCCACAGTTTTTAGTACAGTATTCACGAATTTTTTTGCAGTATGTGTAAATTTAGAGCTAAAGATATAATTCTGACAGAGAAAGAGAATGCTTCGTATGAATGCCTTGAAAATATGCCTTTACCACATGATGTGTAAATAATTATTTTTTGTAATGCAATATAATCAGAATATTTAAACCTAAATATATCACGCGAAAAAAAGAAAAAGCCGACAGAAATATTTTCAACTATAATTTCTTTAAATCTACTTTTCTTAAAGAAGAACAAGTATCACAGGCACTTGTCTCAGAAAAGGTATATAGGAATTTTTTTTCTGAGACAAATGCCTGTGGCAAGTATGTCAGAAGGAAATCCGATTCGTATTGTTTTTAACAAATTGTCTGCTTAACATATCGTACGAAATAATTTATGAAATGGGTCATTTTCAAAAAATGTCGAATTTTCAGTACACCCATGCTAATTTTTTTTATTTCTAATGGAATTTTCAGTTGTAATGGTTTAAATGAAAGCTTGTCGGATTTGTGATTCAGAACATTAATAATAAACACACCTTACATCTATTTTGATAAGATTAAACTGCATTTAAGACCGATTTTGGGGGTATTTGTCTGCGTACAGTGTCAGAAAAACACATTTCAAATGATTTTTTTGCGATTTTCTGATCGCCTTGATATCTGCAAAAGGGACTTTTTAAGAACGTTAAATATTACTCTAACGAAAAATCGTAGCTTCTTTATCATTGTATGTAACATATTATCTACACACTAAATTGAATCAGCGTACAGGAGGTTCATGTCTTTCCTGTTACCGCTACTTAAATCAGCCGTTAAATTATTCTCCCTATGAATATTGAATCAGTCAGTGTTGATATGAAAAGTTATCTTTACATTTAAAACGCCTCGTTTCTTGAACAACATTGTAGAGAAAAGAAATTTCAAGACATTAAGGGAAAAAAATAGAGCGTACTTTTTTTCATGTCTATGCTGTTACCACCAATTTTGATTAATTACACCAACAGTATACTTGTAAAAAGTGCAATAACGTGCTGGAAACCAAATTCACAATAGAAAAACATAGTCACTTCACCAAAGGGAGTAGTTATTTCACAACAGCAATCAAAAACGAACAAATTTGTCTATCCTGTTATGTCTATCCTGTTACTATGGTTGCTATGGTTACAGTAACAGGATAGACAATTGTAGACAAAAACGTCGTTAATTTTTTTATCTTAACATATAGGTGCAAAACAAATGAAATATTTCGTTGTTTGAACTCATCTTAAGGTTATAACGTCTCAATCTTCCCAATTAAGCATTCGTAAGTGCAATACTGATATCGGTAACAGGATAGACAAAAAGGTAACAGGATAGACTTTTGTATAGTGATATATCAGAAACGTACGTTCCTGTTACCAATGAAATGAAGAGAAAAGTAAACTAACTTATGAGGGATTTACTTGATGTTGGGTTTATTTGAAAGGGTGGAAAAATGCCACCCAATATAAATTTCTTTCTTAGACTTGCATTACTGGTGGTAATTTTTACAGCCTTTGAAAACCAATTTTTAGAGGCATTTTTCAGTACAACCTGGAAAATTGGCAAATGACCTATTATATAACAGAATGAATATATATATAGAAGATTATTTTCTTGAAAACTATCTAATTGGCTACGTAAAACAAGCTTAACATTTCATCTAAACCTTTTCTAAATAACCCAAAATTTCTTTTGAAAATGGTAACAGGATAGACAAAATAATGTACCACCGATCAAAAAATGTTTCAACATATTCTTGTATGACATCATTAAGATTGCATCTTTTAATATGTTGTTCTTAAAGTACTGTTTGTTTTGATTTGCATATGTAGAGGGTTGCTTGAATAAGTAACTTTTAATGATTTTTTCAATTTCAAAATTCGACATTTTTTGAAAATGACCCAAATAATGACTATGTGCTATGCGCTTTACTCACTGTTGAAGGCCCGAAATATATTACTCAAACGGGTCATATATGAACTTAGTGTGTTGCATGTAGTAAAAATGCATTATCTTATTGGTTTCGTTTTGTCCAGTTATACATTTCTTAAAATGTCTTCATATATGAAAATAAATTTTGAACAGTGCACCATAAGAAACAAACTAAAGTGTTCCAGCTCCAAACCAGTCTATTGTTCAAACGCATGTCCGTCGTCGCCTGTCACCACATTAAAGCACGCTTGCAAGAAAAAATAAACAGAATAGAGATACGGGTACAAAACACATTATAGATAATGTGTCCGACCACCTGAAAAATAAAATTGGTTCAAGAGACAAAGAACGCTACGAAATATTAGATTAATTTTTCGGTACTACCGGGCTTATCACAGCCCAATAACAAGATGAATTTAATGAAAACGCAACAAGCATCTGCCGGTTATCCAAACTTCAACACGTACTTTAAAAAAAATATATATAAATGTAAATTAAATATCTATAAAAATTTGTATTTCAGTCACTTATTAATATGAACATCAAATAAAAATCCGACATTAGATATATTTCTCTGGTGACAAATTTATTATTTACAAGAAATATACACTTGAGAAAATACTTCTTCATTCAGATTTTTTTGTTAATAAAATTTCAACAACAATTCATTTATTAGTATCCAACTTTACCAAAAGGGGCGTATGACATTTGCGCCGATTTTGAAATTTTTCATTCTTTCATTTGCGCCGATTTCATTTTTTCATTTGCGCCGATTTTATATTTGCTCTTAATTAGATTTACAGGTAAGTTAATACTTGTACATGTACTGTACTATACCATTGATAAAATCTGGTTATAATTGTTGTTCATTTATGTTTAAGTTTATTTTGATTCATATTGTTCTGGAACTTCGTTGTAACATGATGGACATATAACACACTGAAACGAGCCGAAGAGTCAATTCTTTAATCATCGAGGGCCATACATATCGGAAGGTTAGTGTCCTGAAACATGAGAACATATCTTACGAATGTACCACAAGTCGTGTAAACCCAGAGTCACCACGGATTATATTGTCAAAACACTGATCGAGCATAAACATGTGGCAGATGTCCGAAAGACAGAGGTTAAAGAACTACGGGTACTGTCAAGAAAAAGTCTGGAGGTTTATCTTGTGGGTCTTTTTCCATCTCCCAGTAGTGAGTAGGGGACAAGAGTTATATACATGTTATGATTGACAATTCATTACATTTGTACAAATGGCTAATGGAAGAGGTCTTAAATGATAAATGAAAAATAACATGACTTGGATGGAGAGTTCTCTCATTTGCACTCATACCACATCTTCTTATATCTATTCACCTGTAATTTACCTGTAAAAAGAATCGGCGCAAATGAAAAAAAAAAAATCGGCGCAAATGAAAGAAAAAATCGGCGCAAATGAAATGCAGATCGGCGCAAATGCAAAACGCCGACCAAAAGGATTCCCGTGTAATCAATTAAAATGTAAAATGTGTCAAACGGTTCATGGATTTTCGGCATATCAAAGAAAAACAGGCACGTGTCTAAATAATGTTGAATATCTCCTTAATTTATTATTATTTTTCTATAAAATTTGAAATTTATGCATTAAATTTCAATTTCTACCGTAATATGAAAAGAAATTGCATGTAACAGCTCTCCATCTAGTTCTTAGTGGCATGTTATCAGTCCTTAGTGCACTAAGGACTCCTTAGCAGTGTTTAGACACACCCCTTGATATGTTCTACATGATTGATTGATGGGTGTGTATACGGTATAATAACGTAGAGTATTTCACACAGGATCTCTACATATGGCATCATAATAAAGGTCGCCATTCTGAACACACATGTTCACTGATTTGTATAGCCCTTATAGTTTAATGATCATCGGGAAAAGACCTTATTGGCCTCATGTTTACTCCCAGACACCTGAGAAGTGGTTGCTATCAAAATTAAGCTATTTCGTTAGGATGACTAGTGAAGATGAAATCTGTACCGAAGTCATATACTCCTACCCTCAACACGGCCCGTTGTATGACGTTTGATATAGATTAATTTTGATGTTAAGTCATGGAATAATAATTTAAACATAAAACGCACTGCGATTTGGTAATAGCAGAACGTTGAATTTGTTCTTGTTAATTGGTGGGCCTAACAGCACAGTTCCCGTTTAGATTGTGTCAATAAAATCCTGCTATAACCGCAAATCTGCTTGAATTTTCTCAGATTGTTCACTCACCATGGTATTCATAATGAGTCGTTGAGTGTGCATGTCTACACAAATGAAAATACAATGCACATCTGAATTTGTCACACAGGTAACTTGAAAATAATTTTGTCGTTGTAACTATGTGGTACTAAACCTGTACAGAAATAATTTAAGTTTTATTGAAATTTTGTGCCGTCGCTTCACTTCATATATTCGACCATATGAAAACAATATTAAACAATTGATCTGCAACAATCGATATCATAATATTTAAAGTTAATACATATTCTCCCTTTTCTGCAACGTATTGTATTTCAGGTAAATAAAAATAATTTAGTCACTTTGCGTATGAACGTTTGATGGTATTTGACTAGTGCGAAGTGAAATTTAAGCGATTCCGTTTTCTCAATGAAAACCTCACAAATTTCTGGAATATATTAAACTGAACTGTAAGTAAAAAGAGTAAAAGGAATATATTTAAATTGTGAGGAAAATACGGTTTCTTAAAGATAAGTTAGGCTAGATTAGTTTGATACATATAACGACAAAATCATTTTCTGTGACTTTACAAGTCATTAGTACTGACTGTGATCTTGCATACAACGCGGCGCTCAACGCTTCTTTTTTCAGATCTTTTTACACTACATAATGTATATATTTAAAGCCATATACCAATCTAATTGTTTTATTAATATAAGTTACAGCATTTCATACAAATCATGCAACTCTAAAATATTTATCACAGATGAGAGGAATACATGAAAGTTACAAACAATAATAAAAATAATCCAGTCTGCAATAGTTATTTACAAATTAATGTCGGGTATACATTATTTTGTTGATAATTTCCTCTGTTTTAACTTTCCAAAGGTCACCACACATTTGTCAAAATCAAAAGCTTCCTCCTTTGGTCCTTCAATTTATATATGCATTAAACAGTTCAGCACTTTTTGGCATAGTCTGTTTCTCAAGGGTGTTTTCACTCTGTTCAAACATGAAAAAACATCTTTCACAATCAGCTGTTGAAACTGGTTAAACAAGACCAATTGCTGCATACTTAGACAGACAAGGATACAAAGTTCCAAGGCTGGCAACTTTGTTCATTGTCTTCCTAAATGTCACGTCTTTACATTCTTTCACTAGCAGTGTTCTCAGTGTTTCCCATTCTTCCAGAACTTCTGTTTCACTCCCAACTGACTTGAAATGTTTGGCTAGAGTCTGAAAAAAACATTGTAGTGTAGGGATTATATGTCTAAAACTACAGTTGAATAATCATACTGTATTGTATGTGTATGGTCCAGCTTGATAAATAAAAATGTTTTACTATTTGTTTTTAAGTTTTTCCTTATCCTCAGACAACAAGTAGTAAGATTTTTTTTTTATTTTATATATATATATATTTCATAACTAGTTATATATTGAGAACTTCAAAGTACATACCTTCAATTTTATGTGTTGAACCCATTCATTCAATGAAGGGTCATCTGCATTTAAGAGGTCTGGATCCATGACAGATAGTGCATCCAGTACTGGGTTGTCTGGAAATCTGTCATGGAGGTTCTGGATCACATTTTTTTAGGTAGGTCTGGTATATATCCCTTTTGAAGTTATCAATGTCAAACTGCCTCAGTCTTGCACCATACTCTGACAGGCTGTCTAGACAAGTTGGCAATGACTGCATGTAGTGTCCAGGTTGATCAATCAGTTTTGTGATGGTTATCTGTGTTGCTGACACAAGAGTTTCAATTAAGGTGAAGTCAGCTGCAATTGTCAGCATACAACAAGTCTTGAAAGTTTTCCTATCATCTGTAAGAGTGTACATAAAGTAAGGTGCTTGTGATCATGTTGACTGAAAATATGTGTTCATGTATATATTTATATATGTCGTCTGTCCAATTGTCCAACTGTGCCATTCCTACATCTTATTTGCTACTGCTGGCTTACTACTTTCCTTTTTGAGTATGCTAAATCTCTCCAAATTGCAGTTAAAAGCCATTTATTGTACAGAACATTTCACAAAACTTAAGGTATTAACATTCATGAGTTTCTTGCTATATAGCTGGTTTTATCTTCTTTTTTAAGTGCGTTAAACTAGTCAATTACGAACCCTTCATTGACCATAACAGTGTAATCCATTAGGCTCTGTCAATGAACAAAAAGTCACAGGACTTGTTCATTGTTTATTATTGGGTTATATAAGATAAAGATTTTAAACAAATTACCTCAATTCCACACAGATCCATTTAAAAGTTTCAGAAATAAAAAAAATATGAAATACCATGAAAGTGAAACAAGCTAAATTTATATCACTCATGGTGTTGGGTACCACTGTAAAATACATATTCATTGATTTAATGGTCCCTTATAAGGTATATATTGCACTGGTTCTCAGACAATTTGGTTAAATGTACATTAAGTTAAGAGAATATTTTAGACATTCCTAACATAGTAGCATGGCTGCTTATTAATTTCATTCCAAATCTAAGTTAACAATAATTATAATGACTGAGGGTAGATTTTATTTACCTTCAGGATCAACAACATCTTCATCCTGCAAAAGAAAATAAACAATTAAAAATTTGTATGCAATATAATGATAGAGAAATAAAGTCAAATATTACAACAATCATCTCTTTTGTTAAACAATATTGCATAATTCCTAATTTAGAAATACAATCTCTAAAGATTGATTTTTTCAATATCTATTTGACAGAATTCATTTCATATGTTTTGAATGGAAATTTCACTTTGATATGCACTTTACTTTCATCAACCACTATTTGGGTTCATTTCAAACTAGCTAACATGTTTAACCCTGCCACATTATTTATGTATGTGTCTGTCCCAAGTCAGGAGCCTGTAATTCAGTGTTTGTTGTTTGTTTATGTGTTACATATTTGTTTTTAGTTCATTTTTGTCGAGCCTTCTACTTTAGTCGAAAAAGCGAGACTAAGCGATCCTACATTCCGTCGTTGGCGGCGGCGTCCACAAATATTCACTCTGTGGTTAAAATTTTTGAAATTTTAATAACTTTCTTAAACTATACTGGATTTCTACCAAACTTGGAAAGAAGCTTGTTTATGATCATAAAAGTATCCAGAATTTTGTTAAAAAAAAAATCCATTTTTTCCGTGTTTTACATTGTCTTATCAGGGCCTTTTATAGCTAACTTTGCGGTATGGGCTTTGCTGATTGTTGAAGGCCGTACGGTGACCTATAGTTGTTAATGCCTGTGTCATTTTGGTCTCTTGTGGACAGTTGTCTTATTGGCAATCCAACTACATCTTTTTTTTATATAGTGAAGTATACACATGATGAGGCCCCTCATGGGGGGGGGGGGGGGGGTCCCAGTAATCACATAATCACCATTTTTTTTGCCAATATAATCACATAATCATTAAATATTTGCTTATCTTTAGTAATCAAATAATCATAAACTAAAAATACAGTCCTAGGTAATCAAATAATCATGAAATATTTGGCTTAATAATCAAATAATCATTAAAAAAAAACGGCCAAGTAATCACATAATCAAAAACCCCATGAGGGCCCTCCATGATGTGCTTTCAAATAACACTATACCTTGCCACTTTTCCTTGGTCAAGACAGTCTTTGGAAGTGTTCGGCACTTGGTTGGCTTGCCATTTATCCGAACAGTTTTGTTAACCTTCCCACCGAGCTCTTTCACTCTATCAACCACATTACTGACCACAGGGAATTCAGCCATATCTTCCTTCCTCATGGCCAGGTCTGTAGACTTGACAAGAGTGCATGTTGCACCATTCACAACCTAAATAGAAATAATGCACAAATGATTAGTGTATTAATTAACAAATGAATATCATACAGTTTTATCAATTTGAACTTAAACTTATATATTTCAATGATTATTCTGATAAATGGAAACTAAGGGCACAATCATTGTCATCATATTTAATCAGGTTTAACCAAAATAAGTATCACTGAATCAATAAAATTGTGAATGGAAATGGGGAATGTGCCAAAGAGACAACAACCCGACCATAGAAAAAAACAACAGCAGAAGGTCACCAACAGTATGGCGTTCTTTATCACTGAACTAGTATATATTTGTTTAGGGGCCAGCTGAAGGACGCCTCCGGGTGCGGAAATTTCTCGCTACACTGAAGACCTGTTGGTGACCTTCTGCTGTTTTTTTTTTTTCTTTGGTCGGGTTGTTGTCTCTTTGACACATTCCCCATTTCCATTTTCAATTTTATTTCCAGGATTTTCCTTTTTTCGTCAGAATCATGTATCCTTAAGAGGTCAAACACATGTGTATGTTTCATCTCTACTGATGGCTGCCCGAATAGCTTTTTTCCATGCCTCAAAAAAACATAGCATAACTTTCAATATATCGTCTGGTAAAGATGCACAGTGAAAATGTTTCTGGAATTTGTTCAGTTTGGTCTTCTGTAATTAGGGAACAACTTTTGATATTATGATTGACGTTTTTAAACATGTTAAAAACAAATACAAGTCTAAAAAGTTTGTTGTCAAGGCCGATACCACCTGGCTTAAGTCTAATCCACTTTTTGGGGTTAATTATATACATTGTATTTCTTTTTCTTAAAAAAAAAACCAACATACTGGATTCCTAAATTACATAATACTTTATTTTAACTTTATTTAAAATCATTTCTCAATTCTGACTTGCTTTATGAATAAATAATTTTCAATTAACAGCACATTAATTTTTTGCAAAAAGAGATGATTTAAATAACAGAAAGGTTTAAAACAGAAAATAATTCTATGTCAAAACTATTCAAAAAATCTTTAAAAATTTCTATTTTTACAAAGAAACACATGGATACGATTTATTTGCAATTAAACTGAAGATATCCCCATAAATTCCTAGCTAATAAACCCGTTTGAACTCACCTGAGTGTTTGTTAAAACAGCTACTCTATCACGCCATTCCGATGAAATTGATTTCGGATTCAGTCCTGTTTTCCCTTTCAGTTTTTGTAAGGATTTCTCTAAATAGTTTAATCGGATCTTCAAATGTAGTTTTCTTAGAAAACTTGTGCAACTCATTATGTTGCAACCCAAGTTTCAGAGCCTGCATATCTGTCAAACCAGAAAAAAATATCTACTGTCTAACACGCATCAGTTTTGCCAATATTTACTAATGCCTCTCGTGTGTGGTTTCCACCTAAAACTTCAACTTTTTGTTTGCCAGGAATTTTGAGATTATGAATTTCTGCCCCTTTAGGGACACATCCTAGCAAGACTGTATATAGACCAAAATCCTTCTTAAACTGTTTTTCAAGGGCTTTTACATGTTCATGGTCCAGCTCTCTAGTTTTTGGAAAGATTAGAACTTATTCTAAATCTTTACCTAGGCACCAGCCTCCCTAACAACAGGACATGTTAGCTTCTGTTACTAAATGTATTCACACTGAAATATAGTTCCCTATGGTTCTGATGTATGTGCACATAATACACATATAAACTGAAAAAAACTGGGTATATTATTGGAGCAGTTCATTCAAGAATGTATGTCATTAAGGTCTGTTGATGTGCAGGCTTTTAAAAAAACATTTTGCTTAGGTAACTGGGTATTGATTCAACTAGTATGATTGACATTTGTCATTATCACTAAACAATCAGAGACAAGGTGAACCTTTAATTACAATGCCCCACCTCCTAAACTGCCAATCAAATTGACCACATTACCTATCAACCTCACTCAGTCTTACATAATTATACAGACCAGTCAATATAATTCTTAATACACAAGTATTTGACCTCATAATTGAATACACAAATGTGTATATTAGATGTTTGATATTTATAAGGATGATAGATTTATTTATTGCCAATTACTTTTGATCTACATTACATAAAGTGATTCTGTAAATTATATCTGAAAGATAAATGATTAATGGATTAACAAGATCTTAAAAAAATCAACTTACAAAATGTCCCATAACAACATTTTTCAATTTTGTTTGTTGACACTTTAAAATTTTAAGCTGTTGGTCCAGATTTATGTCTTACAAGGATAGTTGGTAACATTTACTAGAAGAATTTTTGCTTTTTTTTGTTTTTTTGAAACATGTTCAGAACCGGCAACATAATTCGATAAGCTATAAACTGCAGTTTTAATATAATTGTGCAAATTAAGAGACCCATATTATTTAATTTGAGCTCATTTTATCCTCATACTGGAAAAGCAAGTTTCCTTCTAAAGACCTGCTGTAAATGCAATTTTCAGCAATAGTGCTTTATAAATGTTCATTTTTCCCCACCATACCTTAATATGAAATGATACAAACTACTCTTCTAATCTTTCCATGAGTGATTTCCATCACTTTGATTCTATTATTTCTTTCCACATAGTATGTTTTTACTGACCTACTTCTTTGACAATGCCTACTTATCATGCTATCATTAAAAAGTTCTTGTGTTAATATGAATTTATAATTTAACAATTTGCTTTAATCTAAAGTTTTAGTTTATTGAAAGACCCTTTGTCTGATTTTAAGAATATAATTTAAATTGTAAAAAAATAATTCGAATTAGCTCTCGCCGCGATATAGCCTAGAAATTGGAAAGATCATTGGGATGGTATAGCTGGTGATGAATGGGGGATCACGTATCTATTGTGGAAATAAGTAATTTATTGAATGTCCAAATCAACATCGTTTGAAGCTATTTCTTGCGACGTCAAGAACTATTGCGTCGTAACTGAAACTAGACATATTTCTTTTTCATGAGGTTGATGAGTGATTGATTGTTGGTTGCTTAACGTCAAGTGGTAAATATTTCATTCATATTCTGCACCATAACAAATTGATGTAAATACAACAGGTAGGTTGTTGTAATAGAGGCCATTTGGGATGATGGTCGGGGAAATTGTGACTGTCACTGGATAATGTGGGTAACTTGGATATAAATATAGCCTTCCAACAGGCCAATTACGGACCCATCAAAGACACTACTGGACGAAAAAACAACTGTCCATCACAGTAACAGTCGTTGTACGACTGTTTTAGTCTGTGAAAGACTGGTGATGACTGTCAAATCTGTCAAATTTCGTTGCAACAGTTCATTTATGTCTGTCCCAACTTTTTTACGAGTTGTGAAAGTCACAAAATGCTACCAACAGTCATTTATGAACTGTCACAGTGGTTTTAGGTGTTGTCACAGTCAAAATCTATTTACTACGGTCTTTCTAATAGTTGTGGCAGTTGCATAATGTCTGTCCCAACCTTTTAATAGTTGGGACAGTTAAATTTGTTTGTGTCAACTTTTCAGACGTTGATGCAGTCAAAAAATGTTTGTCACAACGTTTTTAGAGTTGGGACAGTCGTTAAGTGTTATTTACAACTTTATAAAGGTTAGCACAGTCCTTAAATGTTTATTGCAACTTATAAAGGGTTGACACATTCGTTAAATGTTTAAAACTAACACTTCATAGGTTGATAAAGTCGCTAATTGTTAAATACAAATATTCTTATTATCTGATTGTTTCTACTTCAAACACTTTATAGCCTTAGTAATTGTATTAACTGCTTTTCCACCTTAACCTGAGAGACACCCAACTAGATTTGGAGTAATGCGTCATCGTGATCTAATTTTTGAAAAAGTATATCTTATGTTAGAAGAATAAGTGAATTGCTTGGATTTTTTTCTGTAAATATAATGTCCTCACCTTCAACTCTGGTTCTATTTATCACCTTTGTTATTTTGTTCCGTGTTACAATACACGTGACATTTCAGTCGATTCATTCTCTTTCAACTATTAAAATTATCTTAGTGTATTGAGAGATAATTGAAGTCAGATTTGCGTGTCTTAATTTTTTTTTAATAACTTCAAAATGTAAAAAACACGAATGAATTTACTTGAAGAAATAAAACGCAAGTAAGATCGGACGGGAATATCAAATATAGAACAAATAAATAACTCAAAAGAGTCTCCTTCCAATACATGCAGATCTTGACACTCTTGAACAAATATCACAACATTGATGAATAGTTATATCAGTTTTGAACTCCTCTGGAAAAAATAAAATACATAATTAGGAAGTGCCTTCTAAAAAATTTAAGCTTACAGTAATCATGCATATGTACATTAGTAGCTGATACCGATATATTCATGTTATGATAATAAACAATGGAGAATGCAGATCACCATCTCTACCTGCCCTACCACTCTCCTGCATAAAACCATTCAGACTTCTATGTGCTCCCCAGTGAATAACATATCGGATATCTGGATATTCCAAATGCTGTTGTGGCTATTACAATTCTTGTTTTGCTATCTGATTTAAAATAAAATTATCCCAAAAAATTTTTCTTGTTTTTGTCCATTGTAGCATGATGAAACAGCGAATAAACAATTTTTGGAGGATGGTTGTCCACAATAGGAATGGTCAGTACCAAGCTTATCTAAATATAGTGCATAAATTTGAGAACAAGCTTTAATATGTCGGCAGTATATAATTGTATTTGGTGTACTATCTCTTTGAATGGTCCGAAGGTGACTTGTTGCAAGGCAAAATTTCTGTCCCTATCCAATATACCCTCATTTTCCATTGGCAGTCCAAATTTGTCAATATCAAAACTTTTGCTGAAACGTGTTTATTGATGATGATTGAAGTAAAATTCAGAGCTAAAAGAATCGCGTAGCAGAGTACGATTATTTCATTCATATTATGAATAAGACGAGAACGAACAAGTTAAATTATACAAAAGTAGAAAGATGGGACAGTTTATATCCACCATTAAACCAAGAATCACTCGCGATCGATGTTAATGAAATGAACGACGGTGATTTCCATGATCTGGACCTAAATGACAGGACCACCACCCAAAGATATAATTTTGAAGCTGTGAATCTAATAGAAAGAATTGGAAGTTGTACGTTAAATTATTTTTCTATCCATTCACCGTACAAAACAATCTTTTATTACCATCAGTGCACAATACACACTGTTTATTAGTTACTAGTTTTATGGGATTAGCTATACTATCCATCATTATTATGATATAACTTCCCGTTTTTGTATTGGTGCTGTAGCTTTGATGGCATTTGAGAGGGGGTTCGGTAGGTAGGTGCTGGATGTTACTAGCTGAAGCATGGCGTCTTATAAGCATGATTGATTGTTTAAACCTAGTATAGCGTAGAAAACCCCACACTGACTAGGTCCAATAAATCCTTTGCAGTCTAAGTATGGTGAATTATTCAGATGAGTATTTGAACAGTTGTCTCACGTTCTTTATATCAGGTGCTACTGCCAACCTAATATTGTTATCTAAAAACCCACACTGACTTAGTTCGACAATGCTTTGAAGCTGTAATTATGGCAGTTTATTTAGGTGGATATCTGAGTTGTTGACTTTAAGTTATTTTCCCAAAGGTGCCACTGCCATCCTAGTATAGCGTAGAAAAACCCACACCGACTTGGTTCGACGATGCTTTGAAGCTGTAATTGTGGCAGTTTATTTAGGTGGATAGTCGAGTTGTTGTCTTTAAGTTATTTTCCCAAAGGTGCTACTGCCAACCTAGTATAGCGTAGAAAAAAACCCACACTGACTTGGTTCAACAGAGCTCTGATGATATTATTATGGTAAAAATATTATCAAAATATAATCTTGTCCAACTGTCAACCAAGTATAGCGTAGAAAAACCCACACTGACTTGGTCCAACAGCGAACTTGAGTTGGTTAGCTGTACTACAATATATTTTGAATTATATATGAGTTGTGAATTATATATGAGTTGGTCTGGCTGTACTTTATTACCAGCAGTCAGTTTTCATTTGTTTCAGTATTTTGCGGAGCCAAACTTCAGCCAAATTTTTTTCTGGATGTATACCGTCCTGGTAGAGAGAGAAGTTATAAAATGCCCTTGCTGCAGGGGTGCGATTGTTGTTTCCTCGTCTGTAATTTGATCGACGGTATAGATCACTTGAAAATTGTGGAGAATGTGAATTTATTGTTGTGCTTGAATAGCGAATACAGGAGTTCAGCTCATATATTTGATCTTGGAGTTTACGGTCCTGGTTTTTGAAAATATTTGGATCTGGGTGATTTCGTGATTAGTTGAAGGCTTCAATAGAGAGAACTCGTGTTTCTAAGAAAGTTAATTTATATTCAGGATACTTTTAGATAAGTGTTGAAAATTCTTGAAAAAAGTGTGTAATATTTAGCACAGCTTGATTATCTTCTGAGGTTAGGGATATAAAATTCCCTTCTTTTGTTGCAATATTACATGTTCCTAACAAGACATATATCCAGAGTTTACCAGGCACTAAAAGCATACACGTCATCTTTATCACGACTACAAAATTGACAATTCATTTATAAATGAAGTTATAATTTTCAACTTGTACACATTTTGGTTCTTGCACAGGCAACTCATGATGATTGTAATCTTCAAAATCCAGAGGGAGCTCCCTCATCCAAAACCACATTTGGAATAACACGGTGAATATGGTCAATGTACTTTTCACAGGCAGTTGCAGATAAATTCAACCAAAACTGTCTTATCCCAGCAATTAACTCGGCTTTCTTCTTTGGCTTAACAACTGTCTCCAGATAATTTTTGAAGGTGGACCATACATTTTCAATGGGAATTAGGTCAGGAGATGATGCTGGTGTTGCCATAACATTGTTCATGATGTCATTCTCTTCCATCCATTTTTTGGTACTTTTTGACGTATGCTTGCTGTCATTGTCCTACAAAACATAATAAAGTATTAGTTATGAAGTGCATACTGATATTCCAAACACAAATGTACATGTATGCCACCACATGATCAGACACCTAGCATGTCCAGGAAATAAATAGTCTATGATATTGCTCTGTAACTGACAGCGAACAATTCTGGTAAGTTTGAACTCAGTTTATGTTAGTATGTAATTGTTGCTGTATTTGGCACATTTCGGAAGGTCTCCTCTTTTCGGCACTCTGGGTAGTAGTGGTTCACATATTGCCTTACGGCTAACTTAGCCCGTTTGCACACTTCCCTTTTTGCGTTGATTCCGCCCCCGTTCCAATTATACATGTTTCTAAGATTTTCTTCGCCGAAAAGGTGTGGCATAAGTTCTTTTAACAATATGGAGGCAAAATTACCGGCGGAATGGGCTCTGTCTTTAAGAATGTTGAGTCGATCATCTGGAATTATCATGTCTGCCGGGATGGTGTTTTCTTCATCACTCTCATTGTCACTACCAACAGCCAGAAGTCCTGGTGTTACCTGCCTCTGTGTGGTAAGTAAGCGTTCTAAATTATCCTGCTTGGCGTGCAGTTTATGTTGCGCGGTCTCCATGGCTTTCAGACGCTTCTCAAAATTTGTCATTATGGCAAATAGTCTTGATTGGCCGGAAATCATGACGTCGAACAGTCTGTATATCCGGTGGTCGTCTGGGAATATGTTGTTGGGTGCAATTGGGGATGGTGTTGGTGTTGGTACTGGTCCTGGTGCAGGTGCAGGTTTTTTTAGGTCATATTATCTAGCTAGTAAGGACCAGTTAACATAGCTGCCTTCAGGCTTTTCCTGTATTTCTGTTGTGAATTTTTGTTTGTCAAATTCATAATTCAAAAAATTTCCATGATGTTTTTTAGGCATTTTTCCAAGTTGTTCTTTTTCAAGTAGAGTTAGATCTCTCTGTCTTGCATGTGTTTTGTTTTCAAAACTAGTGGCCATACGATCCATGGTATGGTGATTGTATGACTTCCCAGATGACAGAAACGTAGATACATCTTCTCCAGGTGACGAAAGGGAAACTTCTATAGAGTTCCTAGTTTCTTTTAATTTTTTTTTAAATTCTTTTTTTTCCTAAAGGTGATTTCATTCGCGAAAGAGACACCTTGACCTGGTTCTGAAATTTCAATTTTAATCTTCCTTTTGTGTATTGAACCTTCTAGTAAAATTTCATAGAGATCCATTCACTTATACTAAAGTTATTGTCTGTAAAGTAGATATAGACTATTTAACCGGTTATTCACACAATGTCTCGACAGTAAGTCTATCAGCTAATTTTAAAACAAAGTATATCACTGGAAGTTTTCAAATGACGAAAACAGATACTATGAGACTTGGTTGTTTTGCAACTGGTGAGCATGAAAAATTCGTGTCTACTGCAACCATGAATTCGTTCGTTTAACTGACAGGTTCAACTTTAAGCCATGTCCGTTCTGTCCAAGTTGACGTCGTTTGCAACAAACAACAACATTGCAAGTGGCAATGAATGAATTGTCCTTCAAGAAGCAAAAGATTGATTGATTGATTGTTGGTTGCTTAACGTCCAGTGGCAAATATTTCATGCATATTCAGGACGAGAACAACTTCACAATAAATACAATAGGTAGGTTGTTGTAATAGAGGCCATCTAGGATGATGGTCGGGGAAATTTAGACTGCCACTGGAAAATGAGGGTATATTGGATAGAGACAGAATTTTGCCTTGCAACAGGCCATCTACGGACCCCTCAAAGAGTTGTTGCAAGGGTTCTTAACGTGCAAAGAGCGTGGCACTCTCTTTGCACGAGGCATCGGATTAAACGTCCCCCTTCTGACCGGACGTGACTGCGAACTTGATACATCGCACAGCCAAACGGACACCCCACTTCGGCAAGCGTTTTACTGCCGGTCGGGGGAAGACCAAGTGACCATATTTCTATACCCCAGTCACCCTTGGGGTACATCCGTATTAAAAGCAACCGAGTCAGCATCTACTTCTTTGAATATCATAGATCAGGGTATGAAGACAAGTGTTGTAGAAATGATTAACGTAAAGGTTCATGATGTGTACCCTTTGGCTAAAAAGGCTGCATTTTCACCTCAAAATTTAGATAGATTACAGACAAACCTGTGCATCTGGAAATGTTTTAAAGCATAGCATGCCCTATATAAATAGAAATTCATGCAAACATAGAGGCAATGATTACCGTAATATATCAAACGAATGGCTTACAACAAATATTTTCAAATGTTATTGACTCATGAGACAATGCTTAATATCAAAACAGCAAATAAAATGTGTTACAGGTTTTAAGCACCGAGCTATGAATCTAGTGTGTTTATTTTTTTTACTCCTGTAGACATACTGCTGTTGTTATTCTCCCACGGTATTGAGTTGTATCCTTGTTCTTCTGTAAGTATGTACGTCCTTCCCTTACTTATACAGTTATACATACCTCCGTATATCCCAAAAATCGTTTCTGTTCTCTTACTTTAGTTTGCCTGAACCAAATTGTATGAAACTTATACACAATGGTTAGCTTATAACCACAATTCAAAAGTTAAGTTTGCATTTTGGTGTAGTCATTTTTACTGCTCTAGGGTTGTACCTTGTTACAAATGAAACCAGATGCTCCTGGTACAGCTTTATACGACCGCAGAGGTCGAACCCTGAACAGTTGGGACAAATATGAACACAACATTCAAGCTTGATACAGCTATGAATTTGGATTGCGATCAAATTTTTGACATTACCTATAGGTTTCTGACACAAAACAAATGTCAAGATCTTACAAATCTATTGTGCAAAACTGTGTAATTAGAATGTATACACAATGCTTATTACCCCATAATTCAGACCAAGTAAACATTTTTGTAGTGTCACGAGTTGTGACCCTTTATAACGTTAATGCTAGCGAGGGCATCTTTTATGTCCATGGACATATTCTCTATTTTTGATAAAAGCCTTTAATACATTTTCACTTTCTTTACAGCTGTATTGATTTAAATTACTTTAACTGTCTTATTTATAAAAAGGATGCAGTATTTTTTTGCAAAGAACCAATGCTGTACAAAAGAGTTCAAAGAAGGAAAATGTATTAATAACTATAGGCCACAATAAGGTCGTCAATAATGAGAAATGTTTGTACCATATACGTGTAGAAAGCTATAAAAGGTCCCGATATGAAACATGTGGAACAATTCAAACCAAAAAATTTACTAAAAACAAATATGAAGGACCTAAACCAATAGAAAAATACTAATTCACAGGCCCTTGAAGTTGACATGGCATGGGTACTTAGAGAAATTAACAGAGCTTTTTGCATGTATATTTAATTATTTTAGATCTACAGTTTAAGATGGCAATAGAAAATATATATGATAAACATAAAAAAAGTGATTTTTGATAATTACTGACGAGACAATTGTTTTGTTTAAAACATCAAAGCTGTGATGAAATACATATTTGAAATAATACAAGTATATAACCTTTTTGGAATAATACACAGCTACAGTTGCAAAATTTCCAGAGGTGCTATCCAGCACTTTGATTATATACATTAAAATTTATGGGGAGAGGGGTTTGTCACAGAATCGGTCTAGTACAGAATACTATATACATGTATTGAATTTTATTACAATTCACCTGCAAATTGGGAATTATTTAAAGATTTTTTTCACCCATTTTCATTACAGAAAATTAAAAAAAAAAAGCTACATTAGTTTTGTGTTGTCAACTTCTATAGTTTTCAACTTAGGTCTGAAACTTTACAGGAAGTCAAGCTAACACACATGTTCAAGTTCTAAACAGGCTATATCTGCTTTTCAAATTTTGATTGATTGATTGTTGGTTGCTTAACGTTCAGTGGCAAATATTTCATGCATATTCAGGACGTAAACAAGTTTACACTAAATACAATAGGTAGGTCTTGTCAAAAGAGAGGCCATCTGGAAAATGAGAGTAACTTGGATAGGGACAGAAATTTTGCCTTGCAACAGGTTACCTACGGACCCCTCAAAAGAGTTGTTGCAAGGGTTCTTAGCGTGCAAAGAGCGTGGCACGCTCTTTGCACGAGGCATCGGATTTAACGTCCCCATTCTGACCGGACGTGACTGCGAACTTGATACATCCCGCACAGCTAAACGGACAGCGTTTTACTGCCAGTCGGGAGAGGACGAAGTGACCATATTTCTATTCCCCTGTGCACCCTTGGGGAGTTCAAATTTTGAAGCATAGTTATTGTCCAGTAAAAAATATAAACAGAGTATTTTTTTTGGTAATTAGCTCCTGAACAGTTTTTAACTATGATCCTAATTCAAAAATCACTAAACAAACCTGGGCATTTTAGACTAACCAATTTTTATGTTTTGTTCTTTTGTCAAAAGCTTATTAATACCAGTTCCCTGTAACCATCAAAATTGTGTGGCCACGCATATTCTTCAATCTTCTTTATATTGCACATATATGATTATATTTATGTCTAATTAAAAAAAACATAACTAATTAATCGAAAAAAAATATGGTTGCCATGGTAATTTGACCAAAATAATTTCCTGCAATTTTTGCATTGCAAAAAAGCAGAAATTGGCATTTTTTGTGTGCTAATTTTTTATATGTTGTGTTTCTTTGAATATTTTCATCTTATGTTCTTTCAATAGACTTTGTCTGATTATTCAATAAATTCAAAATGAAAGATTGTTACATCTTCATAGATTTTGATTAAAACTACACCAAAAAGACTAAATTTCAATTTTTTGCCAAACAAGAAAACTATTAAAAATGGCGAATTTTCAATGAAATTTATAGAAAATGCACATGGGTTAGGACTATTTTTTCAAGTTTGGCAATTTAGCAGTATACTAACTAATACTTTTGTAAAGTTTCAGTTTGGGGAAACTTATATTTATCTTTTTTATTCTATTTTGAAAAAATGTCATAAACGGAATATATATCTGCTTTTTCCATTTCTTACTCATTTGTTAAATAAATGTACATAAAAAGCAATCAAAAGAAACTTCTTTTTTTTATTTATATCCTTAAATACCACTTTAAAGGAAATTACGGTACAGTTTCAGCAAAATAATTTGATTTTACTATTCTCAATAGGATTGGAAGTACAGAGTTACTTCCCCTTTGCTTACTCTCCATAAGAAAGACTTGTTTTACCTTGTTTACATCACTGTCATGCATAACAACTTTGGTCAGAGAAATATTTGTTTTTAAAATGATATAAATGGAAGAGAACATTTGCACATTTCATTTCTATGAAAGATCACCAATATGTGATGAAGTTGGTAAACATCTAAACTTTGAAAGTTTAAGTACAGTTGATCAACTGATAATACAGTCCGATATCGGAGTTTTTTGGGGTCCTGCTACCTCAAAAAATTACAGTATCTGCCCTTCTCATGTTAAGCTTTTTAAAGACAAACACAAATCAAGACTGAGAAGGTATGCATGCAATGTACCAACCTTTTTTGCATCAGAACATGATCATGAAAAACAAAAAACTAAAAGCAAACTTTGCCAGGCAATTCGTGGTGACAGAAGAGTATCATCAGACCAAATGAGAACAATCTACAATGAGTTTGGAGTTGTGATACCCATAGGAACATGTAAGTTTGAATTAGTTAGAGTTATAGAACATATATAAAATTTCATGACATGAATATATATATTTATTTTTATTTATTTATTTATTTTTTTTTTTGGGGGGGGGGGGGGTTTACAGGCATACATGTAGCAGGGGCAGGGGAAACTTTTCCATTTGTGGTAGGGGTGGTGATTTGCTTGCAATTACAAATGTACATTTATATTTAGCCATCAATATATTGCATAAAAAAGGCCAAATTTAGCTTCAGCATATAGGATAAATAAAGCAAAAATTTATTTGTATACATGTACCTGTTATTTGTACAATAGAGGGCTGATTACAGGATAAATTAATTTAATAATATACATGATCATTGTTCATGTTTTAATTATTTATGTATCTCATTTGCATGTATGTTCTTTTAATCAAATAATTCTTTCCTGCAGTATGATACTAATATACCATCCTAAATTGCCTAATTTGGGAAATCCAATGTACCATCTAGATACCAATCTTTTTGTTGAATTTGAGAAAATATGACAATATTGATTTATACCTTAGACATGCATGATTGGCTGCTGATACATAATTGCACTTGAGTGATTTATCTATATCCAACCATTATATTGATTGAAAGAAGACTCAATCTCTCATCTAATGAATAGATTAGATATTTTAAATGTACATGTAATTATACAAATGTATGTTCTAAAATATGCTGGATGCACAATTTTAAATACAAAAACTTTGCTGCTGAAGTTCTAATCTGTTAATAAATTGAAATTAAAATGAATAATACTATATTAATTTAACCTTCATCATGTTCATACATTGTCTGTATCGGCTACTAAATACTTTGTATTATTGCATAGCAATATAATATTTCCCACAGAAAGTAACAAAAAGTAAGGGTGCAATAAATTCTAATATTGCACTAATGCAATAATTTTTCGAAATTCATGACGTCATTAACGACAAAATCTTAGTTTCAACCAATTTTTACTTTCAAATATTATATATTGCTATACAATAAAAGAGTTATTGCATGAATATTGTGGAATATTGTCCCTCGTACAAACATAAATTGCACTCGCAAGCTGATGCAATATAAAATTCTACTCAGGACAATATTCCACAATATTCATGCAATAACTCTATATTATTGAATTATGATATATAAAAAAAATACTAATTGTAGAAGTAGAACATATTGAAATTTATGTTACAATGTATTCATGTAAACAACTATCAATTGCATTACAGGTATTTGCAGAGTATGTAGAAGAAAATGGTTAGGACAAAAGGGCAATGAAGAAAAATGTAATGATGTTATTTGTGGTCCACCATGTACAGATTTGGAAGAAGATGATTTTATAGAAAACATTGTATGTAGATTTTTAAATGAATATTTAAATGCCAGTTTTTACAAAAATTACAATATACATGTACATGCATTTGTACATACATGCAATATTAAGATCATACCATGTCCATGTGAAAATATGATCTGCCAATGAGACAAATATCATATGATAAACAAACAATCTATTTCTAAATGAAAATACAAACTACTTTAAGGTCATCCTATGACCATAACATTGAGCAAAACCCATACATGTATCTTTTGATTGGAAATTAACAGTGTATTGCTTTCAATATATGTAGGTATAAACCACAGTATTTCTGGTATTAATTACTTGTAATATCCAATATGTACATGTACATGTATTATATATATATATATTATCAACAGAGTGCAATGTTATGAATGTAATATGATAATTGGTAAAATTCATATGTCAAAGGGTCATAAATTTCATCTTCTGGTTAAGAACTATAAAACCTGTGTTCTGATTTTTTTACCTACATGTAATACAATTTATGATCACAAGTTGCTGACATCTAAATATGATACCATGAAACAGGGTAAAATATCAGAACATGAAAAATGGGTTGTGTAAAAACATTTTATTCTGGAATCATCAGGTAAAAGACATATTTGATTTCAAATAAGATTTTTGAAGGTTATTCACTTAATCTCCTTTACTTTTGAAATATTTACATGATTTATACATTATTAAATCACATGTCTGTATTTGCATAACATTTGTGTCAGTTTGTTAGTCTCTACTGTGTTTTGAATATTATATTATATCATCTACATGTCAGCTTGTATACTTTCATTTAGGCACAGCTGAAATGGGATTCAGATGAAATGGATGAATTAAATGTGAACTTTAAGGACATGGAACATGTTGAAAGTCTACCAACCCTCAGCCAAACTACATCTACATGTATAACTGAAGATTCAAGTCAAAACAGTCAGATTTCAGATTCATCCCTAGTACAAACTGATAAGCTGTCTAACTTGAACATATTTTTACAACAGTCAGGTGTTAGTCCTGTCAAACACATGCAAGGTTCATTCTTATCTAGTGAAAGAACACAAAGGAGATATTTACAAAAAGCCAATGATTGCCTTGCAGTAGTAATTGAAGCAATTTGTCCTAAAGAAAAAGAGGCCTTTATGGAAAAATTTGTAGAAAGTCTTTGTAAAAGTACAGCAATTGAAAATAATCAATCATCTAGATCATGTGGAGTGAATGTTTCAATACTAAAAGAAATCTATGACCGAGCAGAAACCTGGACTTTCAGAAGGCAGATTTTATCAATTTTGGCTTTTGAACACACGTACAGCCAAATGAAACAGGTAAAGTACACGTAAAAATTATTACATAAAATTGAAAATGGAAATTGGGAATGTGTCAAAGAGACAACAACCCGACCATAGAACAGACAACCACAGAAAGTCACCAACATTAATACTAACATTCCACTGAGCATGAAGCTTAATTTATGTATAAGAATGTAGCCTTAACATTCATCTTAGACTAAATAAAAAGTATGTGTGGTTTCAGTTACATCTGAAAAAAAGTTAGGGTAGGTAGGTAGAAATTTTTTTTTATTTTATGTCTTTTTTTTAACATTGAGTCTATGGGAAAAAGTAGGGACGGTAGGGTTACTGGAACCACACATATATTTTTATTTGGCCTTAGGTACTCAAACTTTATAGAGATAGAAGAACATATGCCATGATGTGGTATGATTGCCAATTTAACAACTCTCAACCAGAGATTAAATGACATAGAAGTTAGCAACTACAGGAATACTACAGTATTCAATAATGAGCAAAACTCATATAGCAAATTAAGCTATACAACATGGAGGCTATTATTTTTGTTGTTTGAATCATTTTATAAATGTACTGTTATACATAAAAACTACAGTAAATTCAAAGTTTTTTCCCCTTTTTTAGATGATACCTGGTTTAACCTCATACAGGTATTATGCAGCAAAAAAACACATTTCTGAAATTGGATGTGGCCTGCCTATTCAAGAAATGAAACAGACGAGAGAAAAAATTGACCCATGTCAATTAGAACCATTTCTTGACTTCATTACGTCATCACACATTATCAAAGACCTGCCATTCGGTGAAAGGAAACTGAAACTTTCTACTGGGGAGATTATTTCTACACCAAATGTGATCAGGGCTATTGCCCCAACAAGTATCATCAGACAGTACAAGCAGTTTTGTGAAGATGAAGAAATCAGACCATTGGGTTGGTATTTAAATAAGTACTGTTAAGATCACTGTGCAATTAATATTTCAATTGATGAACTTAATGCATATATAAACATGATTAATTCATGTAATTAGATTAAAATATTTATATCAAAATTTAAGAAATATTAGTTTTGATTGTTTGATTGCTTTCATATAATTTTGAATGTAAAGCACTATCAAAATCACAATGTTTCAATTCATAAATGTAATTTTTCTTTATGTTCTTCAACAATGAAATAGAAACCACATGTACATTGTTTCTTGTATTATTCCTAGTTTTTACAATTGCTTGTTATTCATAAGACAAAATTATATTCATGAAAATCAGAAGATGTGGTCTGCTTGCCAATAACAAGAATAAGAGATGTAAAAGTAAGCAACTATATGTATATTTGTGTTACTGTATGGCTTTCAACAATGAAAAAAAAAAACGTTTGTTCTGATAAACATGTTATGTATACATTTATATCAACTGGAACAATATCAAGTGACATACTTCCTGTGTTTCAATATTTTAAATCACCCATGCAACTCATCTACAGCAGGAATTTTCAAGTTCTAAATTACTTGGTATTTGCTGCTTCTCTGCTAAACATGTGGCATTAAGGAGTAAGAACAAAGACTGGTCAGCTCAGAGTCAGAATAATGTGTACAAGTCATGTGACAAGTTTTCTTGCAGACTGTTACCTTGTGACTAGCATGTTTAAAATCTGGCTCAACGTGTGGGTCTTACACAAAGCAGGGTTCTTATTCTTAATTCATTAACATGATAAACATACAAACTATTTAATGACTGCTCAAATAACATGTTCAAAATTCTGAATAATAATGAAATTTTTTTTTTCAGGCACAAGTACAATGTATAAGATTCTAGAAGAGTGTGCCGCTTCTGTTAGACATAGTGTGGAAGGGTTGGACTATTATGTGGCTGAAGGTGGAAGAGCGTTTAGAGATATTGAAGAAATTTTGGAAGGATTTGATTGTGAAGATGAGGATATCAAAAAGATGAAGGCTGATCTTCTTGAAGTTAAAAGATACTTAAAGTCTGATTATAAGGTATTTTATACTACTATAATACATCTCACCTTTGACAACATTTCGTATGACCTTCATCTCTGAACCCAGGTAAAAATAATGGAAATTTAATGACATTGTTGTTTTTTGCTACTTTTTGTATGACCAGAAATTGACATTAACGAATTGATGCAATGGAAATTTTTGGCGTTATCCAATCAAAATGAACTTTACAAATGATGTTGCATTAGAATTGAAATTAGACATTGCCATCAAAGGTCAAATATTGATTGTTTTTACTCTTTGGTTGGGTTGTTGTCTCTTTGACATATTTCCTATTTCAATTCTCAATATTATCACGTGTATAAATAATCTTTTCGTGAGTGATCTCCATAATTTTGATTTTCTTCAGGTACATGTACGAGACATGGCTCAAATTGCAGACCATTGCAGATCATATGCACTGAGTGATATAGACAGTAATTTCAGAAATGACTGCAAACATGAACATACACTTTGTTGTACTCAGTGTCTTTTATTAGAATCTTTTATGGATGATGTTCTAGTTAAAGTCAACAACAAAGAATGGGATCACACAGATCAAGTTATGTTTAAGGTTAAAAAAAATGATGGACTTTTCAGTTCAGACTAAAATCAGAAACATGATATCAATATACAATTAAGTATTTTATGCAAATCTAAGTTGATTTGAAAAATGAATAGACATTTATTTTGGTAACCATCTGAATTTTAGAGTTAGAACTGATAATGTTAGCCTTTATTCACCTATTTACTTAATGCTCAATTTTGACAGCAATAAAACCAAACTATCAAATAATCTGGCATTTTGTAGGGTCAATGTTTAATTAAGATAGTTGTAGAGATTTATCAGAATCAAAGTTGATTTGAAAAGGTTATATTAATATTTTAAGATTACTACAAGTTAATGAATTTAGAGCGAACTGAAAATTGTAGCGTTTTTCACCTATTAATTAATTCCTAAAATTTGACTGCAATAAATCAAAATAAATAAAACCTAGAATAAAGTTGAGTACAGTGTCCTCCCAAGTAACAGTTTTGTTTTCAATAAACCTGTTCTTGTTATTCCTGACACAAAGTGTAAGATCAAAATTTATAATTATTCTTACATTTTTAAGATAGTGTGAGTATTAGTTACATCTAGACTGCTTTATTTGAAAGACAATCACCTTTATTTTCATTAACACAGATAGAAAAGGCAGTTGATGACATTAAAGAGTGGAAAGGACACATATTACGCTCAAGAAATCAGGAAGAGGCAAGGAGGCATACTCTTGGAATCATAGAAGAAAAAAAAGATGTTATGATAACCATAGACTGGGCAATGAAGTTCTTGCCCCGCAAATTCAGAGAAGGGCAAACAGATTGGTTCGCAAAACGAGGCATAAACTGGCATATCAGTGTTTCACTGATGAAAGGACCATCTGACACATACCAGTCTATCACCCATGTACATGTGTTCTCTTCAACTGTTGCTCAGGATTCATCGGTGACATCTTCTATCATTTCTGATGTTGTCCAAGATTTAATTCAAATGAACCAAGGTCTTTCGAATGTACATTTGTTTTCTGACAATGCAGGCTGCTACAAAAGTACCACTACCATAGCTGCCTTACACAAAACCTTGAAAGGGACAATCAAAACCTATAACTTTTGTGAAGCACAAGATGGGAAAGGTAATATTCATTTTGCTTTCAGCATCATTATCTGTGAAAACTGAAAATGAGTGAAATTGTTATGACAGACTCAATAACCCTTGATGTAATGGAAAATTGACCTGAATTTTTCACCATGAATGCAAAAGTATAACACACAATCTTGATAAATATAGAATAACCATACATTGTCTCGAAATATCAATTATTTGTACAAGGCTTAGCAACAGGTAGAAAGCGAGGCTGTTTCAAGCATTTCTACTTGTTTTTAGCCGATTACAAATAATATTTATATTTCGAGACAATGTATGCTTATTCTTTATATACTGCAACTTTTATAACTATTCTAAATGAAGTATTTAGAGCAAAAACTATCATTCTTTAATTTAGAGCGGATGACGTAAAATTTCCAGGTATCTTTTATTAACGTCATAAATAAGATAACACAGAAACGCATTGTCAACGTCATAAACAAGGCAATATACGGTCGGATACTGTATATCACATATGAATATACAGTCAATGCAATTTGACTGCTCAAATAGCACAGCTGCAGTAACTATAAGAACAGACAGCTGCCAATTCAACATGATGATAAGATATAAAAAAAGAAGATGCGGTGTGATTGCCAATGAAACAACTCTCCACAAGAGACCAAAATAACACAGAAATTAACATTTATTGTCACTGTTTCATGTGTATGGCCTTCAACAATGAGCAAAGCCCATATGGCAAAGTCACCTGGTCTATAAAAGGCCTTAAAATGACAATGTAAAACAAAAAAACAAGAAAACGAACGGCAGTATTTATGTAGACAATGTTTTATATGTATAAAAATTGGGCAATCTTGTTCAATTGTCAACTTTTAAAATAAGATCTCTGTAAGAATGAGCATATCATTAAGTAAGCTATGACATGCACCAAAATAATGACAATATTAACTAATGTGAATGTCTTGGCTTTTCTTATCAATGTCAGTCCTGAAATAACTCATTACCTGGTATGTTTTTACTTTTTTTTCTGCAGGACCTTGTGATCGTAGAGCATCACATTTAAAGTCGATCATTAAGAGATATGTGAATGAAGGAAATGATGTAGTAACAGCAGAACAGATGAAAAAGGTTTGTTTTACATTGTTTGTGGTCCAATATTATATTACAACATAAGATTAACAATTCTAACAAAAATTTTCGAAAATTTCTTAAAATGATTATTGTTAAATTTAATCTATCCTCACCAAAAAGGCATAGATGTCATTCAGTTTTACCTTTTTCATTACATAAATTTGTACATTAGCAAATTGATTTACATTCAATTATTTGAGCATCATAAAGCCATTGAGAAATAATTTGATACTTATAAATTTTGTGACATACCTTTTAGCACACACAAGCAGATTTTTCATATGAATTATTATTCCTGAGTTATGGTTCTTGGTAATGTAAAAAATAAGAAATTTGAGGTTTCAAAAAAATCATTAACAAATTAAAATTTATTGCATTAGCCTGTTCGTAATCAGGTTTGCATGTTATTTAGACTATAAAGTGCTTTCACTAATTTATATCTCTAATTTTGAGGGGGTCTCATTGGGGGGTTCCGATCCCGGATCCCGCTTATTGTTTTGTCAGATTCCCGTATCCCGCTTACACTATATACGTAAGCAATTCTCATTTTTTTGTCCTTTCCCGGGTCCCACAAGACCTCATTTACCGTTTTCACGACACAATAATTTGACTTTCACGTGTCACGCTTACAAATAATCGGCAATCCCGCGTCACGCTTAGACCTCAATGAGACCCACTTTTGATATCTTGGTTGGGCAAGTTTAAATTTAACCTTTTAAGAAATCCACCTATTTTAGTTAATTTGGTATAAGTCATCAATCTTAAAAGAGTTTTAAATGTAAAATGTATATGGATAATTCCATTTTCCCAGAAGAGGATTATATTTTAGGAGTTGAATCAATAATGGGTTGATATATGTATTTGTTTGATTTCAGGCTATTGATTTGAAAAAGATCTTCAACTATAGAGTTAAAGTTGTAACTCCTGTAATTGACCTGGATCCTGTTCAAAATAGCATTAAATCAATACCAGGAATATCACAGTTGCATAATTTCAAATTTGAGGATTTGTGCTTGAGAGTGTGGAAAGCATATGGAATAGGAGCAGGTAAAATACATTAAATGATAATCCAAAAAATATAAACATAAATGTTTTTTTTCATATATAAAGGACATGCCTGAAATTCTCCTATTTGAATAAATTCTGAAACAGCCTTCAAGAAAAAACAGTTGCTCCATCCAAAATCCCTTATTAAGCAAATTGAAATCAACCCTCATAAAGGAATCATCAATAATTACATAAATTTAATAATGTTTGGTTAGAATTCATTTAGTTTTTGTAGGTGAAAAAAAGTTCAGAAAAGTATAGAAAAATAGCCTTATGATAGGGAACATCAAACACATTTGTGACAATATTAGGTATCCTAACTTGTTTTTATAATGTCGAATTCATGATGAAATTATCGGAAATATCATTTAAATTGTGGTTTTAAATATAGAAAATTATAAGACCATATGCATGCACTTTTGTTTAATCTTTATTTCAGGGAAATTAATTCCATGGACAGATATCTGTCAAGTGACAGATATGAATGTTTCCCAGTTGAAAACAGTTCAAAATTGGTTGGAGAAATCTTGCAATGTTTTTTCTTCAGGTAGGATAATGTGTATATAAAAATTGTAATAAAGTATATAAATGAAAAAAAAAATTGGTTTCACCGAGATATCAGTTAGTGCTTTACTGTACAGTATTTTTTTGTCTTCATTATTTAAGACTATATGGTGGCCCTTTATTTGCTTTCATCATCATACTTTGGTCACTAGTGAAAATTTTGTCTCATTGATTTGGAAATCAAATCACATCTTTGGATTTTTATATTGAACAAATTTTGTTAAATAATTTACTTAATGCATTTAACACCTGCATAAATTGTTCATATCATACATTGTATAACACAGATTATTATACCTTACATATATTTCAATCAATTAAAATGGCAGCATTCACGTTACACTAGAAGCCCACAGAAGGATGAGGAAATAGGGCATTTGACATAAATAGAACTGAGAGTGCCAGCAGCCGATGAAATCTCTTATAAAGGGTCCTTTTCAGGGCCATCAATATTTTACAAAAAGATTCTACTTTTGTTGTAAATTCCAGAAAAACGAACACAATTGTATTTTCAAATGTCAGTCTGTGTTTTATGTTAAAAAATATAGACTAGTAAATGTTCGAAATGCCCTTCCACTGTTAGTTCGGTATAATTAAACAATTGTGGCCCCTTAGAATCGATGAATATCCAAAATTGTCAACCCTCAAAAGTTATTTCACTTTGGGCTGCACCCTCAATGAAATAACCTTCTGTTGTTTGACAATTTTGGATATTCACCTCTTCAATGGGCCATAATTGTATATTGTAATAGCTTGGACTTCTCTTGCCTACATTAGTATGGCGCTTTTAAAATTTTCTCTGCAATCAACTTCTCTAAAATTTGGCATGTACATTCTATATTTTTATTGTCTCCTATGTTGAACATTTCATTATTACATTTCAGATGATATGACAGGGGAAGAAGAAGTGGAAGAGTGTGGGCCACCAGCAAAGAAATCAAAATCTGAAGAAAATATTTACAGTTGTCCTATAGAGGGTTGTGACAGGTCGTTCAAAAATAATAGTGGTCTGGAACAACACATTATCCTAGGAAATTGTAACTATCAGTTGGAAAAGCAGTCATTGATGGACAGATCAAAATCAGAGTATAGTGTTAAATTGGAAAAACTGTATCCAAAAACTGTAAATATTTCATGTTCTACTACTTCTGAAATAGCAAATACAGTAAAAATTGGTTGGGCTCTAAAAATGAAGAAAAAGAAAACGATTTTTAATGTTGAACAAAAACAATTCATGCAAGACCAGTTTGATATAGGCAAACACACTGGCAGGAAGGTTGATCCTTTTGAGGCAGCCAAGTTAATGATGGTGGAAGTGAAAAATGGTGAGAGAAGATTTAAGAAATCTGAATATCTAACTGGCTCCCAGATTTCTGGTTATTTCTCTAGATTGTCTCAAAAGGATAGAAAAATGTGTAAAGAAGACTTTACAGTTTCTCAAAATGAAGATGACAAATATAACTTGAAAATGAGTGTAATTAAAAAAATGGAATCCTTGTAAATGAATGTTATAGTTATTATATACAGGGGAAAATTGTTCATTATGCAATATTTTAATTCCTTAGGTTATCATCATGCAAGTTTTTAACAGTGCTATTTTACAAACTTTTAATTAAATGCCTTAAGCTTTTGCTTAAGTATTACTTAGTATATATATGGGCATTTCATGCTTTCTTGGCCCACCTGAAAAGTCATAGACAGAATCATATGAATAATGTATAAGACAGATGAATTTTTTGTTAAACATATTAGATAAATGTAAATGTCATATCAAATGTTTGGTCACTTTGACCTACACTTTACACATAAATAATACAGGAAATTTGTTGTCAAAGATTTTAAAGTAAATACAAGTTAGAATTTGTTTAATGTATATGTAAGTGGTACATTGTTAGCTCTTTGTGCAGATAATAAAATCATCATATACTCTTCAAACTTGTATGGTTGTTTTCACTAATCAAACTCTTTTATGAGTTTGATAGAAATGATAAAGAGAGTCCAGTTATCAAGAAGGAGACTTGTTGAATACCTGATGTATATTATATGGGATTTGATGTATTTGAGTTTGACTATTCTACTTGAAATGTTCTAGAGTTGTGCCATGGTCTAAGGTAGTTGCTTGAATAATGCAAAATATTAAAAAAAATCTGATAAAATTTTCATTTGATATTTTCAGGGGGTGTTGAGGGCATACCGATTACCCCTGACCTCACCAACCCCGACATAATCTGCCAATAATGATGTTATTTGATTTAGCAAACCACATGGTGATGAAAACCAGTTCAAGTATTTCTACTAGATAATGTTATCACTTGAACCAATCAAATATCCCTTACTTATGTAAATTTGTAAAAGGGTACGTCATGAACACTTTACTATGGGATCATATTTTTCTTCTTTTTTCACAGATTTCATTATATGTGCAAACATTATACACAAATATCATATGAACATCATTTACTCTAACCTTGTCCATTAGAACAAACATTAACAAAAAACTATAAAAAAAAAATTTTTTTCTTCAATTTTTGTTACTATGGTAACCAATTTTTACTAAATTTTGTTTATTTTTATGTCTTTTTTACAATGAAAGGTCTGTACTATAAAATGAGCTCATTTTTAAGCAAGATGGCAAAAAGCATTTGTATTAATTTCTGTTTTTTTGTTTTTTTTATCTTATTATGTCATTTTTTGAAAATATAATTTTTTGAGTTTTTTGAGTTTTTCTCAAGTTTTGATGGGTTTTATTATGCAAAAGGTCAAGTTTCCCCAATTTTTTTTTTATTTTACTTCATCATCATACTTAAGGCAACTAAAATCAAAAACAATTTTAAATCCAACCCATGTGCAAATTTTGTAATGTTCATCTGAAAAAACAACAATTTTCAGTATTTCACAGGATCGACAAAACTTGAAAAATTGGATATTAAAATGAAACTGAATAATATAACAGGACAGAAACAACCTCTTTGCTGTTTTCTTTTACTTAAATGTAAGATTAATAGAATGTTTTAACATACAGAGAATACAAATATTTTTTTTATTATTTTTAAGAGAGTTCGGGCAAAACTAGCTTATTTTTAAAGATTTAAGGTGCATTTTTCCCTTAAAAATAGAATGTGGCGTTACCATGGCAACCATTTTACAAACAAAGTAAATAACATTTTTTTTCTTTATATTTGATGACCCTTATCAAATTTTATCAATATGGAGCAAATCCAAAACTATGCGTGCCATGCCTCTTTTTTAAAACTTTGATGATTACAGAGAATTGGTATTAACAACTAAAATTTTTATGATTATCTATGTTACAATAAAAAAAATCTGATAATCAGACGCAAATTTTACCTTAGTTTTAGGTAAATCAGCTACCAATTTTATGCCAAACTGTTAATTAATGCAACATTATAATTTCTTGTCTTTTAGCGTGATGATCATTCACAATGGTGCACAGTGTGTGTGGATCGACAAACAACTGCAATTATAAAACCATGGGGTTATACATTTTGTATGGCATGTGCTACACAGATTGAGGCATTAGACCAGCCTTGTCCGGTATGCAGAAAAGTCATTCAAGATGTAAATCAGTTTTTTGCTAAAAAAAGGATTATAGACAATGAACATGTATGATGATATGATATTTGTTTTTATATATCTTCATGGTAGTATAAATGATGGCCGTGAAGTAGTTCTGTCATCTTTGGATGACTTTTGTTCAGACAGTTTGGACCATTTCATAGTTGAAGGTCATGATAAACCTGCCATTGGTGTATTGTTAATTTTCCCACATTTTACTACAAATTTGTAATTATTTTACGATAACTGTATTTGATGTTATCTTAAATCGGTCATTTGATCAAGACAATTTGTTTATGTGGATTGACAATTGTAATACAAGTGCACTTGAACCAGCCACAGTTTTATTTAAAATTTTAATTCTTTCAGTAAATTTTACCACTTTTTGTATATTCATTGGGATGTTACCTTTATAGATAGTTTTTCAACATTTAATCTCAATTTGACAACTTTTTTTTATAATTTTAATGACGTTACCTTAAATAAGTCATTTGATTAATATAATTTCTTATATGTTTTCACAATTGTATAACAAGTACAACACCCAAGGGTGACTGGGGTATAGAAATATGGTCACTTGGTCTTTTCCCGACCGGCAGTAAAACGCTTGCCGAAGTGGGGCGTCCGTTTGGCTGTTCGGGATGTATCAAGTTCGCAGTCACGTCCTGTCAGAAAGGGGACGTTAAATTCGATGCCTCGTGTAAAGAGAGTGCCACGCTCTTTGCATGTTAAGAACCCTTGCAGCAACTCTTTTGAGGGGTCCGTAGGTGGCCTGTTGCAAGGCAAAATATCTGTCCATATCCAAGATACCCTCATTTTCCAGTGGCAGTCCAAATTTCCCCGACCATCATCCCAGATGGCCTCTATCGTATCAACCTACCTATTGTATTTACGTATTGTGAACTTGAATATGAAAAAAAAATGTTTGAAATAAATATATAATACTACTATACAAAAGATTAGGTAAATCAACAAGCGGCTGCGCTAATAAATATAAGTATAGTATACTTAATAACGAAATAAACTGCATATGTTTCTATAAAGGTACTCAAACGTGATAGATATGATCATTGGCAACAAAAGGTTGGTTTCTTGCATAGAACTATAAATTATATAAAACAAAATGGGAGTATTTAAGAATACAATATTATACAACACTGCATAAATTATAAATTGTACTGCCGCATTATGGTCATTCAGTATAAATACATCTAAAAAGTGTAGAAATGAGAGTTAATTCTTTGTATGCCCTATTTACGGGCATTATATTTTTAGGTCTATGCCTCCGTCTGTCCCAGTCCGAATAACTTGAAACTTAGTAAATATGTTCCCTATGATATGATCAAATTAGAGATTTTATCCCATTTTCACGGTCCACTGAACAAAGAAAATGATCATGCGGATGGGGCATCCGTGTACTTGGGACACATTCTTGTTTTGATGAGTATTACTTATGGACTGTATATAAATTAATATCATTTACCTTCATATTCATGACTGTTTCGAAATATCGTTAGAAAGACAGAAAACAGGGGGCGGGGGGGGGGGGGGGGAATCAAAGTGCTATTAACTATCACTGCCGGAAAACTGACGGGGAAATAAGGGTGTTTGATTTTAGCAAACCTTGGAATTTTTATTCCCTGTTTATGAAAATTGACATTGCCTTAAATAAATGGCTCTGAGAAGAGAACTTTCTGTTATCTTCGTATGACTGTTAAAAATGTGAAAAAATATGTCGGATAGGAGTTAGGAAAGACTAATTAGTAGGTCAAACTTTCCGATGCACGGCTAATAAGAATCGCGAGTATTCAATATATTCAAATTCCTTTTTTGCCGGATTCCATGCTGGCAGAAGGGATGTTTTCCAATTTATTCGAAGTTATGTAGAGTAGAACACACTACGTCTGTGTTCTATAAGTTCCGGAATTGCACAATAAGAGTACCGCCGTCGACTGGGCTCAGGATGTAAGAGAACTATGTGTACAGTTCGTTTGGGATAATATGTTTTCCTTAAAGTTCAAATATAGTGGAACAAAAGTTTGGGTGTTTTGGATTATGGAGAAATCTTCCAACAGAATAGTTCTATACCGGGTGGACAAGATGTCGAAGGAGGTGTTGCTACCATTGATAAAAAGACACGTTTGTTCTTATGTTGTACTATTATACCATTTTCCCAGGTTAGGGGAGGGTTGGACATTTTGGAAAATTTTGATTGTAAATCACTACCAAACAGCCAGATCATTTTAGAAATCATAACTCAGCTAGCACACAAGGCATTAATCGAAGAACCTAATTTCGTCATTGATTCTTGGGATTCTATTTTTTTTCCAAGCGGTTGTCCAAAAAACTTTCGAAAGAACATTTCGACACCACATATCAGAAACTTTACCCGACCCCCAAAAAGGTTATTAATATTATAAGGTGATCAACAGATATGGATGTGCTACAACGTACCATGAGTAAGCATTTGCAACGGTTCATCAAGGACCTTGACAACAATTCCCTCTCAGATTTTCTGAGATTTGTAACAGGATCGGATCAATGATTAAAGATTGCATTTCAGTTCGTTTTGTTGATCCTCAAGGAATTGCCAGACGTCCGATAGCCCATACGTGTGGGTGTGTATTGTAATTGCCAAAAGTTTATGCTAACTATCCAGATTTTAAAACTGAATTCTTGTCAACTTTGCAGACCTCAGTTTAGGTAAAGGATTTTATATAAAAGACACATTTCTCTATATATATACATCTACATGATCGCATTTCGTTTACCTGATAATCATTTTCAAGTCAATCTGGTATAGTATGATGACTATCAGTGTTTACTTAAAAGAGAAAAGGTATTTCTCTTACTATTAAACTGGGTCAATAATCAAAAATCTAAGTACATTTTTAGATTCAGCATATCAAAGAACTAAAAGGATTCAATTTTTGTAAAAATCAAACTAAGTTTAATTTTGGGCCCTTTGGACCTTAATGTAGACCAATTTGAAAACGGGACCAAAAATTAAGAATCTAGATACAGAGTTAGAATCAGCATATCAAAGAACCCCAATTATTCAATTTTTGATAAAATCAAAGTTTAGTTTCGGACCCTTTGGGCCCCTTATTCCCAAACTGTTAGGACCAAAACTCTCAAAATCAATCATAACCTTCCTTTTTTGGTCATAAACCTTGTGTTTAAATTTCATAGATTTCTATTTACTTATACTAAAGTTATGGTGCGAAAACCAAGAAAAATGCTTATTTGGGCCCCTTGTTGCCCCCTAATTCCTGAACTGTTGGGATCTCAACTCTCAAAATCAATCCCAACCTTCCTTTTGTGTTCATCAACCTTCTGTTTAAATTTCATAGATTTCTATTTACTTAAACTAAAGTTATAGTGCGAAAACCAAGAAAATCCTTATTTGGGCCCTTTTGGCCCCTAATTCCTAAACTGTTGGGACCAAAACTTACAATTTTGAGGATTTGCATGTATGGGACAGAGGACTATTTGACTTCTTTTACTTTAATTTTGGACTTTTTAACAATAATACTCTTTAAATCATTTAAAATATTTTTTACATACGTTTCATTTTCACATCATTTTTATGACTGTATTGATTGATCATTTAATAAACTTTTATTTCTAAACATTTTTATATTTTTAAATATACATGTTCACTCAACCATTTATATTAATAACGTGGGGTAAATGTACACATGACAAAGTCGCAATAATGCTGTTGCAAAACAATAAAACTTAATGTCATTGAAAAACCCGAGATTCGTAAATCAAAGTAATGAAATTTAATGTCTCAGACATCATTGGTAAGTTGTAAATTGAAAAGCTGCAAGAAAAACTCTGCATATTAGTAAAGTTGGGAGACCAAGTCATGAATTTCGAAATGCCAAAAAACAACTTGCATTCTCATCAGGTTAACTTTGGAATCAAAATAAAACTGTAAACTTGTATCAAAAGAGAAAAGAGCATAAAGTCAAGAGGTTGTCTAAGCCATATCAATTTAGACAACAATGTAGGAGTTAACTGATGGACTATTTAGATAAAAATTCCAGGGTTATGCCAAACAAGAAGTAATTGTAACAGGATGCTGTTACGAAGTCTCCCAAACAAAGCTCCCATAACTCGCCTTTTATATGGTCCCATGTTCATTTGATTTGTTTTATTGTCCAATACAAGGATATATATGGCTTACGGGTGAGGATGTTGACCGTTTACAAGTTTTCAAACAAGAGGGGGTGGGGTGACTCCCTCGGGACTTCCCTTTTATTTCATTTCATTTGTTTTATTGTCCCCTACAAGAATATATATGGTTTAGGGGTGGGGATCTGGACCATTTACAAGATAATAGAACATTCTCAAATTGAACGGGATGGGGATGACCCCGGGGACTTCCCTTTAATTTCATTTGATTTGTTTTATCGTCCCATTCAAGAATATATATGGTTTTGGGGTGGGGATCTGGACCGTTTACAAGATAAAAGCATATTCTCAAATTGAAGGGGATGGGGATGACCCCCCAGGGACTCCCCCTACATTTCATGTGATTTGTTTTATTGTCCTATAATCATTTCTGAAGACTGCATGTATCTATCACTTACAGTTTTCAAGTTATATTCATTTGAAAATTTTAGAAAATAAAATCCCATAGGGTTCTATAGTAAACCCCTCCCTCCTTTCTACCCCCACAATACCCCTTAATAGACCCCAATGCACAAACGAAAGATTGATGGCTCACCTAGACATATTAGTCTACCATTTTATGAAATCCTAAGTCAATCTGTCAAGTGGTTTAGGAGCACCGCTGCGGACAAGTTCATTTTTAAAGTGGCGGAAGAAGAAAAAGAGGAAGAATAATAAAAATAATAAGAACTGACCAAAAACAATAAGTCTCCAAACTTTGTTTGGGAGACTTAATAAAAAAGATACAGTCCTCATCAATCGTCGCAAACAGATATCTCTAATTTTTATAAAAGGAAGCGTTTAAGAGGTTTAGAAAGAAGACTCTACTTCATAAAAAGTTCACAACCTTTGATAAAATGATTCTAAAGAACATTAAATGTCTAGATTTAGCCTGCAGGAGACTTTGTATTTGCACACGTGCTTATTAGATATATGTCGTTATAAACCAAATGTTTTAGTAGTGCAGTAATCATATCTACAAAGACCACATTACTTTTGACACAATCGTGCTTGTATGAGGGTGTTGCTCTGCCTGTGTGTCTAGATTTTCTTTAGATAATTTATCTGTAAATACAACAAAGCATCAGAAATTTGGATTTTGTAAACAAATTGGAATGATAGATATCTGGATATAGAATGGATGTATTATTTTAAAAAGTTGTAGAGTGATAAAGACTTAAAGGACAAGACGGCAAGCTAATACCCTTATATTCCAATTCTTACCAAATGAAACAAGTTATTCTCCTCAGTGAAGTAAGAGTAGAAATATTAATCTGTATTCATATATTCAAATCATATTCTGCAATTCCATGAATTGTCAAGGTTATCTGTTCATTACTAAGTGTACATGTCAGTGCAGTGTTTTTACAATAAATATGATAAGAGGACAGCCAAATTATCTCCCCTTATTAGAAAAATAATATGTATAATAATTAATGTATGGCAATTTGTGTTATAGTTTTTATTCATATATATATATATATATATATATAATATATAAATAAATATTTCACTTTTAGATTGTCATATAATTTATATTTATCTTTATCATTGTCTTGTTCCTTCAGGCTCAACTGACCTAACAGATACAGAGATTGACGTGCATAAAGGTTTGCTACTTTCACAATGAAAATTCCACCTTCTTCAATGCAGGGGTTGATCTTTTAAATTTCCCCAGATAGGAATTTGCTACAAATTTATATACATGTATAAAAGATATTATTTGATTTTAGGAAACTAACCTTTTAGACTATTGCTTCTTTGCTTCAAGTATATTTAATTAAATTTCGTCCCTACTCCTGAAGCACGTTGACCGGAAGTAGATGGACATACGGCATTTTCTATTCATTAAATCTAGTGGTCAACTTAAGCCAATGCTGTCCTTGAGTTGAAAGTTAAATCAAAGATCTCGGTGTTGGATTCCATTGTTTTAAAAAGTATAAATACTGGAGTGTTTGCTACATCTAGGAGTTGCTGCATTGAGCCGGCTTGTATCAAGCCACCCTCAAAACCTCCAGACTGTATCAGTCTACTTGGGCCGAACAAGTTTTAGTGTACAAACACTCCAGTGTCCTTGACCTTAAGATATGTAATTATTGATAGTTAAATGTGAGGGACCTTCTCAAGAGACATAGGTAACTTTTCCGGCGCTAAATTTAAATAAAGTCCGTTTAACATAGAAAATAGGTAGTAACTATTGATTTAAGGATAAGTTGGGTGAAATTAAATTCATAACGTTAATTTGTGAATAAATAAAGTTTAAGATATTTAATAGCTCCTTTTAAAGAAAGGCTATTGGTTAGAACAGTTGTCTATTGTATACAATTGTTGAGTCATTATGCAATTTGTTGAACTTTACTGATGTTATTGGTATGTAGTATTCGTTGGTATTAAGCCAGACCCTGCCGGAAGTGCACGATCCCATGATGCCTCTCTCTCTCTCTCTCTCTTTCCGGTAAACCATTATAGAAAACTACTACAGAAAATCCAAAGAGACAATCGGCCTTACAGAAAATCCAAAGAGACAATCTGCCTTGCAGAGACTAATCAAGAGACAATCAAGCTTCTTGGGTAAGTGTCAAATTTACTCGGGATCACAACAGGTATATATATAAATATTATATTGGGAAAATTCTTTTTTAGTTAAATTAGTGAAACACTGAAAAGCAATACCTATATAGGAAGAGTGTATCCTGCTGATCGAACCTAAGCGAAGTACTACCACTACATGTCCCAGGAGGACTATATTATGGCATTGTTGAATTGTCGTTGACCCCCTCCTGCTACACAATTATGCTTTGAATCTTTTTAATTTTATTCATTTAACCTCGTTTTGATATTTTGTCATACATAATACATATTTATTTATGTGATGTAATATCATGTTAATGCGGAGGAAGACATTATATTTGTATTGATATTCCTGATTTAATAAAAAACTTGAAACTTGCAATTGCACCTCTCCATACCATAAACCACAACATTTTTATTGTACACCTGTGTGACGTACAAAAACAAATTGACATGCCAGATATATCCACACGATTTTTTGCAATTTCTACTACTACTTCTACCGGTTAGTGACCACCGTCATCATGTTGACTATTCTCGAAATACGTTCGGGATTGCCATAAATAGATACTAATTGGAATCATAAATGGCATTTTTAAGTTTAAACTACCGATTGAGAAAGTAACATAATTTGAAATGTCTGTCCGCTCACCTCTTTTTAATCTAATCAGCTATAATGATCAACTAGATAAGATCAGATAAGATAACTTTATTAGCACTAACACATTGACAATAAACGGCTATGGCAACAAATTAAAGACTAACTACAATAACATATTTACAATGAAGGAGTGACAGTGGATAATTATGAGAGAAATATATAAAAAATAAATAAGAAGCATATACATTATTACAGAAATCAAGTACCTTTTAATAATGAGTTTCTCACCAACAAGCATCCAGGAATTCGTTATTATATTTAAAAACCAGGTGCTCCGCAGGGCGCAGCTTTATACGACCGCAGAGGTCGAACCCTGAATAGTTGGGGCAAGTATGGACAAAACATTCAAGCGTGATACTTAGATCTCTGAATATAATTCACATTGGCACTAATGTTGATTTTGTCATTAGCAAATTAAAACATAACTAAATTTCATTATCTTTTGAGGCGAGATGTATAGAGACACAGACACGTTAACATTTATTTCTATAGAAGTCGCTCTTCACTATACTACTACCTGTCGATACATTTATTTTTGGCATTGCACAAGTCATGTCTTCTTTGACTATTAATGACGTTAAAATACTAAATCCCTGTGATGTGTTTTAGTCGATTTTAGTCTCTGATGCATGATTTTTTACTATTAATTGGTTTTGGCTTTTAAACTAGCTGTCAGTAACTGCGAGTACTCTCAAATCGTATTTTCTTGTTAATTCGACCTGTTGACACTCAACTCCTTTCTAGCTCAAGTTAAAGGACGCCTCCGGGTGCGGGAATTTCTCGTTACATTGAAGACCTGTTGGTGACCTTCTGTTGTTTTTTCTATGGTCGGGATGTTGTCTCTTTGATACATTCCCCATTTCCATTCTAAAATTTAGGTATACCTACTTTTCAAAATATCACCAGAACCTGGAATAAATCATTTTGATATGTTTTCTCTTGTACATCAAGACTTTTTAATTAAGATTAAACAATAAAACTAATTCATAGTAAGGATATAGTACAATATTAGATATGTGTGTAGCATTCAACTGTTTTTATTGAATATGACGATCACGTGTTTCTTAAGTATTTGTTGTCTGTTCTATGGTAGGATAATTGTAGTTGTCTCCTTGTCACAGTCTTCATTTCCATTTTCAATTTTATTGTATCTATTGTTACATATATTCATTGTTGATGCTATGTTTCTTTTTTTATGTATATTGGTGGTCAATATAAGAATTCATTATTGCAGATAGCGCTTCATGCATGCCATTGGTGCTAGGGAACGAACAAATTGATTCAGAGGAATGGATGTTACAATTTCAAACATGTTTAAACCAGATTTTTAAAAGATAATAAAAAATTATCAGCCACAACAAGCACAGTCATTAATCCACCAATGGAAAATATAACAACAAACAGGTTCTTATCAAAATTTCGACGACAGTAATTGGGGAAATAAGTTTCACTCAACAAGATCATGCGAAAAAATGAAATGGAAAATGACATAGGCAAAATCACAACTAAATGTACTGTCTGTTCCATGAAACAGAGGAATGAGTCTTAAAAGGTAGCTTCAATTTGTAAAATACATGTCGTTGATGATTAGGACAGCAGCCTATCAACAAAACTGACCCTTTTTGATACAGAGTTTAAAGCATTTCTTACTACTATAGATATAGAAGACCTCATAAATTAAGCAGATGATTTTGAAGACCTTCACAAAAATGATACTGACAACTGCTAATAATATAGTGACTAGTATCTGTATCCAGAAAGACTAATTTTATAATATGCTGGAGAAACATATAACTTTGTCCTTTAAAGGACAAGGTACGATAAGCATCAGAATACGGCCTTCTTATTTCGTTTATTTTTTTTTTAAATGCCATTAATCATAAAACAATAGTTTTATAGTTGAAAACCTATATTTTTGTAAACATCAATAGATTTTTCAACTTCCGTTGATATTATTCATGCTATGTTGCTGTAAACAAATAAGAAAAATTGGGCGCCTCATTTCAAACTTTTCGACCAGCCTAGATGTGAATACTACTATCCTTTAAAAGTAAAAGATTTCTAGCTGTCCTGACTTGATTTATGCCCTTTCTTTCGTCCATATTATTGTGAAGTGGATCGCTTACAAAATTATATTGCTTACAGTGTCTCCAGTTTTAATTGTATGATAAATTTCAGGCAAAAGTTACTGGCAAGCAAAAAGTCAACAGCCATGTACAGGTCTTTTAGCAACTACTAAACTAAGAGTACCTACGGACTGTGCTAAAATAAATGGTGCCACACTAGACAAGTATAATTGATGACAACATACTATTTGTCATCATTTGTTTTAATTATTTAATTTACATCTGGAGACTCAGGATAGAACTATTCAAGAAGTTACTGGAAATAAAAGAGTTTCGAAATCCAGGGACTATAAAATAATTTCTAACTAAGTAAGGGAATAACCAGACTGTCCAGCACGCCAGTATCCAGCAGTTTGTGTGTTCTTTTCAGGTGGTCTCTCATACGAGTTTTTTCTTCCCCACACTTTGGACAAATCTTCATAATATAACCATGGGAATCTCGTACCCTGTCGATTTTAGTATGATAATTCTGTATTTTTCAAATAAGTGGCCCAAGGGTGACTTGGGTATAGAAATATAGTTACTTGGCCTTCTCCCAACCGGCAGTAAAACGCTTGCCGAAGTGGGGCGTCCGCTTGGCTGTGCGGATGTATCAAGTTCGCACTCACGTCCGGTCAGAACGGGGACATTAACTCCGATGCCTCGTGTAAAGAGAGTGCCACACTCTTTGCACGTTAAGAACCCTAGCAACAACTCTTTGAGGGGTCCGTAGGTGGCATGTTGCAAGGCAAAATTTCTGTCCCTATCCAATATACCCTCATTTTCCAGTGGCAGTCCGAATTTCCCCGACCATCATCCTAGATGGCCTCTATTACAACAACCTACCTATTGTATTTATTGTTTAACTTGTTCTCGTCCTGAATATGCATGAAATATTTGCCACTGGACGTTAAGCAACCAACAATAAATCAATCAATCGTGTAAATAGAGTGCCACGCTCTTTGCACGTTAGGAAACCTTGCAACAACTCTTTGAGGGGTCCGTAGGTGGCCTGTTGCAAGGCAAAATTTCTGTCTATCCAATATACCCTCATTTTCCAGTGGCAGTCCAAATTTCCCCGCCCATCATCCTCTACTATAACAACCTACCTATTGTATTTATTGTTAACTTGTTCTCGTCCTGAATATGCATGAAATATTTGCCACTGGACGTTAAGCAACCAGCAATCAATCAATCAAATAAGTGGCGGTTCAAGTTTTGAATATCTTTTCCACATACTCGGCATTGATTCGTAATATTTTTACTGGCAAATTTGATTTTCGGCCTGTCGAATTTCACTCGTTTTATATTACTATTTTATTAAGGTAACCTTTTTGTTTGCCTTTGTGTCTTTCCCCATTGTAAGGGTTAACGTATTAATGGCCTCCACCTCAAGATGGAGTTTGCTCAGACCAAAATAATGTTTTTTTTATATAAATATTTAAATTTTATGGTATATAGGAAAGAACAGCTTTTTATTTCATCATGGAATGTTCATGGCGTTGGGGACACGATAGAAGATTCATTCTTTTTTAATTATATTAAATTGATATTAATATTTTATTAGAAACTTGAAAAGGAGAATGTAAGAATTCAAAGTAAATGGATTTAACTTTATTTTCGAAATGTCGTAAAAAGACCACAGGGCACAGGCTCTCCATATAGCCGAGGACGAGAAAGAGGTCCAGGAACCCCACACCACCAAAGAAGCTAAAAATTAGCGAAATTGCACGACAAGCTTATGAAGAGTATACGAAAAGCATAGAAAGGAACAAAAAGTTAGAAGCCAAATTAGACAAGTGTATGGACAAGCTTTTGAACAATGATTAAGTTAATTTACTTTTAATTGTTTCTTGAAGAAAAAAATACATCAAAAGAGCTGTATCATTTGTTTTGAATTATTGGTCTTTAAACTGATCAGGTTTAGTCACCTCATATGACCCTTTGGTGAGATGTTTGACAAAATGTTTGTTATATCGGATACTGTACAAACTGTTGCTCTTAAGTCATTTTGATGTTAGTGGCCATTACACAAACAACGAGTCGATTATTATTTTTTTTCAATTTGCAGGGCGAAAGTTTACATTTTGAGATCCTTTCCTTTCGATCATTATATAAAATTGAAGTGTTAAAACAAATCGGATTGTTTTTACATGTGCAAATCTGTAAAACTCTTTTTGGGAAAATTACAAGATTTTTCGTCCAATTTATACTATTTCATTAATATGCTATACATATTACTATTGGAAATTATATTAGTCAAGCATTGGTGTCGGTCGAGAGATTTATCGGTACATTTTCGAAAGAAGAAATTCACTTTATCATGTGGTTTAAGCATTAGAAATGAAGGATATATGATTATATTCAATGGCATTTTGGTGTTAATATTGATATAAAATGTATATTGTAGAAGAAAGTGGACAGGAACCAAGGACAAACCTTCCAGCTGCACCCAAGACACCTATATTTGTACCAGACAGTGATGGGTCAAGGACACAGAACTCAAGTCCTAAATGAATGCCTGATCTATCCAGGTTAATTTCACCTAATAGAGATGTACATGTATCAGGAGGACTTAACTCAAGTCCTACATGTAGGCCTTATCATTCTAGCCAATCTAGGTTAATTTCACCTAATAGAGATGTACATGTATCAAGAGGACTTAACTCAAGTCCTAAATGTAGACCTGATCAATCATCGGTGGTTACACCAAATAGAGATATCTCAAAAAACAGGACTCAACATATAGGCCTGTTCCGTCTACTAGTGGTCGGACCAGACAAGATTCCCCATGTACTAAGTGTTCTTTTGCATTTTTATGATGATGTATCATTCTAGAGACATACATTTATGTAATGATGAGCACTTTTAACTCTTTCAAATAGAAAATTATTATCAAGTAAAATGTGACAAGCTTGTGAATGCAATAAATTAGTACTCACATTATTAAAAATAAAAATCACATTTTGGTCTGAAATCCTGTATAGTGTATGTTAAATTTCTTGATTTTCTGAAAATAAGGTATACAAAACTTTATCATGTTTTTAATAACTCCTTATACATGTGTTATACATGTTATAGGTGAACATGATAGCAGGCAATACTTTCTGATTATCCAGAACATCATTGCCAGTATGTCTGTCACAAAAATTTGTGAAGATGACATTAAACCTACAGTTGATAATATGTTTAGTTAGCAGGTACAACGAAGACATGTAGTTTTTATTTCACCCAGTGTATTTAAGTATAGGTACCAAGACAATTGTAGAACTTACTTTCATCATAGAAATAGGCTATTTGATAATTTTTCCAGCTCAGCAGCTGAATTCTATAAGATTTTTATCAATTTATCTTGTAGACTGTCAAACCGTTAATGTACAAAAATTAAGAACATTAGAGGATGGCATCAAAAAATTTCACAGCTGGCTGCAACAGGAAGACATGGTGGAAGATGTTATACAGCACCCCATCAAATATATACATGAAATGAGGGACCTTGAAGATAAAATGAAAGATGATCATTTCAAGAATAAACTTCTCTGATTATTCCAATATCGTTGCTGTTCTCTTTGACAAGAAATGTAATACATAATACGAAACTTATCTTTTTTAAGTCTGGAAAATTCGAAAGTCGCATCAGCATCTGCGGTTTCTATCTCAAAATAATAGGGATTAAACATTTCCCTACTAGAGAGAAATTAGGCTTCAAACACATGAGCCATGGCTAAAGTGAAAGAAGTTTTGAAAATTGCAAAAACATTAGGCAATAAAAGATCGTGCTATGCGGACCGTTTTAGCCGTAAATTAAGGATACAAATAACTTGTACATTTTAAGACACATTTAACAAAAATTATATTGCTCTTAAAACTCCTTTAAGAACTAAACCAATTTCATTTTACTTATTATTCCCAATACCTCGGCAATAACACAAAATACGGAAACTACATATCCCGAATTATATTACCAGACATATCTTAAATTATCTTTATATTAAAACGCCGCATAAAAAAACAGTTCTCAATATGCGTTGTAAACTATTCAATTTTTTTCAATTATATAACTTGAAACAAATTGAAGTAAATGTTGACTTACCAGCAATTTTGCCAAGCACGGCATCAACTATTCCAAAGTTTGGGCATTTTGCCTTAACTTTCTGTCCTTCTGTATATTTTGAAAAGTCCAGTCTTGGTTCTGTTATGTTCGATAACTTGAGCACATTTCCTTCCACCGGATCGTCATTAACCCATATGAAAATAGCATATAGCGTATAGCGATAATTAGTCATCCACCCTGTTTGTACATTAACGAAATATTTTATTAAAATCATTAATAGCATTATGATACAACATTTAAACAATCTTAACTAAAAATAATACTACACAAGTATCAAATTATATGTGTTCTAAGGGGAGTAGATAAATAGAAGTAATCATTTTTCATTAAAATCAGCTAACTAAAATTTCACACTTATATTCTAAGCAAAAAACACATGTTTATGTACTTAGCTATACTTTTACATACATCAGTGTCTTCATTACTTAACAACCACATAAACTGAGAATCAAAATTTGTGGATTAGTAATATGTAAATGAGTTATTTTATTTTTTTTTATTTTAGAACAAATATAATTCATGATTTATGCACTCATTATATTGTTACTTTTAAATAAGTGTCTGTTAGCGATGCGTATAGTCATCAATGTACTGATGGATCGCCGTACAATGTAGATGAAGGAAAAATCGTTAGCTGTACCTCTTTAAACAGTAAACGACAAATTTATTTTCCATTACCTGTTGTTATATTCTGCATGGGGCATATATGTACGTCTGTATTCATTCAAGACTTATATTAAACTACACTTTATTACAAGCTACACATCATGATATTATATTACAACTGTAAACATTACTATACAGATAACACGTGTAAAGCAGTTAAGAGTCTGTGTGTGGTCAGAGTACCGTGAGAACTGTCTGATTACAGTGGCGGATCCAGAACTCTTCCTAAGGGGGGCCCTCTGACTGACCCAAGAGGGGGCCCGCTCCAGTCATGCTTCAATGATTCCCTATATAATCAACCAAATTTTTCCCACGAAAGGCCCCCCCCCCCCCCCTTTGGATCCGCCTATGGATTATATTAATCATGTTTATAGACATGATGATAGATATGACATCTCCCTTCTTTACTTAAATGAAATGAAATGGCATCATGTAAACCTTTGCCTTACTAAACAAATAAATTGTAATAATGAAATGTTGAAATGGTGTGTATGTAAGTAATGAAAATATTGTCTCTAAAGCTGAATTGTCCTAATCTAAATATAAAAAATATTGTCTCTAAAGCTAAATTGTCCTAATCTAAATATTAATCTAACTCCTACATATTAGTTCATGTTTTTAATTAGTCTCTCTGGTTTTCTCACCATTCGTGCACTACGCGTACGGTTATCATTTACTTCGTTTTGTACAGTATTAGGTTGCATTATTGGCTCAGTGTCTAAATCGTCATTTTCAATTACAACATTGTTTTTGTTTTCCATCAAATGTTTTCTATTTCTTCTGTACAGTTTGTCATTTTCTGTTTTAACAATATACGAACGCGAATTGTCTGGTTTTTTTTTTTAAAACGACTGCTGGTTCCCAACGCTTTTCTCTTTGAACATATACATTTTCATTAACGTTCAATTTTGATAATTCTTTTGTTTTCTTATTTTACTCAACGTAATATGTTTAAATTCCCACGATTTCGCGAATTCTTGGAATTTTGAACTTGTATAATATCTTGCCTTGTCAGATACAAGTACTTCCGGAATGCCATGTCGTGCCAATATCGACTTCATGTTCATCATGACTGTATCACTGGTCAAATTGTTCAGGATACTAACTTAAAAAAACTTTGAATAATAGTCCACAATTAATAAAGACTGTCTGTTTTTAAAATCAAACACGTCTGTGGCTACTTTCTCCCACGGTCTCGATGGTAGTTCGGCTTTAATCATTGGTTCCTTTGCATTAGAGTTCTGAAATCGCTTGCATATGCCACACCTTTGGACAATGTCTTCTATTTGTTTTGACATTGCGGGCTAGAACAACACATCCCTTGCTCTGTTTTTACTTCTTTCTATGCCTTGGTGCCCCTCGTGAATTCTCTGCAGCGTTTCTTTTCTTAAAGCAAACGGCACTACAATTTTTTCTCCTTTGAACACTAATCCTTGTGCTTCATGAATTTCTTCTCTGTAGTCCCAATATGACTTAGCAAGATTATCTCCATTTTCATCAGTAAGAATATGATATTCTTTATAATATCAATAACCGGGATGCGGTGATATCGCCCTTTCAAGACACAAATAGACATACACACACCCTTCCCAATTCTCTAGGTTGTTGGCACAGTAATTGCAGAGGGATTAAAATTTGATTAAAACAACGTAGTGGGAAGAATTGTTAACTCATTTTGTCACTCACAATGGTTGACTGTTATAGCAAAACTCAAAAATTGCAAATCTGAAAACTTTCTACACAAGTCTGTTTTATCACAGTACTATAAAGTGTTCATTGCTGAAGGACAGATAAGGTTAACATTATAGAATATGGCTTCGCCGTTAAGATTAGTTTTAGTTATGAATATTTTACTCTAACTGTTATTGCAAATTGCAAATACATGTGTAAAACTATTGTCAATATAATTAGACGCCTGATTTATGATTACAGGGGCAGAACGAATTGACTGTAGCAGCGGAAAGGCGAGGCAAAAACCAAAACTGAATTAAGCTATTTACGATTTTTACCCATTCATAGTTTTGCAGAACAAGTCAATTTTTAAATTGAGTTCAATGTCACATATAAGATTTTGTAAATAATATCTTAAAAAAAGATCCAATTGATAATATATGTAATAATATAATAAATTTTATCATTATTGGATTAATTGATAATTTATTTGATTCTGTATTTATAGCCATTTGAGAGGAAGTTGCAGAACCGTTCAAAAGGCATCAGTGATAAGATTATCTCTTTGGCTAAATGGACATTTTATCTCAATATTTCCAGTTACACCATTGTATCATTTTTTTGGCAACTGGAGAAGCACCAATAAAAGGGTGTCTCAGGTTAACAACAAACCTACAATCATCAAAACATGATGGCCAACAGTTTGAACAAATAGGTTTCTTGTTTTAAGTTCATTGTTTCTTCCATAGGATGTTGCTTTACTAGTGAAAGGCTTGTCATTACTTGCAGATTTCTTGTGACAATTCTGTGAAAGTTTGAAGCTGTTTTTCTTTTTCTTTGAACCACTTTTAACATTGCGATTGTTCTCTGGTCTATTGGTCTATAATTCTCACTTCATCATTTGAAATAGTGTCTATCAAAAGGTTGTATTTTTCTGATAAAAAGGTTGAACATTTTCTTTCGGAAAAACTATATTTCCACAAACCGTTTCCACTAGAACTATCTCGTCGAAAAAAAAGTCTGCATAAAAGGGGGGGATTGTTATACTTTCAAACTTTTTCTGATCTGTGTGAACTAAAAAAAAAAACCAAGAAATTCATATTTTAAATTTATATACATGTTTAAAACAATGATACAGTTTATATTTCGAGGGCTGACCTAATATATATTTTGTCTCTACAATTGCAAATAGTCCAGCGGCTACACGCATTTTAAGACGAATTGTGCACATCATGCTACAAACAACAAACTATTTCTGTTTTAATTTAGATAGGGAGGCATTTGAAAAAAAATGTCTTACTTCCTGAAAAAAATTAAAATGGCGGACATCCACAAAACGTCTGAGAAGTAGTTGCTGTGGTTTTAACAATTCAGAGTTTTATGCTGTGTTTGAAGTCTATATTTAACACTTTTTGGATAATTCATTTACATTTTACCATAAATCGACAATACTCTAAAAGTAATTGTGTAGAATGTAACACCAAATCAGCAATCGGTGTATTGATATTTTTCTACCTTTCACTGTAAATTTGACCACAATTTTGATAATTGTATTTGATGTTACATTAAATCGATCATTTGATCAAGATGAATTTTAATATGTATTGACAATTATATTTGATTAAACTTGAACCAACCACACTTTCATTATAATTTTTTTTAATTTTTGGTGCAACCAGTGCAGCTGGTAGATTTATGTTGTTGTCTGGGCTTACGTGCAAATTCTCTGGACTTTTTTATTTATCGCTGCCAAGTTTTCACTTATCTGTCTGATTTGTGTTCCTGAAAGCCTTTTATCTCCTGAGGTTGCATTTCTGTAAAAATTTACAATGCAATTTCCTTTTGGAACTCCTTTTACGGCTTAAACTGTACCAGTTTTACTAGTAAGTTTTGAAAATATTTGTTATCCTAGAATTGAAAATTCATATGCACCTATTTTTTTTTTTAAATTTCAAAATATAGGCTGTGCGGCATATTTTCAACATTTATATGCCCTTAACTTATCAGAGTTTAAACTAACACTAATTTTCTTAACTACCACTACCTCGGATGAAAGGTTACCACAATTGTGTCTCCGTGCGATGGAAAACGGAGACCATAACTGAGAACCAGAATATAAACAAAATTAATTGTCTATGAATATTCAAGATCTCCTCATAAGAGGCGTGTCTTGAGAAACAGCTGTATTTACCAAGTGCAACCTCTAGGTCCCCTCATCCAAGTAATAAGTAATCGTTTAATGACACCTGAAAAGACCTGGTTCATATGAACAAATATCGGGTTGTCCGATTCATGTGAAAATTTCAGGGCATATATATCTTGACCTGATAATCAATTTTACTTCCTGCCCGATTTTCTCTAAATGCTTTGTTTTGAGGTATAAGCCAAAAAATGCATTTTACCCCTATGTTCTATTTGTAGCCATGGCGGCCATTTTGGATGGTTGACCGGGTCACTGGACACATTTGTAAAAACTATATACCCCCATGATAATTGTGGCCATGTTTGGTTAAATTTGGTCCAGTAGTTTCAGAGATTTTTGAAAAAAGTTAACGACTACTGACGACATTCGGGCCAGGTCACATTACTTAAAAAAACTATAGCATTCAGTTTGTCATCCTTTATTATATACTTATGTAGTCTTTTTATTTCTCAGTTGAATATATTGTATGCATTTGACTTATGCTTTTCAATTTTTATTCCAGGTCCAAAACATTTACTTATGCAGTGTCCTGGTTAGCTTTAAAAGTTGGGGCGCCTGTACTTTTAGTCAGAAATTTATCCGGTGGACTCGTGAATGGAATGAAAGGTCAAGTTAGCAAATTGAGGCATGGACATCCACCTATTGTAAATTTTGGTGGAAGGATTGTACCTTTGGAAATGGTGCGGTTTGACATTTATGATCCAAGGCAGAAAAAGTCCTTTGCTTGAAGACACCAATTTCCAATTAAGCTGGCATACGCCTAAAGTTGAGGTTGACTGTTACTCGTTCTTTGCGTTGTTGTTGGTCGATCTATTTCAACCAGTAGTCTCAGAATTGCAAATTACAATACTAGAGTAGCCAATTTATTGCAACCAGGTGTATATGATTTTTACTTTCATGAAAGTACAACGCCTGAGGACGATTTATCATGCTGCAAAAAAAACGATACCAACTTGATGTAATAATTTTAGAGAAAACATATTCAGTGATGAACAGTTGTCATGAAATGAAAAAAATGATTTTCTGCAACTTTGGGAAAGTCATCCTTTCACAAAGGACTTGCTATCAATGCAAGCATGGAGAGTAACTAAAGAATGTACAAAACCTACGAAAATTAACAACAATTTCAATTTAAGAGAGCGCTATTCTAATTATGAAGAATACATAGAAAACTTTCCAAAAATGAAGTATGAATCATTCCAAACCAAAATACATCGCATGCAAGAATACTTGACCAACAACACGTATTGAATTGAAAAAAAAACAAAAATGGAGTACTTCTCTTTAAAACAAATATGAAAGAAAGAATAGAACATTTTTTGAAAAACTGCAATCCTTGCAATTTCATACATGGTCACATTTCTTAATTACACAAACTTGCACTGGGGAAAAAAAAACAGTTGCATTAAATGCTTTATGTAGCAATGCTTTTTTTCTTAAAAAGGCAGAGGTTATTCTGTATTCACATTATTTCTGTATAATGCATATTTTTATTTTCTCCTGTTATCAAAAATGTTCAACCTGATTCTTTAATTTTTTGCATAGTTATTGAATATTCTCTAAATCATGTATGGCAGTTTTTCTTCTGGTGTGTTGTCCCGTCAGAAAGTATGTCATTATAAGCTGTTAACGTCGTTGCTAGCAGTCACTTTTGTAGTATTGAAATTGCAAAACAGCAGAGACAACATTTTATTTTGACTAAGTATTAATTTTTTTTTTCAGGGTGATCTGTACCTTGTAAAATGGAAAGGATTTGCACTTCATGACACAAATTGGGAACCAAAACAGCATATTCCAGAAGCTGACTTCGACAAATTCTTAAATCCAACCATAAGTAATGAGTGTTTAAAGATTTATAGTCAAATTTTTGAGAACGCTATCAGCACCAGGTTTTCATATAGTAACTGTAGAACAGTTTTATCCTTTCCAACAAATGTTTTCCAATACCTGTTTGGTTGCTTGAAGACTAAGAGTGTAGATAAAGCAGACTTTGACAAATTACCTCTATCTTGCCACTGGGAGAAAAAGCTAAATGTTCATGGACAGGGCTTAATACTAGAGTTTCCGCTCAAAGTGCAACCAACTGTTACATTGAAGAAGGTGTTCTTGCCCGATATCCATACTTCAACTGTATCAGCCAAAAAGATTCCTGTAGAGAAGATAGTCATCACTTCATCAAAAACCGCTTCACATTATAAATAATTAACATTATATTTTATCAACAAACCACATGTTATGTTTCACTCTTTGCTGCTTTGGACTTTTTTTAACAATGTTTGACTTTTTGTTTCCATTTTCGCTACAAAAGTTTCAAACACAATTCTGTCGGCTTCACATCTCAACAGACTCCATATCATGTTAATAAACAATCTGAAGATTCAACATCTGTAGCAGTAACCGTAACGTTACAACTTAGTAGTAAATTTTTATTGAGATTGCTCAACATCTCTGAAGATACATGATTGTCTTATACTACTATAATAATTTTTTCAATTGACATTTCTCCAGTTTTTGACAAGTGATAGAGTTTGGAGAAATATACATTGCCTCTTTTCAAAAGTTTACGATTAGAAGGGAAAATACCGCAACGGGGCAATGAGATACCAGTATGACAAGACGTACAAAATAACCATTTTTAAGAATGAGTTAGAAAATGTAGCTTCTTTAAATTGTCGAATATCTGAATTCAACCATGCAAAAGTAGAGCTTTAAAAAAAAATGCAAAGATCTTTTTAACTATTATTAAATGAACAAAATCAAGAGTTTAGACATTGCCTAAAATTAAGACACATGTTTAGATCAAATAGATTATATTTTAAAGAGAAATTCAACACTGACCATATAGATGACATCGAAGAACACAGGCTCCTGACTTGGGACAGGCACATTTATATTGTGGCGATGAGCTTTACAGGTGCATTACCATCCCAATAAACATGCTTTTAACATTATAATTCATTTGCAAGAGTGCAGGTGTTCACAACATAAAGTCAGAATTGTGAAAAAATGACATTCAATAAATTAAACCTCGTTCAGCAAACCAATTGCTCTGGTCTTCTCTGTACCTTCGTGTGAGGAACTTCAATAACTATCAAAATGTCATTTGGACCCATGGTGTTCATAATTTCTGTTTTGCTTTCTCTTGATGGCAAGTTCTTAGAATATGTGTCTTCCAGCTGAAAATATTGGTTTGAGCCTGGGATAGTTTCTACTGGTAATCATCCCTGCAGTCTTCTTTTTCTTTCAGGTCACTGTTAGCAATCAGTCTGTTTAATGATGACAACAATTCAGAAATTTGCTCAGTTGCTTTGGTACTGGCATGAAAATACGAATTGTTTGTGTTATTAAAATTTGCTGTTACAAAATATTAGAAATTATTATAAATTAAGGAATTATCTCCTTCATGCAAAGCTCTGATTTCTTTCATAGATTTAGTTATACTTTCTAGACCCTTTGGATTATAGCTCTTCATCTTTTATGTAAGCTTTGGATTTAAAATATTTGGCTACGAGCATCACTGAAGAGACATGTATTGTCAAAATGCGCATCTGGTGCAAGAAAATTGGTACCATTAATTGTATTAGCCCTATTATACATTGTTAAAGATCATGAACATTCATTTAAATTATAAAATAAAATGTAAAATGTACAAAGTCACAGCAAATCAAAGACACGAAAGCGTTAAAGATGTTGAACTATACACATAAATTACTCAATTTTGACAATTGGTCGGATGCTAAATTGGGCACACAAAATAACGAAAAAAATGTTTTTTTATTTTATTCTTTTGTATTTAATTTAATGTAAAAACAAACTTGCTTTGGAAAATGTTTTGTCAAAAATTAAAGAACTGCTGACAATCTTAAAGAATTTCTTCATTTAAGTTGTTTTCAAGAATGTCATACTGGACAAAGAGAAGGGGAAAAAATAGGAATGTTAAAAGCACGTCACTGATATTTGAAGGGAAATTGAAAGTGAACAAAATGAGGATGAAATTGAAAATTTAGTTTCACCACGTTCATCATGCTCATTCAATTCAAATGAGAAACATCTTGAAATTTCTTATCAGCAATAAACTTCTGATAATGATGCAGCTTCATTTTTTTCAGACGCGCGCCTCGTCCACACAAGACTCATCGCGGCGCCCACACCAAAACATCTATAAAGCCAAACATCTACAAAGCCACAGAGCACTGAGGATTACAATTTCAAAGAAGTCTTGCCCAAACACTTGTTTTCTATTTTAAAAATCAGAACGAGATGGTCACTTGGTCTTTTCCCGACCGACAGTAAAAAGGTTGCCGAAGTGGGGCGTTCGTTTATCTGTGCAGGATGTATAGAGTTCACAGTCACGTCCGGTCAGAATTGGGACGTAAAATTCGATGCCTCGTGTAATGAGAGTGCTACACTCTTTAAAAGAGGGACGAAAGATACCAAAGGGACAGTCAAACTCGTAAATCTAAAACAAACTGACAACGCCATGGCTAAAAATTAAAAAGACAAACAGAAAAACAATAGTACACATGACACAACATATAAAACTAAAGAATAAACAACACGAACCCCACCAAAAACTAGGAGTGATTTCAGGTGCTCCGGAAGGGTAAGCAGATCCTGCTCCACGTGCGGCACCCGTCGTGTTGCTTATGTGATTACAAATCCGGTAAAAAGTCGTAATTCGGTAGGTCAAATCCATGAAAGGGAAGGGGATTGTAGTCACGACGTAAGGAACATATCCGATATCATTAGTGAAACGGTTATTCCATAACGGTCAACCAACTCGTGATGGCGTCCGTAAAATTTAAATCCGTCTTATCAAAAATACCCTCATTTTCCAGTGGCAGTCCTAGTTTCCGCGACCATTACCCTGGATGTACTATTTGATGGCAATACCTACCTATTGTTGTTATCGTTAACTTTGTTTCGTTCTGAACATGCATAAAATATTTGCCTTTGGACGTCAGGCAACCAACAATCAATCATAAAGTATTTAAATACGGCAATGTTTGTAAAACAAGTAAAAAAAACATTTATATTTAAATAAAGATAACATTTCAAAAGACAAAAATTTGACGCTACGTTAGAGTGCCCGAAAATAATTACCCTCTTACAAAGATATTATTTGTTTGTATTGACATGTATATATTATTAGTTATGTCAAAGACAAACCTAAGGTTTCAATTAAAGACCTATTGCAAACATTTATTCTGCTATATTTCAAAAAAGTCGTTCCTATATTCTGCAGACAAACTGATATCACATTGTTCTAGAGCAATGTTTGACTCTATATAAATGTATTTTCTAATAAAACTTCCGACTCAACCAGATCAGTCAAAGTCCTTATCTTTTATAAAACTTCTTACTCTTTTTTATTTCTCCCAACTCTTGTGTTTTAGATTTCATTTTGGCTGGTTTCTGTATCATTTGCCTCTTTCTCGGTTATAATACTATCCATGTAAAAAGAAAAATCACAAACATACTGAACTTAGAGGAAAATCATTTCAGAAAGTCCATAATCACATGGCAAAATCAAAAAAAAAAGCATAAAAAACGAATGTAAGTTGTTGTTGGCGCTGTGATCAGATCTTCCTTTTTCGTGTGAAGAGAGGAGAGATCATCTGTGAGCATTAAATTTGATGTGAAAGACTTCAATCTCATCAAAATTATCAAATATTGCAGCAAAATGTTTGCAAGGCAAGTGTGATCGTCGACATTGCGAACAGGAGCTTGATAGCCATTTTATTATCTTCTCCAAGGTTTTAAAACATTATGCAGTTCCGATGACTTTGTTTTGGATTTTACTTTAATTTTTTTAATTTACCTGTATCTGTAAATATCTGTGTCTTTTGAAGAGTAATTTACTGTCTCATTGATATCATATAGCCATGTATCCTTATTTATATTTACAAGTATAATCTTTGGAACATGACTAAAAAAGTCATAGAGCTGATAAAATTTGATACTGATGGACGGGCTGGTTGACAGACAGATCAAATTATGGTTAAACCATAATATCCAGGTATTGTTATTAAATGCATGACATTTCAAGTAAATAAATATATATATATATATATATATATATAACATTGTTGGGTTGATGTTTAGACGAGTTGTATATATATTTCATTTATGCCCTCGGGGGAGACTGTCCGTAACTTTCTTATCCAAAATCTTTCCCGAGCGACTCTGTCGACCTTCGACAATTAATTTCTTAAAATAAAATTGAAAATGCATGATGGAATATGCAGTAAGAAAATCGGATCGGGTGAACACACTCGATGCAGACTACCAAAAAGGTAAAAATATTAAATGACTGAATAAATAGTCAACGATCAATCTCACAGGGCGATGGATCATGTAATATGATTCTGTACACTACAAAATATAATATATATTTATAATAAATTCTTCATAATGTCAATGGAACTGTTATTCATTCTTCATCTTTCGAGTATTCACTGAAGGCTTTCACACTTTTCTTTGGAACTTTATGGTCTTCAAATACAAATTTTATCCCATTGATATCTCTTGAGGCAGACAGTTTTAGATGTTTAAGAGAAATACCCTCTTTCGCCAGTCTTACACAGATCAGCCTACTTACTGCCTTGCTCTTTAAAATATCGGTTCTAAACAAATGCATAAATCATCAGATTTGATGTGGTGAGCCAATTTTATTTCATATAAACTATTCAAGGACTTAACATCCCCAATAGCATTGTGAGCCAAGTAAGTTTCTCCTAAAAAATGCTTCAACAGGGGTTTCCTGTTTGAAGTTAGGAATATCTAAATTCGAAACATATTTTTTTGGCAACTTTCAAAGTGTCAAAGATTAATACAGGACAGAGAAATTTACACAACTAATTTGATTTGCTTTTCGTGCATAGGCTTATTTGTAAACAGCTCCTATGCGTATGGCATATGTATATAATGTATACGTTTTATAACTTATATGCTTTTTGTTAGGACAACTGCTTTATTTCCCTAACGGTTTCGTGTGTGTTTGTGTGTATATAATAAGAGACATATAGATACACAGAGTGCGTTTCTTTGACATTTCTGGAATTCTTAAGTATGTGAATCACCCTGGTTTGAGCACAAAATTGCTAACAACCCGGCATAAGCCCTTTGATAGCATTTATTTCTGTATTGATTAAATTTGTGCAAGCTTTCCTATATTTTGTGCGTACCATCTTCACAAAGGCAATATCTTTTCCGTTTTCTGCCTTTCAATATTGCCTCCATATCTGGCTCTACCTAAACCGTCTCTATGATTTGTTTTGAAAGGTCATATTTGTCCGTCCGTTGCTGCTTAAACTTGTCATTCCCAAAATATGCATGGCCATAAGACATACATAGCCCTCAGTCACAAACTCTAAAAACTCATGGACGTTGTTAAAAGATTCTGACACACCCTTCATAACACCACGGTGATTGAATACATTTCTTAAATAAGTGAGCGTGTCGTGCCCCTCATGTTTGCACTGACACCAACAAACAACTTATTCATTGTATCCTGAAATATATATCCTAAAAATTAAAGTTCACATTGTTTCTGATAGATATTAAACTGATAAATGCTATTATGTATATTTTATTTCAAACTATTTCCAGAAGAAATTCAAGTTCAACATAATATAATTATCACGTTCAAAAGTTCGACTGTTCGTTGTTTTAAGGTACCACTTTGAAACGGGTAAAACAGCTTTAATATTTTGTATTGATAGATACATATAGACTTGTGTAATGAATACAATCATGAGAAAACATAATTCAGAATGCATAGACCATTTCGTGCGATATTGCAGAAATGTTTATATTTTGGTTAAATTAATAATTTGTTAAGGGGAAGTATAAAAAAATACTCAGTAATTAACAACATGATTGAACCTGAAGCAATAGCATTCTTTTATTGAATTCCTGGATTCCCAGTTCAAAACCTTCTTATCTATCTCTTTCATTATAAGAGTTTGATCTAATATTGTGGGCGTCGTTGTGGCGCTCACACGGCAGGGCATCTCCCCACGATATAAAGGGGAACACTTTTCTTCACTTGAAGGTACATAGGCGTGAAGTTTGTCCAATATATTGATGACTCCGTGTGTAGAAGACGGATTCTCATCAATAACTTTGATGTTGATCTAAAAACGTTTGCAAAATATACTTTTCAAAAGTTAATTATCAGATAACAACTGAATAATTTCGTTTATACCCCCTTCACATACACGAATGTGTCTTACGATTCCTTACGAATGTTGTTTGTTTTAATAAATATATATATATATTAGTCAAATGCAAGCATTCGCAAGCAATCGTAAACCACTCGCAAGCAATCGTAAATCACTCGCAAGCAATCGTAAACCACTCTTAAACAAATCGTAGACATTCGCAGACAATCGTATCGATTCGTAAAACTATTTGGAAATTTTTGGACATGCCAAAAATTTTACACGAATGTCCACGAATCATTTCATTCGTAAAGAGCTCGCAAATCACTCGCAACAATTCGTTAATGCATCGTTAACCGATCGCAACAACTCGTAAATCATTCGCAAGAAATCGTGAACAGTTTGAATTAAGAATGTTTAACGATTCATTTACGAATAGTTGCGAGCAGTTTACGATCGCTTTGCGATGGATTAACGAATTGATACGAATTCACGCGAGTGCTTTACGAATATATCCGATTGCTTTACGAATGTATACGAATACTTTGCGACTGCTTTGCGAGTGCTTTGCGAATGTTTTACAAATAGGAATATTTAACAAATGATTTGACGATAAAATTGGGGTTTTGTTTTTATTCTAATAGTTCGTTTCAGTTGTTATAAAATCGTGGAAGAAGGAAGTCGCATTTTACTATTGAATCATGGCTCCAAAGAGAAGACCTGCTGCAAGGAAAAGGAAGACAAAGCCTGCTTCACCTAGATCCCCTACACCACCACCACCACCATCGCCCGAAACACCAAACCCCGCCGAATTACCACCACCAGAGGCAAACCCACCAACCGTTGGTATCGAATATCCTGAGCAGCAACTTTCAGATACTGACAATGTTGATACAGCCGGCTCAAACTTTGCCTCAGATGAGGACGATTTGATAGCCACTGCCACAACCAGTGCAGCAGTAAGTGAGATTTGCTTATTCAATGTCTTTGAAAATCACCTTTATAAAGCACATAAAAAATGTATGAGTTTCATAGACAGATATTTAGTGAAATTGGCAATTGAGGAACTGCATTTTATTCAAATAAATCATCAAAATACGATACATGCAAAGAAAATCTGCATTATTTAAATCAGATTAGTTGGACAGAATAGCAATATAATAAGATTAAAGTTAAAATAATTATAACACGGAATCTATATCCAGAGGCCAGTGTATAACTGTTGTTGAACGTATTGGCAAAAATGTAATTAAAAAAGATAACAATGTTTATGATACTTTTCAAACAATTGCAATCAGCATATGAACTTCTTGAAAGACCGGTCATTATAAAAATATTTATGAGTGTATTTTATAGTAAAGTCGTTGATAGTTATCACGAAAATGGACATTGTGTATTTTCAGACTCGCAAGAAGAATAAACCCAAAACTAAAAGTGCGAGAATACTGACGATCGAAGAGGAAGACGAAGTAATTGAGTGGTTAAAGTCAAATCGTTTTCTATACGACAAGACAAGTATTGATTTCAAAAATCGCGATAAAAAAGAGCGAACATGGCATGAAATGGAACAGAGGATGAAGTTGAATCCCGGTGATCTTCAAAGATGGTATACGTCCTTAAGAACCACGTATGTGAAAGAAGTAAAGAAAAGAGAAAACACCACACGATCCGGAGCCGGTGTCGGAGATGGTTTGCTAACATCTAGAACTAGCTGGTTGTTGGAGAAATTCGAGTTTGTAAAACCCTTTGTCTGTCAGGCAAGAGGAACCAAGGGGTCACAGATCAAGAAACCTGACCGGTACTCAGACTGCAGTGAGTCATCAGTTCCATCAATAACGACCATGGAAAGTACACCACAGTCAGTGACAACATCGTCAACTACAACAAAGATATCTGACTGCCTAGAAAAAGTTTCTCAGCAGTTAGCAGTCCCAAAGAGTGACATAGAGAAGACCTGCGATTTCCTTAGTACGCTAATGGCAAAGATGACCCCTTCCTGTCTGGAGGATTTTACGAATGAAACTATCTTCAAGGCAATGGAGTATGTTAAACAGTCTAAACAGGAACAGCGTCAAACACAACAACCGCCAAGGGATGATTTTATACAGCCATCCCAGCTTTCATCTACATTCACAGACCCTTCCCAGCAAGTAAATCGCCAAACATTACCTCAATTTACCCAATTACAACCTCAACAGCAAACTGCAGTAGGAAATAACAGGCCTTCAATTAGACCGACAACATCATCCATGTCGTTCAGGCATCGTCAGCCGCAACAAATGTCTACTGATCGCGACTATATCATTGCACGCAACTTAGCAGCTTCGAATCCGCCAGCTGACGTCCTTCAACAATATGGTCGATACCAATGGGCAGAACTGCAACCGACTAACTTGCAACCTATCTTAATGGGTCAACAGCAACAGACAGTATACTCAACTCACACTACAAGTCAGACACCAAGTGCTATTGAATCAACTGCGACAGATACAACATCAGTACTGACGGATGTTTATGAGACAATAAACCCAGAAACACCTTTCATATAGATCTTCGACGTGAATGACTGTTTATTTTCATTTAGAAAAGATTTAGGAAAATCTTGAATAGAGAACCTTTAAATGTATAACTATTTGTAGATTGTAGAAAATTTGTAGCTTTTTTTGAGAATGAAAAGAAATAGGTTAATCCACATTTGTTTATGTTGTTTATTTTAGGAACCAAAATTTTTAAACAAAACCAATAAAAAATGACATCGCTGAAAAGTGTAATATGCAAACGGAATCTTTTGCCATTACTTGGCGCCTGTGCCCTTTTCAATGTACATTTAGTTGTAAATCAAATTCGAACACACTAAGGAGCAATCAATAATCATAAACCACAAAGAAGACAATGCCATGGCAAATACACAACAGGCAACACAAATAACAACATAACAAAAATTAAAAACAAAGCAACATGGACCCCAAACAAAAACAAAATGTGGTGAACTCAAGTACCCTGGAAGGGTTAGCAGCTCCTGCTTCAAGTGTGACAACCGTCGTTTAGCTTAAATGTCAAAATCATTCTGAAACTCATTTATTGATGCTTATCAAAGTTTGTGTTTAAACTCAACCTATTCTTTTTTGCGCGTGTTGGGTCGTTGCCTCTTTGACACATTCCCCGTCTTCACTCATATTCTATCCCTTAAATACCATTCCAAGTACTAGTATTGCAACAAATTTGTATTATAAAGTGTATGTCAAACAAAGTTGGAGTGAATTATTCATTATGATTGAACCTCATTCTGAGATTTTTTATAGTCCTATCTATATCTAAATTTTTATTTTTAAACATTACATCAATTAACACAATACTGATGCATTCAAAACAATCAATGTTTCTGAACCAGTCAAATCATGTTCTCTTGCCAATCTACGGCGCCTGCTTCCGAGTTGAAGTAATTTTTAAGATAGTTCCTTTGATCAATTCCAGCAGCGTTACCAAAATTTCTCTGATACTCTGGGTCTCCGTCGGTAAGTTGCGCACCTTGTCGCCATTGTCCCTCTATTAAATTATGATTGTTGTCTTCTTCGTCAGCAAACAGTTGTAGATCAGCACGTTTCCTTATCCGAAGTAAGTTATGAAGAGTAGTACAAGACAGTACGATTAAATCTACTGTTTCTGGCAGTTGTTGCATAGTTCCAATCAAAATCTGAAATCTCATGGCAAGAATGCCAAAAGCATTCTCCACAATTCTACGTGCACGGGACAACCTATAGTTAAAGATGCGCTCATCGTGGTCTAAACGTTTTCTTGAATAGGGTTTCATCATCCATGATCGGAGAGGAAATGCGTCACCGCCAATAAGAAAATAAGGAATATCTGTTTCACCATTTGGAAGAGGGGAGGGAGGCGGAAGATCCAAAGTTCCATCTTCTAACATTGGTCGTAGTTCAAAGTCCCTAAATATCTGGCTATCAGATGCACTTCCGTATGAGCCCACACTCAGCCAAATAAACTTATAATCTGCATCAACTAGAGCCATCATCACTGTAGAGAAGAAATGTTTGTAGTTAAAAAATAACGACCCCGAGTTAGGCGGTTTTCTTATTCTAATGTGCTTCCCATCCAAAGCACCACAAGCGTGTGGGAGGTTCCATATTCTTTCAAAGTCAGATGCTATACGCATCCAATCTTCCGTCGTAATCTCATCCGGCATGACTTCATCTTTGTATGCTAAGTAAATTGCTTCGCAGACTTTAGGCACAAAGAGTGATATGGAGTTCCGGGCAACACGAAAGGCATACATAAGATCAGCATACGTGGAACCGGTAGCCAAATGTCTGAGTGTAACGGCTAACTTCAGTCCTGGTTCAAGTGGTTCCCTGTAACGAGAAATATTTATCTAAACTTACAATGCAATTAAAAGAATATTTTTTGTCGCATAAAAGGTAAACTGGAAATGTGTCATACATTAGAATAACAAAAGACAAGACAGTTTAATATACCCACTTCCATATGAATACGAACGTTATTTGGGGCGTTACTAACACGTACTTTGTTCACTTTGTATTAAATTGAATTATTTAGAAGCAAAGTGCTTAAGGAAAATTTTTTAAAAGATTGTTTTGCTGACCTTTTTACTTAGATATGAATTTCTGAAAAAAACAGTTAGTATGGTTTTCTAAACTGACTATATCATGCGGAAAATCCAAGCCTCGTCCTTCGGCACCGTCGGATATTCATATGATATAGTCAGCATACAAAATAAAACTAACTATTATTCTTAATGTACATTTCTGTTTTATTTTGCTTGAAAATTGAAGTACTTACCTGAAAGAGGTAGAGCTTTTTCTGATTGCAGGGGTAATTCTGTCAAGTATCTCCCCAAACAAGTCGGCATCAACTCTTAAAAAGTTTCTGTAACCAGACGCATCTTCCCGGTTAAGCTCATGCAGGAGTTGGTCATATTGTCCAAACAACGTTCTTCTGATGAGCCATGGCCTGCACCAAAATCTACGTTGAGTCCGCCTCCTCCTCCTCCTAAAACAAAGAGGAAACAGTTGTTGATTTTCTTCCTCTGCCCTCTGTGCCAGTGGAAGAAGAAGTCGAAGGAAGTTATGGAAGAGTAATAATTTATTTCTCTCGTAAGACATGTCTTGTTACTCCGAATGTTTACATGGATAATAAATGAGACTGTATGGCCTACTATCTATATGAGTGCATGCATTTCCCATTGCAAAAAAAAATAAACATTCGTAAAACACTCGTAACTCAATCGCAAATGTTCGTGGGCTATCGTAAACTATTCGTTAACCAATCGTAAAAACTTGGATCAGATCGTTACCATTCGTATTGTGCTCGCAAAACACTCGTATGCATTCGTTAATTGCTCGTATCTATTCGCAATGAATCGTCTACTGTTATCGTAAAAGCATCGCATTCATTCTTAGTAAATCGTAACCAATCGTAAAGCACTCGCAAATCACTCGTAAAAGTGGTTTATTCGCAAAAGATTCGTTAAAGTTTAACGAATCTTGTAAATTTTGGTGATTCGTTAGCATTCGTAAGAAACATTCGTGTATGTGAAGGGGGTATAATGCACTTGAAAGTGACAATCAATCCAAGTACTATACTTTGGATTCAGCATGTCAGTTGGGACATATGGGAAATACATAAATTAATTTCATATTTTATTCTCAATTTTCTATTTCATAAACATAAAGGGTAATTTGTACATTTCCCCCTTTCTTCTTGGGGAAATGGAATAGGATAGTATAAAGTAAATGGTATGATTGCCATTGACACAATTTTCATCTGGAGACGTAAAAAAAAAATAATTTCAAACACATACAAAATCATCAGTTTTATTTAAAAGACCCTCCATTTGAGATTAATCAGCTTTATTCATTCTTTATTTGTTGAGTTAATGTTGAGTAGTCTTACAATTTTGCTTTTTCTGGTGCTTTTCTCCCATTCCTCGTGTTGAATGGGAGTGAAAGCAGCCTCCTTATCTTCTTTGTACTTTACTAGGTATTTCGAGATCACTCTTTCTACAATGACAGCCATTATGATTTTTAGCTGTTGGAAATCCTCTTTAGATGGAAGAAAAGTTGGTACTGGTATATCTATAGCTGACATTGTTTCATTGTTGGATAGGTTTACAGTGGGAATTCTGTTTTCGGCAATGTAGGCTAAATCCCAGTTGTGTATTACATTTTTGTTATCCCTTGACTGGTATCTTGCTGTTGTATGCTTACCAATATAGTCTCAGTAAATTATATATCCTATAAATCAAATAATCCCTTTTTATCCGAAAGTTGAAATATGATACAAAATTGTATTTTGTCTCATTCCTATTGACTATAGCATTTCTTCGTGCATTTCTGTGAGAGTGTGACGTGTCCTTGCAAGATGTGCTGATCTAGTCTTTCTTTGTTTTTAAATTCACGGATGCAGTTCTCCAAAGGCCATATCACATTTTGTTTGTGTTTTGTTGGTGGTACTGGATCTACAGAAAATGAAAGAACCTTAGTGAGCACGCTCACATACCCAACGTCCCCACATTGTCATTGGAGAAATAAAATATGTGTAAGACAAAAAAAATTGCATCATAATTTCCTGTCAATATGCACATCTTCATAGTATGTCCTTATTATCTACAAATTTTCATAAAATTATGTTGTGTGGTTTCAAAGGAGTTGAGATGACAAACTGTTGCAGTAGTACATTAAAGCAAATAAGTTCATGAAGTTCTAAGGGACGTAACTCCTAGAAAAAAAATTGCATCATAATTTCCTGTCAATATGCACATCTACATAGTATGTCCTTATGATCTACAAAGTTTCATAAAATTATGTTGTGTTGTTTCAAAGGAGTTGAGATGACAAACTGTTGCAGTAGTACATTAAAGCAAATAAGTTCATGAAGTTCTAAGGGACGTAACTCCTAGAAAAAAAAATTGCATCATAATTTCCTGTCAATATTCACATCTACATAGTATGTCCTTATTATCTACCAAGTTTCATAAAATAAGTTCAAAGGGGCGTGACTCCTAGAAAAAAAATTGAATCGCAATTTCCCGTCGATATGCACAACAGATTACCTGAGGTCACCTTTATTTATTAAATCTGCATATACGGATTACCTGCGGTCACCTTTATAAAACAAATCATAAAGTTGAAATATGATACAAAATTGTATTTTGTCTCATTCCTATTGACTATAGCATTTCTTCGTGCATTTCTGTGAGACTGTGACGAGACCTTAGATTTTTTCTTATAGATGAGGGACACAAGATACCAGAGAAACAGTCAAACTAGCAGATTGAAAACAAACTGACAACGCCATGGCTTTAAATAAAAAGACAAACAATAGTACAGAAAACACAGCATAGAACACTGAAGACTAAGCTACACGAACCCTATGAATTATTTCAGCAGTCATATCTGGACAACACAAAGGTGCATTTGATGATTTAAGAGGATATATAATTTTGCTTCTGTTAGACAATGCTTCTTTTTCTAACTGGTTTTCACATTGTCCTTGCAAGATGTGCTGATCTAGTGTTTCTTTGTTTTTCAATTCACGGATGCAGTTCTCCAAAGGCCATATCACATTTTGTTTGTGTTTTGTTGTTGGTACTGGATCTATAGAAAATTAAAGAACCTTAGTGAGCACGCTCATATATCCAACGTCCCCACATTGTCATTGGAGAAATAAAATATGTGTAAGAAAAAAAAATTGCATCATAATTTCCTGTCAATATGCACATCTTCATAGTATGTCCTTATTATCTACAAATTTTCATAAAATTATGTTGTGTGGTTTCAAAGGAGTTGAGATGACAAACTGTTGCAGTAGTACATTAAAGCAAATAAGTTCATGAAGTTCTAAGGGACGTAACTCCTAGAAAAAAAATTGCATCATAATTTCCTGTCAATATGCACATCTACATAGTATGTCCTTATGATCTACAAAGTTTCATAAAATTATGTTGTGTTGTTTCAAAGGAGTTGAGATGACAAACTGTTGCAGTAGTACATTAAAGCAAATAAGTTCATGAAGTTCTAAGGGACGTAACTCCTAGAAAAAAAAATTGCATCATAATTTCCTGTCAATATTCACATCTACATAGTATGTCCTTATTATCTACCAAGTTTCATAAAATAAGTTCAAAGGGGCGTGACTCCTAGAAAAAAAATTGAATCGCAATTTCCCGTCGATATGCACAACAGATTACCTGAGGTCACCTTTATTTATTAAATCTACATATACGGATTACCTGCGGTCACCTTTATAAAACAAATCATATGATACAAAATTGTATTTTGTCTCATTCCTATTGACTATAGCATTTCTTCGTGCATTTCTGTGAGACTGTGACGAGACCTTAGATTTTTTCTTATAGATGAGGGACACAAGATACCAGAGAAACAGTCAAACTAGCAGATTGAAAACAAACTGACAACGCCATGGCTTTAAATAAAAAGACAAACAATAGTACAGAAAACACAGCATAGAACACTGAAGACTAAGCTACACGAACCCTATGAATTATTTCAGCAGTCATATCTGGACAACACAAAGGTACATTTGATGATTTAAGAGGATATATAATTTTGCTTCTGTTAGACAATGCTTCTTTTTCTAACTGGTTTTCACATTGTCCTTGCAAGATGTGCTGATCTAGTGTTTCTTTGTTTTTCAATTCACGGATGCAGTTCTCCAAAGGCCATATCACATTTTGTTTGTGTTTTGTTGTTGGTACTGGATCTATAGAAAATTAAAGAACCTTAGTGAGCACGCTCATATATCCAACGTCCCCACATTGTCATTGGAGAAATAAAATATGTGTAAGAAAAAAAAATTGCATCATAATTTCCTGTCAATATGCACATCTTCATAGTATGTCCTTATTATCTACAACGTTTCATAAAATTATGTTGTGTGGTTTCAAAGGAGTTGAGATGACAAACTGTTGCAGTAGTACATTAAAGCAAATAAGTTCATGAAGTTCTAAGGGACGTAACTCCTAGAAAAAAAATTGCATCATAATTTCCTGTCAATATGCACATCTACATAGTATGTCCTTATTATCTACCAAGTTTCATAAAATAAGTTCAAAGGGACGTGACTCCTAGAAAAAAAAATTGAATCGCAATTTCCCGTCGATATGCACAACAGATTACCTGAGGTCACCTTTATTTATTAAATCTGCATATACGGATTACCTGCGGTCACCTTTATAAAACAAATCTGAATACACTGCAGATTACCTGAGGACTTTATTTTATAACTAGTCTTCATTCACAACGAATAACATAAGGGGTTTATCAAACCAGTCTTCATATACTTCAGATTATGTCATTTCTTCACCTTCTTATAACCAGTTTTCATGCACTACAGATTAACTGAGGTCCCCTAATAAAACCAGTCTTCATACTGCTAGCACGAAGAAGTGCATATTTGTAAGATAATAGGAGTCTAAACAGGTCAAAACACAGACAGAAAATTCAGTCAAAATTCATGTCAATGTTCATGTTGTTTCGAGCAAAATAGAGAGGTAAACTTGAAAGCTTTCTGGATTACAACTCACGAATTATGCCTAACAAGAAGGACACATTTCTTATAGATGGCGAGCAGTTTGCTAAGCGTCATATACTTTGTTCAAAGAGACAGACATATGAGAAATTCATCAAACATGACCCCTCATTCATTAACAAAATCATCACCTTCCTAGGGGTGAAAATTTATAAACTACTCGATTTGACATGTGGTAGGGTATGTGCATGCAAGCAGCAGAACAATCTGGAACAGAAGGTAGAAAGCTTAGACAAACTTGCCACAAATCTTTCAGTTCCAGACTTTCGAAAACTCACAGATGACCCTTTGTCAATATGAAACCATTCCAGCAAGGAGTTGCATCGACAGATCTTGTGTGTCATGTGGTACATCTAAAGTTGAGGATTGGTATGAACCACTACAAACCAAAGCTAATAAAGGGCTGCGCTTTAGCGCATGATACGCCCGTTGCTCTTTTACCTTGTCTTTTATGCTTTAAATGAATTTATATGATCAACTAGAAATATATATACAAATCAAAAGGGATGTTACATTAATATATTCACCAAAGTTTCATAAAATCCCCCTTTTTAAAGTATAAAAATTCATTACTTAAGAAAACGTAAAATCTAAAATTTATAAAAATGGAAAGGGAGCTTATGTCAATAGATATAAACAATTTATTAAAGTTGCATAAAATTTTGTGAAAGTGTTAGTTATTGTCCCAAAATTGGAAAATCCCCCCTTTTTTAAGGATAAAAATTCATAACACGGAAATGTAAAATCTGAAATTTATAAAAATTGAAAGGGAGCTTACATCAATAGATATAAACAATTCACCAAAGTTTAATGGACATTGGTGAAAGCCTTTTTGAGTTATTGTCCGAAGTGTTGAAAATCCCCATTTTTTTATGAATAAAGCCCCATAAATCCAAAACTTAAAATCTGAAATTTATAAAAATTGAAAGGGAGCTTACATCAATAGATATAAACAATTCACCAAAGTTTCATGGACATTGGTGAAAGCCTTTTTGAGTTATTGTCCGAAGTGTTGAAAATCCCCCTTTTTTTATGAATAAAGCCCCATAAATCCAAAACTTAAAATCTGAAATTTATAAAAATTGAAAGGGAGCTTACATCAATAGATATAAACAATTCACCAAAGTTTCATGGACATTGGTGAAAGCCTTTTTGAGTAATTGTCCGAAGTGTTGAAAATCCCCCCTTTTTTATGAATAAAGCCTCATAAATCCAAAACTTAAAATCTGAAATTAAAAAAAAACGAAAGGGAGCTTACGTCAATAGATATAAACAATTCACTTAAGTTTCATGGAAATTGGTGAAAGCGTTTTTGAGTTATTGTCCGAAGTGTGGACGACGGACGGACAGACGGACGGACGGACGGACAACGGTATACCATAATACGTCCCGTCTAAAAGACGACGGGCGTATAAAAACACTAAAGTAAAGTATCACCAGACGGAAACTATTGAAAAAACACATACTGACAAGAAAGGAGAAGTAAAAACTAGCGACAGATGTGCCAGGATACAACATACATCAGCGGTGAAAGATATGTTTGAAGTCATCACCGCTAAATTAACCATACCATGTCATGAAATTCGTGCTGATTTCCAACATAGAATGCAGTTTAAGTTGATTTAGAATTTGACAATGGATCAGTGCCTTGTCTTGTTTTTTTTTTTCAGAGAATATAACTCTTTTTCCGCAAGATGCAATTGAATCGGGACACTGGGCAACACTCCACCCAGTTAGCATAGATAGGCATGATCAGACTTGTACTGAAGAAGAACCTGTAATGATTACGGAATATTTCATTATACTATCAGATCATCTAACTCATTACTCTTAAACGTTTAATTGGTTTTTACAAACCAAAGAGATATCAGCAGATCAATCGCCAGGCCAAAAAACTTTAACCAACCGAGGCCCCCATAGTGCCCATTCTAGTTTAAACTCCGGTCTGGGTTTCATATATGAGTTTGAGAGGGTTACAATCACCTTTAACGACCTTTAGTACTTTAGCCATCTGTCTTAACCACGAACCAACAACAAATATTGTTTTTGCTCAGTTCTTATTATTTGTATTGTGGCACCCTCAACGGAGTTTCTTTTTTTCTAGTATTTAATGTTCTTCCACTTTTTCTGTCAAGCTCATATGTTGGAGTGAGTGAGTGTTGGTTGCTTTACGCCGCATTAGCACAAAAAGGCTATATCGCGGCGAGAGCTAATTCGAATATTTTTACAATTTAAAGCATATTTTTAAAATAAGACAAAAAGTCCTTCAATATACTAAAATTCTTGACTAAAGCAAATTGAGTATATACAAATAAAAATCAACAGTAAAATAACGTGATAAAAATTAAAATCGATTTAAATATAATAACATTTTTATATTCTATAATAAATTCCAATTTCTTTTAAAAAAGCAACAATATTTGTAAATGGAACATTATTAAATAAATCATACATATTATTGACATTGAAATGCTTCTTACGAATATCAGCAAAGTCAATACAATTAATTAAAACATGTTTAATAGTATACTTGCAGTTGCAAGGAACACATTGTGGTTCATCTTCATTTTTTAAAAGATACTCGTGTGTTACTCTAGTATGACCAATACGACATCTAGTAATAACACACTGATCTTTTCTGCACATAATATTATCAAAAGGTTTGCCTAAACTAGGTTTAATTTCATGCAATTTATTATCATCTTTTTTACTCCATTTATTTTTCAATATATTAAAAACATATTCTCTAATATTAGATTTAAAATCAGTATATGGTATATCACAGTTAGATAGAGGGTCACCCAGGGCATTCTTTGCCTCAAGGTCTACAGCTGTGTTTCCAAGGATTCCAACATGACTCGGAACCCATAGAAATATTATTTCTTTCAGAAGAATTTTTAAATTCCTCATTACATTTAAAATTTTCAGGATTGTTGGGTTTTTAATTTTAGTATTTCGTATAGCTTGTAAACATGAAAGTGAATCCGAACATATAATAAATTTGGATTTATCTGAAGAAGCAATAAATTTCAAAGCCAAACTTATTGCTTCTGCTTCAGCAGTAAAGATGGATGCATCAGATGGCAAACGGAGGGTTGCAGCTCTGTCCCTGAAGACAGCAGCAGATGCAACTCTATCACCATCTTTTGATCTATCAGTATAGACAGTTGAAAAATCTAGATAATCGGCTTTAATTTTAGCATAGTGTTGCTGAATTAAAAGAGGATTTGTTTTATTTTTATTGTGTTCACGGAGATCAAATATCATTTTTGGTTTGGGATAGTTCCCATGGAGGACATTTGCAAGTTTGAACTTGAGCAACAGATTTTAAATCAAAAGAAGCTAAATGTGGTTTTAAACGTAAACCTAACGGAGGAATTTTATTTTCATGTTTTGCAAAAATATCTTCATAAATCGGATTAAAAACACAGCTATAGGCAGGATTATCTGAATGGGCTTTTAGTTTGACAGCATATTGAAGTCCAAGCTTCAAACGTCTGTCAGTGAGTGAGTGCTCATCAGCCTCTACATACAGACTCTCAACTGGTGAAGTTTTAAATGCGCCAAGACAGAGACGCAAACCTTGGTGATGCACAGCATCGAGAATCTGTATGTAGGACTTCCTTGCAGAGCCATACACTATAGAGCCATAATCTAGTTTAGATCTAACAAGAGATCTATATAAATTGAGTAAAATGTTGCGATCAGCACCCCAGTCAGTGCTGCCGACAACTTTTAAAATATCTAAAGCTTTTAAACATCTCGCTTTTAACATTTTGATATGGGGTAGAAAGGTTAACTTTTTATCGAAAAGTAAACCAAGAAATTTGGTTTCATCAACCATTTTAATTGGGTTGCCGTACAAAGTTAGTTCTGGATCAAGATGCAATTTTCTTTTGTTACAAAAATGCATCCCGACCGTTTTTGAAGTGGAAAATTTAAAACCATTTTCCGAGGACCATTTTTCAATTCTTCCAAGACATAATTGTAATTGTCTTTCAATGTTATTCATATTTTTGCCTCTGTAACATATTAAAAAATCATCAACGTACAATGAACCTTCAATATTACTTTTTAAAACTTCAACAAGGCTGTTGATTTTAAGACTAAATAATGTAACAGATAAAATACTGCCCTGAGGGACACCCATCTCTTGATCATAAAGATCAGACATGGTCGAATTAACTCTAACATTAAATTGTCTGTTAGAGAGAAAATTAGAAATAAAATTAGGCATATTGCCTTTCAACCCCATATCAAATAGATCTTTTAAAATACCATATTTCCATGCAGTATCATAGGCCTTCTCAAGGTCGAAAAAGACCGACACCACATGCTCATTTTTCGCAAAACCATTACGGACAAATGATTCGAATCGAACAAGATAATCAAGAGTACTGCGACCCTGTCGGAATCCACACTGGATATTGGCTAATAGTCCATTGGATTCCAGGAACCAAACAAGGCGATCATTGACCATCCGTTCGAGTGTTTTACAGACACAACTGGTAAGAGCAATTGGTCGATAATTAATAGGATCCGTATGATCTTTACTTGGTTTTGGAATAGGCACGACGGTTGCAAGCTTCTAGATTGATGGTAAATCACCAGATTCCCAGATGTTATTCATGAGCTGCAAGAGAGCTTCTAGCGAGGAATCTGGCAAGTGTTTTAAGAGTTGGTAGTGAATATTATCAGGCCCACAAGCTGTATCATGGGCTTTTGACAGAGATGTTTTAAGTTCTTCAAGAGAAAATAGTTTATTATAATTTTCACCATTTTTTGATTTAAAGTTTAATTTATTTTTTTCTTTTTGTTTTTTAACTTTTTTAAAGTCTTCCCTGTAGTTGTTACAAGAAGAAGACTTCGCAAAAGTTTCACCAAGTTTGTTGGCAATTTCCTTTTCAGATGTTAATAAATTATTGCCGTCTTTCAAATGTTTTACAGTGGCTTTAGAATTTTTACCTTTAATTTTATTTACCATATTCCAAACTTTTGTCATCGGAGTGCGAGATGTAATCCCCGAGACAAATTTTTTCCAGGATGTTCGTCGGGCTTGCCTACAAGTCCGCCGTGCCTTAGCGCGAAAAATACGGAAATTACTCAAGTTTTCCGTCGTTGGTTGTTGATTGAACCGTCTTTCAGATTTTTTACGGTCACCTATGGCTTGATCACATGCGTCATCAAACCATGGTTTACTGGGATGTTTTGGATTTGCCGAGGTCTTAGGAATAGTTCTGTCAGCAATTGACGTTAGAACTGTATTAAAAGTTAAAATTGGATCTTGCACAGTCTCAAACATCTTTGACTGAAGTTCCGCTCGACAGAGATTCTCAAACAAGGACCAGTCCGCCTTGTCAAGTTTCCAACGTGGTACTCTCTGTTGGGCAGAATTAAAAAGATGTTCAAGTACTATTGGAAAATGATCACTTCCACATAGATCATCATGAACACGCCATGAATAATCCAGAAGCAGAGAGGGATCGCATATAGTGATATCAATAGAAGAATAAGACCCGTTTCCAGGATGAAGATACGTATTAGATCCATCATTAAAAATGCATAATCCTTCTTGAGAGACAAAGTCCTCAATGATCTTACCTTTGGCATTATGAGTCTTGCTACCCCATAATGGATTGTGGGCATTGAAGTCGCCCATAAGTATAAATGGTGAGGGTAATTGATCAGTGAGGTTTTTGAGTTTTGCTTTATCGATAATTGAATTAGGTGGAATATATATCGAACATAATGTAATTGTTTTGTCTAATGATAAACGAATTGCAACTGCTTGCAGATCCGTTGTGAGTTGGACAGTGCTATGAATGACGTTGTCCTTCACAAAAATGGATGATCCGCCTGCAGCACGTTCATCTACCTTAGAAAATGTACTATACATGTTGTATCCTTTTAAAGATACGTTGTCACTTTCTTTTAGATGAGTTTCTTGAAGACAAAATGCAATAGGTAAAAAAGACTGAACTAGAAGTGTTAACTCGAGAAGATTTATTTTAAGACCTCGGCAATTCCATTGGATTATATTTGTCATTATTTAATAAAAGAAGGGCGAATGCTGTCGAGTTTGCCAGCATTGTTATTTCGCTCACCCTGAGATCGTGATCTTTCGGGTGGCGGAACACTTTCGGTTTCCATTTCAGTTTCGATGATAAGTGTTGAAAATCTGTTGTGCGAGGAGAGTCGTCGATCTCCAGGACTACGCGCAGCTGGTGTTACTCCGCCTCGACCCCTACCCTGCGACCTCGAATCAGAAGACTTCTGAGAGGATGTATTTCCTGGCTTCTTTTGGACATCCTTCTTTTCTTGAGAACGAAGAGGAGATGGGGCTCTGGTAGACTGTGTACTGGACGAAGAAGATACCTTCTTGGATGCAGATGAAGGAAGACTTTTGGAGGTGGAAGAATCATCTATGTCACTGGGAAGATCCCAGACAGATTCACCGCTCCAGTTGTGTATTTCTACTGTTTCTTTTTTATTTATTTTTTTTTTCTCATTTTTTTTTGGTGATGATAGTGAGCTCTGTAGGGAAGATTGAGTTGACTGAGTACTGGTTTTGGAAGATATTGGTTTTCTTGGAATTAATATTCTATCGGTAGGTTCTGTTTCAACAGGCAGCATTTTAAAATTGTCCGCATCAATTGGCCAAGTCATGCGAGTTTGTGTATTCTCGTGACTGAATGAGCGGACAACTTTGCTGGCGTACGATGGTCTGTTTGAAACAAGGAGATCATTCGAAACAGAAGCTATCTGTTTAGCTTCTGGGTAACTTATGTTTCTTTCTGTTTTAATTTTAATAATATTTTTTTCTTTAAGGTAAACAGGGCAGTCCCTAGACGATGAAAAATGGGATTCACCACAGTTTACACATTTAGAAGATTCAGAGTGACATTTTGTTCCCTCGTGTCCTTCGTCAGAACACTTGAAGCATCTCTGCTTACCACGACATTGTTTGCTTCCATGACCAAACTTTTGACAAGTAAAGCATCGAATTGGGTTTGGGATAAACATGTCAACTCTGATTCCGAAGCAACCTAAAGTAATAGATGGAGGAGGAGTTGGTGTTCTAAAGGTCAAAAGATAAGTATTTAATTTGATTATATTTCCATTCTTTTTAATTTGAAATCTAATAACATCAGTTACACCTTGGCTTGAAAGTTCCTCACCGATTTCTTCCACGGTAAGGTCACCAAGGTATGTTGGAAAACAAGACAACTCTCCAAAACAGACCAAAAAATGACACAGAAATTAACAATTATAGGTGAGCCTTCAACAATGAGCAAATCCAATACCACATAAGTCACCTATAAAAAGCCCAAATTTACAATTTAAAACAATTCAAGCAATTTGCATGAAATTATAATCTTTTATTTATATTTCAGTTGGAGTATGACTTCCTCACACAGAATCCCCAAGGGTGACTGGGCTATAGAAATATGGTCACTTGGTCTTCTCCCGACCGGCAGTAAAACGCTTGTCGAAGTGGGGCGTCCGTTTGGCTGTGCGGGATGTATCAAGTTCGCAGTCACGTCCGGTCAGAAGAGGGACGTTAAATCCGATGCCTCGTGTAGAGAGTACCACGCTCTTTGCACGTTAAGAACCCTTGCAACAACTCTCTGAGGGGTCCGTAGGTGGCCTGTTGCAAGGCAAAATATCTGTCCCTATCCAATATACCCTCTTTTTCCTGTGGCAGTCCAAATTTCTCCGACCATCACCCCAGGTGGCCTCTATTGTATCAACCTACCTAATGTATTTATTGTGAACTTATTCTCGTCCTGAATATGCATGAAATATTTGCCACTGGACATTAAGCAACCAACAATCAATCAATCCTCACACAGAACACACCAAACTTCATCCGTAAAGATCTGACCGTGGGTGACAACCGTCACCTCATCTTTTACACAGAAGTTACTAACTATTCACTGTATGGTTGACAATGAGCAAAACCCATATAACTATGCAATTAAAAAAGAAAAGTAATATGTAGATCCACTTGATTTCATGTATTTATTCATTTCCAGGGAATTCTTTAAAAAAAACAAGGTATCAATATTATTAAATTATGTAAATTGTATTATGCATCGTGTTGTAATTAATTTTGTTTTCCTTTCCTTATATTTATATTCTTTTACAGGTTTTAAGGTTCATTGACCGCAGACTTCCTGAAGACATTTCCCTTGACGGTTTTGTTGCTGATTTCGAAGCTGGTTTGTGGCAAGCACTGAGACAGCGGTTTCCACGTTATGCCATCCAGGGCTGTGCCTTCCACTGGTCCCAAGCAATATTTAGAAAGGTGCAAGAACATGGTCTGCAGGTAACATAAATTTGTATATATGTATATATATATATATATATATATATTGTTATGTCTGGTCAAATAAAATTATAAAAGAAGTATGGTTTATTGCTAATGAGACAACTTTCAAGAAATATAATCATGAAATGTTAATACTTATATCACACTGGACTGTCTTCAACAATTGAGATTCTTTTATGGTTATTATCTTTTATTCCAAATGAATACAGCTGGCTTAATTATAAAAATAGTATAATCAACCTCAGTGTATATATATTTTTTTAATGTTATAAGTATTTAATTTGTTTATATTTTTTCAGACTGCCTACAACCAGAAAGATAGTGTGTTCACCTATTGAGACAACTGATGGCACTTCCCTTCTTGCCCCCAGAGCACATCACCGACACGTTCTTGCAATTAGATGCCAGAGCACCACATGTCATAGTGCCCGTTATGAACTATGTGTACTCCACCTGGATAGACAGCACCATCTTCGAGATACACCACTGGAGTGTATTTATGTCAGCCATCACAACCAACAATGATGTCGAGGGGAGGCACAACCGCTTCAACACCAACGTTGCAACCAGAGGGCATGTACCGTTCTATCAGATGGTCACTGAAATTTTTGCAGAGGCAGGTGACATCCCCCTTCAGCTGAAACTTGTTACCGAGGGGAAACTCCAGCGCTACCAACGCAAGAAGAGCCGCCAAGTGCAAGGCAAGGTTTTCAGCCTATGGACTAGCTATTGTGACCGTTCTTCGTGAATGTGCTGCCATTTATGGCCCACCAGCAAAGGAAATGTCTTAGTTAGTGGCATAGTGTAAATATAGTGTGTGTAGTGCATTGCTTGAAATGATTTAGTGCTTTTATTATTGATAACATGTAATCATAGTTTTATGAAATAAATATAGTCATAGTTTTATGAGAAAAAAAAAGAAACAGTAGAAATTCACAATTGGAGCGGTGAATCTGTCTGGGATCTTCCCAGTGACATAGATGATTCTTCCACCTCCAAAAGTCTTCCTTCATCTGCATCCAAGAAGGTATCTTCTTCGTCCAGTACACAGTCTACCAGAGCCCCATCTCCTCTTCGTTCTCAAGAAAAGAAGGATGTCCAAAAGAAGCCAGGAAATACATCCTCTCAGAAGTCTTCTGATTCGAGGTCGCGGGGTAGGGGTCGAGGCGGAGTAACACCAGCTGCGCGTAGTCATGGAGATCGACGACTCTCCTCGCACAACAGATTTTCAACACTTGTCGACGAAACTGAAATGGAAATCGAAAGTGTTCCGCCACCCGAAAGATCACGATCTCAGGGTGAGCGAAATAAGAATGCTGGCAAACTCAACGGCAAATCCAAAACATCCCAGTAAACCATGGTTTGATGACTCTTGTGATCAAGCCATAGGTGACCTAAAAAAATCTGAAAGACGGTTCAATCAACAACCAACGACGGAAAACTTGAGTAATTTCCGTATTTAAGGCACGGCGGACTTGTAGGCAAGCCCGACGAACATCCTGGAAAAAATTTGTCTCGGGGATTACATCTCGCACTCCGATGACAAAAGTTTGGAATATGGTAAATAAAATAAAAGGTAAAAATTCTAAAGCCACTGTAAAACATTTGAAAGACGGCATTGATCTATTAACATCTGAAAAGGATATTGCCAACAAACTTGGTGAAACTTTTGCGAAGTCTTCTTCTTGTAACAACTACAGGGAAGACTTTAAAAAAGTTAAAAAACAAAAAGAAAAAATTAAATTAAACTTTAAATCAAAAAATGGTGAAAATTATAATAAACTATTTTCTCTTGAAGAACTTAAAACATCTCTGTCAAAAGCCCATGATACAGCTTGTGGGCCTGATAATATTCACTACCAACTCTTAACACTTGTCAGATTCCTCGCTAGAAGCTCTCTTGCAGCTAATGAATAACATCTGGGAATCTGGTGATTTACCATCAATCTAGAAGCTTGCAACCGTCGTGCCTATTCCAAAACCAAGTAAAGATCATACGGATCCTATTGATTATCGACCAATTGCTCTTACCAGTTGTGTCTGTAAAACACTCGAACGGATGGTCAATGATCGCCTTGTTTGGTTCCTGGAATCCAATGGGCTATTAGCCAATATCAAGTGTGGATTCCGACAGGGCCGCAGTACTCTTGATCATCTTGTTCGATTCGAATCATTTGTCCGTAATGGTTTTGCGAAAAATGAACATGTGGTGTCGGTCTTATATAACTTATGTAGGGCAATGGTGTAGACGAAGCTAGGGATCTGTTCCGAGACGCTTACCTGGGTTATACCTCCAGGGAGACCATCGAAACATGTGGCTCGCAGAAAAAGAAATTAAATAGAGCCGAAGAGGAATATGTGCCTGGGCCCAGCAGTCCAGAAGTCCCTGAGGTACAAGAGTCTGTGGATGAGGTGATTCTACATTTGACTTTAAATTTTACAATTTATTTGATAATTTTAGAAATCGACCATATTTTATAGATATACGCCAATATATAAATTCACGGAGATCAAATATCATTTTTGGTTTGGGAAATTCCCATGGAGTACATTGCAAGTTTTAACTTGAGCAACATATTTTAAAGCAAAATAAGCTAAACGTGGTTTTAAACGTATACCATCTCCACACAAAACATCATATTTCATAGTTGCTAGGTTTAATACCCTTGTCAAGGTATTTTTCTGTCTAGGGGCAGCTTTTGACAAATCATATTTTGCAATATTAAAAGTAATATGTGTATCCTTTAATGCGTCCGAATATACTGCTTGCCAGTTGCATATTTTTTGGAAAGCTCTTAAGAATTAGCATCTGTTGTTTTTTCTCCGTCACTTTTCAAGAAAGAAAATTTGATATAAAAGAAATCAGCAGTGCGTTAAAAAACAATTGGAAAGACACGCGACACTCTGGATAGTTTAAATGACAAGTGTCGCAAGCGTGTGCCAACAAGGCCAATACAATAAACAAAACAATGCTATTTAATTATATTTTTGCTAGTACAGCATACTTCCCCGTTATTCCATACAAAACGGAACAAGTTGTATGCATATCACATACGAAATTTTCATTGCACACGTCAGTGCTTTAATATTTTAGTTTTAAATGTACATTTACTCAGTAATATTTAAATAAATTAATCAACATATCAGCATTTTCCTTACTTTCAACGCTCCCCGTCTAGTATCAATCATTTTTATAACAAAAATATCTGTATAGATGAACTGCCTGTGACTAAATTATTTGACATTTGTTAATGCACGCTAATGGTTGATTTGCTTTTGGTATTGTACTTGTAATATTTTGTATTTTCTATCGTTAATAAAAAAAAATAAGCATTAAGTTTTTTGACTGGTTTTAATTTTTTTATTGTGCGTTTACAAACAAACAAACAGGGGATCCTTTACACCTAGTCAGTCGTTTTTTGCCACCAAAGTCAACCTAGACTTGTAACCCATCTACCCCACGGCATCCCATTCTTTGTACATTTCGTCATGTTATTGTACATTTTACTGGTAAAGCAGCGACATGTTCTAAAATACAAGTACTCCACTGCTCCGAAAGACATTCTATATACCGATGTTTCTTAAAACATTTTATGACTTCTTCCCTTAGTATCCTCTATATTTTCGAAGCAAGCTGGTGTTCACAAAATTTTAAATAGTTATGCACATTATTAAATTAATTCACGCGTCCGGCGTATCTTGAGGAAACAAATCATGGTTAGTTTGTCTTTTCTTGGCCGGCAGTAAAACGCTTGTTCAAGTGAGGTTTACGTTGGACTGTGCGGGATGAATTAAGTTTGCAGTCACGTGCTGTCATAACGAGGACGTTGATTTCGAAGAGAGTGCCATGCTCTTTGAACGTAAAGAACCCTTGCACCATCTCTTTGAGGGTTCCTAGGTTTTGACCTATTGCAAGGATAAATGTCTGTCCCTTTCCAATATGCTTTCCCCGACCATTATGTCCCTATTTGCCTCTATAATAAGAACATACTTATTGTTCATTGTTAATTTGTTCCTCGTCCTTAACGTGTATGGAATACTTGCCACTGGACGTTAAGCAACCATCAATCAATATTTTTACAAGAATTGTATCTATTTTTAGCCTCATTTGCACAATTCTTTATATGCATAATGAAACCAAGGGAAAATCGTAATGTTTTATGCCTTTTTAAAATTTACCCAAAAGCATATTTACTGAGGTAGTTGAGTTTTTAGAGTAAGGTCAATTGGAACCTATCCATATTAATATGTTTTTGTCAATACTAATGAAAAATGAAGCAATTTGGCACTTTGCCAGGAGCACGGACTTAAAGGCGGGATATTTCAACATACAAAAATGCAGCGACAAACGCAATCAAATCCAGCTATTTTAGAAGAAGTTCGAATACTTAGTACGATAGAAAAAGATGCAACAGACAATGTTCGTACCAACATCAAACAGGAACAAGAGGTAATATATACAGCAGAACCTGTGAATGTTACAATACAAACGCAAGATAAAAGCTATGAAGTGCCAACAGAAAACAGCTTGTTAGAATTATTCAACAGAAAAATAAGAGATTATTTAGAGGCGTCTGAAGAATTGTGTAAAAGAACAAGAAGCACTCAATCAATTTGTTAAAATGTTTTTCTGCTCTGTTTTGATCTGATGATTTAGGCCCTTTTCAACTGATTTCTGAAAAGAATTTGTCTTTCCGTTGTATATGAATATTTTTCTGCAACAACAGCTTACCTTTTCTTCTTTTCTTCCAAAAAACGTGTTTATTTATCATTTTACATCAGACATTTATGGCATATACAGTGAAAATGATATTTTAGGATTCGTACTTTACACACACTGTAGTGAAAATTAGACCAGACTTGTACATTTAAATATCTCTGAATAGAAAGTGTATGCTATATAGCTTACTATTATTTTTCATAAATCAAACATAACTCAACTCTACAAGGAAACAGTCGGCATTAGACTTCAAAAACATTGTAACAGAACTAGATGAACACAAATGCGGATGCAGCTTAGATAGTTATTCCAAATTCCAATCCGCAGACATATATTATAGGAGGATGAAGAAAAAGAGCATACCAAAAGGGAATGACAGAATGGAGAAAATATGCCAAATTATTCGTCTGTCTGCTGTCAAAATTCAAAAACATGAACATTGTCAATTGTTCCATGTCGACCAGAGGAGTGTTCGCCGAAATGTAACAGTATGATCGTCTTTTACAACATTTGAACCGGATGCCGCCTTTATGTTTTAATCAAAGCGCTGTAAGCACTGTAGGCAGTTAACCAAAAAACAAGACAAACATAATTATGAAAACTGTGGCAATGTTGCTTCAACTTTTTTTTAAAGATTTAAAAGAACAAACATTAAACATTCATATATAATTGTACATTTATGTTCATTTAATGAATTAAACATTAAGGCAAATAATTCATATTTTATCAAGGTTTTCAATAGCAACGCACATGACCACGAATGGTCATGAGTCTTTAATGAGTCAGCAGTGGTACAAATTTGCAATGATTGCAGTTCTTCTACTTGATCGTAATTGTTCGTATTAGTAGTCCAAGTTGACTTTAGTACAAGCTTGTAAAAGTATGAATGGACTTGCTTCCCTGGAAACAAAAACTGAGTTTGTGTTGTACAGTACAAAAGTTATGAGACACAAATCAGACAAATGTTTACTACTACAGGGATCAATGGTGAGGTGTTGACTGATATATGTAAATGACTCCCACCTTCACACCAAGTCCATGATGTCTAAGTTTGTAATAAAATGTCAGGTGTTAGGGTCTAGCAAAGTGATATGCATAACAAACAGGAATGAATATGGTTTAGGCGTTGCCATCTCAATCTTTTACAAGTTCTCCAAACACAAACAAGAGGGTGTGGGGTGACCCTAGGGACTACCCCTAATTTTCATTTGATTTTTTATATTGTACCATACATGAATATACATGGTTTATTGGTGGGGATCTCGACCGTTATCAAGCTTTCAAACAGGAGGGGGTGGGGGACCCCAGTGACTTCCCCTTTATTTAATTTGATTTGTTATATTGTCCAATACATGAATATATATGGTTGAGGAGTGGGGATCTCATCTGTTTCTAAGTTATCAAACAGGAGTGGGTAGGGTGATCCTAAGGACTCTCCCTATATTTCATTTGATTAGTTCTCATACATGAATATATATGGTTTAATTTAAAGGTGGGGATCTTGACTATTTCCAATTTCTCTATCAGGTGACTGCAGGGACTCCCCCTATATTTCATTCAAAAGGGGGACGAAAGATACCAAAGGGACAGTGAAACTCATAAATCTAAAACAAACTGACAACGCCATGGCTAAAAATGAAAAAGACAAACAGAAAAACAATAGTACACATGACACAACATAGAAAACTAAAGAATAAACAACACGAACCCCACCAAAAACTAGGGATGATCTCAGGTGCTGCGGAAGGGTAAGCAGATCCTGCTCCACATGCGGCACCCGTCGTGTTGCTTATGTGATTACAAATCCGATAAATAGTCTAATTCGCTAGGTCAAATTCATGAAAGGGAAGGGGATTGTAGTTGAGACGTAAGGAACATATCCGATATCATTTGTGAAACGGATATTGCATAACGGTCAACCAACTCGTGATGGCGTCCGTAAAATTTACGAAGGGATGATTTCAACTTCACCATTTGGAACTCTTGATTTAATAGCTTCCTTGTGAGCAGTAACCGTCTATCAAGAAAATCATGATAGGAAATGCCAGCACGGGAATATCGTATCAATTGGGAGATATATACCCCGTATGCAGGTGCTGCTGGAATGTTGCTACTTAGAAATGGAAAGTTCACAATTGGAAAGCTGAAATCATCTCTTTTGTCGTAAAGTGTCGTCTTCAACCGACCCTCATTGTCAATTTCTAGATGTAAGTCAAGATATGAAGCCGACTTAACTGTATCTGTAGCATCCTTTATCTCCAATTCTATGGGATATAGATGCGATCCACATAGTCACCAAATTTTGAATTGTTTAATTTAGAGTTGTGGATCCCAACTGTTTCAAACTCTCAAACAAGGACTTCCCCTATGTTTCATTTTGGTCTGTTGTGGATAGTTGTCTCATTGGCAATCATACCACATCTTTTTTTTTATATAAGAAACTTCCAGCTATTTTAACTGACCTATCAAAACTGAGAAGAAAAAAATACCCCTTGAAATTGCAGTAATATGTTTAACTTGAAAAACATTTAACATGCATTACCAACATTTATCACTGATAAAAAAAAAATTAAACTGTTAGATAAACTGTTACCACTGTCACATTGTATTGGATTTTGACATTAAAATTGATGTACAAAATATTTTCTGCTTTTTCTTTCTTTTATATATATATCTGAGACCACTTTGTTATAGTAGTCTCAGCCTATATCTTTTGGTTTTCAATTCTAGTGTTTATATTTATTCACCATGCATAGATGTATTTTGTCACCTGTCTGGATTTTCTAGTTTAAAATAGCCAAAACCCGGGATTACCCTTATCCGCTTCCGGAATCGGATCCGATATTGTAATCTCGCGGCAGCCATTTTATTTTCAATGTTGTTTTTGACAGAGAGTGAGATACGATTTCACTCGGATTTACACATTATTAATCGGCGATTTTCTGTATAAAGCTAGCGGTTGAACAAATTGAACATCGCTCTCATGAATGGTAATCATAAAAATAAGTTTGAGATCGTTTATTGATCTTTATTAGGAAACTTTGGTAAAAATGTTTGCAAAGTTATTTTTTTATTTTCTGTCAAGGTCCGTCGGGCATGTAGGGCGTAGCTAGTAACCAAGTAGAAAGTCCGACTGCAAAATTGGAAGGTCGCAGACCTCGGACCACCGCTAATTTGAAACCTTGCGTCCAAATTGAAAAGATACGAAAATTTCGTTTTCTAATTCAAAATTGCCGCCAACAGCGTGATCAGTTGAACTTATATAATAGTCTACTGACGTATACATACGTTGTTGACTACGTATTGACGACAAACAATATTCCTACGACTTTTGCAATTTGGGATATCTTAACTACTTGTCTTTAGAGATTTTCGGCGATTAAATATTTCATACATTTGTTCTTTGACATCTTAGCCAAAAGCTCAGGGGATAATAAACTACATAAGGATTTCTAATGTGCTCTACTTCCTATGTGCAACTTCAAAACTTTTGGGGAAATCGACGATCATTTAAGGTTTTTCTGGTCATATTTTTTGTAATCCAGAATGAAAAGTATGAAAAAACTGTCCAATAAGTTATAAATAATATAGTAGCCAGCTAGATGATAACAATGGCACATATTTCAGCATTTATTGGGTAGCACACAAATCCAGGGTGGTCGCATAAGGCAGCTTAACTGCCTAAAAATAACTGTATTATATCACTTTTTTAACTGTTTTAAAAATAAAATTGAACTTGTGACTTTCTTCATGTATCCAATTGCCTAATAGATAGAATATACAATAAAGGGCTGCGCTTTAGCGCATGATACGCCCGTTGCTCTTAAAGACGGGCGTATAAGTTATTGTTCCAAAATTGGAAAATCCCCCCTTTTTTAAGCATAAAAATTCATAACACAGAAATGTAAAATCTGAAATTCCTGAAAATTGAAAGGGAGCTTACATCAATAGATATAAACAATTCACCAAAGTTTCTTGGACATTGGTGAAAGCCTTTTTGAGTTATTGCCCAAAGTGTTAAAAAATCCCCCATTTTTATGGATAAAGCCCCATAAATCCCAAACTTAAAATCTGAAACTTAATAAAATTGAAAGGGAGCTTACATTAATAGATATAAACAATTCACCAAAGTTTCATGGACATTGGTGAAAGCCTTTTAGGGTTATTGTCCGGAGTGTTGAAAATCCCCCCTTTTTTATGAATAAAGCCGCATAAATCGCAAACTTAAAATCTGAAATTTTAATCAAGACTGTTTAATCTGTATAGAAATACTCTTACAGATGATGGTATAGCGAAGAGCGCGTTTCATGTCATCTTGTATATTTATCTATGTATATATATCTTGGTATTTTTTGCTGATAATCCGTACCATAGTGATACACGTGTACAATTCAAATTTACAGCTGAAAATAAATGACTGGTTAATAATTAATTACCTTTCTTATAGCAAGCATGTTCTTTATATTTTTGGATATGGATATAAACCAACTGCCACAATCATCACATGTAAACATGGTCCTTCTTTTGTGTTCTTCAATGTTTTCCTCTACACCAAATTGTTCATTCTGGATTTTAGTCAACATAGCAGTTAGATCTCCTACAAACCAAAGTATAAATAAGTAAACTATCTTTACATGACACATATGTCACAATGTATATATTAGGACCTGATATTTGTGATTTATGTAGGGCTACATTTACATGGAATGTCTGATGAATCGGACCATTACAAAATCGGAAAAGGGGGAGGAGTAGAAGAAAATATGTGGGACAAAAGAATGTAGAAAATGGTGGATTGAACCTGGTTTTATAGCTAGCTAAAACCTTCACTTGTATGACAGTCGCATCAAATTCCATTACATTGTCAACGATGTATGAACAAAACAAACATACTCAAAGAGTAAAAATGTCAAAAATAGGGGTACAGCAGTCAACATTATGTTATCATCTTAATATCACTATAAAAACAACAAATGTAACGAAGAATCACAAAAAGGCATACATCAAATTTAACATACTCATTTTGCTTTTCTTGTACCACTTAATTTATGTATATAAAGTCTACCCGTAAAGGAAAGAAGGTTATAATTGCTGGTGTAAAAATTCGAGTTTGAAATTCGTACAGGTAGACATAAAAATAATTTTGTCGTTAAAAGTATGAACAAAACAAACATACTTGCAACACTTTAAAAACAACAAATGTAAACGAAGAAGCACAAAAAGGCATACATCAAATTTAATATACTCATTTTGCTTTTCTTATACCACTTAATTTATCTATATAAAGTCTACCCGGAAAGAATAGAAGGTTTTCAATGCTGGTGTAAAATTGCGCGTTTGAAATTCGCACAGGTAGACATAAAAATAATTTTGTCGTTCAAAGTATGAAGGTTTACATACATGCATAGTCACGTAAAGTTGATATAACAAACAACAGACTCAACAGTAAATGTAATAATATAAAATAAATAAGGTGTGGTTCAAAGTATGACGGGATACATACGTACAGTATCACGTCAAATGTATGAAATAAAATCAGACTTAACAGAAATTTAAAGTATTTTATTGAATGAAATAATTTTATCATTCATAGTATGTCAAAATCCATACGTAAGAGTTTAGAGTCAGGAATATGACAGTTGTTATCCATTCTTTTGATGTGTTTGGACTTTTGATTTTGCCTTTTGATTTTTGATTTTCCTTTTTGAATTTTCCTCGGAGTTCGGTATTTTTGTGTTTTTACTTTTTAAGTAAATGAAATAATTTTGTCGTTCAAAGCATGATGTTTTTATATGAATGTAGGACAGAAAGTCACAGGACAAAAAGTCACAGACAAAAAGTCACGGACTAAAAGTCACAATTCATTTTTTCTGATTATTTTCTTTCAATAAAAACTGCTTATTTCTAGAAAAATATTTTTGTATTTTTCTTGAACTATTGTATATAAACCAACTTTGTTAACAAAATTTATCCAAAAAATATCAAAGATGATCAAATAATTGTTAAAAAAAACAAAATGTCAAAATGGCTTGGCACTTAAATGGCTTCATGGTGCCAAGAAATATATCTTTTGCATGATTAAAATTAAATAAATCTTGATTTTTCAAGTATAATGACACATTTCCTAAACTTTAATATGAATATATGTATTAAAAAGTAAATATTTCAAGATATTTCTCTTATATATTCAAACAATTGTCAACAAATTATTTGTGACTTTTGTCCTGTGACTTTTTGTCCTACCAAATTTGTGACTTTATGTCCTGTGACTTTTTGTCCTGTGACTTTCTGTCCGTTTACCTTTTTATATAACCACAGAGTCAATTCAAAAGAATATCTCAAAAATTTAACAAGCAATATTAATAAAGACTAATCAAATAATACTACAACGCGTTATTAAGATGATAACCAACGTCAGTACGGAAAATCTATACTTCAAGACCATCTTGTATTATTTGTGAAGTTGATACGGAATATTTATCAACAAGTTCTGGGTATCTTCCGATGAACTTATACGACTGCAAATTTTGAAAAAAATTTCGTCGTATATTGCTATCACGTTGGCGTCGTCGTCGTCGTCGTCGTCGGCGTCCGAATACTTTTACTTTTCGCACTCTAACTTTAGTAAAAGTGAATAGAAATCTATGAAATTTTAACACAAGGTTTATGACCATAAAAGGAAGGTTGGTATTGATTTTGGGAGTTTTGGTCCCAACATTTTAGGAATTAGGGGCCAAAAAGGGCCCAAATAAGCATTTTCTTGGTTTTCGCACTATAACTTTTAGTTTAAGTTAATAGAAATCTATGAAATTTTGACACAAGGTTTATGACCACAAAAGAAAGGTTGGGATTGATTTTGGGAGTTTTGGTTTCAACAGTTTAGGAATAAGGGGCCCAAATAAGCATTATTCTTGGTTTTCGCACAATAACTTTAGTTTAAGTAAATAGAAATCAATGAAATTTAAACACAATGTTCATGACCACAAAAGGAAGATTGGTATTGATTTTGGGAGTTTAGGTCCTAACAGTTAGGAATTAGGGGCCAAAAAGGGACCCAAATAAGCATTTTTCTTGGTTTTCGCACCATAACGTTAGTATAAGTAAATAGAAATCTATGAAATTTAAACACAAGGTTTATGACCATAAAAGGAAGGTTGGTATTGATTTTGGGAGTTTTGGTCCCAACAGTTTAGGAAAAAGGGGCCCAAAGGGTCCAAAATTAAACTTTGTTTGATTTCATCAAAATTGAATAATTGGGGTTCTTTGATATGCCGAATCTAACTGTATGTAGATTCTTAACTTTTGGTCATGTTTTCAAATTGGTCTACATTAAGGTCTAAAGGGTCCAAAATTAAACTTAGTTTGATTTTGACATAAAAATGAATCGGTCGGGTTCTTTGATATGTTGAATCTAAAAATGTACTTAGATTCTTGATTATTGGCCCAGTTTTCAAGTTGGTCCAAATCTGGGTCCAAAATTAAACTTTATTTGATTTCCTCAAAAATTGAATAAATGGGGTTCTTTGATATGCCAAATCTAACTGTGTATGTAGATTCTTCATTTTTGGTCCCGTTTTCAAATTGGCCTACATTAAGGTCCAAAGGGTCCAAAATTAAACTAAGTTTGATTTTAACAAAAATTAAATTCTTGGGCCTCTTTGATATGCTGAATCTAAACATGTACTTAGATTTTTGATTATGGGCCCAGTTTTCAAGTTGGTCCAAATCAGGATCTAAAATTATTATATTAAGTATTGTGCAATAGCAAGTCTTTTCAATAGCACAGTATTGTGCAATGGCAAGAAATATCTAATTTCACAATATTGTGAAATAGCAAAAAAAAAATTAATTAGAGTTATCTTTTTTTGTCCAGAATAGTAAGCAAGAAATATCTTATTGCACATTATTGTGCAATAGCAAGAATTTTTTTTAATTGGAGTTATCTTTCTTTGTCCAGAATCAACTTAAATCTTTGTTATGTACAATATACAATGTATATTCACTTTTTACTACCAACTGATAAATTTAAATAATCTTTACCATTCAGTGATAACAAGCAGTTTTTTTACATCTTAATATTTTATGATGTATTTAAATGAGTAGTTATTGTTGCAAACTCCATTAGAATATTTTAATTGAGATTAGTTTTGGAATAAGGGAAAGGGGGATGTGATTAAAAAATTGGGTTCAATTTTTCTCATTTGAAATTTCATAAATAAAAAGAAAATTTCTTCAAACATTTTTTTGAGAGGATTAATATTCAACAGCATAGTGAATTGCTCTAAGAGAAAACAAAAATTTGAAGTTCATTAGAACACATTCATTCTGTGTCAGAAACCTATGCTGTGTCAACTATTTAATCACAATCCAAATTTAGAGCTGAATCCAGCTTGAATGTTGTGTCCATACTTGCCCCAACCGTTCAGGGTTCAACCTCTGCGGTCGTATAAAGCTACGCCCTGCGGAGCATCTGGTTTAGAAAAAGGACGAGACGTTCTTTGACATACCCCTGGTTCATCAACTTTCTGCTCAGACACTGGTGACGTTGTACAAAGTCTGAATAGGAGCTGCAAGCTCTTGAATACCTAATAAGTTGGGAAATGTATATTCCATATGCAGGTGAAGTTGGTATATTACTACTAAGGTGGGGGAAATTGATAATTTCAAAATTGAAATCGTCTCGTTTATCATAGATTCTGGTACTGAGATGACTGTGTATGTCAAATTCGAGGTATAAGTCTAAAAATGAGGCGGAGGAAGCTGTGTCTGTGGTCTCTTTAATTTCTAGTTCTGGTGGGTATATTAATGGAACCCAATCAGAAAGTTCGGATTGTTAATGGAAAGAACATCATCAATATATCTGAAAGTGAAATTAAATAACCTGGCTTCTTTGATCTTCTTGTTTTTAACAAGTGTCTGAAGGAACTCCGATTCATATGAAAATAAGAAGAGATCGTCAAGGAGAGGCGCACAATTAGTTCCCATAGGAATGCCGACAATTTGTTGAAAAAGTCTACCTCCAAATTCAACAAATATATTGTCAATAAGAAACTCTAGCATACTGATCACTTGTTCCTCTGTGTAGTATGTTTTACCCTTTTGTTCCTTATCAACAAAATATGCCTTATGGTATCCCAACGTGATAAATTTATAGCGTGTGCTACCATTTTTATGCTGAAAAGCATTGTGGATTATTTCTTTTAGACGATTTTTCAATTTCACATGGGGAATGGTTGTATACAAGGTTGAAAAATCAAAAGTTTTAATAGAACTAATTTCAGAAAAAGATCGACATTTAAAATTATCCAGATATGATTAATACCACTGCGTGAGTAAACAGTTTCACAGTATATCTGAAGTCCCTCTTTAACTGCTGACAGAATTTTAGTCAATCTAATGGACAATTCTTTAGTAGAACAAGCAGATGAGCCAGCAATGTACCTTTGTTTGTACGGAATTTTGTGAAGTTTAGGTATCCAATACAAACAAGGTAAGTCCACTGATTTGTTGTTCAATGTAATGTTCATAGAAGCCATGAAGGACTTATGATTCGCTAAAATCTCATCCTTGTCAAATGATATGAGTAGTATACTACTACACGTTCTGGAACACATTCCAGACATTCCAGCAATTGTGGTACACGTTGTAAAACAGTAAGAGGTCAATCAAAGTTCAAATAAGTGACATTCCAGCAATTGTCAGAATGATGTCATCAAGAATGTCGTAACCTTAACCATAGGAATGTATGTACCGGTGTAATGTTGATTTTATGTTACTTTTTTGAACTTACAATAATAAGAATGTTGTTGACCGAAATGTTGCAAGGTCATTTATTGGAATGGTGTAAAGACATCCTATTTTGTTTTACGAATATATGGTAAACACTTTTTGAGTATAGAAACTTGTATGCTGTTTAGACAGCTAGTAAATGGCTTGGAAAAAAGAAAAGATGATTAAAACAGATTTAAATTTATTCACATTTAACATCACTGTTTCAAGTGTCTAAATTATTTTTCAAGTAAACATCTAAACTATATATATATTAAAAGACATCACATTATTCTTGTTTTAAAAAACAATATAACTGACTTGCGTTACCTGAGATCTTTTTTGATTAAAGAATTATATGAATTGAAAAAATTATGCAATGTATTGTTGTAAAACATCAATATGTAATACCATATATCATTCAAAAACATGTAACCCGAGGACAATAATGTGATGAATGCTATTATGAAGTTATGACTTCAGGTAAATAATGCAATGAATACTACTATGTATTTACACTATATTTTGGCACTTATCACATGGTGTAAAATAGACTATAAAAAAAAACACAATATATGACAACATACAGATGATCAATCTTTAGCACCATGTAAAACATCAGTAAATTTTTAAAAAAACACATAACCTGAGATAAAATATATTGAGCTTACTTAATTAACATATGTTAAACTTTGACCTTTTATAAAGCATCAAGTATAAAACAAGTACCTTATTTATTTTTTTTTTTTTTTGGTAAAAGGTCTAAATAAAAGGACATAAATTGATCTTTGAAAAAAAAAATGCAGCAATATGTCATACTAGAATAAATGATTCCCAATGCATAATGAGATTTTAAAAAAAAAAAAAACAACAAAACAATCAAAGTATACACATGATCATATAAAAAAGTCTGTTTAATAAAAAGATATCTTTAACACAACAAAACCATAAAAATGTAACAATATACTAAACTCAGATAAATTGGTCCCTATGTAAAACGAGATCTATAGAGACTAATTAAACAATCAAAAGAGTGAATGTTTCTCTCTTAAAATTAAAGCTTGGATAAATTGAACCCTATGTAAAAACAAGATCTATAGAGATTAATTAAACAATCAAAAGTATGAAGGTTTCTCTCTGAAAAATCAAACTGGAATGTATAGCATAAAAGAAGATGTCTAAAAACCTGTCAAGTGCAAGATCCAACAAATACTATTTTCATAAACACTATCTATCATAATTATAATTCCCAACCATTTATTTAGCTTATGTCAACATGGTCAAGAGATCCAACAAATACTATTTTCATAAACACTATCTATCATAATTATAATTCCCATTTATTTAGCTTATGTCAACATGGTCAAGACAGAAGGTGTAACATGACACTTAAAATTGATTAATGTGAAAACATGAAACAGACCCACCCTTCATATAAAAGAAAAGACCGCGAAAACTTTCTTTTAGAATTGGCGCGAATATTTGTGGAAAAAGGCGGGAAAGTAAGTTTTTTTTTATGTACTTAAGCTTTAACATTACATGTTAAGTAAAAAAAAAAAAAATGTATGTTAAGACATCTATCGTATAAAAGTCGGCAATATTAAAAAAAAATAAAACTATATATATATAGAAAATAATTGTTTAAATTGTAACTAAATTTTTTTTATAGGTAGTGGAAAAATACATTTTTTTTTTTAATCATGACTGAAACATTACTGAACTCTCAAAAAGAAATTTACCCAGACAAACAAAAATACCAAAAAAAAAATTACTATAAGTTTAGTCTCATAACAGGTTTTATTTGCCTTTGAGACCTTCTTAAGGGCTGTGGTTGATTCTCGGCCGGTTGTGGTTGATTCTGAGCGAGTTGGGGTTGATTTTGAACAGGTTGTGGTTGAATCTGAGCAGGAAGTGGAGCGATGGGTTGGTCTTGAGGAGGTAGGGCAGCTTGCAGTTGATCATCTTGTTGTGCTGTAGGATTTTCCAAACGGTGTAGCAAATTTTGAAGTCTAATTCTAAATTTTCTGATTATTTCTATTGTAGCCACTATAATCATTACCACAGCCAATATATACTCTGTAAAAATTACATGAATTATTTACTAAAAACTACATCTGAAGTGTCATCTAAAGAAATTTCTTCATCATTTTGACGTCGATCCAGTGGAAATTGTTCCATTTGAAATTGTTGAATTTTTACTGTCCTTTTCTTTTGATATTTAAATAGGATTAAAGATGTACTACTCAAAAGGATAATTAAAACTGAAAAAAAAAGAATGTCCAAATGTCATGACTGCCACATTCAATTATTGTTTTTTTCTGCCACAAGATATAATGTGAATGCTAGTTTTTTTAAAAGCACAATACAACATAGCTCCAAATGCTATAACAAGAACCACTGAAAGGGAAAAAAATAAAAGATAGTTATTTTTTTTTTAAATTTACTTTTCTGCTCAATGTTTTTTTTTAATTTGTAATTATATTTTCCTTTTCTGTGTTTGTTTTTTTCTTTAATTGTATTTTGTTTTGTTTAAATTGTATTTCTTTTTTTTTTTTGCTAAATGTATTTATCATTACACATCGACTTTAAAAAGTTTGTCCCAATTCTGTTTAAAACCTACTCTCTGAATTTCTTGTGTTTGTGTATGATTATTTTTTTCTATTAGTGAGTTTCTATGAACATTTACCTTACATTAATATATCCTATAAAACTTACCACATAAAGTAGAAACTGTGGGAATTACCCAACCTTCCAGGTTGTTGATGATCGTTCCAGCAGTCTGAAAAACAAATAGGAAACATTAATTTTTTAATTTTTACTCTATGTTAATGTTAAGTTAACCACAATTTGTATCTATTTAAAATAATAAGATGATGTGATATGGGTGTAATAATGGTATATCTATCATAATTATACATACCATATTTTTTAATTCTGTAGTCATGGTAGAAGTTGTTGATGAAAAAGCCAAAGTGTTTTTGGTTTCTGAGGCAGGCAAAGTTGTGGTTCTTGTTGGTTGTACCATAGACGTGTAATCTGTCATGAGTGAAGGAGTTTTCACTGTAGTAGGCTGAAAAAAAAAGACAATGGTAAGCATTTACAAACTTGCTTTAAGTATAAATATTGCCAATTAATTATAACTCTCCTAAGCAGTGTCTGAATATGTTTAACATTATTTTAATTTTTTTTTTGGCTTAAAGTTGGTTTATTTACTTTGTTTCACCATACAATATTATCAGGGGCGGATCCAACCATTTTCATAAAGGGAGGAGGGTCAAGGTAAAGGGTCATCTAAATATATTTCCTGATATAAATGCATTGATCATAAAAAAAAAAAAAGGGGGGGGGTGTGTTCCAACCTCCCAAACCTCCTGGATCCGCCACTGATTATCTAATTTTTTTTTATATAAATAAGAATAAATACTTTGCTAATTGTAGGGACAAGATCAGTGAATGATTTATTAACAAGAAACACCATATTGTCAACAATGATGATGCATAAAGACTTACACACTGTTTATCTGCAACAAAAACAGCTGTTGCGCCTTTTATGCTGTAGCAACACCACTCCATTTCTCCGTTATTTATCCGTACCGTAACACCATCTTTATTTATAATTTCAAGTGTGGATGACTCAAAAAGGCGATCCATAATTAGTGTCGACACTTCAATCTGCGGCTCCAGGATGTACGTTTTTTCTCCAACATAACCACAGCGTAAGACGCCCTGTCTTTCATATCTGCACAATTCTCCCACTTCCAGTTTAACAGTCCTCCGTGCAGGTGGTGCAATTACTTGCACTATCAAAATTAAGATGAATATGTTCATGTTTTTTTTTTCTTTTTGTTGTTGTTGTTTGTTATGATATAGAATGGCGCGAAAATGAAATGACATCTGTGTGGGAAAAGGATTTGACTAAATACTAAAGAGACACTTTTCATATTGTAAAGGAGATTTAAAATGTTTATCTAGAATTTTTAGTTTCAATTTTCTTCCTACGATAAAAAAGAATCATATTTTAATAATATCATCAATTCTTTATATTTTGTTTTCATGAGTTTGTCAATTACCAATAATTTTGCGTACGTTGTATTTAAATGTTGGTATTAAGTCGCTGTTATGTCCTTAAAACAAAACTGTGATTGGTTGAAAATAGATTAATTATGTAAGGGATATACTAAATAAATAATCGATGTGTAGGAGAGTGAAATAATTCCGGAATATTATATTTGCGTGTGTTATAACTAAAAGGAAAAATACAATACATTTCAGTTTCATATTAATCTAATTATTGATTTATTTTAAAAGAAGGTTAAATCAACCATCAAGTGGTCTATAGTTCCCCGATTGTTATTTTAAAAGAAGGTTAAATCAACCATCAAGTGGTCTATAGTTCCCCGTTTCTTTCTCCAATTTCCTGAATCCATTTCCTTAGCTTTGGTATCTCTGTATCTTCCTCATTGTAAAAAAAAAAAAAAAAAAAAAACTAATATATATATATACAATTTAAATACATCGTCTTTTACTTGGTTGCCCCGAGGGATTCCCGGGATATAGAAATAGGACCCAGCCCCTCCAATCTGCTGCGTGGTAAGACCCCACCATAGGGAGGGAAACTTTCTGCTGTGAAAAATAATAAAACAACTAATATATATATATACAATTTAACAATTTAAATACGTCGTCTTTTTACTTGGTTGCCCCGAGGGATTCCCGGGATATAGAAATAGGACCCAGCCCCTCCAATCTGCTGCGTGGTAAGACCCCACCATAGGGAGGGAAACTTTCTGCTGTGAAAAAAAACAACTAATATATATATACAATTCAACAATTTAAATACGTCGTCTTTTTACTTGGTTGCCCCGAGGGATTCCCGGGATATAGAAATAGGACCCAGCCCCTCCAATCTGCTGCGTGGTAAGACCCCACCATAGGGAGGGAAACTTTCTGCTGTGAAAAAAAAACCAAACTAATATATATATATACAATTTAACAATTTAAATACGTCGTCTTTTTACTTGGCTTCTCCTCCTCCCTCGTGGAAACCATGGGGTAAATTATATGGTTTCAACAGAGTGTGCCGATCTGCTTTTTGTTGTTTTTCCCTTTTCTTGCGTTGTCTTTTTTCCCCTCTGGTATGTATTTTATGTGATATAAATTCAATGTATTTACTTCTATGATGTTTGTTGTGTAATGTACATGTGTAATTGTTTTTTTTTTTTTTTTTTTTTTTTTGTATGAATAAATTGTGGGACTTTGGCGGGAAATTTGTGGGTGGGAACATTTCCCAAAATAATTATTCAAATTTTCATGCTTCAAAACGGACTAACGGTATGACATGAAGCTTTTTGGGGTGGGTGGAGTTAATTTTTTTTTTCTTGGCAAGGGGTTGGTTTCACCGCATCTTACAGAGAGTACATTATAAAGGTATATGCTTTTTCCATTCCTTTATTTCTACATTCAACATGGAAAACACTTCTCGCTTTGTATTCACGGAAAAAGTCAAAAATGGGAAAAAAGAATTTTCTCATCGGTTTGGGAACCAAAAAAATATTGTGTTTCAACAATCTACTAGGGGGAACTTTTTCGTAAATATCTATGACAATAGACCAAATTTTAGCGGTCGGATATCGTTCTTATTTGAGGAAGCTGTACAGTTCAGCGAACTAGTTCCCCAACTAGAAATGTTGAAGGAACATTTTAAAGTAAGTGTATTTTCATAATATGTGGTGAGATAATAATTTTTAAATGTTAAAAAATATGTGGTATGATTGACCAGTGAGAAAATGATTTTTTTTTAATAAAGTTAATAAAGTTGGGATTTTTTTTTTAAATAATTAATCAAGATATTTTTATAATATGTAAATGCTGTCTTACAGCTAAAGAGGGAGGGGGGTTGTTTTTTTTTTAAATGTTGATCTTATAATAAAACTTATAAGACTTAAAATTTGTTCCAAAGCACGCATTCATTTTCGAAGAACTTTCGACTTTAATGGAAAAAAGATATAAAACTTATAAAAAATATAAAAAAAAATGCAAAAAAAAATAAAAAAAAAAAAAAATAAATAAATAAATATAAAAAATATTATAGGAGGAGAATAAAACTGCCATTGGGACACAACCCACAGCAGCAAGTGGATCTGCAACATATGATCCAGCACCTCTATGGTATGCAGAAGAAACATCTTCGAGGGGACCCACACAAATGCATCCCCCACCGCCACCTTACACAGCTCCTAAGAAAAGAAAAGCTGAAAACCATGACCTTTTGGACTTATTGAAGGATATAACCAAATAATTGTATTGTACTCTCTGTAAGATGAGTTTGTTTCAGCAGTTCCAATAAAAGTTTTATGAAAATTCATACAATTTTATTTGCAATAAAATAAAATATTAAATTATAAGATAAAACATTAATATAAAGAAAGTTTTTATGAAAAAATTCATAAAATTTTATTTACAATAAAATAACATACTAAATTACAAGATAAAACATTAATATAAAGTTTAATCATATTTTGAAATGTCCGTAGGCATAACTCTTAATATGATTAATCCAAAATCTCTTCTCATCAAAATTAGATAAACCTTTTTTAACAATATGGTTGACAAAGAGTTCATGATTTTGACTTTTTATCAATTTCATTGAATTCTTGTCGATACATTTTGAAATAAACATTCTTTATAATTGGCATGTTTTAACTGTTTTTTGACGGCACATTTTTTTATTCCTTTGGCAGTTTTCTTTTCCTGTTCCGTGTTGCCGTCATCATATATCAAACTGTACATTTTTGGTCGCAATCCAACAAACTCTTTAATTGGAACTCCTGAAACAAAACGAAATTCATCAAGTATTAAGTTCAAAATTAGGTTTCAAATAAAAAAAAAATTTTTTTTTGTGAAATAAGAAACAAATCGCAATGATATTATATTTTTTTTCTTTGATTTTTTTTGTTTATTTAATATTTGTTATTTTCAAGTTTTTGTTAATCGATTAATAATAAAATTAGTTACCATCTAGTTCATCCTTGAATTTTCCAGGCATTTTTTTGTATTTGTTTGAAAATAGATAGTGAGTTTGAGGATATCCAGAAAAGTCGAAATGGTCTTTGATGATTTCCATATCCTTGTATACATCATCTGTCATGATTTCGTAACACAAGCTGTCTGTAAGAAAAAAAAAGAATTTTATCATTGTTTAGCTTTGACTAGTCGAATAATTCAGCTTTTGACTAAATTTATTTAACTGAAACATGCATGGTTGAAGTGGTAAATTTGATAACTTGTGTAAAATACTATTTGTCTTTTATTCCCTTAAAATAGAAAAAAATATTTACCTGTATCCGTAAAAAGCAATCGAATATCTTCTCCATACATGGGCTTCATTGTTTTGTAGTGGAATTCATACATCAAAGCTTTCGAAATGTCCAATATTGCCTGGCCAACATAGATTGGTTTGTTTAAAAGAATGTTCACTTTTTTGTTTTCTATACCCACAAGGTGTTGGTTAAATATCTGAAAATGGTCAAAGGACGGTTTCGACGTATATTTTACCAACTTCTTTTGGTCTGTCATAAGTTTTACGTTTCTATGTCTGCGAATATCTTCCATGGTCTTTCCTGCAATTAAAAGATCGATTAATATTTTCATTTAAAACAGCTTTTATGAATTGAATGTTTGACTTTTTTTTCGTTTCTTATTAGAAAATAAAAAAAAAGGTTAGACATTACATCGCCTAAAAATTACTTACCAAAAACACTGTTATTCATTAACTTGTAGAATTCTTTCTCAAACACATTATTAGCCTCCTTTCGTTTTTGACTATTGAAGTCAATATAGGTCTTCAACCATCTTGACTGATGAAACTCTACAATCTGATGTATTTTGGTTACCTTCATTCCAAGTTCAAGATATAGCTGTAAATTTCTATAATGTAGAATGTAATGGTCTTTATTTTCCAATGTAGGGATAAGTTTTTTGGTGACGACTTTAGATGCATTTTCACCATTAAGGTCTTTCCAAAGATTTTGACTGTAAGGAGACAGCTCTTCCATTTTAACTTTCTTGTGAGATGGAGCTAGTGGATAACAATTATGATGATCATGTAGTTCGGGGGGATATTCCAGATCAACCTCTAAGATGTATCCAGTAGATGCATCCTTTTCAATCTCATTTATATTAAATTGTCGTATTTCATCATCCTTCAACAGTCTAAACATACCCGTCGGTAATGGTTGCATCATGGCAGCTCCATAAAGGTTTCCACAGTCGGTATATAATATGTGCGATGATGGTTTTGAAGGATCGAAATCTTTCATATATTTATTGTTGGCTTTAGCATACTTTTGGTTAATAGAGGCTATTCCACCTCTCGTTCCAAGTTCCACAAGATTGTAAATAATAGGGTCTGTAATCAATTCTAGCGAAACCCCACTCATTTTTAACGCCGCTTGCCATGCGGGACCAGGGGCCGTAAAGAAATGACAGGGATCTAAACCATAATTTTCCATAGTTATGTCTCTAAATCGTTCAAAGACGTCCGCTAAAAGTAGAACATCCGTCATTACATATAGATCGTGAAAGTCACCCAAAGTATTCATGTTCATGGTATTCCAAACTTCAAGAGCGTGATTATAATCCTGATCCGAAATGGGTTCATCCGTTAAGCGATTGTGAAAGGCTTCTTTTGATGGTAATTGTCTTTCTTGGAATCTCTCTTCACAGTCAACGTAATCATAGCAATATTCATTCTTCCTCAATAAAAGTTTTGCTATGTCTTCAGACGGGAACGCTTTTTTGAACTGTCGAAAATGTGTTGGTCCTTCTTGTGATAAATTTTTTACTAGAGTGTCTAGAGAACTATTTAAAAATTGACATGTGTCCAAAAAGCGAAGATTTCCTATAGTGAGTGATACGTATTTTTCCATGTTATTTGGAATACAGGATATTGGCTTATCTTTAAAACAATCAGCCTTTTGTAGAAGTAAATGTGTATCAAAATTTTTACCATTATGGAATAATACAGGAATATACGATGGTTCCTTTAAACTTAAATTACACCGCTGACACAATGCATGACGATAATTAGTATAATCTTTTTTTCTGGGGTCTCTGGTTATTCCATGATGTGCATGGTCTCGTACTTTAATTACATTTTCATCAAAAAGTGTCTGACAAACCTCACAGTTGGTGGTAAGTTGAAACTCTTGTTCTGCTTCATCATTCATTATCAAAGGTTCGGGTTCTCCAAGTATGTCATTGATATATTCCTCCTCGGTAGCCATGTCTTCAAAAAAGTGTTCTATAACGTTATCTCCTCTATAAACAACAGGTGGTTTAGAATAATCATCGTTCGTACATAGGACTATGTAGGAGTACCCCGATGGTTCAAATTTCGTTTCGGATGTAATCGATGATTTCTTCGGGTTAGGTAAACTTGTATCCATCTTTCTTGAAAAACATTCAAAATCAGCTATGATGGTGAAACTTATTTTTATCCCTTTGTAAAAGTCATTAAATTCTAAAATGTTTTCTCCTTCTTTCGGATATTGTACTTTCTGAAAATCTATTTGATCACAATAGGGTTGATGACTTACAAGCAGGTCTTCTCTTGAAAATCCATGCAAACACCGTCGACAAAAGAAATGTGCATTATGTTGGTTTGTTTGTCTTAAAAATCTATTAAGATTCTTAATCAAACAATAGTGTGATTGTTTTTCGTTTGATATATACAACAAGTCAATACTTTGATGGACGTTTCCTGATTTAGATAAAGCTAAAGGGAAAATCTGTTCACCTTCATATCCGAACACGTTAATTGAAAGGTTGTTTAGTTTTTCGAATTTTTCCACCTGCTTTATTGGAACAGGAAAATCAAGTCCTGTCGTATTCAATTCATTTTCAAACGGTTTATACTTATGTACACGATGAGCGTTGTTATCAGTCGGATGAATTGCTGCCAAAACAGACCAGAGGAAGCATTTATTATCATCATTTTGAATGTTGATTACACCTTTACAAAGTTTTATGGCTGAAGGAAGCTGCATGTATGAGGAACCATTAATAGGTGCGTATTTTACTGTTCTTGCTTCTAAGTGTACAACTTTCCGTATTATCCAATTTGAGCCTCTATTTATGTATTCTTCAAGACTTCGATGCATCTTTTGATAAGCTTCGTTTAAATTATGTTCTAAGTCATTATCATTAAACAAGGACACATAATTTCTACTCCTAAAACTGGGAATGACTGTTTCTGTTTGACCATCTTGAATATCACGTTCCATTTCAACTTTTACATTCAAATACCATTTAATGTCTCTCATATATTTTTTCCTAGACTCGACTATTTGTTGTATATCTTCTTTAACATTCGAAAAAAATTGTAAAAGATCGTATTTTTCACTTCCTTCTGGAATTATTTCAATTTGATTAACGGAATCGTTCAAAGCAGATTTTTTAACCCTACGATTCTTTTTCTTTTCAGTAGGTAAATGATTTATGTTTTCGATTTGCGGATTCAAGGTGCTGATAGACGGATCAGACGATAATGGAGGAGAACTGTTTGTGATTGAACGCATTTGATCCACGACTTGCCCTGCCTGACCTCCAGTTTGATTCAATGGATGCTCAACATTGATGTGATCAAAAAGATCCTCGCATGTATCAAAAGGTAAGCCACAATGTCTACATGGAAATTGTCTTTGTTTTTTATGGGATTTTGAGGCGCGAATACACATTTTCTCGTGTCTTTTCAAGTTCTCTAAACATGATAGGGTTTTGCTACATGTATTACATTCATATCTCTTCCTTGTGTGTGTGATCATATGAAGCGATAGGTTGCATGTTTTAGTAAATTCTGCATCACATAAGTCACATTGATATAGCGCTTTCTTTTCCCGTTGTGGAATCGTTTCATTTGATTTCCTTTTCCGATGGTAAAGTGATTCTGATGTGTCAGCTGCCCGAACCAATGCTTCTTCATCACAATCGCTGAATTCAGAATTATTTAATTTCTCGTTAAAGTCTTTAAACAATCTTTCAAGCTGTTCGTTTCCTTTAGGATAACGTTGTTTTAAAAATTGAAGAAAACTATCGGCCATGGCTGATGTGAATAATAATGTAAACAGATTGCGGCTCTTATATATTTATAAATATCAGGTATTCCACACATTCCGTTGTAAACATTCCTCACATACCACTCACATTTTAAATGTCAACCATTTTGTTCTTGTTTGTGACCTTTTTACACCTGCATTCCTCATTTTGCTTTTAGGTTGTTTGACTTTGAGAAATGTTGAAGGTTTCATTTTTAAATATGACTGAGATTTTTCGGTTTCAATCCCATTTAAATTTTCGTTGTGTATTTTTGTCTCTTGATGTTCATCCTTATTTATTTTTTGTCCTTCTACATCGTCCTTGTTTTGTGGTTTAATGTCGCTTTTTGTGGTAACAGTTTCTTCAGTATAGTCTTCTTGGTTTTTATTGTCACGATGTTCATCATTAAGTGGTTTGTTTTCAACGTCTTTAATTAGTCTATCATACTTATATTTAGGAATAAGCACCATTTCACGCGACATATTTCATATATGATGTAAGTAAAATTGGTAAAACTCTACTGATATTCTGCAAACGAATCCGTCTCTCTTTCAGTGTTAATTTCGAAACGGTTAATCTACGAATGGCTGCTCTGTGTCTTCTTAGCGTATTTATATCGTTATCTGAGAGAGGACATACTCCTTGTATAACGTTGAAAACAATTTCTGTAATGACCTGTAGTTGGGTATTTGATAAGGTTGATATAACTTTTTTTCTTTGTTTTGATTCCATTAAATACTTGACTAAAGCTTCATACTTCTTCATTTTTCAGGAAGATAAACAATGGGGATCTGTCCTGGTAGAATATTAGTACGCAACTGATATTGTTCGTCGCTTTTGAGACTTAAATCAAGAACCAAATAACCAAAAGGTTTGCTCGTTGATTTATTGTAAGCATCCATAAAGTATTTCAATTTTCCAGGAAATATTTGTCTACCTAAAGTATTGATTTGTAAAAGGTCTCTTTTTGTTTTCATGAGTATAAAATAATGAACGGACAATGATGCCGTCCGCATTGATTTTGATTTTGGGAAGGCATTTTGAAGTAAATGAAGAATTGTTATATTATGATGATGAGAGCCAACACAAAGAATATGCACTAATTCCATACTATCAGCTGCTTCCATCATAAGATCGTCAAATACTAACAGTTTATGTCCCTGTTCACTTCCCCATTCATTTATCTGGTCCATGGTGGGGAGACCCTTGTGAAATAAGATTGATGATACACTCTGTTGCATTTCAGAATACAATGGTTGCCAAATCGAATAGCAGAAAAATATACTTGATGGTGGGGTTTGAAACATCCCATCTGCTTGTTCAAGAAGGTGTTTTGTCAACATGGTCTTACCAGATCCGGAAGGACCAACCATAAAAATTGATGTAGGTGATTCGAATTTTAATGTTGCGTGCTGTTTTTTCAAGCCTTCCATCCTGTTTGAAGGTTGAAGTAATAATAAGGTAATATGTATGGTGAATGTTTGTTTTTTTTTAAATGACAAATGAGAAACAAGTACAGAGGTGAGTAATATCTTTTATTAGCACTTATTTTTACTGATACATATCTGAGATTGTTCTACAAGCATTACACATTGAGACAATTTATCATTTACAAAGTCAAATACAAATCGATCATTTAAGTCGTAGTCACTTGTAAAACGCTCTCCTATTTTTACAATCGACAGCCTTTCTTTGATACGACACCATAGAAAAAAAAACACAATATTGACCACACACAGACGTCTTGTCTCCCTGGAGACGTTTATTGTTAAATGTCACTTTGTCATATCTTCTTATGAAATGTTTGATTGAAGAAGAATAAAGATCTGACGAATTACCATATGAATCGAAACATTCTAGCTCTCGCTGTTTGTTCACATAAAAGGCAATCCAGTGTTGACCTGGTTTAGATATTGGATCCGTGTTTACAATAAATCCAGTTAGTTCACGTACATTTTTTGGTATTTGATCTGAGGCAAAAATACCAACCACTCGTTTCTTTAAATCTCCATCACAGGAAAAAATACTTTTTAACTGATTTGTATTCATTCTATTTCGATAGTGCGAGTTGCCGTTATACCAAACATCCCCTGTTGTTCTGAATATATGAAACAGGTGATTGCTTTTGAAAGAGCAGTACCAAACTGAGCTTCTAGTCTGACATTTCCTTGTTTTAATAAGGTTAAATAGTGTGCACTTTCTCCAAATTCTGGTTCTAATTCGAAACAGTACAATGCATATCCTTTAGCAAAGTCTTCTCGGGTGATTTGATTACCAGAATCTCGAGATTCTTTTTCTGTTATTTGGAATAATTTTGTATACGCCGGTATGATCGTTTGACCAGTGGTAGCGTCAAAATTGATCTGTAAAATGTTACCTGAAACGGGTATGTTATTCACGTATAATCCAATGTTTTTCAGGTTAAAATGCTCAAAGTTGAAGGGGTTTGTGATGTAACTACCTGCAGCAGCTTCGGCATCAACAAATCCAATTACAACTCGAGCTGGACATGACCCAAGAAATAAATCTGGAAAGTTAATATTCAAAGTACCACTTGGAATGTTCATAGGTATGATCTGAGATTTTGTGAAGGGGTATCTTGCATTGGTTGATTGTAATTTTTGAGCGTGAGCCACTATCACTGCTGGGTTTATCTGTAATTTACAAACTTTCAGAACGATATCTTCAATGACCACTTCAAAATTTGGATTTTCTTCTGCTGTTACGAGACAAAAATCAGGTCTTGATCTGTACAATTTTACACTGATAGGTACTTGATTAACTATAAAGCGATCAATACTACATAGGTCGTTAAGTAAGGGACCTTCCATGTCACATGTTTTTGATCCTGCAAATAGCTTAAAGCGCTCATACAAAGCCTGATTTCCAGAACCCTTTACATCATTGGCATCAACATATCCGGGTGTGTCTTTCTTCCAAAGTTGTGCACCCAATTGAGTTTTTTAGCATCACTCCCATAAGACAACAATGTTTGTATCATTGCTTTATATGGATATTGGTTGGTGGCTGTCGAAATAAGTTTCCCCTGTAATGTAACGTCTACTTGTGCAAACATTGCGTGTAAAAACAAATTCACTGGTCCAACATATTCCGTCTCTGTTAAAGAAGATCCATCTGCTTTCTTTATTTTAGCTTTTACATACAATTTTGTTCTCTTCAAATCAACATATTCTAACCCATTTTGTCCAGAAACGTGTGTTTCCACTCAATTGTGAATTAGTTCGAACGTCTTGATAATACATACGTTCCACGGCCGTCTGATAAGGAGGGATAGAGAAAATGTCAAGTCCGCTTGGTTGTGCCTCCTGCATTTCGTCGGTGGTAAACGAGGCCATTATTTTTTATTCAAAATATCTTTATATTTGACTTTAGATTTTTGCGGAAGTCCTGACTTCGTTTGTTTTGCTGATCTGGGATTTTTTCTCGGTTTGTCCTTTTCCTTACTCAACTTCGTCTTACTTTGTCGAGGTTTTTTTATAGAATGAATATTTTTTTTCGATCCTTTTCTTTTCAAACCGTGTGTGTCTCCGACTTCTTCTTTGGCTTGTTCGAGAAATTGTTCGTTTGTTGACACTAATTTGACCTTGACATCTTTCGATAAATCAGTCTTGTTTGTGGACATTGTACCCACAGGAATCATAAATGATTTCGAAGTTCCAGTTAATGATCCACCAACTTGGTTATTGTAAGCTTGTTTTTTCAGATGTGCAGATGGGTTATATTTTTGTATCCCAATGGTATCATAAAATTGTATCCATTTTTTAGGATTAGGGATATACATTCTACTTAAATCCATGTTCACGAAAATGGAAATGACTTAAAATGAAGTGTGACTGTAGAAGGTCTGTCTATAAATGAAGATAAATCGTCATTGTCGTTTGTTATGATAATTTCTATGTTGTAGATCTCTTTTACTTTTACAGGCATGTAATGGGCCGTATCCATAATGATAGTCCAATCTCCAATAGCAGTAGGTGACAGTCGTCTCAGAACTCCTTTTTTTTCCCCATCAACGATTGATTCCTCACATACATTTGAATGTAAGTATAACGAATCTTGTATTGATGATGTTGATGTAATATCAGCTTCTACGAGTCCAACCCTCCACGTTCCGTCAAGTACTAAAGGTGAACTTAAATGTGATCTAAACCTGTAAGGTTTGTTATTTGGAAAATAGTTCATGGACTTATCGCTACTTAAAATTACATACATGCTCATCTTTAGCTATCAGCCTTATCTGTGATGTCTTGTTCAGCTACCCATTGGTTATATTCCTTTGGCCACCCTTCAAATTTTACAAGCCATTCGGTGATACCGTTTCTCTTGCGTTTGCGTATTTTTTTTTCTATATACCAAAAACTTCATTTTTATGAACCTTCTGCATCTCATTTTCATAAAAGTTACCTCGAATGAAACCGGCCTCGCCGGCCGCGTCTAAAAATGATTTCAAACGATACATGGGAATTCCTTGCATGCGAAAGCGTTTACGTACTTTAAAAATTTCTCGAGTAAAGTGCTCATCGTATGACCTTTCAAATGTTGAATTCTTACTTGCAATTCTAACTAAATCATTTATTTTGAAGTGATAGGGGTTGACTCCCTTATTTGACGTCTTCGGTTTCAAATACATGTGTGCCCAAATATCCGCTTCGTTATTAGTGTTTACATCTTTCGGAGCAATATTATTCAAAGTTCGATGTGGTGTTGCATTATAGCTTGACGTTAAATCTTGTAATACATCAATATATCGATAAGTTCTGTTCTCTGTGAAATATCTATACATCTTTGTTTTTATAGTTTTGATGACACGTTCGCATACATTTGCCTTTGTATTTGAATTTTGTGTTGTGAAATGATATATGCCTTCGTTTTGTAAATATGACTTTGAAATGTTAGAGGTGAACTCCGTCCCATTATCCGTTCTTAATTTATTACACTTTCTTCCATTCTGGAATATTACTTGAAATCCTCTAACCACTTCTTTTGCTGTTTTATTTTTCAGAGGTTGGATCCAGAGGTACTTACTGAAGATATCTATAACAAACAATAGCTGAGAAAACTGATCGTTAGAGTCTTTTAAATTAGACATGTTAGCTAAATCAGCGTCGAATTGGTCGTCAATACCAGATACTACCACTCGTGCTTTACGAAAAGACTTTCAAGCTGGTTTTTGTAGACTGTAACTGTCTTGATCCTGTAGCCATTTTCGAACACGATGTATACCTAGTTTTATTCCTTTGGATTTCAATATTCTGTACAACTTATCAGGACCGACATATGCACCACCTTGGGAAAACTGATAATATAATTTTTCGAGGACCTTGTATGGATCGTCCATTATCTGAAGAGACAACTGAAACACTTTACTAAAAGTGAAAAGAATAACACGAAACCAGTTATATATATTGAATTTTATTATATGATAAAACAAAAATTACACTATGTTGTTTATTGAGCAGTCCATAAAACAAACAAAATTGTCACATCAATTTGAACGTCACTTTACTAGTCATAAAAACGTTCCTCCAACGCTCTCATTCTTTCTGCCGTGACTTGTATTGCTTCCCGTGAAGGTGCTTCTTTTTCAAGAAATGAAAACAACCTGGTCTTCAATAATTCTGGTATATTTAAACGTTCAATTTCCTCCTTCCACTGAGCTGTAATGGTTTCTGTTTTCATTGAATTAAAGGCTTCATCAAAGTATAGATTTAAATGTTCTTCGTCTGTCCACATAATGCAAGTATGGTGTCTTTGACTAGGGTGATCTACTTCACATCCATAGCAGTGATTTTTTGCTAATTTCCTAGTATGTTTTATAATATTCTCAGCAAATTTAAACATATATAATGTATATGAGTGCCAGACTAGACGATTCTTTTCTTGTTGGTCCATCTTGGGTTTTTTTCCTTATGAACTACATTAGCTTCGAATTTCATGGAATATATATTTGATGGTTGAATAGTTAACATTATTCACATACTCGGTATGTTTCTATAAATCATTCACATATTTTAAATTCATGGAACATATAGTTTTCTAGCTGAAAAAATGCATGCGTGAAGAATTTGTTTAATTTCTCTTTTTGGCATTTTTCAATATTGTCGGTAGAATTCGTTTAATGTAGCGTAGTTGATCAATGTTCAGTTGAACCGCATTATTTGTTGGCTTCCCTCTGATAAATTCTCTAATATCTACCTCATCATATCGTTCGCAAATACTAAGAATATAATTGTGAGGAAGATTGATCTGTTTTACAAATTTACAAATATTTGGTCCACAAGTCTTTATTTGTATGCAGTCAGATGAATTATGACTTGGAAGGTGAACAGATGAATAAATATTAGTTGTAAGGACGAGTGTTGCTAACATCATACATAATAATATCACAACTCCTGACCATTTTAATGTAGGTATATGAACATTGTAGTTTTCATACAGAGATTCCAGACTAGCGGCTATACTCGATCGGTTCATTGAATGTCTTTCTGTGTCAAAAATAAAGCTGTCTGTCTGATCATTAGAATTCTTTCTGGACATCTTAACCCAACCAGATCCTGAACGAAACTAAAGGAAAAAGGCAGGTTATAAAGGTTATATCATTATCCTTGAACCCTGATTTAATGTATAATAAACGAACTGAGAATATCATATTTCCATTTTTCTACAAATCTTTCCTTTCGATAATAACTGTTTTTCAGTTTCAAAAGCAAAACACGATTAATGTATCTGCTAAAGAAAAAAAAATATATAGATCTGTAAGGCGATCTGTAAATGTTAAAAAGTCATGAATCTGCTTTTCATTCATTTTTTCTTTCTTTTAATAATAGTTTTTGTTTTATTAAAAGAGGTATACCAATGATATAATCAACAATACACCAGTACACACATTCCACACATTCCTATGGTTAAGGTTACAACATTCTTGAGGACATCATTCTGACAATTGCTGGAATGTCACTTATTTGAACTTTGATTGACCTCTTACTGTTTTACAACGTGTACCACAATTGCTGGAATGTCTGGAATGTGTTCCAGAACGTGTAGTAGTATACTACTGATATGTTTTTGTATGTGGGATTACCTGAGTGCTCATTTATTCCTAATTCTTTTATAAGACACTCGTAGTAATACGATTTATATACAAAGACAATATTATTTGAAGCTTTGTCCGCAGGAACAACAACATACTTATCCTGAAGAGATGATAGACATTTTACAGCCTCTTTGTCACTAAAAATGGACTTGGGTCGATCATTCACACAGTTCTTCAACTTATGAATGCGACGTTTTATCAGAGACCTGATTGTTTTGACCCATTCTGACAATGTGTCCAGTTGAACTTCTTCTCGTTTAGCCCATGCTCTGGCATATTTCTCAATGGAATCCATAATTATTTTGAAGTTATGGTTCCAATTGATGTGTTGGGGTTCTCTAAACTTGAGACCACGAGAAATCACCTTTCGGAGATTTTCATGTTGAATAATGTTTAGATCCCCAGTAATAACATGGCCAGAGGGACTGTAATTGTAAGGCGAGTGGGAACAGTCACATGTCAGAGGTTTTTTTTAGGTATTGTTCTAAATCAAGGTTCTGTAATGCTTGTTTATATACAGTCCGCCAAAAGTTAAGCACCACCTGTTTTTATTGCACAGATTTTTTTTCAAATTTAAAAAATCAATTTTTCCACGAAAAAAATAAAACAATCATATAGCAATTTTGCTAATGTATACCATAAACAAACCAGAAATGTAATTTTAGTCACTTATGAAGGTTCTATGCATGTAGGTTTTCCGTTCATAGAAATAGTGCAAATTACTGAATTCAGAAACAGAATTTAAGTTTCACTTTGATTTTATATTTTAACAAAAAATGATCACCCAATATTATTAAAACTTTCTACACATAAGCTTTGGTATGTTTTGCAATTTTAATGACAACGTTTGATTCAATAGCATGCATAACAACCTCACTTCCGGTAGAGTTTCAAAACACGACGTTTCATTCTCGGTATAAGCCTTCAAGCTTTAGTTTAGGAAATCTGTTGCATTAAACAACAAATACCACTTTTAAATCGACAAAATATTGTGAAGGTGGATCTCTGTGATTGAGATTTCCGTCAATGGCATCTCAGACATGTTTGATAGGGTTTATGTATGGGGACATGGAAGGCTAAAAAATAGTGAAAATGGCTTGTTGCTCTTTGGACTCGGTTAAAATCCTTGCTCTGTGTGTTCTAGCGTTGTCGTCCATGTACACGAGTCTTGGCAATGTAGACGCAAGTTGGGGATTATTAAAATGAGGGACTACAATGTTTAAAGGCTTCAAATCTCTGTTTGTCTGTCCGTTTATGCTACCCTGCAGAACATGCATACCCAGCTTATAACGGTATAAGAAGCAACCCCGTACTGGAACACCTCCAGCACTGAATGCAGTCCTTGTGCAAACATTGTTTTTGGTCATAGGCCGTTTTGTTTCCCCGCGAAATTCGTATTTTGGCGTCTACTGGCAGTAAAAGAAACTGACTACCATCTGAACAATGAGTGTTTCTTATGTTCAAGCATAGATAGTCATTATCCCATTAAAACCTGACGGTGGAGTGCCTTCCTGTGGTGCTTAACTTTTGGCGGACTGTATAGTTAAATATTTTGACTGCAATGGTTTTGGTGTAACTGTAGGATACAATAGGAACAGACTGATTTTGAAAATAAATAGGAATTTTTGATGTTACCTCCTTGTGATGTAGAACGTGAACAGGGAGGAATTTCCTCTTTTCCTCATGTAAAGGTTCCGATTTTACTGGTTTAAAGAGACGGAAAAGAGCTACATCACAAATTATACTGACAAGTCTGTATATTGGAGAAAATGTATTGGTGCCTCCTTTGTCAAGTGCATAATCTCTCAAACATTTTAGAAAATTAACCGGCAGTGAAAAAAGAATAGTTCTAATGTAATGTAACCCTAACGGATGATGTAGATGAGAAAGAAGGTCATCAAAGCTTCCAGAGGCCGATCTCGATTTGGAAGACTTTTTTTACATTAGGCCGGTGGTAACGTTTTTGTCCATGACTACGTTGGTTTCGTAAAGTAGAATTAAATAAACTCATTACATTAACATCACTGCAGGCTGGACTTGACAAATTTCCTACTCCTTTAACATTGTCATTGCAACCATATGGCATTGCAGTACCTAGTTCCCTTATCCAGAAATTTTCTCTACTTTTCGGAAAGGAGTACTGAGTACTGGACTATTTGTGTGGTGATAAATTTTTTCGATGATGCGTACTTTCATAGATAACGAAGGATCATGGTCCGGTTGATTAAATGGTTATAAAGAACACACGCCTTGGCTTAAGTTATATTGAAAGAAATACTTATTAAATTAATCTCTTGATTAAATTGAGAAAAGATAAAAAAAAAAATAAGCAGAAACTAAACTACATGCATGTATATGATCTAGGATTGCATTTTATTTTAATACTTTTCATAAGTTTTCCAGTCCTTGTCTTTTATCATCAAGCACAGATATCACTAAGATTGTGAGATTTAAAAGTTAATTCAAGGATTTATTTACCATAGCAGCTTTAAAATATCTGTATATGTGTTCATAATTTCCAAAAAAAAGGCATTTACATTGAAATTTTGTTTTAACAGATTATGAGAAGGCACTGAAAAAGCGTCAAAGGGCCATTGAGTCATCAAATGTGGACACTAATGACGAAGAAGAAGCCAGGAGGGCAGTGAAGCAACCTCAACGATTGGGGCATGCTTTTAGTGATTCAGAGGGTAAAGTAGACGTTACTTATTCTATTGATAAATGATTTTCAAGAATTTGTTGAAGGGATTCTTCAAATATCTTTATATTACATGTTACACTGAATAGATTTTGTTGAATCAGTTGATATTTACAGTGAAATCATAAGTTGAACTACAATATTTTATTTTTTTGTACATTGATTTGGAATGGTTGCACAATTTCTACTTGAATAAATATAAATATCTTCAATTTCTACTTAAGTGCTAGTCTTTGTAAGAAGCAGGCAATTTAGGGAAAAGTCAAAACATGATCAGAAAAAACCCACTGAGCTAATCATGTTATTTAATACTAACCATCATTCTGAGTTAAAAATTATTAGTCTTTCGTTTGTGTGTGTCTGGTTGTATCAAATAACTCGGTTAGAAATTTGGGTAGAATGATAGCAAATTACAGAGTTATCTCCCCTCATTCGATAATTTCTAGTGCATTTCAACCAAATTGTATCTTCTATTACCAAAACAGAAAACGAAAATAAATGTTATTTTTGTGCATACCTACATATTATGAAATGAAATCAATGTCAAATTGGGTGGGGTTTTTGGTCATGTTTTCACCACTGCCTGATTCTTAGGCAGACTGGCACTTAAATGAATATCTTCAAACTCTACTTACATAAATATCTTCAAATTCTACTTGCATAAATATTCTTGTAAGCATTATACAAAACAATATTTAACATGTAGGTTTCTTGGTATATTCAAAATTAATTGATCGTATGCTTCAATAATGGTAAGCATGCTTGCCTCTAGTGCCGTAAGTTATAGGTTCGCCCCTCAGCCGGATCAAACCTAAGACTTAGGTTGAACCTGGCATTAAGATGATGGAGCAAAGACTGGTCAGTCCGGAGTCAGAATAATGTGTCCAGGTAAGGAGGTAACATGTCTTCCAGCAAACTGTTACCTTGTGAGCTAGCACATTAATATCCGTCTGAACATATCGGTCTAGTACAAAGCGGGGTTAATATTCATTTCCCATTAATATGTTCTCGTATGCATATGACTTGCCACTCGACGTTAAAAATCTATTCATCTATCCTTATTGTTAAGATAAGCTGTGTCTTTGATCTAAGTATTTGATCTTGGTTTTTGGTTAAATAAATCGTCATTTCAGCTTTATTTAGTCAATTGCAGCAGGTTCATTTGTTGTTTTTTTTATTTAGATTTTACTTTTACATTTCATTAGCTTCAGCTTACCATGGTAAAAATTCAAACATAATTATGTCCAGGTGTCCATTAAGATCAACCCCTGAGAGTAGAAGGAGGTCATTGTCAACACCCGACAGTGGAAGGAGGACAAGCACAATTAGAGCAACTCCAGAGGGCCCAGTAACACCAATAAATCACCCTGCTCAGTCAGGAATAGTACAGCAGAAGCAAACACAAAAAACTATTAAAGAAGACTGCAATGGCAGCAATTGAGCTGGATTTTTCATCCACAGAGGAGGACCCATTACCAGTTATTGAAAAAAAACGAGAACCCGTCCCTGTTCAATCAAATTCTGATTCTGAACCAGCTTCAAAGAAAACCCAGCAAAAAATGGAAGGTTGTTAGAGTGGCTTCATCTGATTCAGATGACTCTCCTATTGATCGAAACCCCGTCAAAAAGAGTTGAAGTGTTCCAAAAAAGAAAAAAAAACTCTTTATTTGTAGAAAGATAATTATTTTCAATTCTGGTCAAATGTAAATCATACCTTTCCATTTTTAATTTTACAGTTCTTTAATCATATTAAAGTCTTTGTTCTCCCATCATTAGCAGAAACATTTTTTATCAAATGACAAAAAAAGGTTACAAGTCTTCATAATCATTCTCTTTTTTACTCCATTATAAAGATTCTGATCGTGAAATGTATAAAGTAGAACAAAATTTTAATCAAATTCAAATTACAAAGTTATTTTTTAAATGTCCTCCTGTGTAAATAATCTTCTTATATTGCTTTCACATGGAAATTTTCTAAAAAGATTAACTTCTGTTATTCTGCAGACCACCAAATCAAGTTCAGATTGAGACAAGTATTATGTTTGTCCTGTTCATGCAATTCACTCAAAAAGAGAAAACTTGATTCAATCATTGCATTCCTCTTTTTCCCATACAAATAAGATTATGCCTTCCTCTGCAGTCTACTTAAAATGTGACAGAGAAAACTGTTATGCACATTCTTTCCCCAATGTGCATTGTACTATGTAGCTATTTGAGAATTCATGAGATGTATCCATAGTAAAAACAAATAAGATTTAGTAAGACCTATTGCATTTTTCCCCATTAGTTTATATTTTTCTTCAATAATATTCTTAATGTACTTTGCAGTCCTTCTTTTGTGGCAGAGAAATTCATTGAAGCAGGAATGACTAATGTCCAATGTGTACTCTGCAGTCCATTATTAGTGGCAGAGAAAACTGTTGAGCACATAGTATTTCTCCTGCCATCACACCAGTTGCTTCTCCGACTCCATCTTCATCAGTCACCATGTCCTCAGGGTCACCAAAATAACCGAGAAGATATTCAGAACAGCGAATGGTATCACTTAAAGATCAAAGATGTTGTTTGTATTGCTAATTCAAAAACACACTGTGACTATGCTGAAGTCACACGAGTCTGGAAGACCAAAGTGAACATTCAGTATTTGAAAAAAAAACTTCAAAGGGACTTACAAATTGCATGCTTTCAGCAAATGTACATTACAAAGACAGTGTTCACATTATTTCAATTTTTTATTCGTTAGAAAAGACAGAATATAGCCAAGAACACTATCAAGTCATCAAAGAAAAACTACTCAAACTTTATTAGAATATAAATATCATATTGTATTGTTGATTGATTGTTGGTTGCTTAATGTCCAGTGGCAAGTAGTTCATGCAAATTCAGGACGAGGACAAGTTAACACTAGATACAATAGGTATGTTGATACGATAGAGGCCATCTGGGATGATGGTCGGGGAAATTTCGACTGCCACTGGAAAAGGAGGGTATCTCGGATAGGGACAGAAATTTCGCCTTGCAACAGGCACCTACGTTCCCCTTAACAGAGTTGTTGCAAAGGTTCTAAACATGCACAGAGCCTGGCACTCTCTTTTCACGAGGATTTAATGTCCCCCTTCTGACCGGACATGACTGCGAACTTGATACATCCCGTACAGCCAAACGGACGCCCCACTTCGGCTTCGCTTTACTGCCAGTCGGGAGAAGACAAAGTGACCAAAATAAGGGGTTGTAACATGGTTACATATAAGAGCAATGACTTGGCATATAAAAAGTATCATAGGATTTCTTGTATTTGTTATGAACTTGTTCTCGTTCTGAATAGGCATGAACTGTTTGCCACTGGACGTTAAGCAACCAACAATTAATCAATCACTCCTTATGCAAGGTAACAGTCTCCAGTGCAGTCAACTGAGACGTTTTTTAGTAGGCAGGAAGTACAAACAAGAAAAAAGCAACGCAAAACTCCGGAAACCTCAGGCCCAACCGGCTTCCTTCGCAGTAATTTGCAGCACAGCAATAAGTCAAAGCTACAACTGAAAGAAAAAAATCACCAACAGAAGGACAAAATTACCAATCTGCAGAATGAGATTTTACACACTAGATTTCAACAAAGAAGTAACACTAGACTTAAGCAAATCACCAGAAACTAAAGATACCATGAGAACTTGCAATGCTGAGATGGGAAAAGCATGTCCTGAGGAAAATTCGTATCAAATTTGGTATCAAAGGCAATACTGTTAAATACATTAAAGCCTTTAACAGAAAGAAGCGTGATTTCAACAGCAATGGCAAAAAAGATATCGGATAGTGGTCTGGATTTATTTTAACTGCAATTGGCTAAGAGGCGAGATACGGACAAGGCATTAGATTAGTGCTGGCTGAGAAGAATACAAACGGAAAATCTCGTGTTACTGCCTGCAAAGATTACTGATTACCTGAAATTATAAAACTATTCATCTTTTAAATTTTGTCTGTTTCACATTTTTTATTTATTTTAAATTATTTATTTGTTTACTCCTTTTCATGATAAAGGCCGATCGTTTACAAAAAGAAAGTGACTCCTGAGCGTTGGTACTAGTATATTTTATATAGTCTTCCTGGTTGTTGTAATACTAGATTTCATCTGTGGTGTATGACTTCCTTTACTTCCGTCTAATTCAAGTTGTATCGCCTACTTGTGGTTTTGACAGTGGAAGGATAAACGCACCCAAGTTGTAGCGGTCATTTACAGTACATCAAAATTCACCTTGCTAATATAAAAGTAAGATGTGATATGATTACGTTCGGGTACGTTGTTTGACTCCATTCTTTCTATTTTTCTTTCCTTTTAAAATGGCCAAAAATATAGTGAAAAAGGAAAGAAATAAAAATAAAAATATTCACAATTTGTTGAAAAAGATTCAAAAAGAAATTGGAGATGACAAAACTTGGTCTAAGAAGGTACGTAGATTGTATTAGACTCCCTCATAAAACTTGCATGCAAGTGAAATTTTGTGTTCATTCGTTAGAGTTAAGAGACTAGACGTGTTATGATTCCTCGATTGGGCCACTTTAATGAGTCTTTAAAACATTTGCAAATTGAACAAGCTAGTAAATTAGAGGGAAAGTTGATGTCAAGGAAGATCATGGAACTGTGGAAGATAATTCAAGTGTTCCTTGGCCCTGCCAAAAACTGGCCACGAAAAAATGTGAAATTTTCCACTGAATAGCCTGGGGGTCTATAAAAGTGCAGGTCTTTGTGAATTTAGGGTGGCTATATACTGAGTTTGTGAATAGAAGGCTATTTGATAGATTTTGTTTTGTTTTTAATTTAAATGATTACAAATTAATTTCTATCACGTTTTTGTCATTCTTAAATGTCTGGTCGTGGAAAAGGAAGGAAAAACATTGGTAAGACCGTTGCCAACTTCAAAAGATTATTTGTGAGAGACCTTGCTGAACGATTTCAAATATCACAACGTCAGTTTTCCAAAAAATATTCACAACTTGGATAAATTTGTTGAACGTTAAATTGCCATTGATATTTCACTATTTAAAGGGACTAACAAACAGTTATCTGCTATACCTGTTGAAGACACAATAAGCTTAGCTTCTGTGAGAATCCACGTAGAGAGGGTCATTGGCCGAATTAAAAACTCTCTCATATTGGATGGTATATTACCTCTAAGTTAAAGCCATGTTGCAAGTCAGATATTTAGAGTTGTGTCATTTTTGACAGGGTTTTCACCGCCTAAATCTGACACTAACAAGACTGATATTGATGATGAACAAAAAGATGAAAATTAGGAACTTGTATCCAGTGTTTATATTTTTCATTCATACATTGTCATAATAAGTACTGTATGTTTTGTATTTAATAATTATCTTATTAAAAGATCATGTGTTTATTGGCAATCAATAAAAACATCTCAAGTGTGTCATCAAAAAGAGAAGAAGTCTATATATATAAACTTTTAGCCACCGCTTTACAAGCAGAGCCAAATACAATGAAAGTCCCAACTATGTATTGGCTTCCGAAGCTACACAAAACCCCTTACAAATATAGATTTATTTCGTCTTCAAGCCATTGTTCAACTACTAAATTGTCTATTCTTCTTACCAGCACACTTGGTACAATTAAAAACCTTATAATAAATTGTTCAAATAAGGCCTTCGAAAATAGTGGAATAAATTACTTTTGGAGTGTCAAGAACTCGTTGGAAGTACTTGATAAATTGCATGCTCATATTGGTGATTTTGAATCTTTTCAAAGTTTTGATTTTTCTACCCTGTATACCACATTGCCTGACATTCTCATTAAGAAAAAATTCACACACCTAATTAAATGGGCATTCAAAAATTCAGAATGTGAATATATATGTTCAAACTCTTTTAGGTCATTTTTCAGTAGCAATAAACAAAAAAACTATGTTAATTGGACATGTTTTGATACTATATATGCCCTTGAATTTTTACTAGATAACATTTTTGTTCGCTTTGGGGATTCCGTATATCGTCAGATTATCGGAATTCCAATGGGGACTAACTGTGCACCACTTATTGCGGACCTCTTTTTGTATTGTTATGAGTTACAATTTATGACAAAAATAAGCAAAGACCCATCAAAACAACATCTGATAAACAAATTTAATAATACTTTTAGATATTTGGATGATATTTTGGCTCTCAATAATGACGACTTCAGTATGTATATTAATGAAATTTATCCTGCTGAACTTACCTTAAATAAAGCTAATACTAATAATGACCACTGCCCTTTCCTCGATCTTGATATCTATATCACTAACGGAAAGCTGAATACTAAAATTTATGATAAAAGGGATGATTTTTCATTTCCTATCGTTAATTATCCGTTTTTAGATGGGGACGTTCCCTTGTCACCATCTTACGGTGTTTATATATCTCAACTTGTACGATTCGCTCGTGTTTGTAAGAATGTTTTAGATTTTAACGAGAGAAATTTATGTATTACTGAAAAATTATTACACCAGGGTTTTCGACATCACAAACTAGTCAAAACTTTTACTAAATTTTATCATCGGTATAAAGACATCTTTCGTAAATATAGCTCAACATGCAGACTTTTTATACGTTCAGGTATTTCACATCCAATTTTTTATGGAAATATTCTTTATAAAGCACAAAGGTGTCAGTATTCACCTCAGAAACTTACAAAACCTTTAAATAGACTGATTAAGAAGGGATATAATTACGATACTGTTGTCAAGTCATTAAAGATTGCATATTTTGTCGTTAATATTGAGTCACTGATAAGGTCTTTGCGTCGGAACTAAAGACTTTTATTCTAAAAACAGTTGTTGGCATGACACGGGTTATGTTCTTCTCATATATGTTATGATGGTATGATACTAAACCCCTAACGGGAAGGATTGTGCCTGATGTTCATATGATGAAATCATAATCTTTCAGTCAGTTTAATTGAAGTCTGGAGCTGGCATGTCAGTTAACTGCAAGTAGTCTGTTGTTATTTATGTCTTATTGTCATTTTGTTTATTTTCTTTAGTTACATCTTCTGACATCAGACTCGGACTTCTTTTGAACTGAATTTTAATGTGCGTATTGTTATGCGTTTATTTTTCTACATTGGTTAGAGGTATAGGGGGAGGGTTGAGATCTCACAAACATGTTTAACCCCGCCGCATTTTTGCGCCTGTCCCAAGTCAGGAGCCTCTGGCCTTTGTTAGTCTTGTATTATTTTTATATTAGTTTCTTGTGTACAATTTGGAAATTAGTATGGCGTTCATTATCACTGAACTAGTATATATTTGTTTAGGGGCCAGCTGAAAGACGCCTCCGGGTGCGGGAATTTCTCGCTAAATTGAAGACCTGTTGGTGACCTTCTGCTGTTGTTTTTTATTTGGTCGGGTTGTTGTCTCTTTGACACATTCCCCATTTCCATTCTCATTTTTATAGATGAATACAACAACGTAGGAAAGCTCTTTTAAACATGTCTGATATTATTTGCTCTAATGATGTTAATACTGTTGAGAGCGAAATTTGCAATTGCCTAGAACAGAATCAAGGAAGCTCAAGAATACCATCAGTGATGAAACAGGAAATTGTCCAGATGCTTTGTTACCAGATGTCAGGAAGAGAAAGAACTCCTAAAACAAGAAACGTCTTTCACTTTGAATTGTTACCAGGACCAACTCGGTGAAATTAAGGAGAAGATTGGGTGTTTCTCACTTCTTATACGAGAAGGATTGTTTTTGGAAATGTTAATTACACATTGTAGTAATCTTTACTTAGAATATATGTTGGATACATTTACTTCTCTACTGTATTGCAACAGAAAATTTAATGTCAAATGACCATAAATAAAATGTTTGAAATGTTGGCTTACCTGGCATGTGTTGGAAGATGTATTAGTAGATGAAGATAGTGACAGTGAAGATGAGAGTGACTGTGAGACCTAATAAGCTTGAAAAATCCTTTCATGTCATTTGCTCTTGGTAAACATGGATATTAAAAATATGCTTCACAAACTTTTCAACAGATTGTTTGCTTATTGATCAAACATAGCTGATCCCAAAGGAACCGGTCAAAATTATCGTCACATAGGACCGATGCTAAAAAAACAACAACAACATTTAATAAAAGTTACAACCCTATGGCTTTCTGACTGAAAAAAATTTATGTCCTTTGCCAACTAATTAATAAAAAAAAGTTGGTGTCCTATCCTACTTTTCCACTGTATTGCAAGAAAAGTAAACTTAATAGAGGCATGTGTTCTCTTTGTAATATGAGAAAAAGCAACAGTTTCATGTTTTATTTTGTGAATTCACAAACAATTACAGGCATGCATGGCATTAATATAAATTATACTATGAATATAGCATTGAAAAAAACAAAGACATTGCATAATGCAATCGAATCACAAATTGTTGTTTGTTAAACTGAAATTAGTTATCAAAAGTACCAGGATTATAAATGAAAAAAATAATGAAGTTGCATGTATCTTATAAAGAATATCAGCAATACCTTTATTATTAATAAAAACCAGCTCCAGGAGAAATAATGAAGTTGCATCTATCTTATAAAGAATTTTAGCAATACCTTTATTAATAATAAAAACCAGCGCCAGAAGAAACATGAAACTCAATAGCATTTGGTTTAACTCTCTATATATATTTGAACCAGAAGACCCATAGGTTGTCTTGGAATGTGTTCTTTTTTATGAATGGTGATAAATAATTTCTTGAACATTTACCAATTTACGGAAAATGTACCTGATGTGACCCCCAAATGAGTTTAGCTACTTTGTTGATTTATGTGTTGTACATGATGTATGTTTGTTGCACTTCACCATATACCTTCTTATTACTGAATTTGAAATTTACATGTACAATGTACATGTAGTTAACTCTGCAAATAGGGAGGTAAATCATATGTAATGAAAAGACTGAATAAACAAAAGGAGATTTTCAAGCATGACTTTTTATTAAATGTCAAATTCACCCCCTATATAATCACAAGTTTTGGCTATTTTGGGAGAAAACCAAGTGACCATAATTGTTTTTCAACGTTAAATACTAGCTCAATTTCAGTGATTCCTGTGCACATTACTATTCTAGTGTGTACTCGCAACACTGCTTTTATAATTGTTAGTTTGCACCTCTCCATACTATTAACGACAATATTTCTTTTCAAATTACCTGTGTGACTCGAAAAAAATAGTTGTCACCTCATGTCCTGTAACTCACGCTCAATGTGGATACGCCACTATCTATCTGTATATCTTCTGCCAATTAAGGCACACCTCCTGGTACCCGGAGTACGGTGTATGATAAATGTTATACAGAATATCCTCCACCAATATTTACAGTAGATCCATAAGAATTATTTACACTGATAAAAGTTCTTTATCCACACTTAAAACACATATGTATGATTTAAAATCTAAAATTTATAATTTAAAATTGAATTTTAGATATATATTGCATAGAGGTGATCTGACAACACTATTGAAATGATTAATGTTTAATGCCACCTTTTCGATTCTTCTTCTTAGGCATAATGTTCAGTAATTCATATCGCTTATGGTGCAACTTATATATAAGATGCCTACACAATGGTTCTAAACGAATGTTAACGTCATTAGTAAGCTCTAAATGTGCCGAGGTGATACCATAGGCATAATGATTCACTACGACAGTAAGAAGATCTATTTCTACGGACAGATTATATTTGGCAAACAGCAAGCTACAAGTGTTGGTGATCTTTTCAAGAATATCTCTACGTATATATTCAAGCCGGGTACAGCCTAGCAGAAAATGAGCAAGTGTCTCTTCACTACATTTGCATAGCATACAGACATCATCTATTTTGTTTTGATTAAAGGCGGCTCTATTTGTTTGGAGAATGTATGTGCCAGTTGCAATTTTTAATCGAACTGGTATCTTTGCAATATCTCTAATGTTTGCATTTACAGTTCTTGCTATAGGATGACATTGTCCTATCTTATAGCTCATTTCCAGATATGAAAGTGTTTGAAATAACTTAGATTCGTCGTTAACACGTTTTTCCCAATAGCTATTAATCTTTGTTGATATTAATTTTTTCCACAAAAATTTGGATAATGGAGTAATAAGAAAACTGTAAGGATCATCAATGTCATATTTCAGGCAAAGCTTTTTTATCTCAATGAACCAACTGTTGCTTTTCATATTTTTAATACTGAGCTGTCTCTCTGCAATTCTCCATTCCATTGATGTATTCCCTGACCTACATATATTGCCAAACAAAGTGAATGCCCTTTTATGGATTTCAGCCTCTGCTGGTAGTTGACCCGATATGATATAAACAGCAGGATCTGCTACATTTGTAGTCAAAGATAATATTTGCTTCAGCATCTTTTTGTATTGCTTACTGATTAGATCTAGATTTTTCCCACTGGGAAGTAATGTCTCCAATCCGTATAGCATAACTGGAAGGATATATGATTTGACTAAACTGATTGTCATAACCGGATCTAATCCATTTTCGCCATGTAGGCCAGATGCCATTAAGCTATATAGAGATCTCCTTGCTTTTTTAACCGTTCTATAACATGAACCTTTATGAAGAATAAAAATTAGGGAGATGTGACCAAATTTGAGATATCACTATATATACATAACCTATACATTTTCTGAAAGATATTAACACACAGATACCAAAAAAACATAACCATGAAGATTTCACTTGACCTTGTGACCATGAGGTAAGGGTCCATAATTGGATTTTCAACATTTTTTCTGACGGTTTTTTTTGAAAATCTAATAAACTTTTGACACAGGTGTCAATTTACATTTCTTGTGCATTTTGTTAAAGCTATTAACACATATATACTAAAACAACATAACCATGAAGATTTCACTTGACCTTGTTAAAAATGATTATTTTAATATTTTCCCTAAAATATTTATTGGGAATCAAATAAACGTTTTGGTTGTCGTTTAAAAATAGATACACATGCCGATCAAGTTCATTACCTTTATTACTAAACAGCAATAATCAAATCCAGGAACCCCAAGGGTGACTGAGAATAGAAATATGGTCACTTGGTCTTCTCCCGACCGGCAGTAAAACGCTTGCCGAAGCGGGGCGTCCGTTTGGCTGTGCGGGATGTATCAAGTTCGCAGTCACGTCCGGTCAGAAGGGGCACGTTAATCCAATGCCTCGTGTGAAGAGAGTGCCACGCTCTTTGCACGTTAAGAACCCTTGCAACAACTCTTTGAGGGGTCCGTAGGTGGCCTGTTGCAAGGCCAAATTTCTGTCTCTATCTAATATGCCCTCATTTTCCAGTGGCAGTCCAAATTTTCCCGACCATCATCCCAGATGGCCTCTATTATACCAACCTACCTATTGTATTTATTGTGAACTTGTTCTCGTCCTGAATATGCATGAACTATTTGCCACTGGACGTTAAGCAACCAACAACCAATCAAATCCAGGTTATCCACGTCTTGAACAAGTCTATGGTAAGTGTAAACAGCAGGGTCGTCGGCGTACAACATGTAAAACCATTCTGGAAACCAGGGCACTTGAAACATAAGCAGAGGTTGATATATTAAGATGACCTTTTTCTATTATATAATAGTTTTGAACAAATGTGAATAAAAATCTATGAAGTATATAATCTTATTTGAAATTTAAAATATAAAATATCGTGTTTTTACTTTTTTATTTGAAGTTCAGTCGTGCAAGACGGGTGCCTCGCTCAACGTGTTCTGCTCATTTAATTTTGCGTGCACCGTGATTTTCAGTCATTTTACGAGATCGGTATTTTCAATTAAAATTCTAACACTTGGCAGGAATCGTCAAGAAATACTTTATTAAAAGCCGTAAACCAATTATATTAAAAATGCGCATACCAAATCGGTAATATCAAGTAAAACATTGAGTTAATATATACAAGAAGAGAGTGACTCAGTCACAAAAGGTTCACATATAAGTATTTATTTTGTGCAACGTTTATTACAGAAATTATTACACGTTTAACGTGAAATTATGTCTTACTTCACGTTTTTTTAGCTCACCTGGCCAAGTGAGCTTTTCTCATCACTAGGCGTCCGGCGTTAACTTAACTTTTACAAAATTCTTCATCCTGAAACTACTGGGCCAAACTGAAGCAAACTTGGCCACAATCATCATCATTGGGGTATATAGTTTAAAAATTGTGTCCGGTGGAAAACAAAACCTGTCCAATTAGATTTAGAGTCGGATTGCATTCTGGTTCCCATAAATCATGATCATGGCTGAATCCATCCCATTGAATCGAGTACTCTCGTGAGCTTCCAACAGTTCTAGTGGCAATGATGCCTTTCACTTCCCACTCTAATATGATCTGTTCAATAAAAATACACTTTATGCAACTGGATATCTGTTATCCTGTTTTGGCTGGAAAAAATGGCTTAAATCCAGAATCTCTGATGGTTAGTTGTTAAATTGTATTTATTATATAAAAAAAATTGAATCAAATTTGATTGGAAAAAAACTGTCCAATTAGATTTGGAGTCGGATTGCACTCTGGTTCCCATGAATCATGGTCATGGCTGAATCCATCCCATTGAATCAAGTACTTTCGTTAGCTTCCAACAGTTCTAGTGGCAATGATGCCCTTCACTCCCCATTCTGAAAGAAAAATAAAACATTGTAGTTATATGAAAAATAAATCTCCACGTAAAAGAACAATATACATATTAAATTATGTGGTGTATATATTTTAAAAGTTAATATCCAACGGTTAAAATACACAGTAAAACTCTTCTATTTAAATTCATCAGTTTCAAAAATTTTATTTTTTTTAAATGACCATACATTTAGACGTGGTATGAGTGCCAACGAGACAACTTTCCATCCAAATAATAATTTATAGAGGTAAATCATTTAAGGTCAAGATAAGGCTTTCAAAACAAAGCCTTAGCTCAGACTGAACAAGTTATAATGGGCCAAAAAAAAACTACTATCGGGTTTAAAATTCATCTCTGATATCGAATCTTCCTCGCCTGAGAGGAATTGTTGCTTGTTCAAATTGGTTTCGTTCAAACCTATACACATCTTTCGTTTTAAGAGTTAACCGGTGTCCTGCTCTTTCCATCAAACCTGAAACTGATCTGAAGCTATCAAATCGTTTGGTCCATTTGGTCCAAATTTCTAATAAAGAATTGTCCGGTAAACTAGTTACTCTATTCTTTTACACCGTTGCTACCATGTCATATTGGCAAGACACACACATTTACTGGGGATCCTGCTATAATCAATGAAAGGATATCACGGTCGCGGAGACTCTAATCAAATTTAACATGTTTCTCTCTGAAGAGAACTGCTGCTTTAGCGGAAAATATTTTATGTTAATCATAAAATGTAAGGCCATAAAAATTATGGATGTTGATTATGTTATCTGCGTAATCATCTAGTTTCTCACTTCGGTCTGGATATGTATTACATATTCTTTTGAATTTCATAAAGCTTGGATGAAAAGGTGCCTATTTAATCTAGGATCGTGTTTGTTGGCCTTGTTTACGTGCAACCGATCGGCTATTATTGATGGGTTAAAGGAGTTTCAAAATTAGGAATGAAGAGAGCTCCTAAATTAATGGCCTGACCCTCAATAATATTTCTCTGTAACGATGGTACCACAAAATCTTCGTTGACTCCATTTAGCTGTGACAACTGCCTCTTCAATTCAGAGGTCTCTAACAGCATACGGGTTTTTATTTCTAGAATTTCTGTGGTACTATTTGAGCACAATTTTCCATCTGCTGTAGCACCAAGAACACTAAATTCAGGATTGACCACTAAACCACAATCGTAAAGATGGTTGTCCTTATACTTTTCATCATATTGTCCCTTTGCCACAGTAACATTGCACTCATTGCGCAAAATGAAGACCTTAAGATGCAATTATCAAAAACTAGTCATAACGGTTAATGTGTGTCCTTCCCAACACTTTATTGCTTTATTGTGACACATTCAACCTCCTTCTCTACTTAAAAGTTTTGAAGCTGATGATAAAGGTGTCCAGTGCTGTATTAGAAAGATCTTACACTTAAACGGATATGGTCATCAACATGTCCCTTGAACTCCTTTTGAATATTAAATTTGTCTTGTCCTTAATCTAAGATGTGGGGCGACGTCTAAGCCACAGTGTCAACAAAACATCACAAAAGCAGCTGAACAGTTTGTCTGGAAAAAAAATAGCAGACAATCATACATAAAAATATTTATTTGTAGTTACTTCAGGTTCCTCTTCACTTCATACATATTTTGAGAATTTGAAACCGTTAAAATATTATTGTCTGGTGTTGCCCCTTTAAAATAAAGAACAGCAGAGAACAAGTCAATGAACAACATATTAAGGATGGAAACTTCAAATGAATGGATAATTTATAAGATAATGCAGCAATATGTTCATTATCAAGAAAATAATTTTGGGGTATTGAAAACTCAATCGTCTTTATCACCACTGTCCACAGTTGGAGAGAGGGTTTAAATCTAGTATGTATGCTTTGCCTCACTGCATTTTATACTATATGTACCTGTCCCAAGACAGGAGCCTGCAATTGTCATGCTTGTTGCTGCGTTTTATATTTGATTTTCAATTTTTTTTCAATTTAAATGAGGCCATTGGTTTGAGCCATCTGAATTGTTTACACTAGTTAAATTGAGGGCATTTTAAAATAGCTCACTTTGAGGTGTGTGTCAAGGCTCCATGTTGAATGCTGTATTGTGACCTTTCTTTGATTATATTTACTACTGAAAGCCTTGGATGGAAAGTTGTCTCCTTGGCAATTATTCATGGGTTTATACCAATTAAAATTCAGAAGGTTCATTTTAAATACAGCATATAAAAAGCATACCTTCTTAACTCTTAGAAGTGTGGCCATATATGCATCAATTTTCTAAAATAAAATAAAATCGTCCAACTGTTATAGAGTAAATTGAGCAACAATTTTGATATTTCAATAAATTGAAAAGTTTGCAAATTGAAAGTCACATTCATAAATTACATTCCTTTACAATGTTTTTGGTATTTGTACAGACTATTAAAGTTCAATGATTTTTTTTTGTATAAAAGTATACTTTTGATAGTATATAGTTTGTTATTTGATCTTAGGACTTACTATTCTCATGCTAAAAGTTATCCTTACCTCATCTGAAACCTTGTCTCTGAGAGTGAGGAATGCTGAGGCATTCAAACGAATATCTTCACATATGGTCATCAAAAAGTCTGTCTTTAATTTTGTTTCCCGAAGTTTCCTTACAACTGTAAATCAATAATAGTTTAAAATATTTTATTGCTTAAACTTTGATTATATAAGTATGTTGGTTTTTTTTAATAATGAACACTTGAATTAATAACATTACTGACAGTGACAACAAGTAAACTTATAGGTTAAGGGTTTTTGATTACACCATATCCAGAGAATCATCTGAATTAAGAATTTAGTGAAACTTAAAAATGTGATGATAATACTGATATTATTGTTAAACACAGTCACCCATTTTTCAAATATTAATATCTTAAATGCCCCAAAGATGCAGCAAATATCAATTTTGATTTTTAAAAAATTTAATTAAACAAACAACCATGCACCCTCTACAAAAATCTTTTTTTTTTCATAAGGCCACAAGGACAAAGAATATGTGACAAAGGCAAATGTGTTACAATCATTAAAAGCTTAAAGAAAAGGAATTGCACAACACAAACATATATCACAATACATTACTGTGGATACATTTGTTGTTGGATACCAATTTTTGTAGGTTTCAGGTGAACCACAAATACAAAGGTTCAACATAACATATTTTCAGTAAGACAATAGGTTTTGTATAAAGAGATTTAAATCCACGCAATAAAATACCAACAATTATGCAAATGAATCCTCAGTAGTTGCATAGTTCTGGAGAGTTACTTGAATTAATATACTCTAAATATAAAAGTTACTTAAAACTGTATGACTATATGTCAGTTCAGTTTGTTCAACTGTCATGTCTACACCAGTCTTACCATCCATCTCTTTGTCAGTGATTAGGATTTCTATGTTCCTGTCAATGTCTTGTTCCCTGTAACTGTCTCTCTCTGTATCAACCTCTTGTCACTGTCTATGCCTTGTCCTCTGTCCATGTCTTGTCCTCTGTCATCGTCTTTTCCTCTGTCAACGTCTTGTCATCTGTCCATGTCTTGTCCTGTCCACGTCTTGTCCTCTGTCCACGTCTTGTCCTCTGTCCAAGTCTTGTCCTCTGTCCAAGTCTTGTCCTCTGTCCAAGTCTCGTCCTCTGTCAACGTTTTGTCCTCTGTCCATGTCTTGTTCTCTGTCCAAGTATTGTCCTCTGTCAATATCCTGTCCTCTGTCAACGTCTTGTCATCTGTCCATGTCTTGTCCTCTGTCACTGTCCGTTTCATGGTCTACGTCTTGCCCTGTGCCAATTCCAGTCTCCATGTCAATGTATGTCCCTGTAATTATGTCAGTCCCGCTGTCAATGTTGACTGGGGTGTCTACCACAATGGTATTGCCTTCAAACTGTCAACTCTAGAAAAAAAAAAACATAATAATGTGGGTTAATACAATTATAAAAATATCAGTTACTACATACTTGTATAAATATATGAAAAGAATACATAATAAAAATTTATATAAATATATAGGGAATGAAAAACAATATCTACATATGCATGTTCCTTCCAAAAAGTGTTGATACTAAGCATTCAAAAAAGAGAGAGAAAAAATGAGAGACAATCTTTCAGTTCAACAACTATCAAGATATAGAAATGATTGCATTAAGTCAGAATATATTTTAAGCCAAATAAAATAAGAGGTGTTGTTCAATTTTCTGTATCACCCCTTAATTTCACAGACAGCTTCAAAGTGCACTTCTACATGCTGTTGATAAGTTAGCTACTGCAGCTGATTTGTAGACTCATACAAGAGATAATTTCAAATGCAAGAGCAGATTTAATAGGTTTATTTCGGAATTCAATAAAGATCTCGTCCAATCTAAAATGTTTAAGGTGGTACCAAACACTTTCACTACAGTTAATTTGGCTTGTTTAATTTTAATTGTACCAACCGTTTGGTCAGGAAGAAAAAACACTGGTTAAATAGCAGTTTGACAAACACCAGTTTTAATCATTGTGAAGCTTAATATTCCTTTTACAACAGAACGTAATTAAAACGTTTAGCTGACTTTACAGAGTTATCTCCCTGTAGTGTTAGGTACCACCTTAAACAGTGGTATTTAAGTTTTTATCATAATATTGACAAAAGTTTGCCTTTTAAGGTTGATCCAAAACAAACAAATTTATATCTATCAATGATCTATCGAAAAAGTTGAGCTTTTAAACAGAAAAATTGAATTCTTCAATGTTTTTCTAGAAAACATTAAAAGGTGCCCTTTAAAGGCCCTATATGTAAAATTAAATAGGTGACTGTGCTTTCATCATACGTTTACTTTTTAAAAAAATCTTTGCAAGATATGGGTTAAAAAGGTGTCTTCAGAGCCATCCACATTGTCTTATCATCTGATAATACAAAAGAATCAACTCTAGTTTGTTCTTGGAGAGGAGTTGGAATTGTCAACATTCTGACAACAATTTTTAAGGAATGATAAATCTAAAAAAGTTGACCATTAATTTGAAAAGATTCTAAAACGTCTATATTTAAGCCTCATATGTGTTAATAATAAAATTATGTATGCATATATAAACCATTAATGATATAACTTTACTATAAATATAGATCTATCTAGAGTAAACCTAACCGAAAATAAGCCAATCTGATGTCCCTATAATCATCTGAAAAACACTAACATAAACCCTCGCACACAAGAGACAACATTTTTTTGGGGGTGCTTATGAGTGAAATATTGTTGAAAAAACTATTTTGTTCTTCTGTAGGTGTTAATGTGTATGAAATAACAATTTGGCATGCATGTACATGTATAATGTCCCATATACAGTTGAGGAAAATATATCCTCTCCATTTATCATTGCAATAAAATGATGTAAATTTTACTTGTATTTTTTAATGATTAAGTATATTTATTTCACCCGTTTTCCCTGCGTCCTTTGCCTTTTTTGGGGATTTTTGAACCAACCAAACCTTTATTAAATATTTTTTTTAGTAAATTCAACCCCTTTATGGACAATTTTTACAGAAGCTACCTTAAATTGTTATATTCTTAGAATATTTGTATATGATTTAACAGTAAACCTGTTATTGGTATATTGTTTATTTCTCGTAATTTTACTGTAAATTTGACTTTTTTTTTATTATTGTATTTGATGTTACTTTAAATCGGTCATTTGACCAAGACAATTGTATTAGAAGTTATTTCGAACCTTTACTGTAAAATTGTAGCAAAAAAATAACCACTTTTTGGATAAATTATACAGATGTTACCTTAAATTGACCATATTCTTAGGATAATTGTTAATAATATAACACACACCTGTTATTGGTATATTGATAATTTTTCGATATTTAAATGTAAATTTGACAAATGTTTTGATAATTGCAGTCGATTTTACCTTAAATTGGTCATTTGACCAAAACAATTTTCTAATATGTATTGATAATTGTATTTGATGTTACTTTAAATAGGTTATTTGACCAAGACAATTTTCTAATATGTATTGATAATTGTATTAGAAGTCAACTTGAACCAACCAAACCTTTTCTATAAAAAAAAAATTTTTTAAATCCACTTTTTGGATAATTTATCCAGATGTTACCTGAAATTGACCATATTCTTAGGATAATTGTAAATAATACAACAGTAAACCTGTTATTGGTTTATTGATAATTTTTCGACATTTTACTGTAAATTTGACAACTTTTTTGATAATTGCAATCGATGTGACCTTAAATTGGTCATTTGAACAAGACAATATTCTATTATGTATTGATAATTGTAGTTGACGTAACCTAAAATCGGTCATATGACCAACATTCTTTCTAATATGTATTGACAATTGTATTTGAAGTCAACTTGAAACAACTTAAGCTTTATTATAAAATTGTAATTTTTTTCAGTAAATTTAACCACCTTATGGATAATTTATTCAGATGCTACCTTGAATTGATTATATACAGATTCTTACATTGATACCAGTGGATTATCGGATTTATCCAATCGAGATAGTTAAATCCCGCCTGTTTCTCTAATGATTAAAAAGACATTTTCCTTTTTTGTTTACCGAAAATCCCCTTCGAGTGCCTTTCACATTGCACGAAGTTGTCAATTTCATTAACACCTGTTACCATATTTTGGTTCATCCAGTCAGACAAAAAGGTCATGACCCTTAAAATCATCCAATGATCTTCTGAGATCACCAGCAACCACACGTTGATTAAATTTTTTTATACAATGGGTTCGAAAAGGGATAAATTTCCATAGAATTAGAGAAATTCTTATATTAATTGTATATAACATAACAGCAAACCTGTTATTGGTATATTGTTTATTTCTCGAAATGTTACTGAAAATTTGACATTTTTTTATCATTGTATTTTGTTACCTTAAATCGGTTATTTGACCAAGACAAATTTCTAATATGTATTGATAATTGTATTTGATGTTACTTTAAATCGGTTATTTGTCCAAGACAACTTTCTAATATGAATTAATAATTGTATTGGAAGTCAAATTGAACCAACCATACCTTTACTAAAAAATTGTAAAAATTTTCAATAGAATTTACCATTTTTTTGGATATTTTATTTAGATGTTACCTTAAATATACCAAATTCTTGGAATAGTTGTAAATAATACAATAGCAAACCTGTTATTGGTATATTGATCACTTTTCGACATTTTATCGTAAATTTGACAATTTTTCTGGTATTTGTAACAGGTGTTACCTTTAATCGGTCATTTAACCAAGAAAATTTTCTACTATGTATTAATAACTGTATTTTATGTTACCTTAAATCGGTCATTTAACCAAAAGAATTTTCTAATATGTATCTATACTTGTATTTGATGTTACCTTAAATCGGTCTTATAACCAACATACTTTCTAATATGTATTGACAATTGTATTTGAAGTCAACTTGAACCAACCAAACCTTTATTATACAATTGCAATATTTTTCAGTAAATTTAACCGCTTTTTGGATAATTTATTCAGAGGTAACTAAACACTGACCATATTCTGAGGATAATTGTATATAATATAACAGCAAATCTCATATTGGTATTTATCCCCAAGGGTGACTGGGGAATAGAAATATGGTCACTTGGTCTTCTCCCGACCGGCAGTAAAACGCTTGCTGAAGTGGGGCGTCCGTTTGGCTGTGCGGGATGTATCAAGTTCGCAGTCACGTCCGGTCAGAAGGGGGACGTTAAATCCGATGCCTCGTGTAAAGAGAGTGCCGCGCTCTTTGCACGTTAAGAACCCTTGCAACAACTCTTTGAGGGGTCCGTAGGTGGCCTGTTGCAAGGCCAAATTTCTGTCCCTATCCAATATACCCTCCTTTTCCGGTGGCAGTCCAAATTTCCCCGACCATCATCCCAGATGGCCTCTATGATATCAACCTACCTATTGTATTTATTGTGAACTTGTTCTCGTCCTGAATATGCATGAAATATTTGCCACTGGACGTTAAGCAACCAACAATCAATCATATTGGTATTTTAATGATTTTTCGACATTTTACTGTAAATTTGACAATTTTTCTGATCATTGTAAATAATGTTACCTTAAATCGGTCATTTGACCTAGACAAATTTCTAATAAGTATAAATAATTGTATTAGAAGTTAACTTGAACCAACCAAACCTTTACTATAAAATTGTATCTGAGGTCAATTTGAACCAACCAAACCTTCATTTTAAAATTATAATACTTTATTAGAAAATTTTACCGCTTTTTGGATAATTTATTCAGATGTTACCTTAAATTGACCATATTCTGAGGATTATTGTAAGTAAAACAACATCAAATCTGATATTGGTATTTTGATGATTCTTCGACATTTTACTGTAAATGTGACAATTTATTTTGAAAATTGTGATTGATGTTACCTAAAATCAGTCATTTTGACCAAGACAATTTTCTAATAAGTATTGATAATTGTATTAGAAGTCAACTTGAACCAACCAAACCTTTACTATAAAATTGAAAAAAAATCAATAAATTTTACCACTTTTTGGATAATTTATTCAGATATTACCTTAAATTGACCATATTCTGAAGATTATGATGAACAATACAACAGCAAATCTGATAATGGTATTTTGATGATTTTTTGACTTTTTACTGTAAATTTGACATTTTTTTTGATATTTGTAATTGATGTTACCTTAAATCGGTCATTTGACCAAGACAATTTTCTAAAAATTACTGATAATTGTTTTGATGTTACCTTAAATCGGTCATTTGACCAAGACAATTATCTAATATGTACTGATAATTGTATTTGATGTTACCTTAAAATGGTCATGTGTCCGATATACTTTTTAATATGTATTGACAGTTGTATTCAAATTCAATTTGAACTAATCAAACCTTCATTATAAAATTGTAATACTTTTTTTAGAAAATTTAACAACATTTTGGATAATTTAGTCAGATGTTATCTTAAATTGACCATATTCTGAGGATAATTGTAAATAATACAACAGCAAATCTGATATATGTATTTTGATGATTTTTCCGACATTTTCATGTAAATTTGACAATTTTTTTGATAATTGTAATTGATGTTACCTTAAATCGGTAATTTGAAAGAGATGCTCTCTGATATGTATTGACAATTGTATTTAAGGTCAATTTGAACCAACCAACCCTTCATTTTAAAATAGTAATCCTTTTTTAGAAAATTTTACCGCTTTTTGGATAATTTATTCAGATAATACCTTAAATTGACCATATTCTGAGGATAATTGTAAATAATACAACAGCAAATCTCATATTGGTATTTTGATGTTTTTTCGACATTTTACTGTAAATTTGACATTTTTTTTGATAATTGCAATTGATGTTACCTTTAATTGGTCATTTGACGAAGACATCTTTCTTATGTGGTTTGATAAACGTATTTGTAGTCACCTTAAATCGTTAATTTGACCGAAATACTTTCTTATATGTATTAACAATTGTATTAGAGGTCAATTTGAACCAACCAAACCTTCATTAGAGAATTAAAATACTTTTTTAGAAAATTTTACTATTTTTTAGATCATTTATTCAGATATTACCTTAAATTGACCATTTTCTGATGATAATTGTAAACAATACAACAGCAAATCTGATATTGGTATTTTGATGGTTTTTTCGACATTTTACTGTAAAAAATTATCAAAGGTACCAGGATTATAAAATTTAGTACGCCAGACGCGCGTTTCGTCTACATAAGAATCATCAGTGACGCTCATATCAAAATATTTATAAAGCCAAACAAGTAAAAAGTTGAAGAGCATTGAGGATCCAAAATTCCAAAAAATTGTGCCAAATACGGCTAAGGTAATCTATGCCTGATACAAGAAAATCCTTAGTTTTTCGAAAAATTCAAAGTTTTGTAAACAGGAAATTTATAAAAATGACCACATTATTGATATTCATGTCAACACCGAAGTGTTGACTACTGGGCTGGTGATACCCTCGGGGACGAAACGTCCACCAGCAGTGGCATCGACCCAGTGGTGTAAATAGTTATCAAAGGTACCAGGATTATAAAATTTAGTACGCCAGACGGGCGTTTCGTCTACATAAGACTCATCAGTGACGCTCATATCAAAATATTTATAAAGCCAAACAAGTAAAAAGTTGAAGAGCATTGAGGATCCAAAAATTTGACAATTTTTTTGAAAATTATAATTGATGTTACCTTATATCGGTCATTTGACCAAGACATCTTTATTATATGTATTGTTAATTGTATTTGAAGTTACCTTAAATCGGTAAATGGACCGAGATACTTTCTAATATGTATTGACAATAGTATTTGTGGTCAATTTGAACCAACCGAACCCTCATTTTAAAATTGTAATATTTTTTTAGAAAATTTTACCGCTTTTTGGATTATTATATGTTACCTAAAATTGACCATATTCTGAGGATTATTGTAAATAAAAACAACAGCAAATCTGATATTGGTATTTTGATGATTTGTCGACATTTTCATGTAAATTTGACAATTTTTTTTATAATTGTATTTGATGTTACCTTAAATCGGTAATTTGAACGAGATACTCTCTGATATGTATTGACAATTGTATTTAAGGTCAATTTGAACCAACCAAACCTTCATTTTAAAATTGTCATACTTTTTTAAAAAAAATTCCCGCTTTTTGGATAATTTTTACAGATGTTATCTTAAATTGACCATTATCTGAGGATTATTGTAAATAAAAGAACAGCAAATCTGATATTGTAATTTTGATGATTTTTCGACATTTTACTGTAAATTTGACAATTTTTTGGTAATTGTAATTGAGGTTACCTTAAAACGGTGATTTGACCAATACAACTCTTTAATAAGTATTGATAACTGTATTAGAAGTTAATTTGAAGCAACCAAACCTTTCCTATAAAATTGTAAAAAATTTCAATATATTTAACCACTTTTTGGATAATTTATTCAGATATTACCTTAAATTGACCATATTCTGAGGATTATGGTGAACAATACAACAGCAAATCTGATATTGGCACTTTGGTGATTTTTTCGACATTTGACTGTAAATTTGACAATGGTTTTAAGAATTGTAATTGATGTTACCTTAAATTGGTAATTTGACTAAGACAATTTTCTAATATGTACTGATAATTGTATTTGATGTTACCTTAAATCGGTCATTTGACCAAGCCAATTATCTAATATGTACTGATAATTGTATTAATTTGATGTTACCTTAAATTGGTCATGTGACCGATATACTTTTTAACAGTTGTATTTTAATTCAATTTGAACTAATCAAATCTTCATTATAAAAATTGTAATACTTTTTTAGACAATTTAACCACTTTTTGGATGATTAAGTCAGATGTTATCTTAAATTGACCATATTCTGAGGATAATTGTAAATAATACAACAGCAAATCTGATATTTATATTTTGATGATTTTTCGACATTTTACTGTAAATTTGACATTTTTTTTTTATAATTGTAATTGATGTAACCTTAAATCGGTCATATGAACGAGATACTCTCTGATATGTATTGACAATTGTATTTAAGGTCAATTTGAACCAACCAAACCTTCATTTTTTAAATTGACATTCTTTTTTTTGAAAATTTTACCACTTTTTGGATAATTTATTCAGATATTACCTTAAATTTACCATATTCTGAGGATTATGGTGAACAATACAACAAATCTGATTTTGGTATTTTGATGATTTTTCGACATTTTACTGTAAATTTGACAATGGTTTTGAGAATTGTAATTGATGTTACCTCAAATCGGTCAATTAACCAAGACAATTTTCTAATATGTGCTGATAATTGTATTTGATGTTACCTTAAATCGGTCATTTGACCAACACAATTTTCTAAAATGTAGTGATAATTGTATTTGATGTTACCTTAAATTGGTCATGTGACCGATATTGTTATTAATATGTATTGACAGTTGTATTTAAATTCAATTTGAACCAATCAAACCTTCATTATAAAATTGAAATACTTTTTTTAGACAATTTTATTACTTTTTGGATGATTAATCTTAAATTGACCATATTCTGAGGATAATTGTAAAAAATACAACAGCAAATCTGAAATTTGTATTTTGATGATTTTTCGACATTTTACTGTAAATTTGACAATTTTTGGGATAATTGTAATTGATGTGACCTTAAATCTGTCATTTGATCAAGACAATTTTCTCTTATGTATTGATAATTGTAATTGTTGTAACCTTAAATTCGTCATGTGACCGATATTCTTTTTAATATGTATTGACTAATGTGTTCGAATTCAATTTGAACCAATCAAACCTTTTTTATAAATACTTTTATAGAAAATTTTACGGCTTTTTAAATAGTTATTCCAATGTTACCTTAAATTGACCATATTCTGAGGATAATTGTAAATAATAAAACAGCAAATCTGATATTTATATTTTGATGATTTTTCGACATTTTACTGCAAATTTGACAATTTGTTTGATAATTGTAGTTGATGTTACCTTAAATCGATCATTTTACCAAGACCATTTTCTAAAAGGTATTGATGATTGTATTTGAAGTAACCTTAAATTGGTCATGTGACCGATATACTTAAAAATTTGTATTGGCAGTTGTATTTGAATTCAATTTGAACCAATCAAACCATCATTGTAAAATTGTAATACTTTTTTTTTTGAAAATTTTACCGCTTTTTGGATCATTTATTTAGATGTTACCTTAAATTGACCATATTCTGAGAATAATTGTAAAAAATACAAAAAGCAAATCTGATATTGGTATTTTGATGATTTTTCGACATTTTACTGTCGATTTGACAATTTTTTTGATAATTGTAATTGATGTTACCTTTAATCGGACATTTGACCAAGACAATTTTCTGAAATGTATTGATATTGGTATTTGATGTTACCTTAAATTGACCATGTGACCGATATACTTTTTAATATGTATTGACAGTTGTATTTGAATTCAATTTGAACCAATCAAACCATCATTATAAAATTGTAATACATTTTTTAGAAAATTTTACCGCTTTTTAGATCATTTATTTATAGTCGCCGTCACGTAAAATTGGCACCATGATTTTTGTCAAAATTTTCTTCAATATCGACCGCGTTTACTCGAGATCATGTTTTTCAGTTAGCGGAATAAAAATCCAATCCAAATATATACTACTGTCCTACCTTTTATTGTGTTTGCACTGTATAATCCTGAGATTCACAAAATCCAGGATTATTTTGTATGGTGGAATCCGACATTGTTATTACCGGAAGTGTTGCCGTGGAGTCCACGTGCTCTCAATTTTCTTGTGTCTCTCGGAGCTGTGCGTCATCTTTATGTAAAAAGCGCGGGAAATCGTATCATCAATGACAATGATACTACCAGAGAGTAACGAATGTTATGTAGTAAGGGATCCTCATAGAAACCAAGATGGCGGTTTTACAATGAAAACAATCTTGAAAAATGTGAAGGTCAGGATTATACAGTGCAAACACAATAAAAGGTAGGACAGTAGTATATATTTGGATTGGATTTTTATTCCGCTAATTGAAAAACATGATCTCGAGTAAACGCGATTGATATCTAAGAAAATTTTGACAAAAATCATGGTGCCAATTTTACGTGACGGCGACTATAGATGTAATCTTAAATTGACCATATTCTGAGGATAATTGTAAATAATACAACAGCAAATCTTATATTGGTATTTTGATGATTTTTCGACATTTTACTGTCGATTTGACAATTTTTTTGATAATTGTAATTGATGTTACCTTTAATCGGTCATTTGACCAAGACAATTTTCTAAAATGTATTGATATTGGTATTTGATGTTACCTTAAATTGGTCAAGTGACCGATATACTTTTTAATATGTATTGACAGTTGTATAAGAATTCAATTTGAACCAATCAAACCTTCATTATAAAATTGTAATACTTTCTATGAAAATTTTACCACTGTTTGAATAATTTATTTAGATGTTACCTTTAATTGACCATATTCTGAGGATAATTGTAAATAATACAACAGCAATTCTAATATTGGTATTTTGATTATTTTTCGACATTTTACTGTAAATTTGACATTTTTTAAATAATTGTAATTGATGTTACCTTAAATCGGTCATTTGACCAAGACAATTTTCTAAAATGTATTGATAATTGTATTTGATGTTACCTTAAATTGGTCATGTGACCGATATACTTTTTAATATGTATTGACAGTTGTATTTGAATTCAATTTGAACCAATCAAACCATCATTATAAAATTGTAATACATTTTTAGAAAATTTTACCACTTTTTGGATAATATATTTAGATGTTACCTTAAATTGACCATATTCTGAGGATAATTGTGAATAATACAACAGCAAATCTGATATTGGTATTTTGATGATTTTTCGACTTTTTACTGTCGATTTGACAATATTTTTGATGAATGTAATTGATGTTACCTTGAATTGGTCATTTGCCCGAGACAAGTTTCTAAAATGTATTGATAATTGTATTTGATGTTACCTTAAATTGGTCATATGACCGATATACTTTTAAATATGTATTGACAGTTGTATTTGAATTCAATTTGAACCAATCAAACCATCATTATAAAATTGTAATACATTTTTTAGAAAATTTTACTGCTTTATAGATCATTTATTTAGATGTAATCTTAAATTGACCATATTCGGAGGATAATTGTAAATAATACAACAGCAAATTTGGTATTGGTATTTTGATGATTTTTCTACATTTTACTGTAAATTTGACAATTTGTTAGATAATTGTAATTGATGTTACCTAAAATCGGTCATTTGACCAAGACCATTTTCTAAAATGTATTGATAATTGTATTTGAAGTAACCTTAAATTGGTCATGTGACCGATATACTTCAAATTTGTATTGACAGTTGTATTTGAATTCAATCTGAACCAATCAAACCGTCATTTTAAAATTGTAATACTTTTTTAGAAAATTTTCCCGCTTTTTGGATCATTTATTTAGATGTTACCTTAAATTGACCATATTCTGAGGATAATTGTAAATAATACAAAAGCAAATCTGATATTGGTATTTTAATGATTTTTCGACATTTTACTGTCGATTTGACAATTTTTTTGATAATTGTAATTGATGTTACCTTTAATCGGTCATTTGACCAAGACAATTTTCTGAAATGTATTGATATTTGTAATTAATGTTACCTTAAATTGGTCATGTGACCGATATACTTTTAAATATGTATTGACAGTTGTATTTAAATTCAATTTGAACCAATCAAACCATCGTTATAAAATTGTAATACATTTTTTAGAAAATTTTACCGCTTTTTAGATCATTTATTTATAGTCGCCGTCACGTAAAATTGGCACCATGATTTTTGTCAAAATTTTCTTAAATATCGACCGCGTTTACTCAAGATCATGTTTTTCAGTTAGCGGAATAAAAATCCAATCCAAATATATACTACTGTCCTACCTTTTATTGTGTTTGCACTGTATAATCCTGAGATTCACAAAATCCAGGATTATTTTGTATGGTGGAATCCGACATTGTTATTACCGGAAGTGTTGCCGTGGAGTCCACGTGCTCTCAATTTTCTTGTGTCTCTCGGAGCTGTGCGTCATCTTTATGTAAAAAGCGCGGGAAATCGTATCATCAATGACAATGATACTACCAGAGAGTAACGAATGTTATGTAGTAAGGGATCCTGATAGAAACCAAGATGGCGGTTTTACAATGAAAACAATCTTGAAAAATGTGAAGGTCAGGATTATACAGTGCAAACACAATAAAAGGTAGGACAGTAGTATATATTTGGATTGGATTTTTATTCCGCTAATTGAAAAAACATGATCTCGAGTAAACGCGATTGATATCTAAGAAAATTTTGACAAAAATCATGGTGCCAATTTTACGTGACGGCGACTATAGATGTAATCTTAAATTGACCATATTCTGAGGATAATTGTAAATAATACAACAGCAAATCTTATATTGGTATTTTGATGATTTTTCGACATTTTACTGTCGATTTGACAATTTTTTTGATAATTGTAATTGATGTTACCTTTAATCGGTCATTTGACCAAGACAATTTTCTAAAATGTATTGATATTGGTATTTGATGTTACCTTAAATTGGTCAAGTGACCGATATACTTTTTAATATGTATTGACAGTTGTATAAGAATTCAATTTGAACCAATCAAACCTTCATTATAAAATTGTAATACTTTCTATGAAAATTTTACCACTGTTTGAATAATTTATTTAGATGTTACCTTTAATTGACCATATTCTGAGGATAATTGTAAATAATACAACAGCAATTCTAATATTGGTATTTTGATTATTTTTCGACATTTTACTGTAAATTTGACATTTTTTAAATAATTGTAATTGATGTTACCTTAAATCGGTCATTTGACCAAGACAATTTTCTAAAATGTATTGATAATTGTATTTGATGTTACCTTAAATTGGTCATGTGACCGATATACTTTTTAATATGTATTGACAGTTGTATTTGAATTCAATTTGAACCAATCAAACCATCATTATAAAATTGTAATACATTTTTAGAAAATTTTACCACTTTTTGGATAATATATTTAGATGTTACCTTAAATTGACCATATTCTGAGGATAATTGTGAATAATACAACAGCAAATCTGATATTGGTATTTTGATGATTTTTCGACTTTTTACTGTCGATTTGACAATATTTTTGATGAATGTAATTGATGTTACCTTGAATTGGTCATTTGCCCGAGACAAGTTTCTAAAATGTATTGATAATTGTATTTGATGTTACCTTAAATTGGTCATGTGACCGATATACTTTTAAATATGTATTGACAGTTGTATTTGAATTCAATTTGAACCAATCAAACCATCATTATAAAATTGTAATACATTTTTTAGAAAATTTTACTGCTTTATAGATCATTTATTTAGATGTAATCTTAAATTGACCATATTCGGAGGATAATTGTAAATAATACAACAGCAAATTTGGTATTGGTATTTTGATGATTTTTCTACATTTTACTGTAAATTTGACAATTTGTTAGATAATTGTAATTGATGTTACCTAAAATCGGTCATTTGACCAAGACCATTTTCTAAAATGTATTGATAATTGTATTTGAAGTAACCTTAAATTGGTCATGTGACCGATATACTTCAAATTTGTATTGACAGTTGTATTTGAATTCAATCTGAACCAATCAAACCGTCATTTTAAAATTGTAATACTTTTTTAGAAAATTTTCCCGCTTTTTGGATCATTTATTTAGATGTTACCTTAAATTGACCATATTCTGAGGATAATTGTAAATAATACAAAAGCAAATCTGATATTGGTATTTTAATGATTTTTCGACATTTTACTGTCGATTTGACAATTTTTTTGATAATTGTAATTGATGTTTCCTTTAATCGGTCATTTGACCAAGACAATTTTCTGAAATGTATTGATATTTGTAATTAATGTTACCTTAAATTGGTCATGTGACCGATATACTTTTAAATATGTATTGACAGTTGTATTTAAATTCAATTTGAACCAATCAAACCATCGTTATAAAATTGTAATACATTTTTTAGAAAATTTTACCGCTTTTTAGATCATTTATTTAGATGTTACCTTAAATTGACCATATTCTGAGGATAATTGTGAATAATACAACAGCAAATCTGATATTGGTATTTAGATGATTTTTCGACTTTTTACTGTCGATTTGACAATATTTTTGATGAATGTAATTGATGTTACCTTGAATTGGTCATTTGCCCGAGACAAGTTTCTAAAATGTATTGATAATTGTATTTGATGTTACCTTAAATTGGTCATGTGACCGATATACTTTTTAATATGTATTGACAGTATTTGAATTCAATTTGAACCAATCACACCAACATTATAAAATTGTAATATTTTTTTTAAAATTTACCCGCATTTTGGATAAATTATTTAGATATTACCTTAAATTGACCATATTCTGAGAATAATTGTAAATAATACAACAGCAAATCTGATATTGGTATTTTGATGATTTTTTTGAGATTTTACTGTCGATTTGACAAATTCTTTGATAATTGTAATTGATGTTACCTTAAATTGGTCATTTGACCAAGACAATTTTCTAAAATGTATTGATAATTGTATTTGATGTTACATTAAATTGGTCATGTCAACGATATACTTTTTAATATGTATTGACAGTTGTATTTGAATTCAATTCGAACCAATCAAACCTTCATTATAAAATTGTAATACTTTCTATTCAAATTTTACCACTTTTTGGATTATTTATTTAGATGTTACCTGAAATTGACCATAATTGTAAATAATACAACAGCAAATCTGATATTGGTATTTTGATCATTTTTCGACATTTTACTGTAAATGTGACATTTTCTAATAATTGTAATTGAAGTTACCTTAAATCGGTCATTTGATCAAGATAATTTTCTAAAATGTATTGATAATTGAATTTGATGTTACCCTAAATTGGTCATGTGACCGATATACTTTTTAATATGTATTGACAGTTGTATTTGAATTCAATTTGAACCAATCAAACCGTCGTTTTAAAATTGTAATACTTTTTTAGAAAATTTCACCGCTTTTTGGATAATTTATTCAGATGTTACCTTAAATTCACCATATTCTGAGGATAATTGTAAATAATACAACAGCAAATCTGATATTAGTATTTTGATGATTTTTCGACTTTTTATTGTCGATTTGACAATATTTTTGATAAATGTAATTGATAGTACCTTAAATTGGTCTTTTGACCAAGACAGGTTTCTTATATGTATTGATAATTGTATTTGTAGTTACCTTAAATCGGTAATATGTCCGAGATACTTTCTAATATGTATAGACAATTGTATTTGAGGTCAATTTGAATCAACCAAATCTTCATTAGAGAATAATAATACTTATTTAGTCAGTTTTACCATTTTTTTGATTATTGTAATTGATGCTACGTTTAAGCGTTCATTTGACAAAGACAATTTTCTAATATGTTTTTATAATGGTATTTGATGTTACCTTAATTTGGACATGGGACAGATATACTTTTTAAATGTATTTACAGTTGTATCTGAATTCAATTTAACCAATCAAACCTTCATAATAAAATTGTAATATTTTCTATGAAAATTTTACCACTTTTTTGATAATTCATTTAGATGTTACCTTAAATTGACCATATTCTGGGGATATTTGTAAATAATACAACAGCAAATCTGATATTGGTATTTTGATGATTTTTTCGACATTTTACTGTAAATTTGACATTTTTTTATAATTGTAATTGATGTTACCTTTAATCGGTCATTTGACCAAGACAATTTTCTGAAATGTATTGATAATGGTATTTGATGTTACCTTAAATTGGTCATGTCAACGATATACTTTTTAATGTGTATTGACAGTTGTATTTGAATTCAATTCGAACCAATCAAACCTTCATTATAAAATTGTAATACTTTCTATGAAAATTTTACCACTTTTTGGATGATTTATTTAGATGTTACCTTTAATTGACCATATTCTGAGGATGCTTGTAAATAATATAACAACAAATCTGATATTGGTATTTTGATTATTTGTCGACATTTTACTGTAAATTTGACATTTTTTTTAATAATTGTAATTGATGTTACCTTAAATCGGTCATTTGACCAAGACAATTTTCAATAAGGTATTGACAATTGTATTTGACGACCGATATACTTTTTAATATGTATTGACAGTATTTGAATTAAATTTGAACCAATCACACCATCATTATAAAATTGTAATACTTTTTTAGAAAATTTACCGCTTTTTGGATAATTTATTTAGATGTTACCTTAAATTGACCATATTCTGGGGATATTTGTAAATAATACAACAGCAAATCTGATATTGGTATTTTGATGATTTTTTCGACATTTTACTGTAAATTTGACATTTTTTTATAATTGTAATTGATGTTACCTTTAATTGGTCATTTGACCAAGACAATTTTCTGAAATGTATTGATAATTGTATTTGATGTTACCTTAAAATGGTCATGTGACCGATATACTTTTTAATATGTATTGACAGTTGTATTTGAATTCAATTTGAACCAATCAAACCTTCATTATTAAATTGTAATACTTTCTATGAAAATTTTACCGCTTTTTGGATAATTTGTTTAGATGTTACCTTAAATTGACCATATTCTGAGGATAATTGTAAATAATACAACAGCAAATCTGATATTGGTATTTTGATTATTTTTCGACATTTTACTGTAAATTTGACATTTTTTTAATAATTGTAATTGATGTTACCTTAAATCATTCATTTGACCAAAACAATTTTCTAAAATGTATTGATAATTGTATTTGATGTTACCTTAAATTGGTCATGTGACCGATATACTTTTTAATATGTATTGACAGTATTTGAATTCAATTTGAACCAATCACACCAACATTATAAAATTGTAATATTTTTTTTTAAAATTTACCCGCTTTTTGGATAAATTATTTAGATAATACCTTAAATTGACCATATTCTGAGAATAATTGTAAATAATACAACAGCAAATCTGATATTGGTATTTTGATGATTTTTTTGACATTTTACTGTCGATTTGACAAATTCTTTGATAATTGTAATTGATGTTACCTTTAATCGGTCATTTGACCAAGACAATTTTCTGAAATGTATTGATAATGGTATTTGATGTTACCTTAAATTGGTCATGTCACCGATATACTTTTTAATATGTATTGACAGTTGTATTTGAATTCAATTTGAACCAATCAAACCATCATTATAAAATTGTAATACTTTCTATGAAAATTTTACCACTTTTTGGATGATTTATTTAAATGTTACCTTTAATTGACCATATTCTGAGGATAATTGTAAATAATATAACAACAAATCTGATATTGGTATTTTGATTTTTTTTCGACATTTTACTGTAAATTTGACATTTTTTTTAATAATTGTAATTGATGTTACCTTAAATCGGTCATTTGACCAAGACAATTTTTAATAAGGTATTGATAATTGTATTTGACGTACCTTAAATTTGTCATGTGACCGATATACTTTTTAATATGTATTGACAGTATTTGAATTAAATTTGAACCAATCACACCATCATTATAAAATTGTAATACTTTTTTAGAAAATTTACCGCTTTTTGGATAATTTATTTAGATGTTACCTTAAATTGACCATATTCTGAGGATAATTGTAAATAATACAACAGCAAATCTGATACTGGTGTTTTGATGATTTTTCGACTTTTTACTGTAAATTTGACAATATTTTTGAAAAATGTAATTGATGTTACCTTAAATTGGTCATTTGACCAAGACAATTTTCTAAAATGTATTGATAATTGTATTTGATGTTACCTTAAGTTGGTCATAAGACCGACATTCTTTTAAATTTGTATTGACAGTTGTATTTTAATTAAATTTGAACCAATCAAACCTTCATTATAAAATTGTAATACTTTCTATTCAAATTTTACCACTTTTTGGATAATTTATTTAGATGTTACCTTTAATTGACCATATTCTAAAGATGATTGTAAATAATATAACAACAAATCTGATATTGGTATTTTGATTATTTTTCGACATTTTACTGTAAATTTGACATTTTTTTAAATAATTGTAATTGATGTTACCTTAATTCGGTCATTTGACCAAGACAATTTTCAATAAGGTATTGATAATTGTATTTGACGACCGATATACTTTTTAATATGTATTGACAGTATTTGAATTAAATTTGAACCAATCACACCAACATTATAAAATTGTAATACTTTTTTAGAAAATTTACCGCTTTTTGGATAATTTATTTAGATGTTACCTTAAATTGACCATATTCTGGAGATATTTGTAAATAATACAAGAGCAAATCTGATATTGGTATTTTGATTATTTTTCGACATTTTACTGTAAATTTGACATTTTTTTAATAATTGTAATTGATGTTACCTTAAATCATTCATTTGACCAAGACAATTTTCTAAAATGTATTGATAATTGTATTTGATGTTACCTTAAATTGGTCATGTGACCGATATACTTTTTAATATGTATTGACAGTATTTGAATTCAATTTGAACCAATCACACCAACATTATAAAATTGTAATATTTTTTTTAAAATTTACCCGCATTTTGGATAAATTATTAAGATATTACCTTAAATTGACCATATTCTGAGAATAATTGTAAATAATACAACAGCAAATCTGATATTGGTATTTTGATGATTTTTTTGACATTTTACTGTCGATTTGACAAATTCTTTGATAATTGTAATTGATGTTACCTTTAATCGGTCATTTGACCAAGACAATTTTCTGAAATGTATTGATAATGGTATTTGATGTTACCTTAAATTGGTCATGTCAACGATATACTTTTTAATATGTATTGACAGTTGTATTTGAATTCAATTCGAACCAATCAAACCTTCATTATAAAATTGTAATACTTTCTATGAAAATTTTACCACTTTTTGGATGATTTATTTAGATGTTACTTTTAATTGACCATATTCCAAAGATGATTGTAAATAATATAACAACCAATCTGATATTGGTATTTTGATTATTTTTCGACATTTTACTGTAAATTTGACATTTTTTTAAATAATTGTAATTGATGTTACCTTAAATCGGTCATTTGACCAAGACAATTTTCAATAAGGTATTGATAATTGTATTTGACGACCGATATACTTTTTAATATGTATTGACAGTATTTGAATTAAATTTGAACCAATCACACCATCATTATAAAATTGTAATACTTTTTTAGAAAATTTGCCGCTTTTTGGATAATTTATTTAGATGTTACCTTAAATTGACCATATTCTGAGGATAATTGTAAAAAATACAACAGCAAATCTGATATTGGTGTTTTGATGATTTTTCGACTTTTTACTGTAAATTTGACAATATTTTTGAAAAATGTAATTGATGTTACCTTAAATTGGTCATTTGACCAAGACAATTTTCTAAAATGTATTGATAATTGTATTTGATGTTACCTTAAGTTGGTCATAAGACCGACATACTTTTAAATTTGTATTGACAGTTGTATTTTAATTAAATTTGAACCAATCAAACCTTCATTATAAAATTGTAATACTTTCTATTCAAATTTTACCACTTGTTGGATAATTTATTTAGATGTTTCCTGAAATTGACCATAATTGTAAATAATACAACAGCAAATCTGATATTGGTATTTTGATCATTTTTCGACATTTTACTGTAAATGTGACATTTTCTAATAATTGTAATTGAAGTTACCTTAAATCGGTCATTTGATCAAGATAATTTTCTAAAATGTATTGATAATTGAATTTGATGTTACCCTAAATTGGTCATGTGACCGATATTCTTTTTAATATGTATTGACAGTTGTATTTGAATTCAATTTGAACCAATCAAACCGTCGTTTTAAAATTGTAATACTTTTTTAGAAAATTTCACCGCTTTTTGGATAATTTATTCAGATGTTACCTTAAATTCACCATATTCTGAGGATAATTGTAAATAATACAACAGCAAATCTGATATTGGTATTTTGATGATTTTTCGACTTTTTACTGTCGATTTGACAATATTTTTGATAAATGTAATTGATAGTACCTTAAATTGGTCTTTTGACCAAGACAGGTTTCTTATATGTATTGATAATTGTATTTGTAGTTACCTTAAATCGGTAAAATGTCCGAGATACTTTCTAATATGTATTGACAATTGTATTTGAGGTCAATTTGAATCAACCAAATCTTCATTAGAGAATAATAATACTTATTTAGTCAGTTTTACCATTTTTTTGATTATTGTAATTGATGCTACGTTTAAGCGTTCATTTGACAAAGACAATTTTTTAATATGTTTTTATAATGGTATTTGATGTTACCTTAATTTGGACATGGGACAGATATACTTTTTAAAGGTATTTACAGGTGTATCTGAATTCAATTTAACCAATCAAACCTTCATAATAAAATTGTAATATTTTCTATGAAAATTTTACCACTTTTTTGATAATTCATTTAGATGTTACCTTAAATTGACCATATTCTGGGGATATTTGTAAATAATACAACAGCAAATCTGATATTGGTATTTTGATGATTTTTTCGACATTTTACTGTAAATTTGACATTTTTTTATCATTGTAATTGATGTTACCTTTAATCGGTCATTTGACCAAGACAATTTTCTGAAATGTATTGACAATGGTATTTGATGTTACCTTGAAATGGTCATGTGACCGATATACTTTTTAATATGTATTGACAGTTGTATTTGAATTCAATTTGTACCAATCAAACCTTCATTATTAAATTGTAAACTTTCTATGAAAATTTTACCGCTTTTTGGATAATTTGTTTAGATGTTACCTTTAATTGACCATATTCTGAGGATAATTGTAAATAATATAACAACAATTCTGATATTGGTATTTTGATGAATTTTTTGACATTTTACTGTCGATTTGACAAATTCTTTGATAATTGTAATTGATGTTACCTTTAATCGGTCATTTGACCAAGACAATTTTCTAAAATGTATTGATAATGGTATTTGATGTTACCCTAAATTGGTCATGTGACCGATATACTTTTTAATATGTATTGACAGTTGTATTTGAATTCAATTTGAACCAATCAAACCGTCATTTTAAAATTGTAATACTTTTTTTAGAAAATTTTACCGCTTTTTGGATAATTTATTCAGATGTTACCTTCATTTGACCATATTCTGAGGATAATTGTAAATAATACAACAGCAAATCTGATATTGGTATTTTGATTATTTTTCGACATTGTACTGTAAATATTGTAATTATTGTTACCTTTAACATGTCATTTGACCAAGACAGGTTTCTTATATGTATTGATAATTGTATTTGTAGTTACCTAAAATCGGTAATATGTCCGAGATCCTTTCTAATATGTATTGACAATTGTAGTTGAGGTCAATTTGAATCAACCAAATCTTCATTAGAGAATAATAATACTTATTTAGTCAGTTTTACCATTGTTTTGATAATTGTAATTGATGTTACGTTTAAGCTTTCATTTGACAAAGACAATTTTCTAATATGTTTTTATAATGGTATTTGATGTTACCTTAATTTGGACATGGGACAGATATACTTTTTAAATGTATTTACAGTTGTATCTGAATTCAATTTGAACCAATCAAACCTTCATTATAAAATTGTAATACTTTCTATGAAAATTTTACCACTTTTTTGATAATTCATTTAGATGTTACCTTAAATTGACCATATTCTGGGGATATTTGTAAATAATACAACAGCAAATCTGATATTGGTATTTGATGATTTTTTCGACATTTTACTGTAAATTTGACATTTTTTTAATAATTGTAATTGATGTTACCTTAAATCATTTATTTGACCAAGACAATTTTCTAAAATGTATTGATAATTGTATTTGATGTTACCTTAAATTGGTCATGTGACCGATATACTTTTTAATATGTATTGACAGTATTTGAATTCAATTTGAACCAATCACACCAACATTATAAAATTGTAATATTTTTTTTTGAAATTTACCCGCTTTTTGGATAAATTATTTAGATATTACCTTAAATTGACCATATTCTGAGAATAATTGTAAATAATACAACAGCAAATCTGATATTGGTATTTTGATGATTTTTTTGACATTTTACTGTCGATTTGACAAATTCTTTGATAATTGTAATTGATGTTACCTTTAATCGGTCATTTGACCAAGACAATTTTCTGAAATGTATTGATAATGGTATTTGATGTTACCTTAAATTGGTCATGTCACCGATATACTTTTTAATATGTATTGACAGTTGTATTTGAATTCAATTTGAACCAATCAAACCATCATTATAAAATTGTAATACTTTCTATGAAAATTTTACCACTTTTTGGATGATTTATTTAGATGTTACCTTTAATTGACCATATTCTGAGGATAATTGTAAATAATATAACAACAAATCTGATATTGGTATTTTGATTTTTTTTCGACATTTTACTGTAAATTTGACATTTTTTTTTAATAATTGTAATTGATGTTACCTTAAATCGGTCATTTGACCAAGACAATTTTTAATAAGGTATTGATAATTGTATTTGACGTACCTTAAATTTGTCATGTGACCGATATACTTTTTAATATGTATTGACAGTATTTGAATTAAATTTGAACCAATCACACCATCATTATAAAATTGTAATACTTTTTTTAGAAAATTTACCGCTTTTTGGATAATTTATTTAGATGTTACCTTAAATTGACCATATTCTGAGGATAATTGTAAATAATACAACAGCAAATCTGATACTGGTGTTTTGATGATTTTTCGACTTTTTACTGTAAATTTGACAATATTTTTGAAAAATGTAATTGATGTTACCTTAAATTGGTCATTTGACCAAGACAATTTTCTAAAATGTATTGATAATTGTATTTGATGTTACCTTAAGTTGGTCATAAGACCGACATTCTTTTAAATTTGTATTGACAGTTGTATTTTAATTAAATTTGAACCAATCAAACCTTCATTATAAAATTGTAATACTTTCTATTCAAATTTTACCACTTTTTGGATAATTTATTTAGTTGTTACCTGAAATTGACCATAATTGTAAATAATACAACAGCAAATCTGATATTGGTATTTTGATCATTTTTCGACATTTTACTGTAAATGTGACATTTTCTAATAATTGTAATTGAAGTTACCTTAAATCGGTCATTTGATCAAGATAATTTTCTAAAATGTATTGATAATTGAATTTGATGTTACCCTAAATTGGTCATGTGACCGATATACTTTTTAATATGTATTGACAGTTGTATTTGAATTCAATTTGAACCAATCAAACCGTCGTTTTAAAATTGTATTACTTTTTTAGAAAATTTCACCGCTTTTTGGATAATTTATTCAGAGTTACCTTAAATTCACCATATTCTGAGGATAATTGTAAATAATACAACAGCAAATCTGATATTGGTATTTTGATGATTTTTCGACTTTTTACTGTCGATTTGACAATATTTTTGATAAATGTAATTGATAGTACCTTAAATTGGTCATTTGACCAAGACAGGTTTCTTATATGTATTGATAATTGTATTTGTAGTTACCTTAAATCGATAATATGTCCGAGATACTTTCTAGCATAACAACATATGCTCTATGTTGGTGAAATCTTCTGTTCTCCATCAGTCTTTTGGAATGATAGGTCTGAAAGATATCAGAAAGATGTTCTTCAAAACAATGTCGTTTTACGTCTCTTCTATCTTCCACTACTGGGCAGTTCTTTACAGGAATTTACGGTCTGTTCGACTTTGAACACAAGTCCTTTCCCTTTTTCCATTTTTGGGACAAGTATAAAACCAAAGGCTTTCTCTTGATTCTACCTTGTCAACCCTACTGTCTCTACATTGATCAGGCTCATATTCCTGTGTAGATGTTGAGGCCCTCATGCCTAGGTTAGACTCTACTTGAGGAACTACTATTTCAAGATGAAATTCAGCATTTTGCCTGCTGAATTGAGTGGCTTGGAACTTCTGTGTTGACCCTTCTGTACTGGGTTTCTCATCAGAAGATGAATCTGAAGTGTTCTTTCCATGAACAACGTTGACAGTAGGTTCATGAGTTATATTTTCACCTAGTATAAGTTGCATATTCCTGTTCTGTACAGTTAATATTAATTCTTTGAATTCATTACAACTCTATTATGCATGATAAAGTCACATCCAAGTATCATAGCACATGACACTGGAGCTACATACAGTTGTTGATTAAACTGTATATCTCCAATCTTGAACTTAATAGGACTAAGAAGACTGCATGGCATTGTCATTTTGGTAACAGCACCATGCATGGTGGTCTCCCTGATAACATAGGGCTTAGGCTCTAAAGTGTCAAAAATTGTGTCCTTAAGAATAGTTACTTCAGAACCTGAATCAACTAGAGCAAGTACTTTTTATCCTGCAATATTTACTTCAACTCTAAAAAGTTTGGCTGATCCTAATAATCTCACTGTACTGATTCCAGATACTACTCCTGCAGTATCATGAGAATTATCTTTGTTATTCTCATCAAAAGATACTTGTTGAGAAATTGGCTCTTCCTGTACTGACTGTCTCCCTGTTTCTTGTACATAAAGCTCTGGAAGTCTTTGATATAATGACCTTGCTGGTGACAATTAAAGCATTCATTATTATAATAACCTTGTCTGGTATATCTCCTGTCACCAGAGTTATTCCCTCGCCCACGACCGTGGCCATAATTACGACTAGGCGAATACTCAGAATACCTATTGTCTTGATTAGGTGACCTAGAACAAGGACTGGTTCCATTGATGGTGTAGGTATTATATCTAGTCCCAGGTGTAGTACTGTCAATACATTAAAATTATTTAATACTTCTGCTCGACGAAATAGAAGTCATGGTCACAGAAAATATATACCACCTGCTGTACACACCGTGACAATTGATAGTCTATTAACATCTGTTCAAAAACCTTTACTCCATTCCATTGTCAAAACTTTCTTTACTATTTCTAGATGCCAAAAATACTTCCGTTACTGATTCTCGTTCTGTTTTGTATAGATTAGTTGCAATTATCATGAACATTGCTAACCATAGACTATTCAAACCCGTATTGACTACATCCAAAAGTGAGGAAAAACGTTATTTTTCTAAGGTAGAATTCGCCAATAAAGGTATAGATGCTGTAAATATTGGCAATATTTCCCATCAAAAATCTGTACAAAAAACTATACCTGATTACTTCAAAAATACTATTTATGACTTCCTGCAAACCGTTTCCTTCCTGTGGGTTAGTAGGTTTAAGATTCAAATAAACAAGTTTTTGGCACTATTTCATTCCCTTCCTACCATGGGAGAGTGGTGTAACAGTACAACATCAGAACAAACTATAAAAACACAGTTCTTACAAATTGATCACAACAAATAAAAAAACAACGAACATTTTATAGACGCAGACTAAATGTGGCAGCCAGGGATTATATATATCCATCACTAGACTCAATGTTTAGTTATATTCATTTCACACATACTTTTCATCCCAATGGGAACAAACTGTGCCCATCTACTTGCTGACTTGTTTCTTTATTTTTATGAGGCTGACTTCATACAGGAACTTCTTAGGAAGAAAGATAAAAAGTTAGCAATATCCTTTAACTCTACTTTCCGCTATATAGATGACGTTCTTTCATTAAACAATTCAAAATTTGGTGACTATGTGGATCGCATCTATCCCATCGAATTGGAGATAAAGGATACTACAGATACAGTTAAGTCGGCTTCATATCTTGACTTACATCTAGAAATTGACAATGAGGGTCGGTTGAAGACAAAACTTTACGACAAAAGAGATGATTTCAGCTTTCCAATTGTAAACTTTCCATTTCTAAGTAGCAACATTCCAGCAGCACCTGCATACGGGGTATATATCTCCCAATTGATACGATATTCCCGTGCTTGCATTTCCTATCATGATTTTCTTGATAGGGGGTTACTGCTCACAAAGAAGCTATTAAACCAAGAGTTCCAAATGGTGAAGTTGAAATCATCACTTCGTAAATTTTACGGACGCCATCACGAGTTGGTTGACCGTTATGGAATAACCGTTATGGAATAACCGTTTCACAAATGATATCGGATATGTTCCTTACGTCGTAACTACAATCCCCTTCCCTTTCATGAATTTTACCTACCGAATTAGACTATTTACCGAATTTGTAATCACATAAGCAACACGACGGGTGCCGCATGTGGAGCAGGATCTGCCTACCCTTCCGGAGCACCCGAGATCACCCCTGGTTTTTGGTGGGGTTCGTGTTGTTTATTCTTTAGTTTTCTATGTTGTGTCATGTGTACTATTGTTTTTCTGTTTGTCTTTTTCATTTTTTAGCCATGGCGTTGTCAGTTTGTTTTAGATTTGCGAGTTTGACTGTCCCTTTGGTATCTTTCGTCCCTCTTTCATGTCAATAGCCAAAATATATAGCCAATTCATTTTCACTGAGTGTTAAACAGCAACAATCAATCAATTGATCAATTATTGTTTAAACAGTATTCTCAAATTATAAGTTATATAATTTTATTTTGTACATTTTAGGAAAGCACTTTTCCACCCTATATCAAAAATTTTGTTGCTAACAGAGAACGGCTCTTAACATCCGATCTTAAGATACTGGATGACATCAACGATACATTCGTTGTTAAGGGTCAATCAAGTAAAACACTTTGTTGCATTATTTGGTAAAGTTCCAGCAGGATGACATAGGCATCCTATCATGTAACATCTTGGACTGGGAGAAAATACACCTTCTATGCTAACACTTTTTAGCCATCTTCCAGAATTTTGAAGTTGGGAGAGTTGAACTATACTATATCGAAGTAGTCCATTTCTGAATCTAGAGAAGTGTGAAGTCAAGCCGGCATTAGATAGGCCTACATATATTTTTTTTGCGATACAATTTAAGAAAATCCCTCATAAATGTGAAAAAAATATCAATGCAAAATTAAATGATTTCAAAAGTGAATCCGATCAAAAAAGGCCAATGTAAACTTGGAACAAAACTATTAAAAGCATCCAGGAACTACAAATGACACAGAGGGTACAGGGGGGATTATGTTGTTAAAGAAACACATTAATTCAAGTAACAGACTATTCATGCAACCCAAGATATCAAAATCAAATAATATGTGTTTTTTCCAAGCCGTGAGCATGTGAAAAGAATGACAAACACATTACAAATACTTATAAAAACTAAGGGTAGATACCAGTGCTATTGTTTGCCTTAAATTATTAGAAAATAAAGGCTTTTTCCCCTGAAGAATCTCAATTTGAAAAACAAAATACTCCAAAAGACAATGTTTCCCCCAATATTACAGTCTCAGTAATAAGTGTGCATGAATACAAACGGAATAACACACATCATGTTCATTTAGACAATTTTCTGCCTAAAATGACAATTAGCACTTTTGAGGGTCTATTTTTGTATCATGAGTACATGTATCATTACTGACAAAATGAGGTCTTATTTTTTAAAGCAGGGTTTGACTCAGTAAATTGAAGTTTCAGTAAAATTCATGGTTTGTTTTATATTTCCCTATTTGATGAAAGTGACGCATATGTTCCCCAATCAAAAAGGTTAGAGGTAGTTTTGAAAAAAGCCAAGAATATCACTGGATCATTAAAACAGAAACCTTAAATGTATTGTTTTATTTGGCTCTGACATTTGTTAACTTTATATTTCTGTCATATTTGGCAACATGTATTATATATACATGTACATGTACTCATCTGATCATGAAAAAACACATTTGGTGGAGATTCTCATAATTTCCAGAGTTTACAGAGGAATTGTCTGTTGAGATTGTCCACAAGAGCTGGATAAAGAGTGAAGATGAGGTAAAATATGTACTTTTATTTAAAAGAAACTTAATAAATGTAGAATAAACTAATGAGCTGATACCTTTTTTAAGGGCATGTTTTGTTGTTGGCCACAGAAGAATCAAGTCCAGAGGCAAAGAAGGGAGAAATTCCTGACAGAATTATGGACCAAACATCCAGTCAGGATATTTAATTATACAGTATTAATGAATCATTAAGTCACAGATAATGCGATTTGGTTTGAAAACATTACTGTTTAAATCATGATCTAATCATAATTGTTTGTTTAAATCGATGTAGGTGAAATATTTAATTAAGTAAACTCATGAGGCCTTAAAGACATTTATTCAACTACGACCCCATTACTGATACTGAAAAAAAAGAATGTAAAATTGGAATTTGTAAGCCCTGCTATAGTAATAGCTTTGAATGAAAACCAGATATTAAAGCTTACAAATTTTCTGTCTAGCGGCAATTTTCATAGGAGTTGAACAAGTATATTTGTATATTTACCGTAGTTGATAGATTTTATAGTGAATTGTGATGAGGTTTATTATTTAAACCATTTAATTTAAATATACATTAATTTCAATAGATGATTTTGACAAGGCCCTTGAAAGAAGGGCTAGATCCATAAACACAGCAAATGTAGACACAAATGAAGAGGATGGGGTGGAATAGCCAAGAGAAGTGATGCCTCCTTTGAGATTGTTAAATGATAACAGTGATTCTGAACGTAAAATATAAAGTTAATGTATCATAAAAGAAAGTTTCATAAAAAATTGTCCTTTTGCTTAAAACCAAATATGCCTCCAATTAAGAAAGGATGAAAATCAAAAACAAAATATCTTTTCTACTTATCTTCTTTTTGGGATCTTTGCTAAAGCAATATTTTCCTAAGGCCTGACAATAATTGATAACATTTCATTCATGATAAGAATTAATGGAGATTACATAAACTGCTCTCAACAGGTAATTAGCAGTCCCCATTTTCAATTATTTGGTATTATGATAAAAGGCTGTGAGAGAGTTGGTGCCTTATTATTTCTATGTTGGGGCTTGAAAATATTGTTATAATATGAAAACACCCATTATGGTCATTTAAAAAAAAATATTATTATGATTATAGGAAAGAGATTTAATGCTAGAGGTTTCGCCATACAAAATAAATAATCTCCCAGTTGTTACAGTACCAATCAATATATTTATTGATGACACACCTGCCAACAAGTCCAGAAGATGGGATGCCTTGCATTGCATTCAATCACAATTAGCAGCAGTACCACTAAAAGATAAGCAAAGAAATAGGAATGTTATGGTGCTAGGTACCTCTGACAAGGTTGCTATTCTTGATATCGCTAAACCTATTTGTGAAGATGTCCTGTGTCTAAAGAGGTATAGAACTTCCAACAACTGGTTTGTATCTAAATGCTATCTAGGTTACCAGATAAATAAATTATTAAAGTGATCATTTAAGTAATGAATGTAAATCATGATCTAACTTCAGTTTTATGTAATAAATGTCATTTTTACTGTTCAAATAATGTTTATTGACAATAATTAAAAACTTACACAATTGTTTTTGTAAACAACAAATTCTGTGTATTTTTAGCTCACCTTGCCCGAAAAGTTCTCTTCGACTTCGTCTTTTGTTGTTCTTTTTGAAATACAGTGAAGGTGCGGCTTTTAATAATGCGCATGTGCAACCGAACTTCCTGTTTAAATCCCGCGAAAATATGAATGAAAGAAATTGCGACCATTGTTGATAATCAACTATTTCAAATTTCTTTACATGTTATCTTTTTGTTAAAATTAAAATTATGTGAAATAAACGTAATAAATTATATTTTCTTAGTCACTTTTCGACATTTTACTGGAAATTTGAATTTTTTTTTTTGGATAATTGTAATTGATGTTACCTTAAATCGGTCATTTGACCAAGACAACTTTCTAATATGTATTGATAATTGTATTTGATGTTACCTTAAATCGGTCATTTGACCGAGATACTTTCTAATATGTATTGACAAATGCATTTGAAGTCAATTTGGACCAACAAAACCTTCATTATAGAATTATAACACTTTTTTAGTAAATTTTACCACTTTTTGGATAATTCATTCAGATGTTACCTTCAATTGACCATATTTATAGGATAATTGTAAATAATACAACAGCAAACCTGTTGTTGGTATAATGATAACTTTTCGACATTTTACTGTAAATTTGATATTTTTTTTTGATAATTGTAATTGATGTTACCTTAAATCGGTCATTTGACCAAGACAACTTTCTAATATGTATTGATAATTGTATTTGATGTTACCTTAAATCGGTCATTTGACGAAGACAACTTTCTAATATGAATTGATAATTGTATTTGATGTTATCTTAAATCGATCATGTGACTGAAATACGTTCTAACATGTATTGAAAAATGCATTTGAAGTCAATTTGAACAAACCAAACCTTCATTATAGAATTATTATACTTTTTTAGTAAATTTTACCACTTTTTGGATAATTCATTCAGATGTTACGTTCAATTGACCATATTTATAGGATAATTGTAAATAATACAACAGCAAACTTGTTGTTGGTATATTGATAACTTTTCGACATTTTACTGGAAATTTGATTTTTTTTTTGGATAATTGTAATTGATGTTACCTTAAATCGGTCATTTGACCAAGACAATTTTCTAAAATGTATTGATAATTGTATAAGATGTTACCTTAAATTGTTGACCGAGATACTTTCTAATATGTATTGACAAATAAATTTGAAGTCAATTTGGACCAACAAAACCTTTATTATAGAATTATAACACTTTTTTAGTAAATTTTACCACTTTTTGGATAATTCATTCAGATGTTACCTTCAATTGACCATATTTATAGGATAATTGTAAATAATACAACAGCAAACCTGTTGTTGGTATATTGATAACTTTTCGACATTTTACTGTAAATTTGATATTTTTTATTGATAATTGTAATTGATGTAACCTTAAATCGGTCATTTGACGAAGACAACTTTCTAATATGAATTGATAATTGTATTTGATGTTACCTTAAATTGTTGACCGAAATACTTTCTAACATGTATTGACAAATGCATTTGAAGTCAATTTGAACAAACCAAACCTTCATTATAGAATTATAATACTTTTTTAGTAAATTTTACCACTTTTTGGATAATTCATTCAGATGTTACCTTCAATTGACCATATTTATAGGATAATTGTAAATAATACAACAGCAAACCTGTTGTTGGTATATTGATAACTTTTCGACATTTTACTGTAAATTTGATATTTTTTTTTGATAATTGTAATTGATGTTACTTTAAATCGGTCATTTGACCAAGACAACTTTCTAATATGTATTGATAATTGTATTTGATGTTACCTTAAATCGGTCATTTGATTAAGACAACTTTCTATTATGTATTGATAATTGTGTTTTATGTTACCTTAAATCGATCATGTGACCGAAATACTTTCTAACATGTATTGACAAATGCATTTGAAGTCAATTTGAACAAACCAAACTTCATTACAGAATTATAATACTTGTTTAGTAAATTTTACCACTTTTTAGATAATTCATTCAGATGTTACCTTTAATTGACCATATTTATAGGATAATTGTAAATAATACAACAGCAATCTTGTTGTTGGTATATTGTTAACTTTTCGACATTTTACTGGAAATTTGAATTTTTTTTTTGGATAATTGTAATTGATGTTACCTTAAATCGGTCATTTGACCAAGACAACTTTCTAAAATGTATTGATAATTGTATTAGATGTTACCTTAAATCGGTCATTTGACCGAGATACTTTCTAATATGTATTGACAAATGCATTTGAAGTCAATTTGGACCAACAAAACCTTCATTATAGAATTATAACACTTTTTTAGTAAATTTTACCACTTTTTGGATAATTCATTCAGATGTTACCTTCAATTGACCATATTTATAGGATAATTGTAGATAATACAACAGCAAACCTGTTGTTGGTATATTGATAACTTTTCGACATTTTACTGTAAATTTGATATTTTTTTTTGATAATTGTAATTGATGTTAACTTAAATCGGTCATTTGATCAAGACAACTTTCTAAAATGTATTGATAATTGTATTTGATGTTACCTTAAATCGGTCATTTGACTTAGACAACTTTCTAATATGTATTGATAATTGTATTTGATATTACCTTAAATCTATCATTTGACCGAAATACTTTCTAACATGTATTGACACATGCATGTGAGTCAATTTGAACAAACCAAACCTTCATTATAGAATTATAATACTTTTTTAGTAAATTTTACCACTTTTTGGATAATTCATTCAGATGTTACCTTCAATTGACCATATTTATAGGATAATTGTAGATAATACAACAGCAAACCTGTTGTTGGTATATTGATAACTTTTCGACATTTTACTGTAAATTTGATATTTTTTTTTGATAATTGTAATTGATGTTAACTTAAATCGGTCATTTGATCAAGACAACTTTCTAAAATGTATTGATAATTGTATTTGATGTTACCTTAAATCGGTCATTTGACTTAGACAACTTTCTAATATGTATTGATAATTGTATTTGATATTACCTTAAATCTATCATTTGACCGAAATACTTTCTAACATGTATTGACACATGCATGTGAGTCAATTTGAACAAACCAAACCTTCATTATAGAATTATAATACTTTTTTAGTAAATTTTACCACTTTTTTGATAATTCTTTCAGATGTTACCTTCAATTGACCATATTTATAGGAGAATTGTAAATAATACAACAGCAAACCTGTTGTTGGTATATTGATAACTTTTCGACATTTTACTGTAAATTAGATTGATTTTTTTGATAATTGTAATTGATGTTTCCTTAAATCGGTCATTTGACCAAGACATCTTTCTAATATGTATTGATAATTGTATTTGATGTTACCTTAAATCGGTCATTTGACGAAGACAACTTTCTAATATAAATTGATAATTGTATTTGATGTTACCTTAAATCGATCATTTGACCGAAATACTTTCTAACATGTATTGACAAATGCATTTGAAGTCAATTTAAACAAACCAAACCTTCATTATAGAATTATATTTTTTTAGTAAATTTTACCACTTTTTGGATAATTCATTCAGATGTTACCTTCAATTGACCATATTTATAGGATAATTGTAAATAATACAACAGTAAACTTGTTGTTGGTAAATTCATAACTTTTTGACATTTTACTGGAAATTTTATTTTTGTTTGTGGATAATTGTAATTAATGTTACCTTAAATCGGTTATTTGACCAAGACAACTTTCTAATATGTATTGATAATTGTATTTGATGTTACCTTAAATCTGTCATTTGACCGAGATACTTTTTAATATGTATTGACAAATGCATTTGAAGTCAATTTCGACCAACCAAACCTTCACTATAGAATTATAACACTTTTTTAGTAAATTTTACCACTTTTTGGATAATTCATTCAGATGTTACCTTCAATTGACCATATTTATATGATAATTGTAAATAATACAACAGCAAACCTGTTGTTGGTATACTGATAACTTTTCGACATTTTACTGTAAATTTGATTTTTTTTTTTTGATAATTGTAATTGATGTTACCTTAAATCGGTCATTTGACCAAGACAACTTTCTAATATATATTGATAATTGTATTAGATGTGACCTTAAATCGGTAATTTGACTGAGATACTTTCAAATATGTATTGACAAGTGCATTTGAAGTCAATTTGAACAAACCAAACCTTCATTATAGAATTATAATACTTTTTTTAGTACATTTTACCACTTTTTGGACAATTTTCTTATATGTATTGATAATTGTATTTGATGTTACCTTAAATCGGTCATTTGACAAAGACAACTTTCTAAAAGGTATTGATAATTGTATTTGATGTTACCTTAAATCGGTCATTTGACCGAAATACTTTCTAATATGAATTGACAAATGCATTTGAAGTCAATTTGGACCAACCAAACCTTCATTATAGAATTATAATATTTTTTTAGTAAATTTTACCAATTTTTGGATAATTCATTCAGATTTTACCTTCAATTGACCATATTTATAGGATAATTGTAAATAATACAATTGCAAACTTGTTGTTGGTATATTGATAACTTTTCGACATTTTACTGTAAATTTGGAAATTTTTTTGATTATTGTAATTGATGTTACCTGAAATCTATCATTTGACCGAAATACTTTCTAACATGTATTGACAAATGCATGTGAGTCAATTTGAAAAAACCAAACCTTCATTATAGAATTATAATACTTTTTTAGTAAATTTTACCACTTTTTGGATAATTCTTTCAGATGTTACCTTCAATTGACCATATTTATAGGATAATTGTAAATAATACATCAAACCTGTTGTTGGTATATTGATAATTTTTCGACATTTTACTGTAAATTTGATTTTTTTTTGATAATTGTAATTGATGTTACCTTAAATCGGTCATTTGACCAAGACAACTTTCTAATATGTATTGATAATTGTATTTGATGTTACCTTAAATCTGTCATTTGACCGAGATACTTTTTAATATGTATTGACAAATGCATTTGAAGTCAATTTGGACCAACCAAACCTTCATTATAGAATTATAATACTTTTTTAGTAAATTTTGCCACTTTTTGGATAATTCATTCAGATGTTACCTTCAATTGACCATATTTATAGGATAATTGTAAATAATACAACAGCAAACCTGTTGTTGGTATATTGATAACTTTTCGACATGTTACTGTAAATTTGATTTTTTTTTTGATAATTGTAATTGATGTTACCTTAAATAGGTCATTTGACCAAGACAACTTTCTAATATGTATTGATAGTTGTATTTGATGTTATCTTAAATCGGTCAGTTGACCGAAATACTTTCTGACATGTATTGACAAATGGATTTGAAGTCAATTTGAACAAACCAAACCTTCATTATAGAATTATAATACTTTTTTTAGTAAATTTTACCACTTTTCGGATAATTCATTCAGATGTTACCTTCAATTGACCACATTAATATGATAATTGTAAATAATACATCAGCAAACCTGTTGTTGGTATTTTGATAACTTTTCGACATTTTACTGGAAATTTGATATTTTTTTTGGATAATTGTAATTGATGTTACCTTAAATCGGTCATTTGACCAAGACAACTTTCTAAAATGTATTGATAATTGTATTAGATGTTACCTTAAATTGGTCATTTGACCGAGAGACTTTCTAATATGTATTGACAAATGCATTTGAAGTCAATTTGGACCAACAAAACCTTCATTATAGAATTATAACACTTTTTTAGTAAATTTTACCACTTTTTGGATAATTCATTCAGATGTTACCTTCAATTGACCATATTTATAGGATAATTGTAGATAATACAACAGCAAACCTGTTGTTGGTATATTGATAACTTTTCGAAATTTTACTGTAAATTTGATATTTTTTATTGATAATTGTAATTGATGTTAACTTAAATCGGTCATTTGATAAAGACAACTTTCTAAAATGTATTGATAATTGTATTTGATGTTACCTTAAATCGGTCATTTGACTTAGACAACTTTCTAATATGTATTGATAATTGTATTTGATATAACCTTAAATCTATCATTTGACCGAAATACTTTCTAACATGTATTGACAAATGCATGAGTCAATTTGAACAAAACAAACCTTCATTATAGAATTATAATACTTTTTTAGTAAATTTTACCACTTTTTTGATAATTCTTTCAGATGTTGCCTTCAATTGACCATATTTATATGATAATTGTAAATAATACAACAGCAAACCTGTTGTTGGTATATTGATAACTTTTCGACATTTTACTGTAAATTTGATTTTATTTTTATAATTGTAATTGATGTTACCTTAAATCGGTCATGTGACCAAGACAACTTTTTAATATGTATTGATAATTGTATTTGATGTTACCTTAAATCGGTCATTTGACGAAGACAACTTTCTAATATGAATTGATAATTGTATTTGATGTTACCTTAAATCGATCATTTGACCGAAATACTTTCTAACATGTATTGACAAATGCATTTGAAGTCAATTTAAACAAACCAAACCTTCATTATAGAATTATAATATTTTTTTAGTAAATTTTACCACTTTTTGGATAATTCATTCAGATGTTACCTTCAATTGACCATATTTATAGGATAATTGTAAATAATACAACAGCAAACTTGTTGTTGGTATATTGATAACTTTTCGACATTTTACTGTAAATTTCATTTTTTTTGATAATTGTAATTGATGTTACCTTAAATCGGTCATTTGACCAAGACAACTTTCTAATATGTATTGATAATTGTATTTGATGTTACCTTAAATCTGTCATTTGACCGAGATACTTTTTAATATGTATTGACAAATGCATTTGAAGTCAATTTGGACCAACCAACCCTTCATTATAGAATTATAATACTTTTTTAGTAAATTTTGCCACTTTTTGGATAATTCATTCAGATGTTACCTTCAATTGACCATATTTATAGGATAATTGTAAATAATACAACAGCAAACCTGTTGTTGGTATATTGATAACTTTTCGACATTTTACTGTAAATTTGATTTTTTTTTTGATAATTGTAATTGATGTTACCTTAAATCGGTCATTTGTCCAAGACAACTTTCTGACATGTATTGACAAATGCATTTGAAGTCAATTTGAACAAACCAAACCTTCATTATAGAATTATAATACTTTTTTTTAGTAAATTTTACCACTTTTTGGATAATTCATTCAGATGTTACCTTCAATTCACCATATTTATAGGATAATTGTAAATAATACAACAGCAAACTTGTTGTTGGTATATTGATAACTTTTCGACATTTTACTGTAAATTTCATTTTTTTTGATAATTGTAATTGATGTTACCTTAAATCGGTCATTTGTCCAAGACAACTTTCTAATATGTATTGATAGTTGTATTTGATGTTACCTTAAATCGGTCAGTTGACCGAAATACTTTCTGACATGTATTGACAAATGCATTTGAAGTCAATTTGAACAAACCAAACCTTCATTATAGAATTATAATACTTTTTTTTTAGTAAATTTTACCACTTTTTGGATAATTCATTCAGATGTTACCTTCAATTGACCACATTTATATGATAATTGTAAATAATACATCAGCAAACCTGTTGTTGGTATTTTGATAACTTTTCGACATTTTACTGTACATTTTTTTTTTTTTTGATAATTGTAATTGATGTTACTTTAAATCGGTCATTTGACCAAGACAACTTTCTACTATGTATTGATAATTGTATCAGGAGTCAACTTGAACCAATCAAAACAGTATTGTGCAATAGCAAGTATTTTCAATTGCACAGTATTGCGCAATAGCAAGAAATATCATATTGCACAATATTGTGCAATAGCAAGAAATTTCAATTGGAGTTATCTTTGTCCAGAATAAGAGTTGAATCAACTTAAATCATTGTTTTATACAACAAACAATGTATATTCACTTTTACTACCAAATGATGAATTAAAATAATCTTAACCATAAAGTGATAAGAAGCACTTTTTTTACATTTTAATATTTTATGATGTATTTAAATGAGTAATTATTGTTGCAAACTCCATTAGAAAGGACTAGGAGCTTTAAGGGCCATTTTTGGCCCCACCCCCAAATTTAATTTTATTTGTCATGTGAAATAAACGTAATAAATTATATTTTCTTAGTCACTTTTCGACATTTTACTGGAAATTTGAATTTTTGTTTTGGATAATTGTAATTGATGTTACCTTAAATCGGTCATTTGACCAAGACAACTTTCTAATATGTATTGATAATTGTATTTGATGTTACCTTAAATCGGTCATTTGACCGAGATACTTTCTAATATGTATTGACAAATGCATTTGAAGTCAATTTGGACCAACAAAACCTTCATTATAGAATTATAACACTTTTTTAGTAAATTTTGCCACTTTTTGGATAATTCATTCAGATGTTACCTTCAATTGACCATATTTATAGGATAATTGTAAATAATACAACAGCAAACCTGTTGTTGGTATATTGATAACTTTTCGACATTTTACTGTAAATTTGATTTTTTTTTTTGATAATTGTAATTGATGTTACCTTAAATCGGTCATTTGTCCAAGACAACTTTCTAATATGTATTGATAGTTGTATTTGATGTTACCTTAAATCGGTCAGTTGACCGAAATACTTTCCGACATGTATTGACAAATGCATTTGAAGTCAATTTGAACAAACCAAACCTTCATTATAGAATTATAATACTTTTTTTTAGTAAATTTTACCACTTTTTGGATAATTCATTCAGATGTTACCTTCAATTGACCACATTTATATGATAATTGTAAATAATACATCAGCAAACCTGTTGTTGGTATTTTGATAACTTTTCGACATTTTACTGTACATTTTTTTTTTTTTGATAATTGTAATTGATGTTTCCTTAAATCGGTCATTTGACCAAGACAACTTTCTACTATGTATTGATAATTGTATCAGGAGTCAACTTGAACCAATCAAAACAGTATTGTGCAATAGCAAGTATTTTCAATTGCACAGTATTGCGCAATAGCAAGAAATATCATATTGCACAATATTGTGCAATAGCAAGAAATTTCAATTGGAGTTATCTTTCTTTGTCCAGAATAAGAGTTGAATCAACTTAAATCATTGTTTTATACAACAAACAATGTATATTCACTTTTACTACCAAATGATGAATTAAAATAATCTTAACCATAAAGTGATAAGAAGCACTTTTTTTACATTTTAATATTTTATGATGTATTTAAATGAGTAATTATTGTTGCAAACTCCATTAGAAAGGACTAGGAGCTTTAAGGGCCATTTTTGGCCCCACCCCCAAATTTAATTTTATTTGTCATGTTGTAAGTCTATACCATAAACATTCTGAAAATAATTGATTTTTGGGTCTAGCTCATTTATTATGTTGCCTAGCAACCAATATAATGGCGGAGTTAAAGTCATAAAACATGATTATTATACAGCTTTAATATATCTTTATTTGAAATTAAACCTGTTTAGCAACTTTTAGTGAACTTTATGTAGTAGTGTCATTTTTACGTCTATTAATTATATATAAATAATAGTAAAAATATCTTTAAAGTTCTTAAATTAATTCTATTTATAATAACGTTTAACTCTAGAATTTTGATAAAGGAATATTATTATTTAAATCAAATCTACACTTTACTTTTTATATTGAGTTCATGAATATTCAAAAGGTTCTTACTTTAAATTACGTATTTGATTGGTCATTGTGATTTCGCGGTCAATTTATATTTTGGATTGACCAGGGATAATTTGCACGGGAACTTGAAAATTACAGTCGCATTATATTGTATCCCGATTTATATAACTGTGTTATGGTTTGAATTCATTGTGGACACAACCTATTACCTGATTATTATTGTAAGTTAACTTCTTTATTATATTATTAATATTTTCACATGATAAAATTTAGGAAAGTTTCTGTTGTATGATTTCGTTCTCCTTGTAAAGTTTGTTTATTACATAAGTATGATAGATGTAGCATAGAATATTTTATTTAGCTTCGTGCTACCGGTATTTTATTATCTACCGTTAATTTGTCACGATACAACATAGAACAATATATTTGCTTAGCTATTTGATTGACACAGATAATTTATATTTCATAAATGGCGGCATATTAGACAAAATAAGGAAAAGTGTTAACGTTGATATTTATCAGTACACTTATATTATACATTGAAATGATAGAAGTCTAGCTATGAATGAACTTGAGTTATTTTGTCATATTGTATATTTTAATATTTTACTAGTCCGAATATTTCTGATTGCATTTTGGTTTTAGGACTCCATTGATGTAATTATATAAAGAATGTATTAGTGAACTGTGCCTTGTCCTTGCCAGTAAAAACTCACTCCACAAGTGGTAAGAGTCAATCTATTTTTTAACTATGTAATGTTGTAAACAAGACGTTATGGATTATTTCCCTTTAAATATGTGGTTTTAAGCATATTTAATATATTGGCTTAATTAGTCTTTATGAAAATAGTATTTACAATTCGACGATTGTTGTAACGTAATTGTATGTAAAGAACAAACAATATATTATGTTCCGATCAGTTTAATGTTACATTTGCAGTTTTAACTTTAGTTTTGTACCGTACACATAGTAAACCAGTAAACACTATATAGTATATTATTTACGATGAAGGGTTACATTCTTATGTAGGGTATTACAATGTGAATTAAAAGTACACGTGACATTAGCTCACTGATTGTCTCTTATGTGTATTCGCTATATAGTACACAGTATTAATGTGCATTGTATTTTACCATAACTATATGTGTAATGTGTAATTTAAGATACTTGTGTTTTATAATAGATCTGTTATTTCAGAGTTTATTTTTTATACTACTGGTAAAATAAATCATCCGAACCCTAAACAGAGTTTATTATTACTTGACCCAAGAATCGACCCTGTTACATTTACATTTGTATACTATCTAAATATTACATATTACGTAATTTTGTCGTTCAAAATACTACGGCATACATACATGCAGTCACGTAAGGTAGATATCACAAAAAAGCAGACTTAACATAAAGTAATAATAATAAATAAAATAATTATGTGGTTCAAAGTATGACGGGATACATAAGTACAGTTTAACTTCAAATGTATATCATAAAAAACAGACTTAACAAAAAAGTAGTATAATTGAATAAAATAGTTTTGTCTTTCATAGTATGTATGTCCTGTATCTTTCTCCTTTAGAAGGAGCACCACCATGGGTTATGGTGTAAAAAGGAAGACATTTATCACAATTTTTCGGTATAGATTTAATGTGAGCTTTTGCCTCTCAAATCTCCAAGCCTGGCCGTGGCGGGTCTCACTTTCAGAAAGTTAACCTTCCCCAAAACCATTAACCACAGAGTCACTTCAAAAGAATGTCTTACAAAATTGACTTAATAGTACAAGTTATATTAATAAAGATATATTGCCGACTCGGAATAAAATTTACTTACAGACTGAAAACTCCGATAGAATTCTATGAAGATTTTTTTTAAGTACCTTTTCATCTTTTTGAGGTTTGGATACATTATTAATATTTGAAAAACTCATAAATTGGTAATAATCGCCATAAACTGAACCATTTAAAGTCAAGGTTAGAATAATTTTTTTTGAACAAATGTCAAATATTTCAACAGCTATCGACAGTGTACAATCAAATGTGGACTGCCACTGGAAAATGAGGGATCTTGGATAGGACACCTACGGACCCCTCAAAAGAGTTCTTTACGTGCAAAGAGTGTGACACTCTCTTTACACGAGGCATCGGAATTAACGTCCACCTTTTGACCGGACGTAACTGCGAACTTGATACATCCCGCACAGCTAAACGGACGCCCCACTTCGGCAAGCGTTGAACCGGCAGTCGGGAGAAGACCAAGTGACCATTTTTCTATACTCCAGTCACCCTTGTGGTCGAAAGTAAGAGTTATCTAACTTAGCATCATGCGTGAAGCAAATGACAATCGATCATCAAAAGATTCAAATAGTCAGTAAAAGCTGCGTGTGACATTTATCAGAAGACAAAATAGATTTAATATGGCTTCTGCAAAGAATAAGCATAAATTCAATTGCGACTTTGGTGTGAAGGTTATTGACGGATGAACAGTGACCCAAAAGAAGGAATTCTTAAAAGAAGACTTTTTCCATTTCAAAGCAAATTGCATACGCTTCCTTTTTGCCTGAGAGGACCAAAGTACCATAGAAAAGTAAGATTGCATGAGTCAGCTTTGAGGAGCTTAAGTCTACTTTAAAAATCAAAACATAACGTCATACAAATGTCGTATACTGTTGTATTAAAATTGATATTGACATTGAAAAAATCAGTCACCGTTAACACCATCACGTCAATGAATATTCAATTGCAAGCGCCAGAAACTGCAGAGAGTACAAAATAAAAATCAGTCACCATAACTGCAAATGATAGTCAATTGCAAGCGTCAGAAACTTCAGATAGTGCAAAGGAAAAATCAGTCACCATTAACACCATCACTGCAATGGATAGTCGTGCGCCAGAAACTGCAAAATAGTTCAAAGGAGAAATCAGTCATTGAAACTTTCACTGCAATTGATATTCAAACTACAGAACCTTCAAATAGTACAAAAGATCTGTCTGGCATGAATGAGTATATATATCATTGGATTCTGGATTGTTTGCAATGCAATAAATTAAGAAGAGAGATGGAAGTTATTCATTTTTTAAAAGATACTCGTGTGTTATTCTAGTATGACCAATACGACATCTAGTAATAACACACTGATCTTTTCCGCACATAATATTTTTAAAAGGTTTGCCTAAATTAGGTTTAATTTCATGCAATTTATTATCATCTTTTTTACTCCATTTATTTTTCAATATATTAAAAACATGTTCTCTAATATTAGATTTAAAATCAGTATATGGTATATCACAGTTAGATAGAGGGTCACCCAGGGCATTATTTGCCTCAAGTTCTACAGCTGTGTTTCCAAGGATTCCAACATGACTCGGAACCCATAGAAATATTATTTCTTTCAGAAGAATTTTTAAATTCCTCATTACATATAAAATTTTCAGGATTGTTGGGTTTTTAATTTTAGTATTTCGTATAGCTTGTAAGCATGAAAGTGAATCCTAACATATAATAAATTTGGATTTATCTGAAGAAGCAATAAATTTCAAAGCCAAAATTATTGCTTCTGCTTCAGCAGTAAAGATGGATGCATCAGATGGCAAACGGAGGGTTGCAGCTCTGTCCCTGAAGACAGCAGCAGATGCAAATCTGTCACCATCTTTTGATCCATCAGTATAGACAGTTGAAAAATCTAGATAATCGGCTTTAATTTTAGCATAGTGTTGCTGAATTAAAAGAGGATTTGTTTTATTTTTATTGTATTCACGGAGATCAAATATCATTTTTGGTTTGGGAAGTTCCCATGGAGGACATTTGCAAGTTTTAACTTGAGCAACAGATTTTAAATCAAAAGAAGCTATGAGGTTTTAAACGTATACCTAACGGAGGAATTTTATTTTCATGTTTTGCAAAAATATCTTCATAAATCGGATTAAAAACACAGCTGTAGGCAGGATTATCTGAATGGGCTTTTAGTTTGACAGCATATTGAAGTCCAAGCTTTAAACGTCTGTCAGAGAGTGAGTGCTCTGGGTCTTTGGAATCTCCTGACTTAAATATTGGCACTAATAGAGAATATTGCCATGTTTCAGGGGAATATCCTGAATCAAGAACAAGGTTATGTAATTTAGTGTAGCATTTAATAGTTACTGGACTACAATATTTAATCACCTCATTTACAATGGAGTCTGGTCCAGGGGATTTTTTCATTTTAAGGGATTTTATAACTTTATTTACTTCTGATATAGTTCATTAAATCTATTTTCACTCTCTTTGATTTTCAAAAAAAAAAGGTTTATCTCATCTTCTGCTTTGTCGCAAGGTTTGTTCCAAAGACCTTGCTTTTGAAAATGGTTTGTTAGGTTATCTGATTTCATATCAATTTCTTTGGTATTCATATTATTTCTTAGAGATTTAAGTAGTTTCCAAAATTGTTGAGGGTCTTTAGTTTGAAGATTTGATAGTTTTTCAATCATTTGTTGTCGATATTGGATTTTTTTCTTTTTACTTGCTTTTTTTTTTAAATATTTTGCAGTTTAAAAAAATTGCTGTTTCAAATTTCTATCAAATGGTTTATGTTTTAGTTTTTTACCTAAATTATTGATCTTACTTTTTAAATCTTTTAATTCATTGTCTGACCAAGGGTTCATTTTTTTTAGTTTTCTTTTGCTTTATTGGAACTTTTATTATACATGTTTTAGAGGCTACATTATCTAGAATTTCTGTTAATGATTTTGAAGCTTCGTTTATGCCTTTTTCATTTTTTACAAAGTGGGTGATTTCAAAATTTAAAATCTTATTTTTCACTTCATCAGAGTTTAATGCTTCATACATCTTACCATGTGACACATCAGTCCATCTGTATGTTGTGAATTTTTTCATATTATTATTATTAAAGTCCTTTTTATTTATATATTGTTTTATATCACATTTTAGTTTAAATGAGATCTGTACATGGTCCGATAAAAAATTCAGATCAGAGGTACAAAAATATTTATATATATGTCTGATAATCTCGTACATGATCATTTCGCAGAGAAGGAATTTTCAGCGGCTGCTATAACACATCTGTAAGACACCCAAAATTTATGCATTGATATAATAATTGAATGCAGATGGTTGCAAAAACCAGTATTAATGTTGTGCACAGTTCTTTCCTGGACCTGTCCAACATTTCTGAAAATGTTCCTGTTACTAGAAATTATTTTGGTCCTCATCATTGGAAAAATAGGTGCGACGAAGAAGGCGCAGTCATTAAACCAGATGCTTCAAAAGCAGTGAAGTCTTTGGAAGTAGTAATCACAATTGCATAAGATATGAAGGAGTATTGTCACAAACGGTTTGGAGAAAATAAAGATATACATTAGTGCTAAAACCATTCCAGACGGGTCATCCCGGGTGCAGGAATTTCTCGCTACATTGAAGACCTGTTGGTGACCATCTGCTGTTGTTTTTTCTATGGTCGAGTTCTCTCTTTTTTGTGCTGACATGAATTGTCATTGATATGGTTATGTTTATAAATGTATTATTTACAAATCTTTTTTTAATATTAAGACTTTTCTACCTCAGGCATAGATTACCTGTATTAGCTGTATTTGGCAAAACTTTGAGGAATTTTGGTCCTCAATGCTCTTCAACTTCGAACTTTATTTGGTCTTTTTAAACCTTTTTGGATTCGAGCGTCACTGATGAGTCTTTTGTAGACGAAACGCGCGTCTGGCGTATATACTAAATTTAGTCCTGGTATCTATGAGGAGTTTATTTGACACATTCCCCATTTCCATTCTCAATTTTATTTCAAATGATAAATGAAATTGACAGAAAGAAAAATTTGAATGCACTACCTGTTAAAGGTAGCAGACAATTGTTCTAGAAGGTAGAAAGGACAAGAACATTGGTTTTAGCGACCTTGCTGGCTTTTGTGATAGTTGTTTGACGGAGGTATTCAGTTAGTGTATAAACAAGAGCCATATTGATACTTATAAAAATGTTAAGCTGAGGACTGAGAATCTAGTAGTAAACTCTGCCAAAAATGTATTTTCAATTCAAGAACCTTCTTCTGATCATGATGTCATGATAAAAATTGGTGGGTTGAACCTGGTTTTGTGGCATGCCAAACCTCCCGTTTTCATGGTAATGTTAAATATAACATTGACATGACAACATAACATGACATGACATGACTCAGTACAAAGAAATGGGAGAACATATAGGACAGAGAAACACACGAATAATAGCTATCAAAAGGTTGATCAAGAACAGAAAATTGTTAATAAGAAGCCAAACAATTCCTTTATATTAGATAACCAACCTGGCTGCGGGGCCATTACATTGACAAATGAAAAACATACGGAGAGCAGTGAACTAGTTTTATGTCGAATTCGTCAGATAAAAATGAGGGAAAGGGGATGACATTTGTCTACATCACTGCATTTTACTATATTCATTACACCTAACTTCTTTATAGGCTACCATAATTTTTTTCCTGTATGATGGTAAGTGGTCCAAATTTATGCCTATTGAGACTAAAACTAAATGCAAGTTTTCCATTGAAAAATGAAAAAAACTGACTGTCAGACCATATTGTCTTTCAAAAAATTTAAATGCAAGAGTCCTTTTGCAATTAGACTTCTTCTATCGTAACACCTTAGCATAGAAATGAACAAAAAGTCACACATTTTCACTTTTGATAGCTTCAGTGTGCATTTTTATATGTCAATATGGACTACCGCCTAAATTGACTCGATTATTCTCAGTACTACATGGTCCAAAACCTTTTTTTTACTCATGTGGTATACTTTTTGTAACTTTTAAATACATTTAAAGTACATTTGATATATATCATGTATTTGAAAGAATAATTTAAGCTTAAAAAACCTAAAAAACTTTAAATTACCTGAGAAAAATGCATATTTATACAAGGCTTCCCTGAATTGGAAAATCTCTTTTTTCAGGCATAGGCTCATATAAATTTGACTTTGGAATAATTACAATACATCTGATAAATAAAATGAGTGTGCAGATGCTTTTAGTACTTAATATCTAATATTCCGGAGCATTTAAAAGGCAAATTTTTAGGCCAAAATCTTGACAGTTGAAGATATTTAATTTATACGTCAAAAATAAACATCCAAATGTGAATAATAAAATGACCCCAGTTCTCTTATATATGACATATGGCCATGACACTTGGCAAACTATCTTATTATTGCCTAAGCTTAGGTTATGCAAAGTTTTATAAAGATTGGTCAAGTCTTTCTGTCCTATTAGGTCCAAGGACACAGTTATCGTCCTTTGGGTTTCGTTGTCTACGAATATAGTCCCTAGTGTAAACAGTATATAACTTGCATGTTTATTTAATACACTTGCCCAATTTATTTCTTGATATTAAATGCATGAAATATTAAGTTGGGGGTGTAATTACATGTCCAAAAAATTTGGGTGTTGAAATTTTATGTTAAGTAGTGAATTGGTCCAGTTCTAAAAGATCAAATTTTATCACGTCTGATGCTGTCAAACTGAATTTTACACCCCCTTAACACAGAATTGTCAATATTTTGAGTTAGAGCTGGTAGAAGTTTCTATAATTTTGATATTATTTGTCTCACTGGTAGTACTCTACACTGTAAAAATAGTTTTGAGAAAGAGCAGGTGCGATTTTTTAACATCTAGATTAACTTGACTTGTTTCTGTTTACTTGCCCTACTAATGCGGACGAACGCGGCGACGAGCTTTTACGGCGGAGGGTCTGACAAACTTGTCAATATAAAGATTTAGTTATATTACAGCCATATGAACCAAAGACGAAGACGAAGGAAAAATCTACAGATTCCAAGACTGACTATAAGTTCAATTACACATGTTGTGTACTTCGGGATGGTTTGATGGACTGGTGTAGGGAAAAGTCAGCCAAAGAGAACAATGGTGATCGCCTTTTTCGAATGTGGAAATTTGATATGCTTAGGTTCAAACCATACAAAATACCGCCTTCTAGCCTTCAAACTTCAATCACAGATAATGGCAACATTACCTCCCTGGCTTGCCTTAGAATTGAAACATAATCGGTCAAGCAATATCATGGTGGAAAAGGTGGGAATGTACCAGGTGACCTGGCCTTGGAATTCTTTAACATGAGAGCCAATGATGTTTTGCATGCGCTACATGGAAATCTAACATCAACATTCATTAAACGTGTTGGTAGAAGCCTTCAAGGTTGCATATATAAATGGTCTAGGGCATTATTTTGGAAAGCCTTCAATTTCTAAACCATCTTTGAAAAAGGACATAAACATGATTGTTACACAGTTTCAACCAGAAAACTATTCAATGAAATTCCAGGACGTTATCACAAGTCTTTTCAATGGATTCCATTTGATCCACTTTTTTTACCTGAAAGGGAAGACTTTAAACAAATGGCTAACAGAAAAGAATGAAACGTACACCAAGATACAGAAACGGAAATCATATTATGTATGAACAAAAGGTGCTTTACGGTGATAAATTGTTCAATGGTTGCTTTAAAAAATGTTGTATACATGTGGATATTTAATTAACTATTGTTTTTCTGTTTGTCTTTTTCATTTTTAGCCTTGGCGTTGTCAGTTTGTTTTGGATTTATGAGTTTGACTGTCCCTTTGATATCTTTCGTCCCTCTTTTAATTAAGTTACTCTATTGTAATCATCAATTTGATGTTCAATATCAGGAAAATTTCTATTAGGTTGTGTTTTTTTAATTTATTTATTACTTAGGCGTTTTGCTGTTTTAATGAGTTGAGGGCAGCCCATTAGTAGCATGTTTAAATTTTTTTTTTAATTCATTATTTTTTTTACCTCTAGATACTGACAAATGACTGATTCTTGGTTTTGTGTCTTAAAAGTAATGCATATCATTGTCAGCTGTATGGCTTTGAATTGAGACTTGTAGTATTTATAGTGCATTTTTTTGGTAAACATTTGTCTTATTTATAGTGCTGTTTTGTATAAAAACACACGACTGGTTCATGCATGTGTTCCAAATTTAAAAGTTAAACATGTTTATTAGTCAGCCTAGTGCTAACCATGAAATGTAGATTTATGTGTATTTTAAAGGAAGTGAGTCATCTTTTGACTGGAATTACAACATGTACAATAAAAAAATATTCACCTTGTTGTCTTAAATTTTTACTGATAATTTCTTATTCAATCCCTCTATCCCGATGAAATCTGCAAACTTCTTGTATTTCTTCCACCATAATTCACCGTGCAATATTATCCTTCTTATTATATTAAGATGTCTTAAAATATAATCAGATATTAAATTTACAAACATTATCAATTTCAAACAAAAATATAGTCGAGACTACCAATTGGTTAAGAACAGTTGATGGTGGGGGTCTTTCCTACTTTCACAGAAAAAATGTAGATAACCAGGTGCAAGTATTAATAAGAGGCAACGGCCAGTGACAAATATTTCATTCCTATTGAGAACACGGAGACGAGCAAGCTAACTACTAGGCATTCGTACACAGGTATCATAAACTACACATACCAAAGTATGATAAATTTTAAAAATCAGTAAAAGTGACAAGTTACGTGTATGATAAAAAATATTGTCAGAACCATAACAAAAATTGGGAAAAAAGGGAATGTTTTTGGACCAGTTTAGTCTATATAATTGGCTCAAGGAGAGTAAAAAATAGCATGTTCCGGAGAACTGTCCAATTTTCCAGACAAAATACCTGAAGCTGTTATATTACACACTAGTGGCAAGATGCTGTCCGCAGCAGAATGTAATCAAGAGGTATCTGCCAACTTAATTGAACAAGTTGTTTTCAATTTCATCAAGAAAACCATCAAATGCTACAGTAGCAAAATCATTGGTTGACATTTTAAATCCTGTTTTTCAATCAAATTTTAAAACATCATTTGAAACAGCTATGACAGAATCCCACAACCTCTCTCCAAAAGAATCTTCAAAAGACAAAAGTAAAAGTCTAGAGGAAACAACAAAATCAGTATCATCATGCACACAACAAAATGACACTGTTCTTTTGTCTTCTAAATCAAGAATTAAGTGGGAAAACAAAACCGAGACAGCCGTTTGGAAGTTATGATTTGTTGGTTAAATTCAAAAATCTTACCTTAACTGATTTCAGGTGACATTTATAAAGTCAACCACATAATTTCATAAATCATAACCTTGCCACTTATAAAATACATTAACTTTGTCGTGATAAACATCAGTGCAATAATAAAACAAATGTAAGGGTTTCACGGAACCCAGTGTTTCAACTACTTTTCCTGTTCATCACAGGCTTAGTAAAAATGAGGGGAAAATTTTGAAATATTCCTCTCTATACCATCCTCTGATTATAAGAAGTTTCTGTCTAGTTTCAGTAAAAATCCAGGATAGAATTTGAATCTAACAAATGTTTTAAAAACTTAAACTGCAGACTGTTGTCCTCCAAAAGAAGAAGAGTTCAGTCAGAAGAATGATACGGAATAAAAGAAATAAAATTTTAACAAATTTCCTTCCAGATCATTATAGAACTTTAATCACAGAGCGATTGACTGATTCCTGATAGAAAAACAGTCCATTAAAAAAAAAATGGATTTGTTTTTAACAAAATTTATTTCTGGATACTACCTTATGATCAAATGAAACAAGTTTCAGTGAAAGTTTGATAGAAATCCATGAGAGTTTAACAACTTATTAAAATTATAAATTATGTGGTGTTATACATCAAATAAAAATACTGTACAATCAAACTTGAATATAAACAACACTACGACTTACCAAAAGTATAAGCTATGTGGTGTTAAACATTAATGAATATCAATTATATGGTCGTTGTTATAAAAGTCCTGTTTTCAAAATTTTAAATTTTTCGAAAAACTTAGGATTTTCTTATCCCAGAAGTAGATTACCTAAGTCGTGTTTGACACAACTTTTTTGAATTTTGGGTCTTCAATGCTCCTCCCAACTTTGTACTTGATTGGCTTTTTAACTATTTTGATGTACGCGTCACTGATTAGTCTTATGTAGACAAAACGCGCATCTGGCGTATTAAGTTATACTTTTATACATATATGTTAAACTTACATTTAAGGATGGCTTATAAAAAGCAATACCTGCAGGAGTCCCTCGATCATTCCATTGGAGCAGAAAATTCAAACATATTAAATATGTAGAACCTCGGAATCGTCGGTGGTGCTCCACCGATGGGGGAGACAGATCCGGAAGACGAAAGAGCCTCGTTTCGACTCTGTCAGTCCAAACCTAGAACCAGAAGCAACGCTAATCGGATTCTGTACGCCTATATTGACAATCACCTAGCTGATACTTGCAAGATCGCCACGGTAAGTTTTGAGAAAACTTACATTGGCGCTGCGAGCAGTTGTTTTCGAACCAATTCACTCGGGGAGTTGAATTATACATTCAAATTGCAATTTTCAAGGGGCCTCCATTTTGTTTTTAGGGATCCCTGACAGGTCACCTTTTTTCAGTTTTCGCTAACCATAGCTGTGCTAGGTTAGTTAAATTGGGAGGGAAAGTTAAAGCACCGGTAAGGGAACCTTGTGTGGCTAAGTTTAAGTCACCGTTTTTTTTTATTTTTAGGGATTTTTTCATACTTGGCCGTTTGCGGAGCCCTTGTAGGAACAAGTGTGAACCCCTTACTTGTTCTGCAAAACCATTGTAGGGAATTTTATAAACCCCAATCCAATTTCCGCCGCGTATTGCACTCAGTTGACCTACGCAGTTCAACTTCCATTTGCAACCATAATTTGATAATCTTCCAGTTGTAGACAGAAAGAAGAAATTGTAAGTGTCAAATTAAAAGCAGCCCACACACATACACTTGCCATTTTATATTTTTGCTTTTAAGTGGAGTCCCAATTGTGTAGGGACCTTCCAGAAGGCATTCGACAGTCACATGCATCTGGATAGGTCGCTGAGCAAGATGGGGCTGCCTTCCCGGACATCTTTGGGTGATTTTCTTAGGGTGCGGTTGGACCCTGCCCCTTTGGACCCAGTCAAGCTGGCTGGAGGGGTTGCAGTTTTCTGTGACCCGAAGACTTGGCCCCGGGTACCTTTGAGGCTGGAACCGGGGTGGGTCGGGGCAGTGGGGATCCACCCCAAGAGTGCTGGGCAGTTCGAGGACGCCACTCAGCACCGGTTCCACCAAATGGTGGCCCATCCGAGTGTGTCCGCCCTTGGAGAGGTGGGAGTGGACTTCAACGTGGAGGATAAATTGCACGCCCGTCAAATCTCTACCTTGCGATGGGCACTCCAGTCTTGTCATCTCATGTTGGACGGAGAAGTCAATCAGCCTGCTGAGTTGATGTTCAGGGGGCCACAGGGGGGAGGGAATTCAGGATAGAGAAAAATATGTATCGGACCTAGAGGAAGCCATCCAAGGGGCACATGAGCTGGCCAGGGCCAATCTAAAAACGGCACAAGAACGCCTCAAAAGGGATTACGATCTCAAGGTGATAGTCAAAAGGTTTAAAGTGGGGGATCTAGTGTATCAATTGGATACGGCCACCATCAAGGGAAAATGTCGAAAATTGACACCATCCTGGAAGAGCCCCGGGGTGGTGGTGGACAGTCTCATCCCATACCTTTACAGGGTCAAAATGAAAAGAGCAATGGTAGTGGCCCATCATGACCGGATTAAGTTGTGTAAGGATAGGGAAGTCCCAAATTGGTGTAAAAAACTACAAGCCCAAGTAATAAGTAGACATTGCAAGGAAATAGAGGAGTTGGAACCAAAGGGAAAGAACATTTATTGTTCATGCCGGGGACCAGATGATGGGGGTCTCATGATCAGGTATGACGAGTGCAGGGAACGGTTCCATGGACGATGTGTGAACATCACTCCTGGGGAGGCTGACAGAATGGACGCCCATCAGTGTCCGGGATGTTCGGTCTCCACAGGAGTGCACGTGTCTAGGATCTCCCTGCACTCTAAGGTAAATTTATTTCAGATGAACAATAAACAGAACAAGCAGGACAAGACCCCAGGAGATGAAAGCCAGCCATCCTCTCCAATGCAGTCCTCCGTCACGGAAGTGGTGGAGGAACTGGTGGTTTGTGTACCAGAGGAGGAGCTGAGGCAGCTAAACTCTGAGGTACAGGGTAGAGGTAGGTGGGGGGTCTGAGGGAGAGGTGAAGAGCAAGAAGAGAAAGAGAAAGAAGTCCAAGCCAAATAAAAGGAGTAGAGCTGCCAAAAAGAAGGCCATGGCATTGGCCTCACCTGGATAGGGTTCACACCCGAGCCCATCGTGAGGTTTAAGGACTCCTGAAGAGCGTGGCAGTGAATCCCCTACAGTTGATCTATCTGCATTGCTTTCAGGGGGATGGCTCAGATGCGGGAGTGGCAGGACTCGTACTGCAATGCGGACTCCGGGTTTGGGATGGGTGTCAGGTCCTTCAACTCCGAGCAGAAGGATGCCTTAAGGTCGGTGCCTCCCTACAGGATCCTCTTGGAGAGTGATGCCCCTTACTTTACCCCGCCAAATGCACGGCATGGCTACCCTGTATGAGGTGGCAAAGGTGGTGGGAACAGTGAGGGCAACCTCACCAAGGGAAATTGTACGAGTGGCCCACCTCAATGGTAGCCGTCTGTACGGAGTTAACCCGTAGGTGGGCAACGCTGAGGATAAATTAAACTTCACCGTGGAGGATAAATTGCACGCCCGTCAAATCTCTACCTTGCGATGGGCACTCCATACTTGTCGTTTTGACCAGCCTGTGGTCCTGCAATTCGGGGTGACAGACTGGATAGGGTTCACACCCGATCGAATTGTGAGGTTTTGGGAGTCATGTAGAGCGTGGCATATGGGGTTCCAAGGACAATCATTTGAATGGACCATCAAAGATACTAACAAATGAGGAAGATACATTTTCAATAAAGTATGTGAAGTATAAGGCAGAAAGGGGTGTTCCTTTGACAAGAAGGATGTTGAAAGCATTTGTAATTTCAATTGTAGAGAAATCAGGTAGAACAACTTTATTTATTATGGACAAAGGTCCTAGCAACAAATCTTTTAACAAACTCCTGAACAGACACCCTGAATTGTCGGTAAAACTTCCAGAACAGCAGAACAAAGCCAGGAGCCGTATTTCTTATGTCGTAAAACAATATTTCAAATTGCTGGTGGACGCAGTTGACACCATAGGTTTAACCAATAAACCAAACCAAGTATTTAATTGTGATGAGTCTGGCTTTAGTGAAAAAGAAAAAGTATTAACACTGAAAGGGTCCCACAGTTGACAACAGAAAGTGTTGGTGCATGGTCACAGTACAGTACACACATGCCCTCCCGTTGTTATATTTTTTATGGTTGCCTGGCTCATAGAAGCTTTAAGGATTGTGTTTCAGAAAACTGGCTATATAGTTCCTTTGAATCCGGGTATATGGATACTGAGTTGTTTGAAAACTGGTTTGACAAAGTGTTCATACCATTCTGTGGCACTAGAAGACCATCGCTGTTGACTATTAAATCACGACTGGCACATCAGCATTGACTGATAGAAGAGGCATAAAGCAAACAGTATACATATCATTGGTTTATCACCACACACCACTCATCTTCTTTAACCACTTGATGTTGCCATCTTAAAACCCTCGCTTGATCTACCAGCTAGCAGTGACCTTAAGAGCAAGTCTGTGGTAAAACCATGCACAATATTCCGAACCCAAAATTATTTCTTATGATCAACAAATTGACTTTTTTTGTGTGCTATTTCTTAGTTTTGACTCCAACATTAAAACAAAACCCCTCATTATATGCTACAATGCAGTAACGACTATAGAGTTAAGATTCCAGAGGAGTCAACCCTTAATGTTATGATTTTTCTACAGTAGGTAAATACTCCAGATTTGTTATAAAATTTCAAGTAAGGTAATTATTTTTGTTTTACTGTCAACAATCACATGTGTTTTATTTTTTTCTTTGCAGCTTATTGGCACATCCTTTGTATTTTAAAATATCAGATTTAGAAAACTTAAATTCTGTAAATCATCCAATGGAAAGTCCGGCATTTTAGTGATTGTCGGTTGCTACAAAAGATTCACATTCTAGATTCTAGAAATGAGTTCCGTATATCTTCAAGATATTTAGATGTTGTTTCTGGGTTCAAGGACAACTAAGCTTAAAATGATGAATTCTAGAAATGAGTTTCGTATATCTTAAAGATATTTAGATGTTGTTTCTAGGTTAAAAGACAACTAAGCTTAAAATTGTGACTACATGTTCTGTTGAGGGTAATATCTCGACCAACGTTTGCCCGATATTCTGAGGTGACGGAAGGCATACAATTTATTAACTTTATTCTAAATTAACTTCAATTTCAGGCTGACTTTTCAACAAGGCCTAGAAAACCCTCTAATTTTCAATGAGATCAGTTATTTTGTGCAATATCTAGGGTAAGTTTTGGTCGACGGTAAAATTCCCTATGAATTCGGACATCATGTCCTAAAATATTTGTTAAAATATTTGCTAAAATATCAAGTTCATTTTCTTTAAAATTTTAGATTTGGGACACACTTATAATTTGTTTTCCTTAGTTTTGTCGCTGGCTCCTCCTAAAGCCTCTCATTTATAATTTTTTTCCACCGTCTTTAATGTTGTGATGCAACAGCAAACATTTTGTTGACTTTGCGGTTTCTCAGAGCTAGATAGTAGTTAGTATGTGTAAACAGTCATTCAGGATGATGGTCAGGGAAATTTGGAATGCCACTGGAACTTTAGGGTATATTAGATGGGGGCAGAAACTGTGCCTTGCAAAAGGCCACTTGCTGACCCCTTAAATGTTAGGTATCATAACAAATCTTTGTATGCCGATCCAACGATAGGAGAAAGTATTACGTTTTCTCGTTTAAATTTTTAAAATATTAAAAAAATATCCGACTAGAATCATGATAAAAAGAATATAGCAAACGCACTTTACTCGCTCAGGTAGAGTTGGCCTTAGATGAATTTGGCTATATATTTCTGATATATATCTCTTCAACGGTTTCAATACCTATACCTCTTCGGATTTCAAATGTTTGGCTTTGAGCGTTCCTGATGAAGGTAAATCCAGAAAAGCGCTACAGACGCAAGAAATTATTAAACGTGTTGTTTTTCAATTTTTTACCAGCTTAAACTAAAACACAAGAATCTTGCACCAAAGATAATTAAATACTTGATAGACTGCTTCAACTATATGCTCTGCTAAAATCAAAATAACTCTCAAGGATGAATATGAAGGAGACTGTTTAGATGGAATGCTGCTTCAGTTAGCCAGTATATTTGTTGAAGGTATGCATGTTCCTTATAACAAGTTATAAGAAAAAGGAGATGTGGACTATATATGTCACTGAGAAAACACAAAAATGAAAAAAACAAGAAATCATGTCCTATTTTGTATTTTAGCTGGAAAAAATGTACGGTGACCCTATCTTTTTTTTTAATCAACTTTTCACATTTTATTTTACAATTCTATAAATTAGTTTAGCTTCTAATCACATAAAAGTGCTGTTTCCGGTATGATCCATTCAAAATGTGTCATTTTGTCACAACCTGCAGCTTAAAAAATCCGTGAATTATATATGCTATTCTAGATGTCATTAGCTTGCATTCACTAACGAATGACCTTACAACAAAGCCGAAGGAAACATGTGTAAACACAATGGACATAATTATAGAGGATACTAAACAAAACACTCAGACTTGAAGAGCCATTATTGACTATAACATGTAGTTATAGCTGATCTGTAAAAATAACATCTTCATGCCTTATACATCATGTACTGTAGTATAACGCTAGATTATAAAACTGACGTGGAAAGGTAACACCTGACCACTAAAAACCTCATTTCATGACAAAAAAAGAACACACTAAAATAAGTTGCATATTAAAAGAAACATAAATTATACCGATGTTCTCAACAAAAACTATCCTTAATATATTTAAGTACAACGCTAGATTAAAACTGACGTGGAAAGGTAACACCTGGCGGGGTAGATATATCCCAATTGATAAGATATTCATGTGCTTTCATTTTCTATCATGATTTTCTTGATAAGAGTGTTGCTGCTCACAAGGAAGATATTGAACCAAAAGTTCCAAATGGTGAAGTTGAAATCATTCCTTCTTAAGTTTTAAGGACGCCATCACAAGTTGGTTGACCGTTATTGGAATATCAGTTTCACAAATGATATCCGATATGTTCCTTACATCGCAACTATAATCCCCTTCCCTTTTATGAATGTTACCTCTCGAATAAAACATTTTACAGGATTTGTAATAACATAAGTAACACGACAGGTGTAACATTTGGAGCATAATCTGCTTATCCTTCCGTTGCACCCGAGATTACCCATAGTTTTTGGTGGGGTTCGTGTTGCTTATACTTTCGTTTTTTATGTTGTGTACTATTGTTTTTCTGTTTGTTGTAAGATTGTTTGTCTTTTACATTTTTTAGCCGTGGCGTTGTCAGTTCATTTTCGATTTATGAGTTTGCCTGTCCCTCTGGTATCTTTCGTCCCTCTTTTATGGTGATTTTTATAACTGACAGACTGATATTTCAAAGTGCGGTCATATGCTTCAGTGTTATAAACTCTACTGACCAGTGGTCGATAATTTAACATTGTTTTTTACTGTTTACCGACATAATCGTGCAAACTGATTCATGACCTTTTGTTTGATCATAGTTGACCTTATTTGAAATAAAAGGACCCGATTGGTTGTTTAATTCCTATTATGATGTCACCTTGGGGCATGCTTGATTCGCATGCTAGAAATATACCAAATTTGAATACAAATTGACCAGTTCTCGATAATGCAATAAAAACCTCAGAATAAAAATAAAATAAAAACTATGATGTCTATTTGATAAAATGAACATTTTTTCTGGCAATAAAAACCTCAGAATAAAAATAAAATAAAAACTATGATGTCTATTTGATAAAATGAACATTTTTTCTGATAATTGACATTTAATGGAGAAGGTCCGGTAAGGACCGATTTTGGCCTCAAATTTCAGTTTCATCTGACGGAAGATTTTGACCACTTTTTAAACATTTAAGTGTCTATTTCATATGATTCAATTAATGTATGTGAAAGATTTTTATTTATTGAGTCATTTAAAACCATCCGATTCAAGCCCAAATATGAAAAATTTACCAAATATGCGAAAAAATGTTACTTTTCAGATGTTTTTTGTCAAAAACGAAAGTGGCCGCATCCGTGTTCATCCTCAATCTTTATATATATATGTAATGTTTTATCATCAAATACAACTTCCATTTCAATATTTTGGATGAACACGAATGCAGCCACTTTCGTTTTACACGGAAACCGTCTAAAATTTAACTAAAATGCTAAAATTATGAAGGTTTCAGTAATTTAGCATGACTTAATGGTGCTAGTACCTAATATATGTGCATTGTATTGTCAAAAACAGCACATATTTATGTAGCAGAAGCATTCGTCTGCCCAATAAAGAACTAACAGTTTACATTTTAACAATTTTGTAAAACTGCTATATTTTGGGGCCAAAAAGGGGTCTTACCGGACCTACTCCTTTTACTGAAATAGTAATATATTCATAGAAATTCAGAGATTCTAAAATTTATCAAAATGTTTATTGTTTGGAAAGCAAAAACTCTGTAAAAAATGTTCATAGGTCATTATTCCTTAGATTGTACACAAACATTGCAGTACCATGGCTCATTAGTGACAAATGAAACACCCAAACCGGAATATACACAAAAAGACAATCAACTTTACCCAAAATATATGGTTTACATAAAAACGGCGGCGGTCAAGTGAAAATATGTAGGGGCTCTAGGTGGACAAAAAATGATGATACGAATGCCTTGAATTGAATATAACCGTAGGAATCACATCATTTGAATTGTTAATGAATTTGCAATCGATCCATGTTACTTTTAACTACTAAATATTTAATTTAAGTTTTTTTTTTTAAACTTGATTCCAAGAGCGATCTTTTCAACTTCGATTCATCATTGTCGATTCATCGTTTGCTTTTAATTTCCCGTTTAGTTAAGGTCATGCGAAATGTACATTTCCTGTAAAGCCATGTGATTAGGGACTTTCCGATTTTATTTTCCTCTGATTTCAGTATTTATGATATTTTACTTTTTACTGAAAACTGATCTGTCATATATGACGGTAAGTCAGATACTCTTCAATTATCCCAATGAAATAACTGCCTGTATTGGATAGGCGATGAATTGGGCATGGGCATTTAACAGTTGTATGCCAGTGAATTTCCAGAAACTTCGGATAGATAATAGTAAAACAATATACAATTATGGCCCTTTGAAAAGGTGAATATCCAAAATTGTCAACACGAGAAGGTTATTTCAGTGAGGGCGCAGCCCGAAGTGAAATAACTTTTTAAGGGTTGACAATTTTGGATATTCATCGATTGTAAGGGGTCACAATTGTTTTATTATACCGAATTAACAGTGGAATGGCCTTATGAACACTAAATTGTTTTCATAACAAACAAAAGCTGACGTTTGAAAATAGCTCAGAAATATACATTTGTCATGTTTGTGTTCTAGAATTTGTCGGATGTACAACAAAGGTAGAATCTTTTTGTAAAATATTAATGGTCCGGAATAGGACCGTTTAAAGGAGATAAAATCGGCTGCTGGCACTCATTTCCAAAGCCTTAATTATTTCCTCGTCTCTCGATGGGCTGCCAGTGTAACGTGAACGCTGCCATCTACTGTGACGTCATTTTCATGGGAGGTAACTAGAGTGCAAATCTAGACACTAAAAAGGGTTATTCGCCGGTGATTTATAGGGTAATTCGTCCTCCCTTGCAATTAAATGAAAATTAACCGAATTATTCCATGTCACGTGATAAGTTGTTATCCAATAGAATTGTTTGTTATATATGTAAGGTATAAAAATAATAATAAATTAATATATACGAATATATAATAAGATGTAAGAGCAAGAGATTTACATTCGTGACCACTTAAAATTGTATGTGATTCAAGATTCCGAATCATAAAACCGGTTCTTTGATTTCGAAAACCTACGGCATTGAATTCGTTGAATATATATCTTGTATCACATAATTTTTAATAGGAGCAAGTTGATTAATCAGATGTGTCTGTAAAATTCTATGAAAACCACTGCTCATATTATGAGTTTCATTTCTTTTTTAAATGTAAAATAAATGAACAATTAAGAAAAGAATTTTTAAATGAAAATAAATATAATAACTTAAATGATATAGATAAATTAAAACATATTCTCAATCCTGAAACAAAACAGGACACTTGCAAATTAGGCTCCTTTTTAAAAAAGTCACTAAGACTGAGGGCAGGGAGTCCTTGATATAATTTGAATCTCTTATATATATATATATATATATATATATATTGATTTAAAAAAAAAAGACAAATTATAGTTCAAAGTGTGTCCATTGTTTATTTTCATTGTTTTATGTAAACTGTGTATTATGTATAATGTTTTAAGCCATTGGTCCATATGGGCGTAAAGTGCTTTTCAATAAAGTTTATTTTATTATAATACCATACTCACATCATCAGCCTGTTTGTTGTATAGATATGTCGATTGTGAACCAGCACTTGTTAGTTGAATTCCTCAATCTCGTGTACCCATATAGACATGGTAATTTTATAGAAAACACAAACTTTTCGCCTTGTACTCTCATGGTAATACGATGAGCGATGTATATATAGGAGTATTGCATACAGTGTTAGCAATGATTTCCTTAACACAAATTTATTGGTTTAAAGAAATGTACATCTGGACCTATTCAAGAAGGTGTGCTCGACTTCAGTGGCTTCGCACGTGGTGTTAGGAATTTAAATGTTGTTATATTGGACTTTTTGTAAACAATAAACGGTAGCTGGTCATAGAAGGAGAGAATACCTTCTATTAAACTGTATGGAATTTCCTCAAAAAACCTTGAGTTAATTTTCTTCATTTTTTTCTTTTTTTTACATAATGCAATTAATTTATAAATAATAAAACTTTTCACAAATTTTCCCTGTGATATATGAACCTAATGGTCTATATCTATTTTTCATTATCTTGGCTGTTTTAATATTATTGCAGTATGATAATTTCGTAATTAACAGGCCACATAAATGATCATTAACCTTAAGGATTATGTACCCTTGTGTTGACTCATTGCTAAACATGTGGACATTCAATAGAAAATCCACCTGTAATATTGTAACTTCCATTGATAAATATCCCACAGCCTTTATCCTTCTACTCTTATATATTGCAATTTGTTGCCTTATTGGTATAGGAGTATTGCATTCATGTTCAATAGATATAGAAAGAAGTGGTTTTAGTGCCAATAAACAGCCCTCTATCCAAGTAACAGTTTATAAAAGTAACCCATTGAAGGTCAATGTTGACACTGCTGACACCACACTAGGGTCTCATTTTCTGTGTTATCAGACACTATGTTAACTTGTGTCTTTTGAAAAGTTACAAAACTTTGTCAACTTCAGATTTATTTCTTATATGAATCTGAGACCTTCCTTTTTAAAAAATTCTAAGGAACTAAAATGTGGATAGTACAACCTTAATATGTAAGACTTACGAGCAAACCAATTTGGCTCTACAATGTAGGTCAGTTCCCCGTTGTTAACGGTACATCTGATTGTTCAAACAAAAAGGTTGGGAAAATGTTCCTCATCAAATCTTGGATTTCGCTAAACACCCCACGTCCTGTCTATATATAGACAGTTCTTCACTGAAAAAAGTAAGACTTTTTGCATGTTTTCTTTTTTTTGTATGTTAGCTCTTGTCGGTAAGGCATTTATACATTTTTAGGAGATTGTTGGATGTTGGTTAATGTCTCTTCGAGAGCTTATTTCATGGATATGTCAATAATCTACATTATTTTTGATATAAAAGATACAAAAAAGGAGACCTCCATTGTATTTAAGGTAAAAAATAGATTACATGCAATTATCATAGCTTCATTTAGATGTCCAATACATTGCAAAATATTTGCTTCCAAGTTCATGTCACCATTTCTTATTTTCTGTTTCAGTCTTATAAAAGACATGAAAGGGTTTGGTTTAATGTATTAATTACCTAATGAAGGATGCACCAATTATAAGTCCCTCTATTGTTTCTTCGAACTCTGTGAAATTCTGCAATATAATTGAATTTAAATTGGATTGACAAAAAACAATGGTATGTGGTTTTTATAAGTATCAGCAGATAAATTTTTATACAATTGTAAAATTGCAAGATGAATGGAAAATATTTTTTCTGTCTTGATCTTCGAGTTTGTTTTTTTTTATTAGTTACTTTAAAATTAAAAATAGAGATCCAGTATACATTGTGTATAATAATTTCAACTGTTACTAAAAATGTATGTGTTTAAGTATATATATTAATAGATTGGATTTTTAAACATGTGGTACAATACAAGTAGTATATTTGACATATTTATCATTTGAAACATCAGTTAATATTTATTTGTTTTTTAAATATATTTAATTGGTAATAAAGTGAAAGTTGTGGTTATTTTAAAAGATAAAACTTTTTAAGTTGTTTTTATATTTCATAGGAATGAAGATCTTGAAAATAATCCAGCTCACCATTATCTTTGTATCCGACATGAAGTTTAGGAAGATTGACCCTCTAAACTCCATGACCTTCAAAGTCTTGACCACAATCTTGTCCCCAACAGAGAAACCATTGGTCATGGAGGCCTTCTCCCTCCACAGTTTTACTTTGATGGAGCGAGGCCTCATAATTGTATTGGTCAGCCGCAACCCCCTGTAGGGGTTTTCTGCACCCTCTGAAGGTTCCAGCTCTAATGGAATCTATTTTACAATAAATAAACAATGTAAGTTTTATATGTATGTTTATCTTGTATGATTTATACAAAAATTAATTTAAAAGAGATTTCAAATATAAAAAAAGGTGTAAAGGTTATTCAATTGCAACCAATAAAGGTATAGTTCCAAAAAAAAATCTGCTCTTTGGCACCACTTCTATGGTTTATTTAAAAAAACACATAGAAGCTGAGGTTTGTTCTTAATTTTCAAATGTCCATCATGTTTAAATACATCATAAGCATAAAAAAAAAACCCAACTCAAGCCAGGCCATGTGTGTATTTATAGCAAGTTTAAAGCTTTCAGGAATGATTTCTATTCTAATAATTAGATACAATCAAAATGTTTGTTACCATTAGCGACAACATAAAAAGTTCAATGTAGGATATCAAAAAGTTAAACCAGTTTTTTTCACAGATCCCACCCCACTTTTCTCAAATTAATTTGAGAAAAATTGATTGATATGACCAATATAGATATATGGTAAAGGGATACTAATCCTGAGGTCCCAAATTTTAAAGACATTTAAATCACAAAATTCGAGAAAAGAATTCCTGGATCCGAAAAGAATCTATTCAAAAACTCTGAGATTAAAAAACACCTAAATCACAGAGTTCGTATGAAGGGCATGATACCTCCTCTTATGTAAAAATAGATTTTGGATACACAAAACTTGCTGAAATTTCAATTCATCTCTACTCCAAACTATTTTATCCTACATTGATCTTATCTTTTGATGTTGTCCCTTAATGTAACTTCTGGTCACTTGCAATAATTGTAAAATGTGTACTTGACTGCTTTATTTAATGTAAATACTTTTTTTGAAGATGCAACACTTACTGATGAAATGTAAACCTCTATAATCACATTTATTTCATGCTTATACATTAACATTTGAAGAAACTTGTTATTAAAATGATATGCAACTGATATATGTTAAAATATAATGATGTATTCTCCACATACTAATATTTGCAAAATGTAAAATTAATTTGAATACAAACTTACTCTGGCTTTTTCATCTCTAATAGATATCCTCTGATGGTCTGGCAGATTGGTAATAGTGTTGATGGCTACCACAGGGGGACTTTTGAAGAGACCTATAGCTTCCTCAAAACTGTTGAGAGGAAATGGTGCTGATTCAAAGCACTAAATAAAAACAATGCCTTTCATAAGATGTAATGTAAATAATTTTTATGCAAGTATTTATTTTAACATATACGTGCAGGAAAGCATTGTTATTATCTTTTATGTTTTCTTTTCCAAATTGTATAAATACACATTTGCCACTTATTTTAAAATTATTTCAATGCAGGAAAAGGATTTCCTCCTTTAACGTTTGATCCCCAAGGGTGACTGGGGTATAGAAATATGGTCACTTGGTCTTCTCCCGACCGGCAGTAAAACGCTTGCCGAAGTGGGGCGTCCGTTTGGCTGTGCGGGATGTATCAAGTTCGCAGTCACGTCCGGTCAGAAGGGGACGTTAAATCCGATGCCTCGTGTAAAGAGAGTGCCACGCTCTTTGCACGTTAAGAACCCTTGCAACAACTCTTTTGAGGGGTCCGTAGGTGGCCTGTTGCAAGGCAAAATTTCTGTCCCTATCCAATATACCCTCCTTTTCCGGTGGCAGTCCAATTTCTCCGACCATCATCCCAGATGGCCTCTATTGTATCAACCTACCTATTGTATTTATTGTGAACTTGTTCTCGTCCTGAATATGCATGAAATATTTGCCACTGGACGTTAAGCAACCAACAATCAATCAATCTATCCTTTAATGTTTAATTTTATTTCTTGATGAAGGTAAAGGAACGCCTGTTATTTTAACCTGAAATAATTCTACTGTTTTGGACCAGCTCAATTGTTCGTTTCAGAAAAAAATCATGAAAGCTTAGATTTATTTTTATATTATGTAAATAAGTTTTATTTTAAGATACATAGGAATCTGATGTATAGTAGTTGTCGTTTGTTTATGTAATATATACGTATTTCTCGTTTTGTTTATATAGATTAGACCGTTGGTTTTCCCGTTTGAATGGTTTTACACTAGTAATTTTGGGGCCCTTTATAGCTTGTTGTTCGGTGTGAGCCAAGGCTCCGTGTTGAAGGCCGTACTTTAACCTATAATGGTTTACTTTTTAAATTGTTATTTGGATGGAGAGTTGTCTCATTGGCACTCGCACCACATCTTCCTATATCTATGTTCTTTTTTTTTAATTGTATATACACACATTTGACACTAATGTAAGTAATGAACATTCCAGTCAGGAGCCTGTAATGCAGTGGTTCAGTGATATTTGTTTTTCGTTCATTTTTTGTACATAAATAAGGCTGTTAGTTTTCTCATTTTAATTGTTTTACATTGTCATTTCGGGGCCTTTTATATCAGACTATGCAGTATCGGCTTTTGCTTATTGTTGAAGGCAGTAAGGTGACCTTTAAATAATAATTTCGGTGTCATTTTGGTCTCTTGTGAAGAGCTGTCTCATTGGCATTCATACAACATCTTTTTTTTTTTTAGTAAAACATTTAGTGACTTGAGAATTTTAGAAAAGGTATCAAAAGTCACAGGTAATTTGGGACAGGATAATTGTTTTTCTAGCCTGGCTCCTCCTTTTTCCACAAAAAAATCCGTTTTTTTTTGTATGTTTTCTATTAATTTTAATATGACATGAATAATTTTAGCGCTGATCTGTATATTATGAACATTCATTAAAGGGGGGTCGGGGCAGAGGCGGATTAAGGGGGCCCGCCCCCCTTTTCTTGAAAATAATTGGTTGCTTATATATAGGGAATCACTGAAGCATGACCGGAGCGGGCCCCTCTTATAGGCAGTCAACGGTCCCCTGCGTATGAAAATTTTGGATCCGCAACTGTGGAGGGGCCCTGATCCCAATATCCCGAGCTAAAAAACATGAAATCCCGAGTTTCTGAATTTATTATACAAATTAAATATTTCGACATCCCGAAATTCGAAAAAAGAAATCTCGGATCCCGAAATGGTAAATCCCGAAATTTCGATCTTAAAAACACCCGTTCCAGACGTCCCGACAGTGTATTTTCTTTTTACAATCAATTCTTAGTTTAATAATTGATCCGCAGCGGTCATTGGTATATTATTCAGACCCTCTCTATTAAACCCTGTGACTGTCGTGGATAGTAAACTTGAAAATGATATCAGACATAAATACACTTTATTCGTAGTATATGCATTTGTTTCAAAGTAAAAAGAAAAACGCAAACCGGAGGTCTAATCTGACTTAAATTTCGTCCAATGACGGATATAAGATAGATAATACACTGTATTTGTAGTATTAATGTATGTTCAAAGTATACAGAAAAACGCAAACCGGAAGTCTAATCTGACTTAAAATTTCGCCCAATGACGGAAACATATCCGGACGTCTTTTTTCTCGTTTTTCACCCAAAATAACTCAATCTGAATAATCATATGAATGGATGACAAATGCGATTATACATTGTTCCAAAAGGACACAGAGGCATGATGATTAATTAATTGTGGAAAGAAGAGAAGCGACACCCAAAATGAGGCCTTCTCGTTTAATAGTATAGAAAAGAATTTTTATGCTTCATTTCATTTTATTTCTTCATGAAGGTAAAGCAATGTCGTTATTTAATATTTAATTCATATACTAACCAGGGCACAAGAAGGCAATGACATCTTTTCGTCATATACTCTGTAATTCTTTAACACATTGAACTCCCCCAAAGTGATGGTAAACTTATTATCGTACTGTAACTCAATAATTCTGCCACCTTCAGTGACTACATAATTCACTTTGTAGAGCCCTCTTCCAGTAGGGCATGTATTTCCATTACATCAAGGTCCTGAAACATTGAAAGAAATAAATGTAATTGTTCATTAATTTTTAAAGTGCCAACTGAAGTTTGGAAAAATTTCTTTTGAACTTTTAAGGTGCAAACAGAAGTTTGCCTATATATATATTTTTTTTTCACGACCGCAAAAATTGAAAAGGTTTTGGTCGTATATTGGTATCACGATGTCGTTGTTGCGTTCGGTTTCGAAATAGCCTAAACATGGTCCTTTAATGTTGGGCGTTAAAAAAAAACAAAAAATCAAAATCAAATCATTTTTTTTTAAAGGCAGTAAGCCAAATCTAGTTTATAGTGGTCTCTATTAGTTCGTGTTTTGAATACTTTCATTTTTATCAGTATTACTATAACTGAATTTTTTAAGTATGAGTCTATGGCAATAAAATGGCAATAAAATTAAATATGTTCTTAATTACGCATAGAATAAGCGTACATGTTCATGTAAATAAATTTAAAAGTCGATTAAAGTTGTTTTACCTAAAGTTCTTGGACCGGTATCCCTTTCATTGTTTTGTGATAATTGCAGCTTCTTTATTGAGTTAAACAGTCTGTAAGTAAAAGCCCCCCCCCCCCCCCCCCCCCAAAGGGTGACTGGGGTATAGAAATATGGTCACTTGGTCTTCTCCCGACCGGCAGTAAAACGCTTGCCGAAGTGGGGCGTCCGTTTGGCTGTGCGGGATGTATCAAGTTCGCAGTCACGTCCGTCAGAAGGGGACGTTAAATCCGATGCCTCGTGTAAAGAGAGTGCCACGCTCTTTGCACGTTAAGAACCCTTGCAACAACTCTTTGAGGGGTCCGTAGGTGGCCTGTTGCAAGGCAAAATTTCTGTCCCTATCCAATATACCATCCTTTTCCAGTGGCAGTCCAAATTTCCCCGACCATCATCCTAGATGGCCTCTATTACAACAACCTACCTATTGTATTTATTGTGAACTTGTTCTCGTCCTGAATATGCATGAAATATTTGCCACTGGACGTTAAGCAACAAACAATCAATCAATCAATCATATTATTGACATTGAAAAGCTTCTTACGAATATCAGCAGAGTCAATAAAATTAAAGTTAGAAGTCGCCGGAGTTCAAGAAAGGCACAAGTAAGGTCTGTTAATGCATATGCACGCAACAGGTTAGCCTCTTCCGTAACTTGTCAGTCTTTTGACCTGAAACAAGAAGGGGTTAAAATCCAGTTCAATTTCAACAGACTGTATTTCATTTTTGAGAATAATTTACCATTTGCTAAATTCCCTATGACTCGGGGCATTTTTCTCTAGGGATTCGTGTAGATAGTAGTCAATGTATTGTAATGGTTACAGATTTCTAAGACTTCAAGTTGGTATAATACAATGATATATGATGCAAGTGAACGTACATAACGCAGATACTCAGAAAAAGCTTCAAAGTACATGCAAATGCTGTTTGATACTATATGTCCTGAAGAGGCAGATATTTTAAAAAATAAAATAGTAGGGACCAGTAATAATTCTTCAACTGATGATAATACAACCCTAAAAATTTTGGCACGGATATACTAACAAGCAGATACTTGAACAAATACTGGATGTTTGGTGAAACTGGAAACAAGCTTGTTCTGGATTCGCATCTACATTACAAGAATAAGTCATATTTTCTAAAAACTGCCAAGACAGATGGATGTGGAGCAATGGTTGCCTATTTTCCACGTGATGAAAAGTGCTTGGACTTCTTGTTTAATAAATATCCTGGAATTATACATGTCAACATTAATGTGGGTGAAATTACACTAATTGTATAAAAAACAAGAGGCTCTCAAGAGCCTGAATCGCTCACCTTAATTTTTTTGGTTAAATCTCTCATCAATGATTATTTTGGCTTTTCAATTTATTTAAATGTTCTATGAATCGTCCTATTTTCTTCAAAAGCAAAAAAAAAAATCATTTTCTCCTATGTTCTATTTTAGCCATAGGAGCTATATTTCTTGACATACAAGGAAATAAAATATAAAATTGATACTAGATACTCTGAAACTCATTTAGCCTAAGTTTGGCTGAAATTGATACAGCAGTTTCAAAGGAGAAGATTTTTAAAACTAAGTGTTACACAGATATCTGCCTTGTTCCAGTTACAAAGTATACTTTATTGGTGATGGTTAGTTATGATACAATAAGGGAATGTAAGAGTAAAATACGGTAATATTAAAAGTACATTAATTATTTACTTGATACTTTTTTTTATAATTTAAGATGTGGATTGGCAATAGAAATGCTAAAGTGAAAGGACCAGGGGAAGCAAAGATACAGAAGACCCGATACACGAGAGGACCTTCGGCGTATAACATCATTGCCAAAACAGTTGAAAGAGGTTAATTTTCATTTTGTATCGATAATTTTATTCAAACTCAATCTTTGCCAAGCCTCAATTTAATGTTCAACTCATATTTATTTGCAGAAGTACAAATGGCATGCAGAAAAATATAGTGAACTGGGATTAATTTGGTATAATCATTTTGACAGCTAAGGCGAAATAAGAACAAGTCCTTCTATCTTTTGAAAGAGCCATAAACATATAAGACATTTGATGATTATATTTAAGTTTTTAATGTTTAAGGGTGAGAAACAAGAAAAAAGGATAAGTGGGGCATGAGAAAGGAACCATCTGTTCGACCCCTCAAAATGTGGACCTAGAAAGGTTTCAGAGATGGTAAAAGATGTAACAGAAAAAATGATACAAAAATATATTCAATTATTTTTTTTTATCAAAGAAACAAAACAGGTTTACAGAAAAAATGAAAGCCTAAATGTTGGACTTAAAAGCATATAAGCGTAACCAAATTAGAGCTTATACAGATTATTAAGACACGTCATCACGGAACAGATCACAGGAAAAATGATACTATATTGACAATCTAATTAAAAACCGATCTCTCATCGCTCCTGTTTCTGATATGTCGCGTGGGAGATCTAACGAAACCCGCTTTGAGGTCACATGTGAGTGACCTCGTAGGTGTGTCTTTTTCGACCAATGAAATTGAGTCTTTCAAGATGTTGGAAGTTTAACGTAAGGCAAAGGGATGTAACTCATTTTATTTACGACGAAATCGTCAGTCATAATAATTCATAAACTTTTTTGATTGGCTTATTAATAGGTCGTCAACTCATTTGCATATCTTTATAAATTCATGACTTTTAGTTCACTCACATGTGACCTCAAAGCCGGTTTCGTTAGATCTCCCACGCGACATATCAGAAACAGGAGCGATGAGAGATCGGTTTTTAATTAGATTGCTATATTGAGACAATAAGACATGATGTTTTCCGTGCATGAAGACAGTATAAGAATCCTATTTTAAAATGAGATTACCTGTAATGCAGCTGTTGAACTTCCTAACACATCAAAGACCAGAAGACCAATTCCAGCCACTTACCGAAATAGTCGATGACGGACAGACTTGCAAAACATGCCTTATTTATACAAAGGACTTGATTACGTCTGCAACATTCTAGGCTGTTATTCCCGGTTTGCGTTTGGATGTGCCACAAAAAAACATCAACGGCAAAGGAAATTGCTGACATTGTACTCACATTAATTAACCTCTACGTTGCACCGCGTATACTACAATCATTTAGGTTGACAATTTAACATAGGTCTTTAATATTTTCCCCATGAAGGCCTGTCAGATTTAAAATGTCTAAACTTGTTAGCACATTTTCTTTGGAATTATAAAATCAACGTTCTTCTCCTTTATAATAATAAAATATTTAAAGAATGGAATTACACGCATGTGTGGAGAGATATATAGGTTTAACATAACTATAAAAAACGAAAAACAAAAAAAAAACCGAACAACTACAAGTCAAATTAAATCCTTGTATCCAAGATATTTCATATATAAAGTGAAAGAAATAATTTGAAGTTACGAACATTTCAAGTTTACTAGTGCAATGTGAAAATTCAAGGTCCACTTTGTGGGATTGATAGTTCACGGTATAGGAATATATGTGTTTATCAGGAGCTGTACCACAGGCAGGAGCTATGCCACTGACGGGTGATATACCAATGGTAGGTGCCGAACAACTGGCAGGTGCTGTACCACTGACAGGTGCTGTACAACAGACAGGTGCTATACAACAGGCATAAACAAAATGCAATGACATAATCCTGGTACCTTTGATAACTATTCCCACCACTAGGTCGATGCCACTGCTGGTGGACGTTTCGTCCCCGAGGGTATCAGCAGCCAAGCAAAGTGTTCACATGAATATCATTAGTGTGGTATTTTAATAAATTTCCTGTTTACAAAAAACGAAGGATTTTCTTATCCAAGGCATAGATTAACATAGCCGTTTTTGGCACAACTTTTTGGAATTTTAGATCCGTAATGGTCTTCAACTTTGTACTTGTTTGGTTTTATACATATTTTGATCTGAGCGTCACTGATGAGTCTTATGTAGACAAAACGTGCGTCTGGCGTACTGAATTATAATCCTGGTACATTGATAACTATTTACACCACTGAGTCGATGCCACTGCTGGTGGACGTTTCGTCCCCGAGGATTTCACTAGCCCAATATTGTTAGCACCAAATAGATAAAAATTAACTTGTTGAAAACGGAAAGGATACTCGGTTGCTTGATGAGAGGTTTAACCCCGCCACATTATTTATGTATGTGCCTGTCCCAAGTCAGGAGCCTGTATATTCAGTGGTTGTCGTTTGTTTATGTGTTACATATTTGTTTTTCGTTCAATTTTTTTACATAAATAAGGCCGTTAGTTTTCTCGTCAAATAAGGCAAAATTTCTGTCCCTATCCAATATACCCTCATTTTCCAGTGGCAGTCCAAATTTCCCCGACCATCATCCTAGATGGCCTCTATTACAACAACCTACCTATTGTATTTATTGTGAACTTGTTCTCGTCCTGAATATGCATGAAATATTTGCCACTGGACGTTAAGCAACCCACAATCAATCAATCAATTGTGAAGTACAGTTTCACAAAATCCATATGCAATTCAAACGACGTAATTCACAGGGTAAACTTAACCCATTTTGTTGTCTCGGCATCTTTTATATTGTTAATATTTTATGAAAAAAATAGAGTAAAAGTACGATTACAATTTGATATATCTATATTTTGTTCTTTACTATTACTATTACCATGTACTTCAACATATATATTTACAATATCTAACAAATATTCGCTTTGACGTAATACTTACTCTACTTTAGTCTTGACTGTAGGTTAAAGTTATTGTGATGTACCTGCAGTTTACAAACTGTTACATGTGTCAAGTCGGACAGCATTACGGGAATGTCAATACTCAAAAAAACCTGATGAATACTATAAAAACCTGCACACAATTGTTAACTAAAACACAAGATTTGATACTTCAAATTATGCATTGGATTGAAGACATATTAACTACAATCTTTCACCTTTGTACACTTCGGTATCTAAATAGGTCATACTAGAATTAGACACCTCAATTGTGAATTTAAGTGGAGGGTCAATTTTGTTCACTGTCATGCCTGTAAAGACCATAAAACTGTCATCTCTATATTGACAATGTAATCTGATGTTTTCTCTCCATTGAACTTATCTAAAATATTTATTTATAGTACAGACAGATGTAAATCTGTGCATGTCGGAGAAGATATACCACCCATAGGCGCTCCTATAATTTGTTTGTATAATTGTCCATTGATTTCAAATTCATTGTTTCTTAGTATTTATTCAACAAATGCTGTGAAATCTTTTAATGATTAAATATTCAATAAAATTCTATTAGTATCTCAATACATAAGAGATCACGAGACATATAAGTTTAAAATTCAATTTTACATGTGTACATCTACCGATGCTATACGCAATACCAATGATTAAAGAATGTAGACAGAAAGTTGCAGGACAATAAGTGACAATAATTTTTCGTACGTCACACAGGTAATGGAAAATTAATTTGACGTTTATAGTATAATGACCTGCATGTTAATTTAAAAAACAATGGTTTGATAAGAAAAAGCTTTTGCCTTTGCTATTGGTCTTTCCGATTTGAATTTTTACTCTGAGTTAAGTATAATTGTGTAACGTTTGTGGGTCATCGTAAATTCCCCTTTTTCTATTTTTAGATACTATATATAACTATAGTTGTCCGGTCACTTTTTCGCGGGGATCGTTTATCTCGTGCTGGAACTCAATGTCCAGACTTGGATATTTAAACCTCGTCAGGGCAGTATTTCTTTAGATTGGGGAAAACTTTCGTACTGGTAAGTTGTACTTTAAAATTTCAATTTATTTTGTATTTCAATGTTTGACTTAAATATTTATTTCTTCTCATTTGATATAATTCTTTTCGGTTTCGTAGTCAAACAGTTCTAAAATATTAAATTACGTTTCCGTTCCAGAATAAATAGAGGGAATTGTACACTAGCTAGATTTTTTATGATTTCGGGTTTATAAAGAGATGGGTTTCATTTTGATAGCGATATTTAGACAGAGGGTTAATCCGAGGGATATTTTGGAGTAACGGTCGTCAATCTACGGGATTGTTCGTGCCTAATTACTCTGAAATAGAATTTTGTATTATCGCATGTTTTGGTTTTGGATCTTGAACTGGTCAATTTTATTGAAAAACGTTTTTCAAACATTGCTCTGGTTGGATTGAAAACTAAACGGGAAATGCGATGGGTTTTTTTTTACTGGATCGATTTTTGTTCCCTAGTCATAGAATAATGAGATTCATGTTCTAGTCTAACAAAGTCGGTGGGAACCAGTGGGTATAATTATTTTGTCTCGGAAGGTTGACGTCACAACTTGATTGGATTATAATTTAGTTAAAAACGAATAGTGTACAGCTCTCAATATTTAAAGTAAACGGACACCTCAAAATTCTAGTATCATTTTTAATTTATTCAATTAGATAGCACTAAGGCCAAACGCTTCTTTGAAATGGTTAACTTGTATGGGTATTTTTCACCGCATTGTTTGTCCAAAAAGGGGAAGTTCGAAAGTGTATTGAAATTCTAAATTGATATTTTTGCCCTGGAGATACCGCGATATGATTTATGTGTTTATGTTGTCTTTGTCTATTAAATATGAAACTGTTTTATGAATTTTTGTCATTTGTTCTATGAGCAAATACATTGCTTGGCAAATCGTCATCACTGGTCATTTTTAGGTTTCTTATACCTGTCATTTATTGAATTTACAGTTTCGTTGTATTGTCAGTATGCTGTCAGAAGTCCTGGAGCGAAAGCACAGGCCGAACCCTCTCTACCAGTAACGTAAATGGCTGAGCTAGCAGGGGTATAATGTCACGAGACAGATTATGAATGAAAAATACGTTTACACACGAAAACCCATTTACGTTGCAATTGTACAGTAGCTTTCTGTTGTGGTCCTCCATGACCTCTTCAACTTCGTATGTTTGGGCCTTTAACTTTTTTGGATTCGAGCGTACACCATTGTGAAGATAATAAAATAAGAATGGAAATATACTATACGTTAGTCTTTATTCATTGTTTAAGGTCATACGTTGATCTGTAGTTGATAACGTGTTTGTCATTTGGTCTCGTTTACAAATCTAGATATACCTCAGATTTGCAAACATCAGGAACTTTTCTTTGCTCATGTGGTTGTAATGACGTGAACAATTTATTTTTCATTACGATATAATTTATTCAGTCTCTGAAGATTTTTCGGAAGAGGTCACGGTCTTATTAAAAGGCAAGGACGTCAATGTCCCTAATTTTTTTTTAAGGTTTTTTAAATTCAATACTATGAGACCAATACTGGGCTGGATCTGTTAAAACAGTTCATTTCAGCCTAACATCATACATAATGTATTTTAATATTTCCTATAAATCCAAACCTTGTAATTCTAATTGAGATGCCTTCCGAACCCCACTAAAAAAAATCAAGACCAGTTTGTAATCATCTTTGTCTGAATGTCTAAATCTATTAATTTAAAAAAAAAATATTTGCATCTGCCACGAACTGCTCAGAAATAGGTCCTTAGCGACCACGTCTTGTTCCCAGTTTTAATTTTCTATGTCCTTGAGAACTGAATAGGGTTTTTCTAAACCTGAGTGGTGCTTGTACTTGTCTAATAATCATTTGAAGTACTAAAAACGAAGAATTTAACTTAAGTATTAAATTAAGAATACACTTATATCTGAGGTTTATCATGTTTGTCACCCTTAAACCCTCCCATTATCATTCCTCTACAAATTCTGAAAAGAAAGATATTAGGAGATATAAAACTTGATTTAAAATCAAAATCCAGAGGCCCTTCCCTCTATCATAATTACTTCCGGGAGAACTTTTTTAAAATGGTTAATGTATCGTGTACATTTTTTCAACAGTTGCAGTCTCCCAACACTTTAAAATTCAATTCACTAACTTTTCCTTTGTTCTCGGTTTTATATAGTTTCTTGTCTTCCTGGTGTTGATAATCTGAAGTAGCTTGTGGTGTAGATCTGTTGTTGTAATTGTCATAATCTTCTGTTTCCTGTTGATTAATGGTAGATAGTCTGTGAGAGGTCCACCTTTCATGAACGGAGTTCCCCATAGCCACAGCATCTGTACAGCAGGCTACCCCTTTTTGCGCCCAATAAACAATGTATCTACAGTTTCACACACCTGTTCTTGTTCCAATTTTATTGCCATTTTCATTAACTGTGCCATGATCCGGGATTTTGATGCATTTAAGGCACTTATTTTGCAGTACAGTTTTCCTAAATTATTGGTATATGATTTTAGCACTCCTGGTTTCTTGCGACTATGTACACTTTTTCAGACAGAGGCTCCTCAATCTGTTTCACTGTTTCGGAACCTGGAATGTAGAAGATAAAGAAAGATAATTATGACATTAACATGGAAAAAAACCCAGAACATCACTACTTTGTTTTGGCACATTTCCATTAAGATGGAACATGGTATAACAGTGGCAGATCCAGAACTTTTCAAAAGGAAGGCAATAGTTTTTTAAGTAAATTTTATTAAGATTGGTCCACTTCATCTTTATAGAAAGTATGAAAAAAAATTAGTTGTGGAACTGTGAGTTTTTTTCACAGTAATAGCCCAAAAATAGGTAAAATCAATGCTTTGTTTACAAAGTGTAATAAAGACGTGATATTAGAACAGCTTTTGTACTATTTGGGAAAAAACGAGCCAAGATACGTTTAATATATTTTACTTAAATGATATCATAGAAAGTACTCAGTACAGTAGATGGTATAAATTTAAGTTCACAGTATTTTACCATGGGCGGGCCCTTTAAGAAATTACAGAAATTACCAATTATGTAACACAAACAATTTGTGTGCATCTTATAAAACAGAAAACGTTATGCCTTAATTTAACAAAAACAATTTGTGTATATCTTTTAAAACAGAAAACGTTATGTCTTTCTTTCGAAGAACAAAATACGGTCACAAATCCTAATTTTAAGCAAATATTCTACAAAGAAGGTATATTTTTTTACTCCATAGATAGATGTATAATAATGTCGTCATCAGATGAATAACAATCGTTAAAACATAAAAGGTAAGTCAAGTCGTTCACCTAAATCATCAATGTATATGTGCACAACGAATATAGGACAGAAGGTCACAGGACAAAAAGTAACAATTCACTTTTGAAATTATTTTACTTTGAACAAGAAAACACTTATTGTAATACATTTTTTTTTTTTATTTTTCTTCAGGTTTTACATTGAAGCAACTTTGTAGTTAAAATTTATTCAATAAATATCAACAACAATCAAATAATTGTAATGATTGTTATGAAAACAAAATATCAAAAGGGGCTTGTTACTTAAATGGCTTCATTTTGCCAATAAATGAATGAGTAAAATGTAAAACATTTTCATTGATCAAGGTCTATTAGCAATTTCCCTTACTGAAAATGAATATAAGTAGTAAAACAAAAGTATATCGAAATATATTCAAACGACTGTCAAAAATTTATTTATGACTTTTTGTCCTATCAAATTGTTGACTTAATGTCCTGTGACTTTCTGTCTATTTTCCGTGCACAAACACATAACTAATTCGAATGCATTATCTTAAGTTGGAAAAATTATTGGGGTAGTATTGATGCTATCTTAAAATTACTTAATTTAAAGGAGTATGAAGTACTTTAAATATATGGCGAAAAAGAAATTATATTTAAAGTATTGTAACATATGGAAACAAGAGTTATTTAATGATAAAAGACAAAATAAGACCTCTGGAAACAAACTTAAAACATATCGATCATTCAAACAAAGTTTGAAATTTGAGCATTTTTGTCCCTGAAGGCCTTGTTTGTTTGTAAATTGTTAAACATAACATCATTGGAGGAGATCCACTATCATGACGGTGATCAGAAATTATTACTCGTTTTAATGTTCCTTGAAAAGAACAAAAAAAAATCAACTTTGATCATTCTACTGAATCAGCATAAAATCATGTAGTTTATTATACATGTTAAATGGACAACACGTACTTGTGAGACTTATATAAAGTGAGGGTTGCTATTATTTGACTTGTTACACATATAATAAAGAGTTTACTATTTTTTTACCCGTTTTGTTTCACTGAATCAGAAAATATACATTGAATTTATTTCTTAATCTACCATTTAATAGTTTACAGTGGTATTGCTTGCCTTAGATTAATGGAGAATAAAGGCTTTTTACCCTGGAGAAGAATCCCAATTTGAAAAAAATGGCTTAAAATTATTCCCAAAAGACTACTTTTTCCTAAACAGTGCAGTCTCAGTAGTAATTGTGCATGAATTCAAACTGAAAAACACTCATTTCATGCCTAAAATTACTATATGTGCAGATTTGAGGGTCTATTTATGTATCACCACTGACAAACAGGGGTCTTATTTCGAAGCAGGGTTTGGCTCTTGAAAGGGGGTCTGTAAATTGAAGTTTCAGTCAAATTCTTGGTTTATTCTTAATTTTCCAATTAGATGAAAAGTACGCATATTTTCCCAATAAAAAAGGGTAGAGGTAGTTTTGAAAAAGCCAACAATATCACTGGTTTATACACAAATATTATTGGATATTTCCTACCCGATGTTATATTTCTTACATTTGGCAAATTGTTTGACTCCTCGCATGATTTTGTTATCACACACCATTAACATGTTTATATTGTTATAGGATGGACAAACAGCTTTACATCTTGCTACTCGGTTGTGAACGGATTGATACAACAAAAGTGTTAATAGATCAAGGATGCAGTCCTTGAGTGAAAACACAAGGTATCATTAAGTTTAATTCTTATTAGATAGATGGATATTTTATTCTCCAAAAACTAAATACAAGTCAACAGAGAAAGTACTATTACAATATAAATACAAATACAATAGTTGAGGGTAAACAGTTGCAGATAATATATAATAAAGCACAACTTTATGATGAAATACCTGTTAGGGGGCTCGCGGGTCTAAATCAATGTTTTTATTTAATATAGGATTTCGCTATATTTGTCTTTAAATGAACTTTATCTTATACTTAATAGGAAAATGAAAGAAATAAATGGGGTCACTATTCATTTACGCTCACAATTTGCCTTCGAAAGAAGCATACATTTTTGTAAATGTCCTTTTTTTCCCTGTTGAACTAATAGGAGAAAAGCGGTAATATCGAAACAAAAAAAAGAAATAAATTACAGAAATCGCTTCAATTTTACAATTTTTTAGTTTATGTACAGCTTATTCGAAAACAACAATATAAAATATAGGTCACCAATGAGTTAAAAAATATATTTCAATTTCATTGCCAAAAAATGACATTTTTGCACCAAAGGGAGATAATTTGTAATTTTTTCAATGATATTTACATTTAAAAGTCACCTGGGGCTAATACGAATTGATTTTTTGGAATTATTTTTGTACCATAGGACAAAGTAACAACTACTAAAGGTAAAAAATAAAAATCTTTTACCCGCGAGCCTCCTTACTCAAAGGGTAAGCAATAATCGACTGTTTTCATGATGAAGGATTTTATGAGTTTCAAATTAAGCAATCTTTTCATCTTCTTGAAAGTCATTTAATATCCAAAAGTTTCACATGTATTATTTTGCATTTATATGATATTTGCAACTATTTTGTATATATTTGAAGTTAAATAAAGACGATTGGGTTATGTTTAGAAAGTCATGCAAGCAACAATCTATTTTTTTCCTTGTTGATGTTAATTTAGATGATTGTAGTCCTGTCTTGATTTACACGTGCAGTATGTTGTGGCAGTTCTTGTTTTAATTTCTAAGGTAACGCGCTTCAATGATGAAAAATATCTCGACTAGCGGTAACGGAAGTTCTTGTTTGAATTCTGCGCGCCATCTTTGAAATTTTCATCACACCGACTACGATTTATATACAGAAAAAAACAACCAACAATGGATTTTATTTCAAAACATGACCTTTTTGAAATGGCCTGGTGAAAAAGAATGGTGAAAAACAGGCTACTTACACTATTGAAGATTCCACCTCATTCATGTCACTAATAACATAATGCCAAACTTTAATTTTACATACTAGTTTTTTAATTAACAACTAATAACCTCAGGCTGCTGAAGATGTGTTAGAATAGTGACATATAAGAAGTTCAATCCGTTACCTCTCATAACTGGTGACTAATATTCGTTTCTATACAGCTTGCACGATATCGATTCTCAACCCTTGATACATACCGAGTGATTTGTTTTTAAAAGAGGAATGTGCAATTAAGTTGATAATGTTGATCATAAAATAGAGAAATGAGAGAGTATCATTGGTACTGACAAGAATAATGACAATAGGAATGAAATCCAAACAATAATAAATAAATCAGTAAATAAGTGAGGATTACCAAAACAGAAAAGAAGGTAGTACAAATAACAGAAATTAATCATATTTTATTTCTCCATGATGGCATATGCAATGATATAGACGCAACTGACATCTGACTTACTGGTGACTAATATTCGTTTCATTACAGCTTGCACGATATTGTTCCTTAACCCTTAGAGATGCATACTGAGTGATGTTTCAATTTTGTTTTAAAGAGGAATGTGCAGTTGGAATTTCCGATGACATATTTATCGTGATGTCTTCTAAGATTGGTAACCTTTTGCTTTATTTGAGATAATTCTAAAATTTGAGTGTAGTTCATTTGATACACTAATGTTTCAGTCCGTATTGATTGTGGTATTTAAATTCTTTGACTTCAAAAATGTGATTGGTACATTTTCCGGAGTTTCAAGTCTGATCTAATCTTGCTTCTGTAGGATTTCTGAAGGAGATGGCCTCTATTACAACAACCTACCTATTGTATTTATCGTTAACTTGTTCTCGTCCTGAATATGCATGAAATATTTGCCACTGGACGTCAAGCAACCAACAATCAATCAATCAATAAATACAAAATAAAACGTATAAATCATTTTGTTATGGTGGTAAATGTAACCCATTTCATTAATTTACATCTTGTGTTTCTCTCTAATGTAATTTTTAAGGTGACTTTATACAACACTAACCTCCGATACGTTCATACTTTAAACCTTGTCTTACAACAAATGCTCAAACTTGAAAAACAACTAAAATGGTGTAAGTAAAAAATAAAAAAGTGACAGACTAGATATAGACACAGAAGAAAACAGCACCCCTTATGAAATTTAAAATGTTGCTGCAGCATTGCCGCAGCGTTGAGGCTTTAAAGCTGCAACCTAATCAGGTTGCCGGAGTAGTGCCGGATGATGCTGCTAGCGGCATTGTTCTGGCATCATTGCGACACTAATTCCTTTCAAAATTAATGAGCACCACAATATAGACAGAAAATTTGATGATGTCATTTCCTGCGTTTTTTAGCTAATCCCTGTACTAGTGTGTTAGAAATCCACCATGTTGCTTGTGATTATAATTGTATTGAAGAATTTGGTGTTCTAGCTGGGTTTTTTTTGAAGATATGAAGACTTGTAAGTAAACTCATATCAAGTAGAAAAGTTCAATCTTGCATTGTGTATTTCAATATCATGGCCTCATCTGAGTTCACTATACATGTATCGGTGAAGTTTGTGTTGGTTTTGTTTTGCAGCAGTTTAATTGCATACTTGTAGTTTGGTAAATAACACAATATTATTTGCTAAACTTAGGGCACATTAAAAAATTTCATTATTTTTTATGCAGATACCGCTAACATTTATTTTATGTGCCTGTGCATACAAATTTATAATTCAAATATTTATTCAAATATTTATTGTCATATAAACTCTGAACAATAAGTTTGTGACAAATAATATAAACATACACAAAATACATTTAACAAACAAAACCACGAAAACAAAAAAAGCAAAGAAGCAAAACAATCTATCTATATGATATATAAATATATTTTATAAATAAATCAAGAGTCCCCTGTCCCCATTTCTAATGACTGTTTAAAATAGTACCCTAAGCTTTCTACTTCTTTTGAGGTTGATGGACAAAGAAGATATTAAATTTTTTTCATTTTCTTGCCAGGACATAAAATCTGGCATATGTTTAATTACATTTCCTATAAAGTTATCTCTTAGTTTAGCAATTTTTTTGCAGTATAAAATAAAATGGGCTTCATCCTCCATTGTATTACAGGATGTGCATAGTCTTTTTTCTCTAGGTATTTTTAATGCATGAATGCATGTCATATATATGCATTGACAACTTGTTTTTGCCGGCACAATACATTTTATACAAAGCACGGCCTATTCGCATGTTTTGTCACTAAAATGATGCAAGAATATAGCCGTATTAGCGCCGCAACAGCGCCACAATCATAATGCCAGAAAACTAATTTGCATACGAAATACGCTATAGCCGCATCAGTGCCGCAACATGATGCCAGAATATTGCCGCAACGGTGCCAGAGTATAGCCGCAATTATGGTGCCAGAAAAATAATTTGCATACGAATATGCTATCGCTGCATCGAAGCCGCAACAGTTTACAGCAACAAAGCCGCAGCATATCCATACTGCTGTCGCAACTATATATATGTGCCAGAGGGCTTATATTTGCATAAGGGACTCTATCTCTGCTCAGTTGAAATTTATTTTTTAATAGTGTCTACATTCGAATTGTACCGATTATTTGGGAATGACTGACAAATGTATTCTATTAGAGAATCAGAGAATGGAATGAAACCGAACATGGAATGAATGTTCCTTATGAGGTGCTGACCAAGTGTTGTTACTTATTAGTTGCAGATCCAGGTTTAAAAGGACCCTATGAGAAATTCATACAAATATCTTATTTTAGAGAACCACAGAATGCAATGCAATATTAAACCAAATTTGACCTTAATCATTATTCAAGTATCTGATATGATTCATATTTTTTTTAAGATTTCAAAAACCTAAGTAGAGTCAGCTGAGCGACACAGAGCGTCTAGTTTTACATTAAAACAGTGTTAATGCACCTCTCCATACCATGAACGACAAGTTTATTATTGTCATTCGCGTCGGCGAATGACTATTTAAAGATAGACAAGACTTTACTTTGAAAATATAATCTTTAAAACGTTTAAAGTGACGAATTTCTGTTTAGACGCTTGATTTTGTCTCCTGTCAGGGACGTTGAAGTGTTGGTGATAAAAACAACAATGTTAATATGATGACAAATTGGCACAAGATAAGGAAGTGGAAACAAACTTTTGTATAAACAAGTATAATTGATAAATATAAATTATATTTTATGTGAAAAAGTATCTCATTAGTTACATTTTATTTCGAAGTTGCATGTGTTGACATTGATGTAAATATACACTTTATGTTGAGTTATGATTTATTAATAAAAGAAAAGACGGTGAAGTGTTGATGATAAAGAATACTTTATACAAAAACGGTAATATGATGACAATTTGGCATACGATATGGAAATGTAAAAAAACTTTTATATAAACAAGTTATAATTGATAAATATAAATTATATTTTATGTGAAATACTGAATCATTAGTTACGTTTTATTTCGAAGTAGCATGTGTTGACAATGATGTAAATATACACTTTACGTTGTCTCATGACCTACTAATGAAAGAAAATATGGGTATTCTGTTTCTGAGCTTCTAAAAACAAATTTGTTTTAAAATGTAAAAAATGCGTTGAATTTACGACATATTTTTATGAATAAGAATCTTTTTATCTAATCAACCTTTTTTCGCTATGAAAAGATTGTTTTTGCCAAGATTGTTCTTTCACTTTCGTGCAATTTATTTTGATTTTGAGATGGTCCCTATAAAGCTTTAATCATACCTGGGGTTTACATTTGCACAATCACGGTTGTTTTCGCCTTTTAATATTGCATTGTGGGATCGCGCACTATCAATTTACCTGTTTACCGACATTGAAAGTGGATGAAAATATGGCTGGAAAGGGTAAGTAATTCTAAATTATAACAAAATGAACAGCAAAAGAGGAAATAAGCATCAAGGGGTGCCATATTTTGACGATAATTATAGCGGTAGACAATGTACTATTATTGCATTGGTTGCTTTGAGCTTTCTTTCGTTGAAACTTGCAAGTCAGTGGACTTCATCTGACATCGACAGCGTTTTAACAGAGGGTCATGTCAGATACATAGAACATATTATTTCTATTGGTATCGAGCCTAGGAATCTTCAACACAACGAAGTTCCTAATATTATTCGAAATGTTTTAAGCTCAGGAACTGACGTATCTCTTGCAATGGATGCAAATTATTACGGGGTTGTTGGTGGAGATGGTGATAGAGGTGCAGGGGCTTATGACTTCGAGTCGAGTCTTGTTATGGCCTTTTCTTCTTCTCCATTCGTGATTGCGACATTTTCAGATTACACTGTCGCTCTTTATTATTGTGAAACATTAGACACCTATTACTTATTTGATTCACACTCTTGTGGTCCATTTGCAGAAAGAGGGGATCCGTTTGGCACTGCTATATTGTTAGAATTTTGTGATTTACAAATGCTTCAACAATATATTATAAACACATACAGCTCCTCTTTCTATGAATTTTCTGCTGTAATATTCAGACATGTACCCAGAAGAGGATCTCCATCGGTCCATCATCAAGCAGTTTTACTGCAGTTCCTATTGAAAATTTGAGTGCTGAAAAATCTAGTCATAAAATCAATTTTACCACGGTTGCATACACTAAACAGAGAAATGCAAATATAAATATTACCGAACGAAAGAGTCTTGAAGCAGAGTGTGAGTGTGGCCCAGTACAAGATAAATTGGCATCACGCGCGAATAATTTGTTTTCAAAGAATGAGAAAAAAGGTGTAAAAGCCAGGAAAAGGAGACGTACAACAGTTTCATTATCAAACATTGATCATGATCATAGATATCATGAAGTTAATGAGTTGTTTGCAGTGAATATTGATGACTCTGATAGACCTGTAAGTATGCATGTAATTATGCCAGGAGAGCCTTTGAAGGATTTGACAGAGGTTTTGTTACCTAATTTTTTTCAAGAACCTTTAGCAAGTAATGCAAGTATGTGCACTTCAAATTGTAATAAAAACAATGTTCTTTCAATCGAAAGGTCAAATCTCTACGTAAAAGAAATTAATATGAAGCCTGAGTATGCATGTAAAGTGTGTAAAAGAATTTTATTCCATAACCAAATATACAGGAGTCCGTGTTCTTATGAAGGTCATGGCATTGGGAAAAAGGATATATTATGTCAGTGGTGTATGAAAACCTTGAAAAAAGGTGATATGTGTTTTCTGGATTTTCAGCAAAATAATTTAAATGCTGGGGAAATACCGTCTGAATTGAAAGCTTTGTCTGTAATTGAAAAGAGATGCATATCTTTAATTAACACTTTTTTTACCTTAATTGTGTTGCCTGCATATCCTGTTGGGCAATTGGGTATGAAAGGGCTTGTAATTCATTTGCCAATGTTTGTTGATGATCTTGTTGTTAAACTACCGATATTTTCAAATGAATCAATGATTGCGTGTATGTATCCTTTATCTGTTAGTAAAGTGCCATCTTTGGTTGATTGTAACAAAGTCTTAAAAGCACTCGAGTGGTTGAAACTTAATAATCCGCTTTACCATAATATTACAGTAAATATGTCTCCAAAGGATGAAATCCAATCACAAAATTTACAAAATTGCGTGTTTGAAGAAATTGGTACTGTTCCTGTTGATTATTGCATGCCAAATCTTGCAATAGATGAAGTTATTAAGTCAAAGAAGTTTGTTTTGCCTGTTGCAAGTGGAAGAAACGGTTCTTTAGTTAATTTGACGAAGTTGGCACATGGTGATGAAAAAGCTTTTCCTACATTATTTCCCTTTGGAAAAGCTGGTTTTAATGCAAAAAGACCTAAAAAACTTACTTTGCTAAAGTATTATAAATCACGATTGTACAATGTTGTTGAACGGTGGCGTTTTGGTATACCTTATTTATTGACTTCTGTTAATTCTTATGAGAAAGATGCATTGTTTCAGCTTGTCTCAATATTTTTGAAAGTTCGTAAGCCAGGTGTATCCATAAATATGTTGCAAGCTCGAAATATTACATGTAGAAATGAAAACAGCAATGCTGATATAATGAAAAATTCCTACATGTTTATGAAATCTTTACGAGGTACAGCTGCATACTGGAAAGATGTGTTATTCAACTTACTTGCAATGGTTAAAAACCTTGGGTCACCAACTCTTTTCATGACTTTGTCTGCTAATGACTACCATTGGCCAGAATTAGCTGATATGTTGGGGGTCTCAGTAAAAGAGTTACCAAAAGCAGTGAAACGTAATCCCCTGATGACTGCATTACACTTTGAAAGAAGATGGAGAGCATTATTTAAACACGTCATAAATGGACCTAGTAAACCTTTAGGTGTAGTAAAAGATTATTTTGCAAGGGTTGAGTTCCAGTCGAGGGGCAGTCCTCATTTGCATATATTTTTCTGGATAGAAAATGCACCAACATTACAAGCTTCAAACAGTGAAGAAATAGTAGATTATATTGATTCAGTGATAAGTACTTGCATACCTAATGAAAAGCAGCAGGATTTGCATTATCTAGTCTCCAAATTCACTCACACAGAAGAACCTGTCGAAGAGGAAATAAATGTAGATTTTCTTTTCCGTATGATATTTGCAATAAAACAAGAATATTGCCATCAGTTGATTTTAGTGAATCAAAAAAATTTTATGTGACTAAACGCCTTGAAACAGATTCTATGGTGAATGCATACAATCCAACAATACTGTTAAATTGGCAAGCCAACATGGATATTCAGATGGTAAATGGTCCAATCTGTGTTGCTTATTATGTGTGCAGTTATGTATGCAAATCAGAGCCAAACATTTTACGAAATGCATTGTCTGAGACTATTCGTAACATAGAACAGTCGGCTGAGCCAGTTTCTATTCGTAGTAGAATGTGCAAGATAGGATTTTGTTTATTAAAACATAGAACTTTAAGTAGTCAGGAAGCTGCATATCGTATTGGAAATTTACAACTGACTTGGTCATCTAGAAATTTTGTAAGAATTACTCCTTTCTTGCCAGAAAGAAGATATAAACGTCTTAAATCACAAGAAGATCTCGAAGCACTTGATCCAAATTCAACTGATATTTTTTATAACAACATCATTGACTATTATTATGCTAGACCAAGAGCGCTACAAGATATGTCTTTATTTACATTTGCCAGGAATTATGATGTTGTTCATAGTCAAACCTCCCATGAAAACAATTTGAAATTAAACGTTCCAGGCAATAAATATTTGAAAAAAAGACAGATTTCATCTGTTTGTAGAATATCTTTTCCAATAAAAGGATCCGATGAATATTATTACAGTTACCTATTATTATTCTTGCCTCACAGTGATTCGAAAAATTATCAGTACAAGGTAAAAGTTATAGAGATATTTTCCTCATGAAATATTCTGATATTTTCCTCATGAAATATTCTTCTTTTGACAAAGAAGCTGTCAATATAGGTTACAGATTTTCAGATTTAGAAAACCTCGTACATTCTATTCAACTCGCAAATTACAACTCGACCTGTTTTGCTCCTAGCACACATGAAAATGACACTGAACCAGTAGTAGATGAAAGTTTTGGAGATCTTTCTGAAATAGAAAATGTCAGTGGACAACAAAAAAGTAACAACGGTAACACTAACAGTGAAACATGTACAAACAAATCTCAATTCATATCTTCAGGTAATCATTCTATTGCACAATAATTTTGCTCAGGAAGAAAATCTTTGGCATAGAATATCTGTTTCTATTCCAAGCGATTTCTATGAAACTATAAAACTTTCAACAAATGACCAAAAAAGAGTATACAATTATGTGTCACACTGCATTCATCACAAACATGATTTCAAAATATTTGTTACTGGGGGAGCAGGGGTGGGAAAGTCCTTCCTCATCAAAATGCTAGTTGATTTGCTAAAACTTGCTTCGTCTGAAATAAGTGGGCACAATCCTGTTTTAGTTATGGCACCAACTGGAGTTGCTGCACATAATATAAATGGAGAAACTATACACAGTGCCCTAAAAGTTCCAGTAGAACACAATTTTGGATTTGATAATACTGAACTTTCATCTGCAACTTTATACCATTTAAGATTAAAGTTACAAAATGTTAAAACCATAGTTATAGATGAAATAAGCATGGTAAGTGCAAAAATGTTACAATTTATCCATAGTCGACTACAGTATGTAAAAGACAATGAATTACCATTTGGTGGAATTTATGTGATTTTAGTCGGAGACTTCTTTCAGCTTCGTCCAGTAAGAGGCCAGTTTGCATTTAAACATTCCATATTATGGCAAATGTTTAAACCATTCTTATTGTTACAAAATATGCGTCAGGCTTCCAACCAAACATATGCTTCATTATTAAATAGTTTAAGAGTTGGTCAGCTATTAAATGAAGATATGGCTTTATTACAAACAAGATTATCTCGAGTGACAAATGCAACCCAAAACTCATTTTTTGATTGTTTGCATATTTTCCCCACTAGAGAACAAGTAGCCGCACACAATGATGAGGCACAAATGTTGTTACAAGCAAATACAACTGTTATCCTAGCATATCATTATTTTTCTGAGAAGGATATTGAGCCAAATGGCCCTTTGAACAATGCTTCTTTGATCCCAGATGATGATCGCATAGCTGGAGGTCTTCCACACACATTATCAGTATCTGTTGGCAGTAAAGTTATGCTGTTACGTAATATTGCTTTGAATTATGATTTAGTAAATGGTGCAAGAGGAGTTATTACAAGCATTGAGATTAATTCACATACTGGAGAAGCTACTCATATATGTGTAAAATTTGACAATGTAAAATCTTTGCCTGCAGGAATCATGTCTAATGATGGTTCTGTTGTTATTACCAAATACAGACAAGAATTTCTTTACCAAGGAAGAAGAATTATAAGAGAAATCTTTCCTTTAGTAAAGTGTTGGGCAGCCACAGTTCATAAAGTACAGGGGTTGTCTCTACCTTCCGCTGCAGTATCCTTAGACAGTAATATATTTCAACACGGACAAGCTTATGTTGCTTTAAGCCGTGTCCATGATTTACACAGCTTGGTTTTGTTAAAATTATGCTTTGATAAAATAACTGCAGACCCTTCTGTTATTGAAGAATATGCTAAGTTGTATCAAAACCTTCAAGATTAATTTATACTGAACTAGACTGATTGTACATAGCGAAAATCATGCTGTATCATATTTTGAGAAACGAGTTGTAAATTTTACATGGTAAAACCTTATTAAAATTGTAGTGTATCTGCTTTTTACTGACTTCCCATAAAAATGTTTGAAAACAAAAAAATCTTCATACTATATCAAGTCTGAAAACTGCATCTTATTATTTTTGAAAAAAAAACTATAAAAAAGCTTAATGTAAATAAACGAGAGTGCACACGCTGAAATGTCTTGCATACTCTCCTGTATAATCTGTAATGGCAAATGGATTCAAACCTGAATAAAGTCCACATAATCACTCACCTATGAAATAAGGTAAATTATGTCGGACAAACATGTATACCCAAAGACTAATCTAAAAACCAAACATAATTGCCCTACTACAGTATTAGAAACTAAATAAGGAAGAGATATTTTACAACTGCAAAATCAAAAGTATTAGAAAGTGAATGAGAAAGAGATATTTTACAATATATATGCTTCATAAGTACATTTACTGCACACTGAGAACAAAAACTTGCTTGTATTAAAGTGCTTCAATGACAGAAAAAAAACATGGACCATCCTGATGTGTTATATTTGATTTACTTGGAAAAGCATTATAAAGTGCAAAATGATCCTTTTTTTGGAAAAATGTGCTATAAAGTTAAATCTTTATACATGTACGACATGTAAGTATTGAAATGTTTTGGCAGAATTGTTTTTGCATGCCATTAAATTATATTTTTAAAGATATTTATAACGATAAATGCATTTTAATATGGGGAAAACAAACAACTTATGATGTTATTCTCTAACCCTCTAGTTTTTTAATGACCGAAAAAATCTACGGTTGTATATTGGTATTGTCTCTGTCGTCGACATCTGGATTTTTAGTTTCCACACGGTAACTTTAGTTCTAATTGAGCAAATGCTATGAAATTTTAACACAAGGTATACAGTACAGAAAAGGTGTTACCATGAAAATAGTTTCATACTGTTCCGGAAGTACCAGAAAATTAGATGATTAGATTGGGATTATAGCATAAAGACTTTTCACGACTCATCACTTTTATTATGAGAACTCGTTTATAAATACATTTTTCTGCATTTTTGGTTGTTTTTTTTTAAATTGTACACTACAAAATTAAAGTAGAATACTGACCATCCTGATGTAAAAAATGCAAGTACAACTACAACAACTCTATAGTTTCAAATACATGTATATAAACTTTTAAAGCCTTCACACAAGTTAACATGTATATTATTTTTAATATTATATTGCAGATACACTAGAAGAATTAAAGCTTCAACCTGAAGAGCAGATAATGAAAGGATTCTACACAGTTAAATGTGTAGAAGTCAGTACACCAATTACATACAAATCAGAGTCCAGAGGTCAATCAAAGATGATGAATGGTATCCTTGCTGACAGCACAGATTGTGTTAAATTTGTATTGTATGATGAAGCTAAATTCCCTCTGTTTAACAAGGGAGATTGTTTTGTATTAAATGACTTCATCAAAAAGCCAGGCAGGTAAGTTTTACACCAAGAAAAAGTTACATGAGTTTTACCTCTTTTTGTTATTTTTTTTTCACATTTTAATAAAGGAGCAACCATTTGATTTTTTTCATGTCGGCATTTAGGGGATTGGAAAAAAATCCAGGCTCCAAATTTTGATGAAAAAAAATCCAGGATCAAGACTTTGTAGAAAAAAAAGACAGGACCTGATCTTAGCAGATAAATGTTTTGGTTAATTTTGAAGAAAAAAAAATTGACGCGCGCCAATAAAATAAATATTTGCAAATTCCATTGTTCAAAATCTACTAGCATAAAATATAGTTCACATGCAAATTTTGACAAATTTTCTTTATTGCAAAAAAGAAACCTTGCATTATTAATGGTAAAGTAATTTTTTGGATCAAGCTACTATCATTTAATAACATGGATAGTTATTTTAAGGAATTAAGTCTACCGGTATTTATAAATTATAAAAATTATGATGCATCTATGCAGAGAGAAAATAACCAATTATACATATAGATACATTCATCTAAAATGACATATCTTTAAAATTTCAGCACAATTATCATTACCTCAAAAACTGATGTTTTTGCAACATCACCAGATGCCATTAAAGTTGTGGATGACATTACCGAGAGAATAAAAAAGTTGACAGGATCTCAAAACATGGATATAATGGATGCCTACACCTCACCTAAGAAAACAAGATGGTCAATTGAGGGGAAAGTTATTCTTGTAAGTAAACAGACTAAATACAATAGAACTTTGATAGTCATATTATCACTGACTTCAGTCGGTATTTCTTACGAAGTTTGGAAGGGAATAATGTTTTTGACCTGTCACTTATTTTTGTCAGCACAATTCCTCTGAAACTACACCACATAACTTTATGAAACTTTATAGTAAGTAAGGACACAAATTTTGATTCCCCAAATTTTATTGGAGTAATGCCTCTTTTTTAACTTGGAAATTTGTTCTGAATTAGCTTGTTAGCGTGTTACTGCTGAAACTACTCTATAAAATTCCTCTGCAGTTTCAAAAGTCATTTATTTTTCAATAAACAATGTTGACCTAAATACCTTTCCGTTCACCTTATAGATTCATACGCTAGGATAATCAAATGAAAATTGCCATTTAGATTACATATAGAGGAATTTGACAAAGTCAAAAGAATAATAAGGATTAAATGAGTATGAACCGCCAATTCACTCACAAAAAATTATATTAAACACTGTTTTAAAGGAAATTATTGGTGTATAATCCCGACCAAGACAATAACAAACGTATCTTTAAACTGCAAAATCGGTGTTTAATCCTATAATAATTGTTCTAGGAGTACTATGAATTGTGAAACCACAAACCATTGATGCCTGAACGAACTAAGAAATTTGGTTTCTATGTATATAAGAAGTTTATTAAGTTCAAACATTATCACAACATGAACATTTTGTTTCTTCAGAGTTCCAGACCTTGTACCAAAAGAGTATCATCCTCAAATGAAGAAGTGCCATTCAAAAGGCTGAAGATTAAAGACAAAACTAGCAGTGTCAATATTGCTTTATGGAGAGATTTGTCTATGACAAACGTACGGTCTGGATCTTATGTCCGATTGGTAAATTTCAACAGAACATCAACTTATGACAAAAAAACCAAAGGACAGAAGCCAGTATTGGCAAACATGACTGGTTCATCTTATGAGGTGAGTATTCAACATTAAAAAGGGTTAACAAACACTGAAAAAAAATTATAATCAGACATGATACTATAAACCAACTAATTTTCGCAAGCGTTTTAAATTTGTGCATTTGAAAATACCCAAAAAAAATTTTGCTAACATTCCTAAATATTATACAAATGCAGCAACAGAACAATTTAATCGAGAAAATTAGTAGCCACTAAGTTTATCAGTAGTAACAAAACGCGAAATAAACCAGTTTACAGTCTTGATGTGTGTTATCACATTAATTCGTTTAAAAAAAAGATTTCTATTAAAACCAAAATGTACATGTTTATTTAAAAAAAATTAGCATACAAACTTGTGACCATTCCTTAAAATTTGATATTTCTGGCATGCCTTCAGCAAATTTCAACCGCGACGTTTCTAATTTTTAAATCGCCTCTACAAAGTACATCGGGACTTATGGAGTAACCTAATTGTTTATGTCTGTGTGCACGTCCACACCAAGAAATATGGCTCTTACTTATATGCATTTTATACGATTGTTACTAGTACAAAGTATATAAAAAAATCAAGGTGAATTTGTAATCAAAGATTACCCTATGTTTTATTTGCAGATTCTTCCCACACCAGAGGAGGATGACATATCCTCAAATGAGGAGGATTCCGAAGATGAAAATGCAAACTATAGCATAAATGGTAATCTGATTGGATTAGATTCGTCAAATAATTATAGGTATAAAATTTTAGATTGCACCGTTCTACTGTTCTTTAAATTATACTACAATGATTTTGTTGCCGTTTTGCTTTAACCAAGGTTTATTCAGATAGCGTAAGCAAACAATTGTTCAAAGAGATTAATTTCTAAAGAAGGTCATGTAAAACTTTAATAATGGTACAAAACATGAAAGTTTGGCTTTTGATACTTAATATTCTAATTTTAATGGGAAAAGGGAGGTAATGCTTATAGAATTAAATAATAATTATTAGTAATGGTTGATAACCCATTTTTGCAATTCTTTCTTTATTTTCCTGGACTATTGGATCACTAGAAATTGATATTTTTTATTACAAATCGTTCTAAAGATTTTTATAAAAGGAATTATGCACAATTTTGATATTTTGCCAATTGTATTAGTTTCCTTGTATATAATGTTAAAATAGTGAATCATTGGTCATAGAATGGCATTTTTTATATTCATTTACAAATTTGTGACATAATTTCAACATAAAAATAAATGGCAAGTTTTCAATTTCTAATAAGTATTTTATATATATTTTTCAGGTGTTGTCTTAATGAAAAATGCTATTATAAAAAAGTGAATGACAAGTTTACCTGCCCAAAATGTGGGAACATAATTACACCAACAACAGCTGGACATGCTGTTGTTTTAAAGACACTTATCCAGTGCGATCAAAAGATGCAGAAACTCACTATCTTTACACCACAACTCAAAGTTTTGCTGGAATCAGCTACTATCCCAGTGAACAGAACAAATTTAAATGAAGCAATATCTTCTAATAGCTGCCATTAAAAGTGTTCTTCCAAAATGAAGGGGACATCATAAAAAATATTAAATCAATTTAATTGTTCTTTTACTATTTTGTCTGCATTTGATAAAAAGTTAGTTAAACTTTTGTACTTTTGTGTTTTTAGACAAAACAAGACATGCAGGTAGATATAAATACTATTGATGCTTAACGTTTGGATTAATTATTTTAATATATCTTTTGAATTTAAAGAAGAAACTTGAAAAGAAGTGCAAAGTTTCTAAGCAATATTAAACAGTTTAGTTTTGATATCTTAATGCCATGTTTCATATATTTTATTAGTTATACCCCCGCTCCAAAGGAAAGGGGGGTATACTGTTTTAATTCTGTCCGTCCTTCCGTCAGTCCGTCCGTCCGTAACACTTTTTCGAAACACTTTTCTCAGATACCATGTATCACAGCTATTAGATATTTGGGATCAAGCTTCAGGTTGGTGTGCTGTACCGTGTAAGCGGTTTTCAGGTCTGTCGCCCTTCGACTCCTGTTTACGGACTTAGTACATATATTAAGACATAGGGGTATAATGAAAAATTTTCGTAACACTTTTCTCAACTACTATGTATCACAGCTATTAGATATTTGGTATCAAGCATCAGGTTGGGGTGCTGTACCGTGTAAGTGGTTTTCAGGTCTGTCGCTCTTCTACTTCCTGTTTATGGACTTGCGGATTCCTATAATGATATCGTTAGCGGGGGTATACTTTTGTCAGTATTACCTCACAGTTAATCTTGTTTTTTATATGTTTCTTTTTGTACTTCAATCAAAGTTTGATATACTTATCTAGTCAGAATGAATAACACTTAAGGTGCTTTATTTAAACTTGGATGTAAAAGTTTTGTTTTGGATTTGCATACTTTGAGTTTTTCTTAACATAAATATTTACAATTGTTATTTTATTTCAGTACATTTAAGTAACATTGATGCTTTAAAATTGAATTAATTTCTTCATATATTTGTTTTAAGTCAGAAGAAATATATTGTACACCAGTTTTTTTATGTTTTTTTCATACCATGGTTTGGTATGCTTATCTTGTCAATATGAATAACAATCAAGGTGCCATGTTTACTGTTTTTTGTAGACTAGTTTTTTATACGTTTATTTTCATATGATGGTTTTGATATGCTTATCTAGTCAGTATGACTACACTTAAGGTGTTATGTTTTGTATACTTTTACTGTATACTGTACACCAGTTTTTTACATGTTTATTTTCATACTTATATCAAGGTTTGATATGCTTATCTTTATGTACTTTTTTGATGTAAATTTTTACTTGTTGACATTTTCAATAAATTGTTTTATCAAAAATCCTTGTTCATTTGTTTAAGAGAAACCAAGGATTAATATACTCGACTGCAATAAGTGATCATAATTATATTTGAAATTTGTCTTCCCTATGACAAAAAAATTGTTAAAGCAATACACAGGTATTTCTTTCAAGCAGCAAAAAGGGTAATTTGGACAAAATTGTTATTAACATTAAACTGTAGTAATATAATTATTCCCCACGCAACAAAATAATAATTTGACCTTGAAATGGAGGTCACAATGGTGCATGAGAAATCACCTTAGCCAATTACATTTTCCAACCATACATGATTCGTCAATGTCATGGGATAATAATATTATGTCCTGGACAAAACAATTGGAAAAAATCAATAATTTGATTTAAAGGTCATAGGTCAAGGTGATATGAAGGTATCAATGGTGTTTGACACACCATCTCAATTTAATACACCTACCAAATATGATAAGTCAATGTCAAAGGATAGATTTATACCCTAGACAAAGTTGTATGAGAAGAAGAAAAACTACTAAAACAGTATGACTCCCTTCATCTGAAGGGAAGACATTATAACAATGCAAAACATTGAGAAATGACAAAAAATAATAGAACAAAAATTACAAAACAATGCAATAACCATTAAAGGTCCAACATTTACTCTCAGAAAAACAAATATAACATTGGGTGGGCTGGAAGGGTAAACATGTGAAGATGACAACTTAAAAACTTTTTTAAAAAACATTTCTAAAACACATATTTTTAAAATAATTATCATTCGTTTATTCACAAAATGCCAATCGAATGACCTCAGCTTTTTTAAAAAGCTAATCTTGTTTTACCTGTGTGACGTACAAAATGTAATTGTCATGCCAGGTTTATTCACACGATTATCGCAAATACATAAAGGAGTGTCACCTCCGCGTGTTGCCCACAAGTTAAAAATCGTGTATGGCATGTGCCGATTCAAAAGTTACTGAATTTGATTCTAAATCATATTATGTCGAAAATGTATGTAGTGTTAGTGTAAAATTTCTTTAACATGCGTAATGATTATGACTCCTACTGTAGTCTAGTGTATTATGAAATGTTCAGATTGTAATAGTATTGACGTAGCAAAAAGAGATGGACCATTTTGTGAATATGGTCCTCTATGCTCTTCAACTTCGTACTTGATTTGGCCTTTTAAAACTTATCATTATTCAAACGAAATTATACTGGGCACTTACTTTTCTTTTATTGAAGGCGTTTTTTTCTGTCTTCTACATAAGGTCTTCTGTTTGGTAGCAGGCACATATAATCGAAGACCATTTTGATGTGGGACTTCCCTTTCTGTTTCCGTTACCAACACTGCCACTACTATTATTGAATTCTTCTAGATATTGGCTATTGTTAATACAAAATAAATTACATGTAATTTGTTGAATGTTGTCTTAACATAAGTTTCGAGCTTTAGATGAGGATGTTTCTACTGTGATATCTATGCAAGCAGTTATATCTTGTGCGAGTTTTTTTTTTATTTCCACCAGTTGTTCTTGTGAAATCGCATAATGACGTTATCTAGCATGTGGACATTCAAAGGAATAGTTTCGCTATTTGTTACTCTTCTATTGTGTCTTTTTAGATAAGGCATCAATGTAATTATAACGGAATTTGATGAAACTGTCATCAAAGTGAGAGGGCTAGCGCTACAAAACCAGGTTTAATCCACCATTTTCTACATTTGAAAATGCCTGTACCAAGTCAGGAATATGACAGTTCTTGTCCATTCGTTTTTGATACGTTTTATTATTTCATTTTGCCATGTGATTATGGACTTCCCGTATTGATTTTCCTCTAAGTTCAGTATTTGTGTGATTTCACTTTTTTCTATACATTGTTATCCTCTCAAAATATACCAGCTTCATGCCTGAAGTGTTCTTTGATGGGGCAAATACGATAATATAGGGTTTGGTAAATGTCATTGTAATATCCATATGCAAGTAAATAGTTATCAAAGGTACCAGGATTATAATTTAGTACGCCAGACGCGCGTTTCGTCTACATAAGACTCATCAGTGACGCTCATATCAAAATCTTTATAAAGCCAAACAAGTAAAAAGTTGAAGAGCATTGAGGATCCAAATTTCCAAAAAGTTGTGCCAAATGCGGCTAAGGTAATCTATGCCTTGGATAAAAAAAATTCTTAGTTTTTCAAAAAATCAAAGTTTTGTAAACAGGAAATTTAAAAAAAAAATGACCACATTATTGATATTCATGTCAACACCGAAGTGTTGACTACTGGGCTGGTGATACCCTCGGGGACGAAACGTCCACCAGCAGTGGCATCGACCCAGTGGTGAAAATAGTTATCAAAGGTACCAGGATTATAATTTAAGATGACTTTTACACAATTTTCGTGACTGATGTTTCCTTTGGTGTTTGAATTGTTATCGGCGGTTGCACTAATTTCATTTACTTCACATTAAAATGTGTCTTCCAGTTTTCCGAACAATCGTCATATTTGTGAATCTTAATGTAAGTAAGTCTTTCTTTATCAGAATGTATGCAAGTCTACATTGTCGTTAACATCGTTATCAGGTATCTGTTCTTGTTTGAAAGCCTGACCAAAGTCTTTTGTTTCATTTTAAATATACATTCTTAATTTACCTAATGTAAATGAAGTCTCATTTTCAACTGGATTTAGTGTCCTCTAGTTTATTAGGCCCACATGATATTTTCGGTGGTGTCACACCTTTTATAGATTAAGCCTGTACTTTTGGAAGGAATTCCTACTAACTGGTTGATTTTGCGAATACCCACTGTTAAGCACAGACACACCAAAGTTAAACTGTGGAGAAATTCTCAATGGCCACAATATTTGATCATTTTAGGAATTTTGGTCCTCAATGCTCTTTAACTTCGTACTTTATTTGGCCCTTTTAAACTTTTTTGGATTCGAGCTTCACTGATGAGTCTTTTGTAGACGAAACGCGCGTCTGGCGTATATACAAAATATGTCCTGGTATCAATGATGAGTTTATTTGCCTCTTCTGTACACCACACAAAATAATAAGGGAGAGATTAATCGTTAGTAGATCTGCAAACTTTCTTATGTTCTTCGCTCTCTGCTTGATCGCCATAGATTTTATTCTCAACTGCAGTTTGGTAATCTCCATTTTTGCCTGGCTTCAGATTTGTTTGTGGATTTGCGTTTATAATTTTTTCACCGCCAATCTATTGATTTTTATATTTTTGTTTGTGCATTGGATATTTTGCTGTTGCTGCCGAAAAAGACGAAAAAAATAATTCAAGAAAACGAATTAGAAAAAACCATATAAGTTATTCTATGCATAAGGCAGCAACCATTTGATTTTCTGGGGGGGGGGGGGCTATGGGTTTTTTTTTCTGTGCAAACTTTTTTTTTTCGCCTTTGGCGAAGAACAATCTATTTTTTTAGCGACAAACCGAAAATAATTTTTTCTTTCAATTTTAGCATTACATATAGTGGCAGCTGAGGGTGAAACAAACAATTTTTTTTTCTCAGGGTCCAAAACAAATTATTTTTTTCACCAAAACCTGGAAACAAAATGAAAATCAAATGGTTGCTGCCTAAGGATCAATCAAGACTTGGTCCATTAGTTTCAGAAAAGATCTTTGAATATGTTTACTATGAGTTCGGATGACAATGGACACTTAAGTAATGGCAAAAGCTTAAATTATAAATTTTTGCCAAAATTCAAGATAAGAGAACTAAACATGAGGTGCACAGAGGTATTATCTAATGAAGAATCTGTGAAAGTATTGATATTTGAAATACATCCATAAACTGCAGTAACAGTTATGATGATTACCACTTGAAAAAATATGAAGTGAAAATACTTTACCGTTCATTCTTTGTTGTAATTTCGTCCATCTGTGCTCATACCCTTAAATACTAAATCGCAACCCTATTGAAAAAAACTTTTCACAACCTAAATGCAAGACAACACATCTCTGTCCTTTCTATTTATCGATTCATCAGGATTGGTCCATTGATGTGATGTAGAATGATTGGTGTTCACTTATTGATTAACTATTCTAAGACATGATTAAATAATTAACATTTTTTAACAAAGCTTTTTTCTAGACAAAAGGTAAATGTATGCCTCTGATGTTTTTCTGTAGTTATAACATTGTAAAGTTGAATTTTTCAATTCTTGTCATCAGCAGTTTTCTCTCTCAATAGGTCCCATGCTTCCATTACCTTTTTTTCTCTTTTCAGAATAAAAATCATTACCTTTAGTTTTCAAGTTGCAACTGCCTGAATTTTCTACAAAATACATTTTGCCTAAAACATGCTAATGTAAATTAATAGGGTACACAAGTTTATCCATTATGAATGTATTGCATAAAACTGTAAGTCAAATATGATACTTCATCCCATATTTTAATAATGACACTTGAATAAGTTAGGATTTATTAAATATATGACTAAGCATAGGTTTCTGAATGTGTCACATTAAATTGGAAGAACAAAATCAAAATGATTGCACATTCTCATGCCTCGGACAGGTGAGCTAACCTACGGCCAGATGTGTTTGATTATAGTATTGTAGGTACAGGATTTAAAGCACTATGATGTAGTAGAGTCGCGTCAAGTCTGTTTTAGTTATTATATTTTTGATTAAATTGAATTTTTTTTTCAAAATCTACATTTAGAATGTATTAACCGCGCATCTATATATATATATATATATATATATATATATATATATATATATATATATATATATATAAATATAAATCCAAACAAACGGAAGGAGAAAAAAAAACACACAACAAAACCAACACATATCTTAGTAGTTAGTTTCATTTTTTTTTTTAATTTTGTATTTTTGTTCTTTTCTGTTGGTTTTGTTTTTACTGATGATTAAATTTAGCAATGGATAATGTTTATAGTAGATCGAAATTGACATTGTCTACTGAAGAAGCTAATTACTCTTTCTTAAGAAACCATTTCAAGAAACTCCTTAGTTTGACCTAGAGCAATTGCATTAAATACAGCTTAGCAGTCGCACTGGCCTTACTGTAGAACCCTCACCCTTAAAGGCAACAGAGCAGTTGTATTTTTTGCTTTAATTCTCTTTATTTATCTTAGATTATTTAGGGGATTAAATATTAAGAGTGAAAAAGTATAATTGATTGGGTCTATAAGAATAAGAAATTTATTAGAATATTGCTCAAAGAAAAATTATCGATAACAAAAATAAGATATCAAAAAATTCGAAGTGTTTTAAAAAAGATTGGGTTTAGAGTTTATACATTTTAATTTTATGTACAACAATTTAATTCTTTTCTATCAATATTGGTGACCCTGGACAGGGCCGTTTTACAACCAGTAAGACTCTATCTTCTGGCTCCGCCTATTCTCGTGTTAGTTCCAATGGCCCTGGTTTTCAGAATGGCTGCTTTGATGGCGAAGTAATATTTTGCCAAACCAAAGTGAGTAAAATGGATCCTATCACTACAAAGCAGGTCTTTATTGGTAATCCACGAAGGAAATTCTTAAAAGTAGATGTTATCTCGTCGTAGATTTCCCTTGCCAGTAACCGAAGTCGATTATTGATAAAGTCTCTTCTTTGGTTGCAGGATTCTGTTGATATTTTGATGGGGTCCTTTCTCGGAAGGATGTTACAGATAACTACTCTTTCAACACCTGCTACGTTGAAACTACTCTTTCAACACCTGCTTCGTTCAACGTATCAAGGATGCGCTATAGCAGTGTCATGAAATCAATATCGTTCCCACCTATCGATAGAACAACGGCAAATGGTGATGTTCTCTGTTGCCTATAGCCTATAAATTTGACGTAATCTGCTGGCATACTGCTGTACCTGGTGAAGGGTCGGCATCTTACGGCCATCAAATGTCTGGACTTATTCTGTCCTGGATGATTGAGCAACAGATCTGTGAAATGGTGTTGTCCCGCATTTGCTGCGAAGCCTTCTCACGAATGAGTGACCACTACAATTTCTTTTTGCGATAAGTCTGCAAAGGAAGACATTTTCAATTTTGTATACTGTTCCAATATGTAAAAATTTATATTTATATCATTATACGTTTCGCTAAGTTTTTTTTCTATTTGGAGAATCAAAACTTGCATTTGTTGGTCTGAATCGAAGCCACCAGCTATCAATTGGTTAACTTTTTTGACTGATGAGTCTTTTGTAGACGAAACGCGCGTCTGGCGTATATACAAAATTGAGTCCTGGTATCTCCTCTGATAGAACTCTTCTGATATAAAAGCACACATGATGTACACAGAAATTATACACAAATGGAAGAAACTTGGCCGACGATAACAGTGATCAACAGTCAGGGTGTTAAAACATTGTGGTCAGTAAATAACCATGTCCCTCTTTAGCTTTAAAGCTCAGATATGTGAAGGCGTAAGTGAAAATACCCACTGACTTCTTTGTCCTCAGAATTTTAGTCTAAGTAATTTAAAAAATATATTTTAACATTGACTGAGGGAAATATCTTGATACTGATTGCAAATTTAACTATTCAAATAGTAACTCAACAGTCCAATCAGTGTCCTTGAAATTTTAAGATGTAATTCATGACGATGCAAAGTTCACTATTGATATTGTTTGTTTCTGCTGTACAGGAGCTAGGATTTTATGATTATACCCCAAGGGTGAATGGGGTATAGAAATATGGTCACTTGGTCTTCTCCCGACCGGCAGTAAAACGCTTGCCGAAGTGGGGCCTCCGTTTGGCTGTACGGGATGTATCAAGTTCGCAGTCACGTCCGGTCAGAAGGGGGACGTTAAATCCGATGCCTCGTGTAAAGAGAGCGCCACGCTCTTTGCACGTCAAGAACCCTTGCAACAACTCTTTGAGGGGCCTGTAGGTGGCCTGTTGCAAGGCAAAATTTCTGTCCCTATCTAATATACCATAATTTTCAAGTGGCAGTCCAAATGTCCCAGACCATTATCCTAGATGGCCTCTATTACAACAACCTACCTATTGTATTTATTGTTAACTTGTTCTCGTCCTGAATATGCATGAAATATTTGCCACTGGACGTTAAGCAACCAACAATCAATCAATCAACTTTATGATTATATATTTGTTGGTTATAACTAATACTATCTGTCACCCATTGTGTTTGACACTTTCTAAACCTAGTTTTTCCATAATGGTGGTTTTTCCGTCATTTTCATACAAAAATACCGGGTGCGGCATTCGAATGAATTGGAATTACATAACAGAATTCTGTAGAGACAATACGTACAACTTAACATGACAGAACATATCTCAGATCAACATTACCACATCCACCATCACTCGTCTGACAATTATCCTTTCCAGAGCTCAGATCAGTACTATAATCTTCGTCATTCATCTGACCATCGTCATTTCAAGAGCTCAGATCAACGGCATCACCTCCACCATCATTCATCTAACCATTATCATTTCCAGAGCCCAGATCATCAGTTCAACCTTCACCATTATTCATTTGACCATCATTTATCGGACAATTTTCTACCCCAAAGGTGACTGGGGAATAGAAATATGGTCACTTGGTCTTCTTCCGACCGGCGGTAAAACGCTTGCCGAAGTGGGGCGTCCGTTTGGCTGTGCGGGATGTATCAAGTTCGCAGTCACGTCCGGTCAGATTGGGGACGTTAAATCCGATGCCTCGTGTAAGGAGAGTGCCACGCTCTTTGCACGTTAAGAACCCTTGCAACCTTGCAACAACTCTTTGAGGGGTCCGTAGGTGGCCTGTTGCAAAGCAAAATGTCTGTCCTTATCCAAAATACCCTCATTTTCCAGTGGCAGTCCAGATGGCCTCTATTATTTCAAGACCTACCTATAGTATTTATTGTGAACTTGTTCTCGTCCTGAATATGACTGAAATATTTGCCACTGGACGTTAAGCAACCAACAACTAACCAGCAGTACAACCTTCACCATCATTCATCTGACCATCGTCTTTTCCAGAGCTCAAATCAGCAGTACAACCTTCACCATCATTCATCTGACCATCATCATTTCCAGAGCTCAAATCAGCAGTACAACCTTCATCGTTCATCTGACCATCATCATTTCCAGAGCTCAGATCATCAGTTCAACCTTCACCATCGTTCATCTGACCATCATCATTTCCAGAGCTCAGTTCACCATCGTTCATCTGAACAGCGTCCTTTGCAGATATCACGAGCAGCAGAATAATGAAGGAAAAAAAACAATACCTCAAAACATGACTAAGTCTAGAGTCCTAATCTCAAATGTAGGTCATCACTTGTGAATGCTCAGTACTATCCAGGGCACATCCATTCATGAAGTTTAGTTGATGCAATATATTTAGTTCCAAAAGAATATCAGAACATAAACGCAAAACTTATCCAGAGCAGCTCAGGCATAAATTGTATTTAAAGTCATTATGCTAAGTTTACTCAAAGGAATGTGAAGAATTGGGATTCCATGAGACGCATAAAATTCTTGGCATCTCAAGGCATAGTTGCAGGATAATTCATTTACTTGGAACTATTTGTCATGTCTGTAGTTCCCTTTTGGAATCATTATTTTATCACCATTTTCTAATTTAAGTTCACGGGTTCGAAATGATTATTAATGAACTGTGGATAAAAAAACAAACTTTAAGGCATGCTCAAGCTTTTCTGGTTCCATTATTGAACGATGAAATTGTTTGCCTTTTCGTTCATAGTGCATGCATGTAAAGAGGCATATTGCCTAGCCTCGTCAATCTTATACATTGTTAGTCCAGGTATCATATTTTGAAGTTTAGAATATTTTGCGCGTGAACAGTTGTTTTCACGACAAAAATGTCACGTACAAATAAAGGCAACAAAGCGTCAAAATACAGTCGTTCTTTTCTTTTATTTTTTGTTAACGTTAATACTGCAAATAATGACATTAAAATGTCCAAAATGTTACTAATAATTGCAAAGTGAGGGAATATAAATCCTTCAGTTATACTGCAACGGATATTCTAGATAGTATCAACAGATTTGACTCACAACAATATTTGATTGAAAAGACTTTCTGACGTTTGTTGTGGACATCGAAATAAAGATTGTTCATGAACACTAAAATACGTATCGTATGTTGTTTTTAGTTTAAGAAACACTTTTGAAAATAAATACTTACAATCTAGTTGTTGAGCTCGGTATATTCGATGGAACTGTCGTAAGAGATCTGTATCTGCAATCAACAGTCCTACCCGAGCAACTACATGAGGTAGGGCATCCATTGACGGTGATGCAGGATGGATATAAAAGTTAAAATGTCTAATTGTACTTGCATTTCTACCTAAATTTCCTTTATTTGTAAAATCATTTGGATTTTTTTTTCTCCCCATAATCTGACATAGGTGTTAGGGGGAGAACATCAAGGGGGAGACCATTCACTACTATTTTTCCATATCTAACTTTCCTGTATGGGAAAGATCGTTTTTTCCCACTGCTTTTGCTCAAAAAAAAAAAAAATTACTAAAATACATTTAAAAATTATCTTTGTTGAGCCTTTGAGTGAATACAAAAAAGCGAGACATAGTGATCCTACATTCTGTTTCTTTAGCGTCCACACATTCTGATTGAATTATCCAAAGAATGGTAAAATTTGTTGAAAAATGTTGCAAATTTTCAATAAACGTAGTTGGTTTAATTTTACTTATAATACAATTGTCAATACGTATAAGAAAATAATCTTGTTCAAATGACCGATTTAAGGTAACATGAAATACAATTATTATAAAAGTTGTCAAATTTACAGTATAATGTGAAAAATTATTAATATACCGATGGCAGGTTTAAAACATATTCTGTACAATTATTCATAAAAAGTGGTCGATTTCGGTTTTATCTAATACAATTTTCCTAAAAATGGTTAAATTAACTGAAAAATGTAAATTTTGAACGAAGCTGTGGTTTGATCTTGTTTATATCTGACACGAATATTAGAACATAAAAGAAAATTATCTTAATCAAATTACCGATTAAAGGTAACATCAAATACAATTATAAAAAAAAGTTTTCAAATTTTCGGTAAAACATTTAAACTAGTACGGACCTACCATTTGTTTATCCTTATTATTATTTGTGGTAATTATTCAAGATAAGATTTTTTTATCTTCCTTACCTGGCCAGATAAAATGTTTTTCTCAAAATTCAGAATCAAATATATTATTTCCGGAAGAAACATGCCTGAAAAATGGTCGGTCCGGGACACGATGTTTTATTTGAATTATTTGTTACGCACTATTAGATTTTCAGTTTACATGAAAGAGGGACGAAAGATACCAAAGGGACAGTCAAACAAACAAACAACAGCACACAAGACACAACATAGAAAACCAAAGAATAAACAACACGAACCCCACCACAAATCTAGGGGTGATCTCAGGTGCTCCGGAAAATGTATATATACATGGATATGCATTATTAACACAATATATCTGTAGATAATTAACCTTTCTTTTAGAAAGAGCTGCACACAGCTTTACAATTGATACCATTTCCCATCGAGGATGACGATACAAGGAACCGATCACTTTAAATGTTTGTAGCTCTTTGATAACATGTTCTACATACAATCTTCTCTTTATGTGAAGAATGTCATATTCTCGTTTGCGTCTTCATTCCATCCGTAATATCCAGTGTAGCGATAGCTGAATTAAACAGTTCATGAGCTTTTTTCATAGAGTCTAACATAATAGTGTCACATTGAGATCATTTTCTCATAGAAGGATCTCCTAACATCCTGTTCAACTTCTTTTCAGTTCTTGCTTGAACACTTCTTCCATTGCATCGGACGCGTAACTTGTATTAAATCTCAGACTTATTCCAAGGAAGCCTGGATTACGATCTAGATTTTTGAAGTATACCAAGGATTCCTTCATAGTTACGGTTTTCATCCTTTCTTTTAGTAATCCTTCAATTTTAGCGAATAGTTCCGCTGGATCAAGTTTATCTGTTTAGTCCAGATAATTCGGATCAGATGTGTCATCCCTATTTTGGGAATCACTATAACTAGAAGTCGTCGGATTAGGTTGACTAGATGGAATTTTAGGTGACAAATCTAAATCAAAGTCACTGTTAAATTCAGTATCAGGCCTGAAAAATGGAGCTTCGAAGCCAATAGCTTGATTTCTGTTCATAGTGAAAATCAGAATGGTTAAAAGTAAGAGATGGCTCTCTTTATATATATTATTTTGATAATTAGCAGAGGAAATAAAAGTCATTAATCTTAACTTCATAAGAGGGGCACGAATTTTCGAATCCTGTTCAACAAGCTTGCTCTTTTTTTAAATTTCTAAAGAATCGGACGTTGAGTCCTATGTTCTTCAACCATATAACATTGATTAGATCATTCAAAGAGATTCTAACGAGAGGGTCTCCATAGAAAGCTTGCATAATTTTGTAAAATAACAGAGCCCGCGCCACAATCAATAAAATGGTTAAATTATAACGACACCTGTATATGTGTCCTTGTAGCATTTATCATTGAACGGATTAATTATTATCACTATCCCTATGTACAGTCCCTGAATTTCATATGGGATATATAAAAAACCAATAGTCAATTGTTGTATTTAAATTATTGATATTAATTTAAAAAGAAAAGAAATATAAATTTCATACATTACCAAAACGCTGATAATAAAGGCTGTGGTTCAAGTTTACTTCTAATAAAATTGTCAATACATATTACAAAATTATCTTGACCGATTTAATGTAACATTATTACAGTTATTGAAATAATTGCCAGTAAAATCTGCAAAAAATATCAATAAAGGTAACATCCGAATGAATATCCAACAAAGTGGTCAAATTAACTGGAAAATGTTGCATTTTTTAATAAGGCTGTGGTTGGTTCAAGTTTACTTCTAATACAATTGTCGATACATATTACAAAATTATCTTGATCAAACGACCGATTTAATTTAACATTGTTACAAGTTTAAAAAAACTGTCAAATTGACAGTAAAATCTGAAAAAATTTCAACAAAGGTATTATCCGAATGAAAATCCTAAAAGTGATAAAATTTACTGAAAAATTTCAATTTTTTAAGAAGACTGTGGTTGAATCAAGTTAACTTTGAATATAATTGTCGATACATATTACAAAATTATCTTAATCAAATGACCGATTTAATGTAACATTATTACAATTATTAAAAAAATGGTCAAATTGACAGTAAAATGTGAAAAAAATATCAATAAAAATCTTATCCGAATGAATATCCAAACTAGTATCTCAATTGTTTGTAAAACAATTGAAAGGTCTTTCCTGTAAAAGTGATGTTTTCGTAATGTTCTTCGTATGACCATTCGTTTGATATACGACAAGCATACCTTCTGAAACTTTTCGCTTTTTAAACTTAATGACCTCATCCGCCTACATTTTTGAGATCGGAAGTATGATATATGTAACACAGGGTAGATGAGCTTTCATTTGATATGCGACAAGGCTATGTTCTAAAAAGTTTGATTTTTGCACTTAATAACCCCATCCAACCAATTTTTGGAGGTTGTGAATTTGATATTTCAAATGTACACATTATGACCTTTCATTTGATATACAACAACTCTATAGTAGAAGAAAATTTATTTTTTGCACTCAATGACCCCATCCAACCCATTTTTGGGGGACGTCAATTTTAAATTTGAAATGTACGCTTTATGTTCTTTCATTTGATATGCGACAACCTTACCATCTGAGAAATTTGAATTTTTGCACTAAATGACCCCACCATTCCGCCTGGGATGAAAAAGAGGTTTAAAATTTTCTTTCATTTTTAAGTAGAGTTTATTGAGACCTTCAATTTGATATATCAGATGACCCCATTTGACAAAGTGCCAAAAATGATGCAATATCAACGATATAAATAGAAGTTATGAAATTTACAAAGTCAATGCAAAACATGAAAATTTCAAAATGATTTTTTGGTGTTTTTTTCCATGGAATGTTTTTGGTATTTGGTCAAACATATAACTATGTTAACCTCTTCAATTTCTAAAACATTTTAAATGGTAAGCTGTTGTTGATTCAGAAATACATGCCGCCGCTCGCAAAATTTCAAACTGCATTATCTCTAAAACGACAATAGATATCTCAAATCTGTTAAATGATAAATGATCTACAGTTGAAGGACAACATTATAGAAAAGGAATTGGGACAATTTGAAAGTTCACCAAGGTCACAATTAATCATCTAATATGATGCAATACCAAACTTAAGAACCGGAAGTCGTAGAGACATGGGACTATCACCATTCAACTTAAGACCACTTGACCTTTAAAATATCACAAGGTCAAGGTCATAGTATAATGTGAAGGTCAAGGTGAAATTTCATCATGACCTGACATTGACCTCAAATTGAAGGTCTTGAACTACTGATCATCTTTGCAGTTTATAGTAGGTTGATATCTGTTACCTTTAAAAAGATATACACAAAATACTATACTTTTAAGAATCATCCCGTCGTAACTTTTGAACAGACAGTCGGACATTTTTGGACTTATCATATAAAATGTAGAGCTCGTCGAGAGGAACATTTTATACGCTGTATGTATGCAGTAAAGTCTTACCGTTTTCCTAATATGTAAGTTTGAAATTGCAGCGTAATTTTTTTTTGCACTCAGTGACCTTTGACCTTGACTGCATATTAAAGGTCACATGAATTAAAGATTATTGGTGAAGGTCCCACGTCTCTACGACTTCTGGTTCTCGAAATACAATTTTTCTAAAATTAAGTACAATTTTTCAAGGGGAATAACTCCTTATAAGGGTTAATAACAAAATGATTGTACATCTTCATTAATATTGCCATCTGTTCTTGTACATGTTGCCGCTTTCAAATCGATTCTATCTCTTATACTTTTTGAGAAAAATGCAAAGGAAAGAAATTGTTTCAAGGGGATATAACTCTCATAGGGGACGATGAAATCCTATTCAGCCTCACATGGTAATACATCATCATGAGATCTACATTATGTCCAATTAAAGTCGTGATATCTTTAAAACCAACGAGGGAGGGCCATGTTGAAAAAAATCAATAAAAGGGAGATAACTCCCAAAGGGGATGATGAAATCCTTAACAGGATCATTTGGTAATACATCTTGGTGAGATCTAGCGATGGTCCATATTTGGTCTTAATAACTTCAACAGAAACAAGAGGCGGGCATGTCAAAAAAATGTTGGAAGAAAAAAAAAAAAAAAAAAAAAAAAAAGAAAAAGAAAAAAAAAACACTAGTATCTCAATTGTTTGTAAAACAATTGAAAGGTCTTTCCTATAAAAGCTATGTTTTCGTAATGTACTTTGTACGACCTTTCGTTTGATATACGACAAGCATATCTTCTGAAACTTTTCGCTTTTTACACTTAATGACCTTATCCGCCTACATTTTTGAGATCAGAAGTATGATATATGCAACACAGTGTAGATGAGCTTTCATTTGATATGCGACAACGCCATGTTCTAGAAAGTTTGATTTTTGCACTTAATAACCCTATCCAACTAATTTTTGGAGGTGGGGAATTTGATATTTCAAATGTATACATCATGACCTTTCATTTGATATACAACAACCCTATCTTAAAAGAAAATTGATTTTTTGCACTCAATAACCCCATCCAACCCATTTTTGGGAGACGTCAATTTGAAATTTGAAATGTACGCTTTATGTTCTTTCATTTGATATGCGACAACCTTACCATCTGAGAAATTTGAATGTTTGCACTAAATGACCCACCCGTCCCCCTGGGATGAAAAGGGGGTTTAAAATTTTCATTTTTAAGTAGAGTTTATTAAGACCTTCAATTTGATATATCTGAAGACCCCTTTTGACTAAGTGCAAATAATGATGCAATAACAACTATATAAATAGAAGTTATGAAACTTACAAAGTCAATGCAAAACTTGAAAATTTCAAATTGAATTTTTGGTGTTTTTTTCCATGGAATGTTTTAGGTATTTGGTCAAACATATAACTATGTTAACCTCTTTAATTATTAAATCATTTTAAGTGGTAGGCTCTTGTTGATTGAGAAATACATGCCGCCGCTCGCAAATATTCAAACTGCATTATCTCTTAAACTACAATAGATATCTCAAATCTGTTAAATGTTAAATGATCTACAGTTGAAGGACAATAGTGTAGAAAAAGAATTTGGACAATTTTCAAGTTCACTAAGGTCACAATTAATCATCAAATATATGATGCAATACTAAACTTAAGAACAGGAAGTCGTACAGACATGGGACTACCACCATTCAACTCAGGACCACTTGACCTTTCAAATATAGCAAGGTCAAGGTCATAGTATAATTTGAAGGTCAAGGTGAAATTTCATCATGACCTGACATTGACCTCAAATTGAAGGTCTTGAATTACTGATCATCTCTGCAGTTTATAGTAGGTTGATATCTGTTACCTTTAAAAAGATATACACAAAATACTATACTTTTAAGAATCATCCCGTTGTAACTTTTAAACAGACGGTTGGACATTTTTGGGCTTATTGTATAAAATGTAGAGCTCGTCGAGAGGAACAATTTACACGCTGTATGTATGCAGCAAAGTCTTATCGTTTTTCTAATATGTAAGGTTGAATTTGCAGCGTAAATTTTGTTTGCACTCCGTGACCTTTGACCTTGGGTGCATATTGAAGGTCACATGAATTAAAGATTATTGGTGAAGTTCCCAAGTCTCTACGACTTCTGGTTCTCGAAATACAATTTTTCTAAAATTATGTACAATTTTTCAAGGGGAATAACTCCTTATAAGGGTTAATAACAAAATGATTGTACATGTTCATTAACATTGCCATCTGTTCCTGTACATGTTGCCGTTTTCAAATCGATTCTATCTGTTATACTTTTTGAGAAAAATGCAAAGGAAAGAAATTGTTTCAAGGGGATATAACTCTCATAGGGGGCGATGAAATCCTATTCAGTCTCACATGGTAATACATCATGATGAGATCTACATTATGTCCAATTAAGGTCATGATACCTTTAAAACCAACGAGGGAGGGACATGTTGAAAAAAATCAATAAAAGGGTGATAACTCTTAAAGGGGATGATGAAATCCTTAACAGGGTCATTTGATAATACATCTTGGTGAGGTCTAGCGATGGTCAATATTTGGTCTTAAAAACTTCAACTGAAACGAGAGGAAGGCATGTCAAAAAAATGTTGGAAGAAAAAAAAGAAAAAAAAAAAGAAAAAGAAAAAAAAACATTAGAAAAACAATAAGGTCTTTCCTCACGTAGGGGAAAGACCTTAATTAGAAAAACAATAAGGTCTTTCCCATGTAGGGGAAAGACCTTAAAAATGGTAAAATTTACTGAAAAATGTTGCAATTTTTTAATAAAGGCTGTGGTTGGTTCAAGTTTACTTCTAATACAATGGTCAATACCTATTTGAAAATTTACATTGATCAAATGATCGATTTAAGGTAAGATCGTTACAATTATTAAAACAAATTGTCATATTGACTGTAAAATGGGATAAAATTATCAATAAAGATAACCTACGAATGAACATCCAACAAAGTTGAAAAATTAACTGAAAAATGTTGCGTTTTTTTAAGAAGGCTGTGGTTGGTTTAAGTTTAATTCTAATACAATTGTTGATACACATTACAAAATTGTCTTGATGAAATGACCGATTTAATGTAACATTATTGCAATTATTAAAAAAATTGTCAAATTGACAGTAAAATCTGAAAAAAATATCAAGAAAGGTATTATTCGAATGAACATCCAAAAAGTGATAAAATTTACTGAAAATGTTGCAATTTTTAAGAAGGCTGTGGTGGGTTCAAGTTTACTTTTAATTCAATTGTCGATGCATATTACAAAATTATCTTGATCAAATGACCGATTTAATGTAACATTATTACAATTATTAAAAAAATTGTCAAATTGACAGTAAAATCTGAAAAAAATATCAATAAAAATCTTATCCAAATGAATATCCAAAAAGTGGTAAACTTTACTGAAAGTATTGCAATTTTTTAAGAAGGCTTTAATTGGTTCAAGTTTGCTTCTAATACAATTGTCGATACATGTTACAAAATTATCTTGATCAAATGACCGATTTAATGTAACATTATTACAATTATTGAAATGATTGTCAAATTGACAGTAAAATCTGAAAAAAATATCAATAAAGGTAACATCCGAATGAACATCCAACAAAGTGGTAAAATTAACTGAAAAATGTTGCATTTTTTAATAAGGCTGTGGTTGGTTCAAGTTTACTTCTAATACAATTGTCGATACATATTACAAAATTATCTTGATCAAATGACCGATTCAATGTAACATTATTACAATTATTAAAAAAAATGTTCAAGTTCGCAGTCACGTCCGGTCAGAATGGGGACGTTAAATCCGATGACTCGTGTATAAAAGAGTGCCACGTGCACGCTTATTGCACGTTAATAACCTATGCAATATTGCCGTTACAAGGCAAAATTTCTGTCCCTATCCCACATACCTTTATTTGCAGATCATCATCCCCAATGGCCTCTATAATGACTAGACTCCCTAATTTATTTATTATTAAAGTGTTCTCGTCCTAAATATGCATGATGTTTGACGTTAAGCAATCAACAACCAATCAATCATCGACTGTTTGCTGCTTTGCCCCCTTCTTAAAAAAAACTTTGAAATTCATTCTTTAAAAAAAAACCTATTCTGTATCACCAACGCCTGTGTCTTCAACAATAACATCATCCTCGTGCATCTATGTATTAATCTCATTAGCATTGGAGATTTTATAAGAATGACCATATCAATGAAAATTGATGTCAGCTACTGGTCTTGTGATACCCTCTTGGAAATAAATCTCCACCAGCAGTGGCATCGACCCAGTGGTGGAAGATAAACTCATTATAGATACAAGGATTAAAATGTATATTTACACCCGTTTAGTCTACAAGACTTGTCCGTGACGTTCATAGGGTTGTAAAAGCGTGCGCACATTTTAACAATGAAAAGCTTCTGCGCTTCATATTAAATATTAATCGGACAACTCTTTTACGCCCCGATGAAGTCACAAAAAGAAGCATTCAATTATTAAATGCATTTTCTTGAGATACCGTTTTAGGGGTTTTAAGTTTGTTACCTTTCAATTCCTGTTTTCTTTGGGACTAGAAATAATGTGCTGTAAAAACCTTTTACATTATGCGGGAAATGAATCTTTTTTGTTTCGTCTTTTTCCAATAAAGAATTTATTTCTTGCCACAAAATTCCTAGAGGTTTTTTAATGAATGCTAGATAATAACCCTCTTTTACAATTGAGAGATATTATTGTTCTTAATGTTCCCACCTGATACACTACAATATCTGGAAACCGAATTATTTCCCTTTTCACGAGCATTATTTTCAAACTTCCTCTTTCTACTGAATTCTGGTGAAAGATCAGTGAGTTGTTCTTTTTGTTCTTTGCGCTTTTCCAAAGCTATCTCTAGCCCTTTGCTAAATACCCCATCATTTGTAAGAGGTAGATATTGGCATTTACTGCTCATATCTTTCAACACTGTTAGACCTGAATCCTGAGCTGAGTTTACAATCTTTAGATTAGAAAGAAATGCGGACCAGATCAAATAAGTTAATGTATAACTTGCTAAAAAAATACAATATAGTTAATTGCACCTTTTCATACCATAAACGATAAATTTAATTATTTACCTGTGTGACATAAACAAACACTTGTCACGTTAGGTATAGTTATACTATGAGAAAAATCAAATGATATAGTTGTCTAGGTTTAAAGTTAATTAAGACATTTCGACCTGATACCGATTTGATTGTTGGATTGTAAACTTATTGAATTAGAAAGACCATGAATTTGAATTAAATCAATATTTCAAAAGTGTATGTAATATTGTTAATGTCAAATGATACATCATGCTTGATTGATTGCTTAACGTCCAGTGGCAAATATTTCATGCATATTCAGGACGAGAACAAGCAATAGGTAGGTTGATATAATAGAGGCCATCTGGGTTGATGGTCGCGGAAATTTGGACTGCCACTGGAAAATGAGGGTATATTTGATAGGGACAGAAAATTTGCCTTACAACTGGCCACCTACGGACCCTCAAAGAGTTGTTGCAAGGGTTCTTAACATGCAAAGAGCGTGGCACTCTCTTTACACGAGGCATCGGATTGAACGTCCTCCTTCTGACCGGACGTGACTGCGAACTTGATACATTCCGCACAGCCAAACGGACGCCCCACTTCGGCAAGCGTTTTACTGCCGGTCGGGAGAAGACCAAGTGACCATATTTCTATTCCCCAGTCACCCTTGGGGTCATCCTGCTTGATGAGTATGGTGAATATGTAAAGACTGTATAGTTACATGTGAGTAAAATTTTTGTCACGAGTCTCTGATATAAAATTCTCGTTGTCCAATGTATTTGGGATTTCGGACAGATTATTGACCATAACAAAATTAATCATGGTGATGTTTTGTTAAAAAATTAGAATCGTTAACACTTTTCACACAGCCACACAGAAAAGAACGAAAAATTACAATGTCATTTCAAAATCAATTTTGAGGAATGGAAAAAGTATACAATTGTAATTCCAAATAAAGAGTCAATGACTTTGAAACTTTCAAAACTTCCCGAGGATAATGATCCATCTCGGGACGGGGTAATGAACTACAACTGTGCCTAAAAAATGCAGATCAGAAAGCAACATTGCAAACCGCGCAGAGTCACCACCGAGAGAAGAAACTTCCCTAACAGCAATTGTTTAGAAATGGTTGAAGATAGAAGCTGTTCTCGTGTACACGATGAAAAAAATTAGAAGATTGATAATTAATTTGCATTATAATTTATAAAAGTTAAAAAACCAATATCATATGATGATATTGTTTCGTTAAATAATCAAGAATTTTCTCAATATATTGCTGACCCCAAGGTACTTACTTTAAATATATCAAATTTATTCGGTAATAACTGTCCTTTCCTGGATTTAGATATTTCGGTTTTAAACGGGAAACTACACACTAAAATTTACGACAAAAGAGACGATTTTTCTTTCTCTATTGTTAATTTTCAATTTTTAGATGGTGATGTTAATTTGGCACCATCTTACGGTGTTTATATTTCACAGCTCGTTCGCTATGCCCGTGTCTGTTGTGACGTTTTTGATTTTAACGAACGCAATCTATGTATTACTTGTACCTTATTTCAAACGGGAAAGCATATACTCATTTGTACGGACATGTTGGATGAGGTCCCTGTCAGTGAGTCAGGTGGTGATGGCTCTCTCAGCCAGTCAGATAGTGGTGTCTGTGTCAGAAATTCAGATGATGATAATGACTGCATGCAGGCCAAATATCGATGTTCCAGTTGACCGTTCTGTCCCAGGAGATGTGTCAGCTAGTCATTTTGATGTAAACAGGTAAGAACAACAGTGTAGATGATAGTTATTTTTAAATCTAGTTCATTTATCCCTATTCAAGCACCGTTTTACACATGTATCTGCTCATGCTCACCAATCTTGATGGTGTTAGAAAAAAACTATTAAAGCCTGCAATAAAGAGCTTATTATTTTTGTTTGTTTGAATTTACACAATTAAATGTCTTATATCATCAATAACTTTAATTATGTTAAAGGTAATTTAAATTCTATTAAACAAAGAATTAATGACCAATGTTTGCAAGTTCAAAATGCAAATATATTTGAATTAAAAAATGTTAGACTTTTCAAGAGTGTCTTCATAATGGGCAGAAGACCACCCTAAGTTGATATATTGAAAAACAGAAGTGACAGAGCTGCAATATGTAAGATCCGTACAAGCATATACTCGTGATTGAAAGAGGGAGACATCTAAATATTCCCAGAAATGAGAGATACTGCTCTGTATGTAATTCTGGTCAAAATGAAAAATATTTTCTTTTACATTGTGAAAAATACTCAACTAAAAGGGCCATATTTTACCAAAAAGTTTCAAATATAATCGTTGATCTTACAAAATTTAAAAAACATGAAAATAATATAATATTTTTATTGAATACTAATTCATACACAATCCTAAAATTGACTTCCTGTTTCATCTCAGAATGCGTAAAGCAGAACAAACTCTATAGATTGTCAATATATCTAATTCATAATCATTATTTATACTATTGAATATTAAAAGTCATTATTTGCAATACTTATTATGTTTGACCAACTATTTAATTGATATACGATGAGCCTTAACCATTTGTTGTTGATGAGTTTGTGCTAATAAAATTTTTGTATTTGTATTAAACTATTTTGGACGTTTTCCTGTTTAATATGTCCTTTAACACTTGTAAGTAACATTGACGACATATTTCGTGTCAAGATTTGTTATGCTACATGCAAAGGTATTACTTTGTTCAAGTCAGAATTTTCCAGTGCTTTGGTCTGTTTGTTAATGTAAGCTTTAAAGTACCATTCTTTAACCATATGTGATCAATGAAACTTTGCATTTGTCTTATACCACCTGAAGATGTGCATCTGGCAAACTATTCATGGTCCAATGCATCCAAGGGGAGATAACTTATACTGTGCAAACCCAACTCCATATGAGACTTGTAACTGAATTTATACATATGTTGAACAATATGACAAGTGCCACATGTTGGGTAGGATCTTACCCTTCCAGAGCACCTGTTTCCGTTTTCTAGTTGTGTCATATGTGAATTTCTGTCATATATTTCACGTTTTGTTTTCGTTCGAAATTTTCAAAACTTGGACATATTTTTTGAACGCTGAATTGCCAGAACTTTCTTGGACATGTGGTTAGTTCCGATGGGGTAGCCACTGATCCAACCAAATTAAATTCTGTTACTAATTGGCCAATCCCCAAAAATGTAAAACAAGTGAGAAGTTTTCTCGGCTTGTGCTCCTGATACCGGAGATTTGTTAAGAATTTTGCTGACATTGCAAAACACTTACATAGCTTAACAGAGGCAAGCAAAAAGTTCGAGTGGACTAAGCCATACCAAGAGTCCTTTGATACTCTGAAACAAACCCTAACAAGTACTCCAATTTTGGGGTATCCTACATCCGATGACCTGTTTATATTAGATACTGATGCTAGCAATGATGGAATGGGTTCAGTTTTAACCAAAATGAGTTATTTGCTACTATAGCAAATCTTTTTCTAAACAAGAACGCAGATATTGTGTAACACGTAGGGAGTTACTGGCTGTTGTAGCCTCGATTAAAAATTTCCATCATCAATTATATGGAAGATATTTTTTAGTCAGAAGTGATCATGGCTCCCTACGCTGGTTATTCAACTTCAAAAACCCTGAAGGTCAATTAGCTCGTTGGCTAGAGACCCTAGCTACTTACGATACGATACGACATTAAAATTAAGCATAGAGCCGGTAGAATCCATTCAAATGCTGATGCATCGTCCCGTCGCGCATGTTGCGAAACTGGCTGTAACTACTGCCTGCGTGCTGAAAGTAAATACGAATATACATGTAAATTTTCACTAGATATAGTCGACATCAGCAAACAGATAGATTCCCTCTGGGAACTTGCCTGAAATCCCCGCTGTGGCCGAAAGAAAAATATAAACAACCTGAGTGTCTGTGCAGTAACGAGGTCCCAAACTAAAAAGGTTGATAATCAGAAATACTTGGAAGTTCCGGAATTTCAAGGAAGATAACGGGAGAAATAATTTTTGAGAAAGATATATCTCTGTCTGATGAACAAAAACAGGACCCTTTTATTAGTCAATTGTTTAAATGGAAGCTTGAGGGTCATGGACCGGAATGGCAGGACGTTTCTGCCGGCACTGTCGAGTTGAAACACTATTGGTCCAAATGGGACTCTATAGTAATGAAAAACTATATTATACAAGGAATGGAAAAATTATACTGGAAGTAGAATAGTGTTGACAAGTTTTACTTCCTACTATCTTAAGAAAAACTGGCCTTGAATACTTACATAATGCCCCATTAATTGGTCATCTCTGTATCAGAAAGACCTTGGCAAAACTAAGAGATTGATATTTTTGGTATGGCCTACGTAGAGATGTGGAATATTGGATCAAAAATTGTGATGCATGTTCCGGTTGCAAAAGTCCTGACCCATATGTGTAACATTTTCACCGTGAAAGTGTTACGCCTAAGCCTATGTGTAACATTTACTGTGAAGCTCCGTTGTGAAGTTACCTCACATTGAGAAACATGTTACCTGAAATGTAGGACCGTTTTAAAAATGTTTAAGTATTATCCGTAACGTAATGTGAAGGTAATAATTGCTACCTCGGACTCTAACATTTCTCCTGCATTGTGAATTATGTTACTCTGAAACATCTCTTATGCGTGACATACTGTGATTGTGTGAAGTACGCTACCTTCAATAAATTGCTACTCATATTACATGTCACTGTAAATATTGTGAAATGCGCTACCTTCAATTAATTGCTACTTATATAATTTGTAAAGATATCTCATAGCCAATGTGACAACTGTCGGCTGTTTGCTTGGGTCCTGACACCGCATAGGGTTAACCATGGGGTTTTTCCATATTATTGTTTCCTCTATTTTTCAGATATAAAGCAATGACGACGACGTACATTATCAAGTTTCGTGGAAGCAGGAAGGAATGGAATAGGCTGCTGGAAAGCAGGCATCCGTCAACAGAAGAATATAACTATTACAAACAAGAATTGAAGATCGCCACCTTCGAACGAACGAAAGAGATGGTGGAAATGATAGAGGGTCGGGGTGTTGAGTTCATCAAAGTCACATCAACTTAAAACTTAGTACACATGTTGATTTAAATGGGATTTTTTTCAATTCTATGCTAAATAACGGTCTAGATCCCAATTTTATAGTTCACTTAACTTCGAAATGTGAGTGCAAAAAATTTGTTTTCAAGTTACAGGTTTTGGTCAGGTAGCTATAGGTTATTGTGAAATAGAAGTCACATCAACTTGAAACTTGGTACATATGTTTCTTGTGTTGAGGTCTTTCTTCATTGTATGCTGATATATTGGATTGGCAACGGTTTTACTGTTCACTAAAATTACATGTGAAAGGTTTTTGGTCAGATTAGTTTATAATGATGTTCATATCACATATATCATGATGTGATCTTTCAGAATTGTAGGCTCAATTTAGGTTTGTACAACGTTTTGAACATAGAAATTAAAATTGTGATTTGCCGATTTGTCTCGCCTGAAACATAAGGATAATGATCTGGTGTGCCCATTCTTGTTACTAAAGAATGATGAAGTTTTTTTTCAGAAGGTAGACGACCTGGTTGTATACTTTGTATATATACTAGTATATAGATGCGTTATGTTACAATGTTTCTTTCTGTCATACATGGCATGTTCATTTGCATTGACCTTGACCTCATTTTCCTTGTATGGTCTATTTCTCAGATACTACTATAAGCAGTCCTTTTATATTTGGTGTATTGAATGGTTGAAAGTTATAAATGTCCGTCTTTCAGTAATCATGACCTAATTTTCATAATTTATTGGTCAATTTAATCTTTTGTGTGGTTAATTGTAACGCGTACATGTCTGTCTGTCTAATAATGCCAAGACGTATGTTTACTTGACCTTATTCTATGGTTCATTTGTCAAACTTCAGTTAACAAGATTATACTATAGAACATAAATATTAAGAAACTTTCCCTGAACCTAATAGAAATTAAAGTAATTGATACAGAAAATAGTATTTCATTTAAACAGCAACAGATTTATTTGCATGTATCAGAATTACACAATATACAAACATCCAATGTAATGTTAATTGTAAGATCTATGGTATATTAACAAGCTGTAAACGCCTTAGAACACCGGCATGTCCATTTTGGTAAACATTTGGAAAGTTATTGGGATCTTCTACCTCATATTCAATGTATCCTTCCACATCATCCTCATTAATAATACACAAGTTATGTAAGACGCAACAAGCAATAATAAGATTGCAAACTTCTTTATGATCATGAAGAGGCACATCTCTGAGTCTGCGAAATCGCCCTTTAAGATGACCAAAGGCTCATTCAACTGTTTGTCTCACAACTGATAACCTTTTGTTAAATTTAATTTGTTGCCTTGTCAGATTTCCAAAGTTCTTAAATGGCGTAACTAACCAATTACGAAGAGGATATGCATTGTCCCCGAAGATGTGATAATTTTGTGAAAATAGCTCGCCAGCTTCAGCTTTGATGTATACACTTGAGTTTCTTAAAACGCGTGCATCATGCACACAGCCTGGCCATCCGGTGTAGGCATTAATGATTTTCATATTGTTGTCCACCACTGCCTGCAAAACATCAATGAAATAATCATGTAAATTAGAATAAAGAATTGAAAACTGTTAAAGAGACAACAACTTTACCAAAGAAAAGAAATGTGTCAGTTGTTAATTGCATAAAAACTTTGGGACCAACCAATGAGCCTGAAGGAAGACATGACAAAAGTCTTAATGGAAGTTGTAATCGGTTGGATGTAAATCCGAAACCCCATAAACAAACATCTTTGTACATGATTAAACTTTACTTCAATTAAAATTTGTATAGCTACTAATGAAAGATCTGTGATATGTTTTACCTGCAACTGAATAGATGGATACCCTTTTCTATTATAGTAGTCCCTTTCACCACCAATAGCAGCTGACAGTCGAATATGTGTACCGTCTATGAAACCTGTCACCCCAGGCAAAGAGCATACTGCTTCTATCTCAGTTGCGATTTCTGTTTGTTGTCTAGGTGATGGACAACGAATAATCTAAAAAAAAAACCACATGTTACATTATTAGCATTTGAATATATTGTTTAAATTGTAGATACCAATTCAGAAATATGCTATGGTTACTAATAACTAACCTTTTCCACCATAAATCGGCTAAAAATTGTAAACAAGATGTCAAGAATTAAGAATAAGATCAATTAAAATTTTCTAGCGCAATATAGTACACCAAAAATAATATGGTCCAGAGTTAGTTTTCCTAGGTCACTGACATTTTCTTACCCTATCACGCAGATTAATCAGAATATTACACACTTCTTTAATGAAATTTACATGGAGATTTTTTTCCCAAGCCCCTCAGTCATGGTCTATTGACTTTGGAATTTTGTTTATGGCTTGAGTGTTAGGGAAACCAATAATGTTAAAAAGTTAAGTCAATTATATTTGGTATGTAGTTGTCTAAGCATTTGCATATATCATTTTCATAAAGATATTTGGCCTCACATTTGCAGTCATGGTTCATTGACTAAAAATTTTCCAAAATTTACAGGTTACTATTTTGATTTTAAACAATTGCATTAAACTATCAATCCCCCAAGGGTGACTGAGGTATAGAAATATGATCACTTGGTCTTTTCCCGACCGGCAGTAAAACGCTTGTCGAAGTGGGGCGTCCGTTTGGCTGTGCGGGTTGTATCAAGTTCGCAGTCACGTCCGGTCAGAAGGGGGACGTTAAATCCGATGCCTCGTGTAAAGAGAGTGCCACGCTCTTTGCACGTTAAGAACCCTTGAAACAACTCTTTGAGGGGTCCGTAGGTGGCCTATTGCAAGGGAAAATATCTGTTCCTCTCCAATATATCCTCATTTTCTAGTGCCAGTCCCAACTTCCCCGACCATCATCCCAGATGGCTTTAATTGTATCAACCTACCTATTGTATTTATTGTGAACTCTTCTCGTCCTGAATATGCATGAAATATTTGCCACTGGACGTTAAGCAAGCATCAATCAATCAATTAAACTAACAAAGTTGCATAAACATGATATAGGTGAGACATATCATGCAGGGATAAAACTTAACCTGTTATTTACAGGAGCCAGCTGGGCTACTAACCTTTTATTTCTTGGGGCCCAACAAAATTGTTTGTGGCCCAGTTTTTTTTCTTGGGGGAAAAAAAACAAATATACATCAAACAGTTCTTTCGTTATATGTTTAGGGACGACATCAAAAGATCGATGTATGATAAAAAAAAAACTTAAATCAAATTAAAATTCTGCAAGTTTTGTATATCTAAAATAGATTTTTACATATATCCCTATTAGGAAATCAATTTTTCCCAAATTAAGTTAAGAAAAAGGGGGGGGGGGGGGGGGGGGTCAGTGAAAAAACCATGTGAATTAAGTTTTTTATCCTACATTGAACTTTTGATGTCGTTCCTTATCAAGAGCTGAAAATGATTGTCTTTGGATCACAATATTATTTACACGTTAGGCAAATAATTCCCTCCTCACTGTCTTTTAACCAGGACCTGTCTTTTTCCCAATCAGTTGAGTAATTTGTCAAAGTACGTAGCCTTATCCCTCATTATTTTCTTTTCTGTGGAGGCTTAGCTCCGCTTATTTATTTCCACATTTTGAAACAGGAAGTTTACAAATTGTTTCTAATTTTAAATTTTGGCAGACATGGGCATGACAACGGAAACGTACTTACCGTTATTTTAATATTTAGGAATAAATAAATTGATTTGTAGCTGGCTGTTTAAGTAGAAATGTTTGAAATATATATCAAATTCGCTTCAGTATTTTTCAGAAATGAAAAAAAAAGCGTGTATGTAATGAAATTCAACCGGATTGACTAGGCTGTACCAATTTTACTTAGTCTATTCATTCGTTAACTGGTTCCCCGTTTGAAAACATGTGACTTCCGTTTAAAACAAAACCAATGATGTTTTTTTTTTCTAAGGAAAGCTTTTCCATAATGTGTTTTGAATGATTTAAAAACAGTTTAGCACTTCTAGCGATAGAACAAACTTTTCTGTTGGAGGTATGAAATAAATATATTGCAATATCCGCTTTTTCAGTAAGAAACAAATTTAAGTAAACAATTTGATTTTTATACGTTTAAAAACTACATGTAAAAAAAAATAGTTGCTTAAAGATGATAAATGGCAGTAAAATCTAAACCAGACACCTATGAGATGTTATTTTTGTGGTGGTCGAAGTTCCCCCATACTCTCTTTTCTTACTATGGCTAACTTCGACCGCTTTTTTACTTAAAAATAACTTTATTCTGTTGATGTTTTTGTTAAATTAAAGGTTTTTTGTATGCTTGTAACATTAAAGAATGTGGTTAAAATCAAAGCGCTGTAAGCGCTGAAGGCAGTTAACCAAAAACCAGGCAAACGTAATTATGTGCAGTGGCGGATTCAGAAATTTTCATAAGTGGGGGCCCACTGCCTGCCTAACAGGCGACCTGCTCCAGTCATGCTTCAGTGATTCCCTATATAATCAACCAAATTTTTTCTCAAAAATGGAAAAGGGGGGGGGGGGGGGGGGGTCACTGAAAAACCCTCTAAATCCGCCTCTGATGTGGCATTAAACATTCATATATTGTACATTTATGTTTATCTAATGAATTAATTATTAAGGCAAATAATTTATATAATGTTATCAAGGTTTCAATAGAAATGAATATATAAATGTATATTTTTTATGGTGAGTCTGCAGTGGTACAAGTTCGCAATGATTGTAGTTGTTCTAGTTGGTAGTTAACGTTGGTTTTAGTTGACTGTTAGTAGTACGTGTTGACTTAGTACGAACATGCAATAGTATGAATGGACTGGTTTTCCTGTAAAGAAAACTGAGTATGTGTTCTATAGTACAATAGTTATGCGACACAAATCAGACAAATGTTCACTACTGCAAGGATCAAAGGTGAGGTCTGACTGACCTGCCCATAGTAAATGTTAATGATTTGTTATATTGTCCCATACATGAATATATATGGTTTAGGGGTGGGGATCTCGAGGGTTTTCAAGTTCTCAAACAGGAAGGGGTAGGATGACCTCAGGGACTTCCCCTATATTTCATTTGATTTGTTATATTGTTCCATACATGAATATATATGGTTTAGGGGTGAGGATCTCGAGGGTTTTCAAGTTCTCAAACAGGAAGGGATAGGATGACCCCATGGACTCCCCTTATATTTCATTTGATTAGTTATATATATAGTCCCATACATGAATGTATATGGTTGAGAGGTCATCCGTTTCAAAGTTATAAAACAGGAGGGGGTAGAGTGGCCCAAAGGACGCCACCTATATATCATATGATTTGCCTACATTCAGGTAGTTATTTGTGAAAATAAAGTAAGAATCTTACTACTTTAACTGATCCTTCAAAATTGAGAAAAAAAATACCCCTTCAAAATTGCAGTAATATGTTTACACTTTAAAAGCATCTTACATGCATTATCAACATTTATCACTGATAAAGAAAATTTAAACTGTGACCAGGAACATATATTGTTAGATCTACTGTTCCCAGCTGTCACATTGTATTGGATTTTGACATTAAAATCTGTCAAAAGTAATTTTCAGTTTCTGTTTAAAATATTTTCTGCTTTTTTTTTCTTTTACATATATCTTTTGGTTTTCAATTCTAGTGTTTATATTCATTTACCATGCATAGATGTATTTTGTCACCTGCCTGGATTCGCCAAAAACCCGGAATTACCCTTATCCGCTTCCGGAATCGGATCCGAAATTGTTATTGTCTTTTCACGGCAGCCATTGTCATTGTGTTCCAATGTTGTTTTTGTCAGGCAGATACGATTTTACTCGTATTAACACATTTTTTTGTCGGCGATTTTCTGTATATAGCTAGCAATTGAACAAAATTGAAATCGCTGTCAGGAATAATAATGATTAAAATAAGTTTTGAGATCGTTGATTTGGAGACTTTGGCGAAAAGGTTTGCAAAGCTACATTGTATTTTTTATTTTCTTTGAAGTGGAACTGAGACTACTATAACTGTGATATAGTTGTCTCAGAGTGGAAGGCCCGTCGGGCGTGGCTAGTAACCAATTCGAAAGTGGAAGGTCGCGGACCTCGGACCACCGATAATTTGAACCCCTGCCTCCAAATTGAAAAGATACGAAAATCGTCTTCTAATTTGAAATTGCCGCCAACAGCATGTACAGTTGAACTTATTATATAATAGACTACTGACGTAGTTGTACTACGTATTGACGACAAACAATATTCCTACGACTTTTGCCATTTGGGAAATCTTAACTACTTGTCTTAAAAGATTTTCGGCGATTAAATATTTCGTACAATTGTTTTTTGACATCTTAGCCAAAAGCACAGGCGATAATAAACTACATAAGAATTCCTAATGAGCACTACTTCCTATGTGCAACTTCAAAACTTTTGGGAAAATCGACGACCATTTAACGTTTTTATGGTAATATTTTTTATATTCTAGAATAAAAAGTATTAAAAAAGTGTTCAATTAGTTATATATAACATAGTAGCCAGCTAGATAATAACAATGGCAAGTATTTCAGCATTTTTTGGGTAGACCACAAATCTAGGGTGCTCGCATAATGCAGATTAACTGCATAATAATTATAAGGAGAAATCTTAAAGTATGTATCGTAAATTGAAAGATTACTTACCAACAGTGCAAATTTTATCTTTTTCAAATTCTACCGCTTCTTTAACTTTTATGAACTTTGCGGTAGGAAAGTCACGAGATTTCTTTGGAAAAATACGGTTGAGCTAGTCGTAGTTTTAATCGCCAGCGGCAGAAAAACGTTTTTTTTCTAATTAGACCTATGAGAAGATATATGTTAACAGAAGTAAGTTTAATTGATTGACTGGGATAATCTGTCAATTTTTACTGTACATGGACATTACTGCAGACATGTCCTTTTATGGAAAAAAAAATGCACTGCAAGATACAAATGCAAGATAGTCCTTTAAATTATAGAAAAGGAATTGAAAAATAAACAAATGTTTTATAATCCTGGTACCTTTGATAACTATTGTAGATGAAATGTGGGGAAAAAATTAAAAACGACATACAATAAAAGACATAATAAATGTGAGCTAATTGGTGACAAAGGTAAGAAATAAATACATTTCAAATATTAAGTAAAAAAAAAGAAATTGTCACCAGAACTTCACAAAACTATGTATAACTAAATCTTAATGATTTTGTTTATTGATGTTATGTCCTTTATTCTCCATCAGCATTGGGTTTGTTTGGCCTTTCTGTAACACTCTTTTCAAATATTTGTAAAAACTTGTCCATTTTTCTCATCTTTTGGTTATGCTGCCTCTTCAAAACTGATAATAGCTTATCATTTTGAGCTTTAACTCTATCAGACATTGTTCCTATCTCAGATTTTCTCTTACCTTGTCCAGCTTTTGTCGTAACATAGTGTTTCTCTTTTTTTTACAGCCTTCTTTCTTTTTATCGTTGATTTTTAGTTTTTGCTTGCCCTCACTGTCATAAGTGATTGATGCTTCCGTTCCAGCTTTATTACCATAAGTATCATTGAAAATATCATAGTATTTCCATGATGTTTTAGAGTTACCAGTTTTACCATTTTGATCAATCACTTCTTTGTACTTTTTTTTCATTGTCTTCCATTTGTTAATAATTTGAGCTTTTGTTACATTTACTTTTTGTGCATTCATTTCTTGTGTAATTTTATTCCATAGAGTTTCATGGTTCTTTACTGAATTGAAGTTATTATTTTCTCCTAGTCGTATTTCTAGTAACAATTTCTCTTCTTCTTCTTTCCAAATATGAACCTGTAAACATAAAAATTGAAATTAGTATTTCCCTGTTGACTGTGACCTTTCTTGCTTCTTTCTCATTTTCTGTAATTTTTTTGTCATGTTTCTTTTTTTCCTCCTTACAGTTCTTTCATTTTCAACTTCCTGAAGTTTTTTGTATAAAACATCACTGAATCTGAATTCTGAATGGTTTAAAGAAATCGTTGAAGAAGTCTGTATTCTTTGTGTGCTGTCTTCATTTAAAGCACTTAAGCTGCAATCACTTAAATATTCAGATAAATATTCACCAGAAAAACATCTAGTATGATCAGTAGAATTGCTTGGATAGACAGAATTATCTGAATCAGATAATTGCAGATGTATCATGTCTGCAAACATACATTTTGCTGCTGTAGACGAATTTTTTGGGGTTCATCATGTGTAAAGTTAAAGGCAAAAGTGTGTACCTGTGATGGTCCTGATTGTATGTTTAACTTTTTGAATGCTGCCCAGCTAACAATGTTACGTCATAATTACGTCGTGACAATGTCATGTTTTCGTCACATTGACGTCAGGTTATTACGTTGTATTTACGTAAAAGTGTATGGTTTTCTTGACGTTGTATTAACGTTGTGGTGACGTTAAATTACGTTTCTACAACGTTATTCCTGACATTATAACAACGTTTATATCACGTGATGTCGATGTTGTCACAACGTCATACATCAACGTTGTGATGACGTAAAATTACGTTTCTACCACGTAAATATTACATTATGTCGACGTAATGTACTTGCACTTTTATATTATGCTATATAATTGGCCCAAAAATGATCATATATATATACACACACATAGTATCAACTGTGTTTGGGACCATGAGGTGACCTCTAGATGATATATGTTGGTGTTATTCTCTGAAGGAATTCGTATATTCTGCACCATCATCTTTTTTTTGTAGCTTCAATCGAATTACTGTTTCAGTAATTGTGATATAACAGAAATGAATCCTAGGGCCATCTATAGCTGAGTGGCAGCCTATTCGTATGTAGTTCTTGATAGTGCTTGTAAAAATAAGATGCATTTATCATATATGTTACTCTATAAGAGGGATGTTGCCCTGGTCTCTTTAACCGGTCTTTAATTGCTGTCTATACGTCGGTTATTACGATATGGAATTTGCCCATTGCTTGTAGTGTGCCCAGCCTTCGCAGACCCTTTCTAACCATTTGGATCCTCTTTAATTCAATAGATGTTTTGTGATGTCGTTTAGATTTCCGGAACTCTGGCCATGATACAAAGGACCGCGAAAAAAAAATATTTTGCAACCACCTAGATATTCTATTGAATTATGAAATTCTAAAACGTCTAAATCGTATGGATGTCTTGGCTAAAAAAAACTATGTACTACATCATAGTTGTGCTTGTAGAATATAGAATTTCCATTTGTGATAAACTTTATATAAAAGCACTTTACGCCCATATGGGCCAATGGCTTAATATACCCTCGGGGACGAAACGTCCACCAGCAGTGGCATCGACCCAGTGGTGTAAATAGTTATTATAAAATATGTATACAGATTTCATCAGCATTTCTTCCTGGTTTTATTGATTTTACTGCGGAAAATCTTCCCCGTTTGACTGGACGGCCTGTCTTCCATTAATCAACAATGTGATGTTCTTCTCGTCCTTGGTTTTTATCTAAGCACCAAGCCATTCTGTCAAACTCTCAAGCAGACGAATTTGCGTTGTCCATCGAAAGTTTTGGTTTTACATAGAACAAAAACCCGATGTAGACCGAATTTGACGAATGCAAGGTGAAAGGCCAAACAGCCTGATTTTTAGCAGTATTTTGGGATACCAGACTAAAGGTTTCTCGGCACTTTTTGTTTTCAACAGCAGAATCTTATATTTCACAAGACTGGGCACACTGAAATGTCTTGACTGTTCTAGAGAGCATAATTGAATTCATGTTGAAATTAAAAGAAAAATTATTATACCACAAGCATTAAATTAAATGCACACTTTATAATGATCAATGCACATGAGGTCAAAATGATGAACATATAGGCTGTACAAGAAATACATAAACCTATTGCTAAAAGTATCACAGAAACAAACATCATCATAAAAAGATGCCTTTCTGACCTACTTACTCTGGTAACACGAAATGATGAAGTCCTCTAAATCTGCGATTGTTTTGGACAAGTCAATACTGGTCTTTTTTGTGACAGTTTACAATAACCCTGGAAGTTCATGCTTTGGAAAACCTGAAAAAAAATATATTACAGTTATGGTGTGCTTGTTCATGTGAGAATTTCTCTTATTTCAATATAAAACTGTCAAAATTTTATGTTTGGCTATTTGAAACTTTCCTAATTTCTTCAAATAATTGATCTAGTCATCTGTGTGGTATTTTGCCATTATTTCACACTATTTCAAACTTCTAAAGTTTTCTTACATATATTTCAATCTGCCTGTTGCTGACTAAAGATTGTTGTATAAAAATCTTATGATGAACCTTAACATGATTATGTACATATAATAAGACCAATTTTCATTTTATTTTTTATTTTTTCATGTTTCTTTGGTTATAGGTGGCAAACCAATAATCAACCCCCACCCCCTTTTGCTCTCTATGTTAAATTAGTCAACTTTAGGACTTTGTGGCTCTTTCATCTTAAGTTTAAAGCAATATCTGTTTGTGACTGGTGCTAAAACAAGAGTGGACACAGATGACTGTGGATAGTATTAGGCATTATGATAGTATTGCATAAAACTGTGAGTCAACTCACTAAGGATACCCCCATTATGGCATATTTACTACCATACATTCAAGCTTGATAGAGCTCTGAATTTGGATTGTGACTAAATATTTAACACAGAATAGGTTTCTGACACAGCATGAATGTGTAACTACTACTACTAATGACTTTTAATAAAGAGAATACACATACATTTACATATTGTTATATTAAACTTAGAGAACAGTTAAAATGAATAAAGATTAGAGTTATCTCCCTTTGCATATTTTAAGTAAGTGTGTGTGGAAACAAAAAAAAGTAACTTCATCTATATAAAGTAAGTTAATTATCTCCCTTTAAATATTTCTGATAAATAATATCTTCCTTTATGCACATTCTCTGGTCATGTACCGGAATTCCTAAAGTTTCATTATTATTGCTACAGTTATTTAGGAGGAGTTGTGCTCACAAGACCTAAAGCTACATATTGTGGTATTCAAACTAAGTAATTTCAATTATTTCCTTTGAAAAAATCTGACCAGAAATATCCTCCTTCATGCACGTCTACATGTTGTGTACAACAACTGTGTAAAGTTTCATCAATATTATTTGATCTGTTTAGGAGTAGTTGGCCTTACAATACTTGTCGCCATTTATTGCTATATTTAACTAAGTCAATTCAATTATCTCCCTTGAAATAATTCTGACCAGAAATATCTTCCTTCATGCACATCCTCAGGTTGTGTACTGCAACTGTGAAAAGTTTCATCACTATTGATCCATCCATTAGGGAGGGGTAGCGCTTACGAAACATAAGATGGACAGACAGACGGACGGACGGACCGACAGGGTGATTCCTATATACCCCCAAAACCTTGTTTTTTTGGGTATAAAAGTTTACCTTTAATGACATATAAGAGCGTACTGGTTCCCTGAACAATGGACGTACTGAAACAGGTTATACAGATCTGAGAAAAGGGCAAAATGACCCTTCCATGTATATGTATAACCAAATTTAAATAAAGGAAAAAAAAAACATGATGATAAGAGTTCTCATAATCCAATTGCACAGAAGTATAGACCCTAATGTTGTTGTCCACCACTCTGTATTGCTGTGTGGGATAATGAATATATGCAATCTAAGATGAAAATATGGATAAGAGACTGAAATATCACACACACCCAGTCCATTTCTTGTTAGCCTGTCCAACTCTGTTGTTGGCGGCAGAAATTCTGAGCTTTAGGCAAGTAAAAAGAGGTGAAAGGTTAGTCCTTTTGGAATTCCCCCCCCTCTTTTTCCTCTGTGAAGGACCTGTAAATTAAATAAAACAACTGTTACAAGATGTATCTCATTTAAGAAATCATTCAACATTTTGTTCTTTGAAGCAACAAGAGGCAACAACAAATATGATACATTGTAGCAAGGCTTGAATGCGAGTCTTTGCAGGTTAAAATCTCTGAGAGTGGGAGATTCGGAAAGAGTTTCCTATGGGACACCCACCCAAAAATGTATAATTCTGGATTAGAAAACTTTCTAAAATGTTTTTTTTAAGGAGCTGTATAAAAATATGGGGGCATGTCTTCTTTTTTTTTTTGGGGGGGGGGGATAAACAAATTTTAAAACTGTCTTGCTTTTCATACACTCCATTTCCATCTGACACCCCCATGAAGGTGTCAAACAGATTTAACATTATATTCTAATTATTACATACATCAACTATATCTATCAGATTATTACACAATTATATATAAACCATACTGTGGGATTCAATCCTACAATCTTTGGATCTTTAGAACATATTAACAACTTCTCGACCAATCAAATTGCTGAAATTTACCTTCTTCATATAGTACGGTGACCAAGTAAGGAAAAGCCGCTTATTTAAGGAGTTTAATCGTCATTCGGACTATACGGCTGTAAATCACAGTATTGGTAGTTCAAAGGTTACACTTCACATTTTGACTTGTCGTCAAAAAATCGTACGGTGCAATTTTTGTAAAATGGGCTTTGAAGTTCGTTCCCTTACTTTAAAGAAAAAAATACTTTCAAAAGATTTTTGGTCTACATTCTAAAAGAACATTCGGGATATGCTTTTTGTTATTATATACATTGTTGTGACACATTATTTTAACAATTTCAAACAAAGTTAGCAAAATTAATCCGTTATTGAGGATTTTTTGTAAAAATTGAATACTACGAATATTTTGCATTTAATAGAGTACGTTTCAATTCATTTTCATCATTAATTTTTACGCAAAATGTAAAATAAACAACATGTATATGATATTTCAAAGTTTGAAATATCATATAAATGTTGTTTATTTTACGTTTGAAACCTTTATTGAACAACACTTTCAAAATCATTTATCTCAGAAGCATTATTTCAACTTGTGCATTGAAACAAAATATACACTACAAATTGAAGATACAGGTTTTCCACTTGAAATTCGACTTATAAAAAAAATTGAACCGGACCGATACTATTATTTTAATCTATAAATGATATTTTGTATCACAACGATTTTTCATTGCTAACATTTGTTCAATTCGATTTTTTTTTTTGATATTTTATGGTCCCATTTCGTGTTGGTTATCGTGTTTTTTATGTCTTTTTAAAAGATTTCATATTTTCGTATGTTTATTTGATATGGTTTTTTTTTCTTTTTATACATTTCCAAAATTAAGAACCAAGTCTGAATTTGGACATGTAGTTATCTGGAAAATGTTTGAACTAGGAAGTCCTTTACGATTAGGTTCTAGTAGTTAAAAAAGGCAACACATGGCTTTTAATTGGGAAAACTGTATCGTATGACAGAGAATAAGTACTGAATCAGTCACCTCCTTTACTGTAAAGAGTAAACGTTGAAACACTAAATGATGGAATCTGCCAGCAATGTGTTGTAGAGTATGGGTTGTTTGTTGAACCTGATTTGGTGAACCAATTCAATTCTGATGCCTCGTGTGCATTTTCCCTACCTTCCTTTGGCCCATCACTCACAACTTACACCAGTCTGAGAGGTGGTATGGCATTGCTTAAATGTATTGATGATAACAAAAAAGCAAAAAAAATGGTGACCTTGCAGGTGACTTTTATAAAAATATGACCCAATGCTTTTCGCTAGCGCACACGATTTCAATCATTTTTAGTTTCTTCAGAAACATAAATACAGTATATATTTTATATAGGTTTCTTTGATTCGGATTGAATAAAATAAATTTGATAAGGATATTATCTCTCTGTTTTCCGATCTAATATTAATATTTTAACCAGAATGTTCTCTCTCGTAAGTCTATGATGAATTACAGAGTATCCCATCAGGGGTTAAGAAATTTTGTATTAGCTCACTAGCCCACGGCTAATTGGTAGCATGATTTTACTAGCCCTGTTGGAAGAACTACTAGCCCAGCAAAACTGACCCGCTAGCCCTAGTATGCCTCACAAATTCAGAGTTTGCTGCAAAAACAATGAATTATATAAAGTTAACAATTTTAATCCATTTTACAGTAGATTTGTGCAAATTAAATACTCAAAACTATCCAATTACTGGCATTAGGAGATATATATATATATATATATAAGTAATTGATAATTGAATATTCACTGAATATTCTTTAATAATGAGTTGCTTAAATCCCGACATGATACAAGTCTTCAAGTACTGGAGGGTTTTTACCAGATACATTATCGCGTTTGTTTAAAAGAATTATCAGCTGATTAATTACGTAATGCTCATATTGGTTATCAGTTTATAAAATTATAACCACTAATATTTATGTGAATAAATATCACCATCTATAGCTTTTATCTTCTATAATTGTTTTATAAACAAAGTTCAGTAATGTCCATATTTACATTTATTACAGGTAAGCTAAATGTGGCCTTTAATAGATTACAACCTAAGCACGGCCTTTTAACTGAACTGAAATTGTATTTGTAAAAAAAACCTATTTCTTTAAACATCGATTGATTGATTGTTGGTTGCTTAACGTCCAGTGGCAAATATTTCATGCATTATCAGGACGAGAACATGTTCACAATAAATACAATAGGTAGGTTGATACAATAGAGGCTATCTTGGAATATGCTCGGGAACAATTGGACTTGCCTTTTGTTATCTATTAATCATGTGTGGTTTTTTTGTCTAATATGTTCTCCTTTTTATTTGTATTGTAGTCCTGTATGTTGTCATTTTAATGTTATATTTAACATTGTCATTAAAGTGTAAGGCTTGGTATGCCTCAAAACCAGGTTCAACACACCATTTTTTGCTTTAAAATATCTTGTACCAAGTCAGGAAAATGGCCATTGTTATAATATTGTTCGTTTTAGTGTGTGTTACATTTTAACGTTGCGTCGTTTGTTTTCTTTTATTTTTAGTGTAAATTCACATTGCGACAATACGTGTCACGGTACTTGTCTATCTCAAATTCATGTTTTTGGTTTAGATGTTATATTTGTTATTCTCGTGGGATTTTGTCTGATGCTTAGTCCGTTTCTGTGTGTGTTACATTTTTGGTGTTGTGTACTTGTTCTCCTGTTATATTTAATGCGTTTCCCTCGGTTTTAGTTTTTTACCCTGATTTTGTTTGTTGTCCATGGATTTTTGAGTTTTGTACAGCGGTATACTACTGTTGTCTTAATTAAAGTTTTCCGAGACTGTTCATGATTAGATCGTGGTTCTGGAGGCTTCTTTACAGTATGTAACCAATAACAAAATGACGTCCATAACATGTTTCAAAAGTTATATCTGACAAAAGTTATATCTGACAAAAGTCAGGTTTCTGCTGCCAAAAAGGATTCACATTTATATTGCAATAAATTATTCAGAAGGAGGTGCAATCAGGTTTCATATAAAGCCTGTACTGATACATCGATATTGAAAGTTCGGGATCCATTCAGAGTTATTTGTTCTATTTTAAAACTTGTACAAAATATGTTAACATTCTGATGACGTAGTCGAATTTGATTGGCTTAGATAGAAAAGTGATAGGGGGAGTTGTCCCGTTCTGTTTTAGAAATGCCAATAATTTTTTCTCACTAGTCCGTCGGGCATATCGGTTTACAAATTTGGTTGCCCGAGGCCTAAATGCTGTAGTCCCGGGCGTCGGGCTAGTGGATTTTTTAACCCCTGTCCCATGGTTCAATCTTCAAACATAATTAGTTTATATGTTATCGAGAAAACAGACACTACCACGTTATAATTGACCTAGATACACACAGTGTACAGTGGTCGTTTTAAAACATATAATTGCATCGTCAAGGGTCATCAAGGGACCACATCAAAGACTTGATAACGACCTATTAACACCTGTATAAATAAACGAAAACTTTCGAGATGTTCCGAGAAATTTATTCTGACTTCCGGCCGAGAGATATCGAGTGGCCCATAGACACATCCAAAACTCGCCAATTTATAAGCATGAACCGGGTTCATGCAATAAAGTTCATCGGAAGGTACCAAGAACTTGTTGATAAATATTCCGTATCAACTTCACAAATAATACAAGATGGTCTTGAAGTATAGATTTTTCGTATTGACGTTGGTTATCATCTTAATAACGTGTTATATTATTATTTTATTTGTCTTTATTAATATTACTTTTACTGTTAAGTCAGTTTTTTTTAGATATTCATTTGACGTGACTCTGTGCTTATGTATACCATCATACTTTGCACGACAAAATTATTTTATTTGTAATCGGGGGAGCAAGAGGGTTAGCGCTATAGAACCAGGTTTAATCCACCATTTTCTACATTTGAAAAAGCCTGTACCAAGTCATGATGACAGTTCTTGTCCATTCGTTTTAATGGGTTTAGTTATTTGATTTTGCCATGTGATTATGGACTTTCCGAATTAATTTTCTTCTAAGTTCAGTATTTTGGTGATTTTACTTTCTACTCTACAAATTCTTATCGTCACCACCGGGATTCGAACCCCGATCGTCTGCGTAACAGTCAGTGCGTTAACCCACTGAGCCAAATAATCGATTCCCTAGCTCAGTTGATTAAGTAAGACTGGCTTTATATGTATTACCTGTACTGAGGGGAAGCAACCCCCCTTACATATTTATTTATATTACTTTTACTTATGTATCTTGTCATATTTGAACCCGTCACAGTTATTTTATTTATTATTATTTCTTTCACTGTTAAGTCTGTTGTTCTTTGTTACATCTACTTTTCCCGACACTGTATTTATGTATGCCATTATACTTTAAACGACACAAGTATTTTAAGTCTACCTGTGCCTGTGCGAATTTCAAACGCGCAATTAAACAACAGTACTGAAAACCTTCCATCCTTTAAGGGTGGATTTTACATGGAAAAATAAAATCCTACTATATATCAAAATGAGGATGATAAATTTGATGTATGCTTTTTAGTGCTTCTTCGTTATATTTGTTGTTTTTATAGGGATTAAGATGATTAACACAATGTTGACAATTTGTTTAGTATTATTGTGTTTTTACTTTTTAATAATCAAAAATAAGTAAAATGTTACCAGACATACAGTTTTAACAACTGTAATATATACCGGATTTTTGGTTTGATCCAGGTTTAGTAGAACCATCCAACTCGGATTTAAAAAAGATAAATGAGAAATAATATTGTCGTTCTATTTATTGTTGTGATCCCGAGTAAATTATGACACTTACTCTTAGAAGCTGATTGGCCTTTGGTTTCTTCTGTAGTGCAGATTGTCTCTGTTTTTTTCTGTACGTCTAGCTGAATTCGTTACTGGAAAGAGAGAGTGAAGGCATCATGTGATCGTGCAACTTCCGGCAGGGTCTGGCTTAATACCAACGAATACCACATTCCGCCAAGCTTTATATTTTTGTTGTACGTTTAGAATTTATTGATTTTTTGCCAAATTGTCCAAAATAAGAACGGTGAATTTTCCAGGTGGGCCCTCTCAGATGAGAGGGGCCCAGATTAGACAAAGGTACTATTTCTATTTGTTTGGGGCTGCTAAATTAAGTAAACCCTGTTGGTATGTACAGCCAGCCCCTTACCCCTTCTAGCAACGATCCCAGTCCCCTCAACCCCTTTGTGACGCCCCCTTGATTAGGTGGGGCTAGTGAGCTATGAACATAAACTGAAAAATAAACTTATAAATAACCGTCCTCTCTGGACAAGTTTTAAAAGATATTTACATATGTATACAACTGCTCTCCATATCTACCCCCTATACAGAGCCCGTGCATTGCTGGTGGTGGCCTTCCAGCATCACATGTGGCTGAATATCCAATGCCCTTATGGGGCAACCCTGGAAGGGACACTTCTGTAGAGAGGGGAGGTCGCTCTCCCATGGCTGTGTAGTTCCTATTGGTGTCCTTTGACTTGACATCCCAGTCTCCCTTGTTTGGTGGTTTTCTTGAGGTGTCTTATGGCCTGACACCCCAGTCTCTCTTTCTGTGTAGTTAATTAATAAATGACACGATTCGGAAACGGACATGTGATAAATACGTATTCGCTGTTATAATTGATAATTAACGGCTCTACATTTCTTTTTCGAAACAGATCAAAAACATTAGTTTGGAAACTTGTTTTTCTGCATTCATTGAAATAAGAATATAATGAATCACTCTTATAAATATACAATATAATGAAAAAGAGAAATATTGGATTAGAAACGGCAAATTATTGTTATAATCGTCTTCCCTATTAAATTAAAAACTTTTCAACGTTTTTTTTTATAAAATAAAAACACACCTGTTCTAGGAAATCGTTTTATCTCGAGAAAATAAGTTCTTTAATGATTTATTTTAGTTTCCAATTATTAAATTAGAAAGCCTTGGATAATTCTTTTAAATAAAGAAGCTTAGTGAAATAATTACAAAAAAAGCTTGTGGAAAGCATAATTCTAGTGAATTATGAATGTTTTTTTTTGTCCATGGCATATGTTACTATTGAAAATCATAAACCTCAATCATGACAAGTTCTTTGGTATATATTTTAAGTCTTCATATCCAAGTTTAATAGTTTCGATGACTATAACAAGCAAGAGACCTTTATTCATCGGTTGTCGTTTGTTTATGTGTTACATATTTGTTTTTCATTCATTCACTAATGCTTTGTCTTTCTTTTGTTCAAGAGGTTTGACATAGAAGTTTGCATACTGGACTGCTGGTTCAGAAGCTACCAATTTTCCAACTAGCTGAGAAAACTCTCTAATTGTTGTTTGCCATTTTTTAACAAACACTTTGCACATGACTACAATAGTCTTTGCCTTTTCAGACGTTAATTTACTTCTTGACATGGATGTAGTACTGATTTAATAGGGTGAATATTAAACCCACATTGGTCGAGGAGATTACATGTGTCTTTAATGTTATCCCAACAATGCTGATAAGTGTCACTAATAAGAAGACTATCATCAATGTATGCCACATTTAAATATCCATTTTTTCGAAGAAGAAGTAAAAATATTGATATTGACAAAAGCTCCGTTTCTCATGTTCATGTAATTCAATTTAAAATAATATTTTGTATATAGTATTCTATTATACATGGAGAAAAAACAAAAAAATAATTACGAACTAAAAATGTCTTGAATGATGGAAATTTTATATGGCACATCTGGCAAATGCACGAATGTTGTTATTCTGGTTGATTTCTACTGTAAAGGTGTTAACATTCAGTATGTAATCCTCTAGACTATCCCAATCCTCTATGAGGTCCTGTTGAGATTCTTTCTAGAAAAGACTTTAATTGGGGTTCAAATATTGTGTATGAAATGTTGTCTGTTGTGTTTAAGACTGCTTTGGTTGATTTATGAAGATTTTGTACTCTTTGCTTCATTTTGCAGGTCTCGCATTTTATTGTTGGGTCAGCACTGGTTACTTCAATTGATTTCATGCATTTTTGGTTACTGCATTTACTTGATTTAGTGACAGTTATTTGTCCAATATTGATGCGTTTCTATTCATTTACCAGCAAGGAATGATCCATCATAACTTGACCATAATCGTCGATCTCTGTGGTCTTGGTGGTGGCACAGGTATGGATCCACATTCCATCATTGAAGTTATTGGAAATGACATTTTTTATCTTGTAGTATCTGCCTTCCTCTACCTCAGCAATGGAATGTCCCCGCAAGGACATTGTTTTGCAGGCAGTGTTGTCAGCACAGATTGCTAGTCTTCTTTGTTTCATCCCGTATTTTGTTGGAATTGTCATCTCTTCATTTTTCAACATTTAATATTCGTTTTCAACACTCTAGTCAAAACATTCAACAAACATTTTAAACATATAGCATTCGTTTTCAGCTTTCAACATTCGCTTTCAACTTGTAACATTCGTTTTCAATTTTCAGTTAAATTAACTCAAAAATGTAAAAACTTTCTACAAAGCTGATCCCCAAGGGTGACTGGGGTATAGAAATATGGTCACTTGGTCTTCTCCCGACCGGCAGTAAAACGCTTGCCGAAGTGGGGCGTCCGTTTGGCTGTGCGGGATGTATCAAGTTCGCAGTCACGTCCGGTCAGAAGGGGGACGTTAAATCCGATGCCTCGTGTAAAGAGAGTGCCACGCTCTTTGCACGGTAAGAACCCTTGCAACAACTCTTTGAGGGGTCCGTAGGTGGCCTGTTGCAAGGTAAAATTTCGGTCCCTATCCAATATACCCTCATTTTCCAGTGGCAGTCCAAATTTCCCCGACCATCATCCGAAATGGACTCTATCGTATCAACCTACCTATTGTATTTATTGTGAACTTGTTCTCGTCCTGAATATGCATGAAATATTTGCCACTGGACGTTAAGCAACCAACAATCAATCAACAATCAATCTACAAAGCTGTGGTTGGTTTATGTTTACATATTATACAACTGTCAGTAGATTTTAAAAAATTATCTTGATCAAATGACAGATTGGAGGTTTACATCAAATACAATGTCAAAGAGTTTTTAAAAAATTACATCACTGATGAGTCTGTTGTAGACGAAACGCGCGTCTAGTGTTAACATAACTTTTAATCTTGTTATCTATGGTGAGTTTATTTACAGTAAAAATGGAAATATTATCAATACACCGACGGCATGTTTTGGTGTATATTCTATACAAATATCTATAAAAAAAAAGTGGTTAAATTAACTGAAACATGAAAAATTTCAACAAACCTGTGGTTGGTTCCTGTTTACATATTTAACATGTATCAGCTCATCTCAGAATCTGACTGGAACAAATTATTGATTTAAGGTAAAATGAAATACAACTATCAAAAAGATGTTAAAATTTAACAGAAAGATGTCTAAAATATTCTCAATAAATCGATGGCAGGTTTGATGTTACATTCTATACAAATGTCTTCAGAATATGGTCGATTGAAGGTAACATCTGAATGATTTCTCACAAAAGAGGTAAAATTTACTGATTAATGTTGTAATGTTCAAACACAGCAATTGTCAATACACATAAGAACATTATCATGATCAAATGAATGATTTAAGGTAGCATCATATACAATTATCAAAAAACAAATTAACAGAAACATGTAAAAGCTGTAGTTGCTACAAGTTTACAGCTATCATAACTGTCACTACATCTTAAAAAACTATTTGATGGTAACATCACATACAATTGTCAAAAAAGTGATCAAATTTACAGTGATATGTTCAAAAAGTATCGATAAATTATGGCAGGTTTGGTGTTACATTCTATACTACATTTAGAATATGGTCGATTTAAGGTAACATCTGAATGAATTCTACAAAAAAAGTGTTAAAAATTTACTGTTTACTGATGTATTTTTTTAAATGCAGCTGTAGTTGGTTCAAGTTTACTTTTGCTAAAAAAATGTTAATACATATTAGAAAACTATCTTAATCAAATGACTGATTTCAGGTCACATCAAATACAATATCAATAAAGATGTCAAATTTACAGTAAAATGTGGAAAACTTATCAATACAGTGATGGCATGCTTGGTGTACATTCTACTGATTATTTTACAACTATCAAAAAGATGTTGAAATTTAACAGAAACATGTCTAAAATATTCTCAATAAATCGATGGCAGGTTTGATGTTGCATTCTATACAATTGTCTTCAGAATATGGTCGATTGAAGGTAACATCTGAATGATTTCTCACGAAAGAGGTAAAATTTAATCATAAATGTTGTAATTTTCAAACACAGCAATTGTCAATACATATTAGAAAATTATCTTGATCAAATGAATTATTTAAGGTAACATCAAATACAATTATCAAACAAGTTGTCAAATTTACTGAAAAATGTAGAAATATTATCAATAAACCGATAGAAGGTTTGGTGTTATCTTTTTACAATCATTTTTAGAATATGGTCAATTTCAGGTAACATTTGAATGAATTTCCAAAAAGTAGTAAAATTTACCGAATATTGTTGTATTTTTTTAAATACAGCTATGGTTGGTTAAGTTTATTTTTAATACAATTGGCAATCCATATTAAACCAGGTGCTCCGCAGGGCGCAGCTTTATACGACCGCAGAGGTCGAACCCTGAACAGTTGGGGCAAGTGTTGACAAAACATTCAAGCGTGATACAGCTCTGAATTTGGATTGTGATCAAATTTTTGACATTACATGTTTTTTTTTTACACAAAACAAATGTCAAGATTTTACAAATCAATTAAAGATTTCTTCTTCAAACTTTTTAAATCTAAAATTAAATAGTTGATCATGACACAGCATAGGTTTCTGACACAGAACGAATGTGGTCTAATGAACCTAAAAGTTTTTTTTTTGCCTTTGAGCAATTCACTATGCTGTTGAATATTAATCCTCTCAAAAAAATGTTTGAAGAAATTTTCTTTTTATTTATGAAATCTGAAATGAGAAAAATTTAAACCCCTCCACTTTTTTTTCACATCCCCGTTTCCCTTTTTCCAAAACTGATATCAATTCAAATTTATAATGGAGTTTGCAACAATAAGTACTCTTTTAAATACATCATAAAATATTAAAATGTAAAATAAAGTGCTTGTTATCACTGAATGGTAAAGATTGGTTGGTAGTAAAAGTGAATATACATTGTTTATTGTATAAAACAATAAAAAAAACTTCATCAGCAACATTTTATATTGGCAAATTTCCAATGAAGTTATTTACATAAAGTTATTGGCAAATAAAAATAGAAAATGACATCATAGTCATGTCTGGCAAATGTCCAACATACATTATCTAAAAACATTTTAGATAAGATAAGGAAAAAAAGCTTCATCAGCAACATTTTATATTGGCAAATTTCCAATGAAGTTATTTACCATGTTTACATAAAGTTATTGGCAAATAAAAATAGAAAATGACATCATAGTCATGTCTGGCAAATTTCCAACATATATTATCAACTACTATTCTATACAAAGAAAGATAACTCCAATTGAAAATTAATTGCTATTGCACAATATTGTGCAATAAGATATTTCTTGCTATTGTGCAATACTGTGCAATTGAAAATTTCTTGCTATTGATACTATACTTGATATGGAATCCTGATTTGGACCAACTTGAAAACTGGGCACATAATCAAAAATCAAAGTACATATTTAGATAAAGCATATCAAATAAGCCCAAGAATTTAATTTTTGTTAAAATCAAACTTAATTTAATTTTGGACCCTTTGGACCTTAATGTAGACCAATTTGAAAACTGGACCAAAAATTAAGAATCTACATACACAGTTAGATTTGGCATATCAAAGAACCCATTTATTCAATTTTTGATGAAATCAAACAAAGTTTAATTTTGGACCCCCATCATATATGTTTAACTGGTCAATGTCAAGATTGATTGAAGAACACAATTTTTCTGCAATAAATTGACACTGATCTTTTAATCTTTGCACTTTTCGTTTCATTGCTTAATTGATGATTAATTTTAATAAATTTTCATTTATCAAGGTTTATGAACAATTGCCTAAACTTAGAAATAAATATATGTTACAAAAAGAAAATATTTCAAGATCTTTCTCTCGTATATTCAATCAATTGTCAACAAATTATTTGTGACTTTTTGTCCTATCAAATTTGAAGACTATAATCATTTAAGCAACTCTGTTTCGGATAATGTAAGAACCGCATGGTTAACAGAATACTCTGCAACAATATTTTCCAAATGCTCAACAACCCAAGTAAATCGCTATGTTAAAGAGCCAATGCCTGATTTGTCGCGTTGGATTGAAAGGGATGAATTACACTACATGTGTTTTGAGTCTTGACAGCAAGTACCCTTCAGTGAATGGGATTTGGAAGAATTGTTTCTCCCATCCAACACATTAATTTGACTGAGTGAGTATAACTGAAACTGTCATGTCATCTGCTGCTTTACTGTCATAGTTGACTCCTATTCATATTGAAAAAGAACTTTAAAAAATTGAGGAGAAAATAGAACATCAGATTGCAGCTGATGAAATCAAGGAACGATGAAAAGATCGTGAACTTTTCAAAAAGTCTCTTGCAGACCCTCTAGACATTGCAAAAAACATAAATATTACATATGCCAACAAATACACCAAAACAGATTTTATGCAACAAATAGCTGAAAAGAAGAAACTGTGTATTCCTTCGCTGAAAGAAACATATAATGGCAATTTGAGTAGTTTTGTAGCAGATGTAAGCAATCTTTCAAACTGTTCAATATTTAAGCTTCGTTCCATTCTAAAATATCACAGTTACTTCTGGTAGTGTTTTATAACAATTTGAATTATGGTGGAACAAAAGATGAATTGATTATGAGAGTTTTCCTTCTTCGGCCTAAAAGATCGTATTTGATTTTGGAATCAACCATTAACAAATTAGCAAAAGGAGCCGAAAAGGCTGTTAGTATCATAATATGGCAGAGAAAACATCATAACAGATTAAACCATATCTACCGTCAAAGAAAGTTGTCTTATATAAAAAAAAAAATCGCACCAACTCACAAGTTAAAGTTTCTGAGCATTGTTTGATTGGTTGGATACTGTTTTGCACTTAAAATGGATGACTGAGCAAGAGTCAAAAATTTAAACAAATGAAAATCATTTACGCCAACCATTATGAACAATGCAAAGAAATAGGACCCAGAATTAAAGTATATTGGACAAGAGAAGAAAAAGGAACATCTAATTTGAATGTTGGCTGGTATACAGGAAATGTTATTTGTATGATGAAGCTTTTGACTCTTATCGACATTCGATTTGTTGTAAATGAAAAATAATGAAAATAATACATAATTCTCTTCATTATGTCCTTCAATTAATCGGGTTCACTTTTTTTTTTATTAAAAACAAATTCAAATACAAATCTTTTAATAATAATATTTGGCAGTGATCACTTCCGGCATGCACGGAAATGCAAAAATGGACACAACAAAAGACGTGGAGATGTTTACATTGCTCAACAGTGAACTGCTTTTCACAATAACTAAATTGGTAAATATCAGACTGATCAGTAACTCGAACTTGACTGATCGGTGACCGCTGACTGATCGCTAAAATAGTAACGCCTAAGGTTGCAAGTACTGTACAGACGACTTGTTGGACATTTTGGAAAATTTTGATTGTAAATCAGTACCAAACAGCCAGAACATGTTAGAATTCATAACTCAGCTAGCACAAAAGGCAATAATCCTAGAACTTAATTTCTTCATTGATTCTTGGAATTGTATTTTTTCCAAGCGGTTGTCCAAAAAACTTTCGAAAGAACATTTCGACACCACATATCAGAAACTTGTGCCGATCCCCAAAAAGGTTATTAATATTAAAAGCTACCCAACAGATATGGAAGTGCTTCACAGTACCGTGATTAAGCATTTTTAACGGTTCATCAAGGACAACAATTTCCTCTGAGATTTTCTGAGATTTGTTACAGGATCAGATCTAATGATTTAAGATTTCAGTTCGTTTATCGATCTTCAACGTTATAGATTTTCAACTTTGCTTTTACCTCGTATGTATTTATGGACTTTTTGCATGCGGTTGCAAGCAATATGACCGTGAAAAAGCTAACTGGAAGTGACCTTTTGTAAACCGGAAGTAGCTAATTTTTGTAATATATTATTGTAAAAGTATGCTAAACCATATATTTTTGGAATCAGCGTCAAAAAAACTATAAAACACTACCAGAAGTAACATCTTTTGAACCGGAAGTAGAAAATTGTCTCCCTTAGTTATATCTTTTTGTAAAAGAATTGAGTATAAAGTAAACTCATCATAGATCCCAGGACTAAATTTAGTATATACGCCAGACGCGCGTTTCGTCTTCAAAAGACTCATCAGTGACGCTCGAACCCAAAAAAGTTAAAGGAGCACTCAGGTAATCCCACATACAAAGACATATCAATTGACAAGGATGAGATTTTAGCAAATCATAAGTCCTTCATGGCTTCAATAAACATTACATTCAACACCAAATCGGAGGACTTACCTTGTTTGTATTGGATACCAAAGCTTCATAAAATTCCGTACAAACAACGGTATATTGCTGGCTCATCTTCATGTTCCACTTAAGAATTGTCCATTAGATTGACTAAAATTTGGTCCGCAGTGAAAGAGGGTATTCAGAAATACTGTGAAACTGTTTTACTCGCGTAGTGGTATTAACCATATGTGGATTCTTAAAATTCTTGGATTAAAAATCTAGACAATTTTAAATCTCGGTCTTTTTCTGAAATTAGTTCCATCAAAAACTTTTGATTTTTCAAGCCTGTATACCACCATTCCCCATTTGAAATTGAAAAATCGCCTAAAAGAAATAATCCACAATGCCTTTCAACATAAAAATGGTAGCATACGCTATAAATGTATTACTTTGGGATTTCATAAGGCATATTTCGTTCATAGTAACAAACAAAAAGGTAAAACATGCTACACAGAAGAACAAGTGGTCAGTATGCTGGAGTTTCTTATCGACAACATATTTGTTGAGTTTGGAGGTAGACTTTTCCAACAAATTCCTATGGGAACAAACGTCCAAGGAGGGTCTCGAGTTAGATAAGGAAACCAGATTAAGGACACTTACCGAAAAAGCTCAAATTGAATATGACCAAACAGTTACAAACTACTTTTCAAAACTTTCAACATTGAAAAGAAACGTGAATTATGAAATCGGAACTTATAAATCCGAAGATCAAACAAAAGAATCAATATCTGTGTGCCAAAAAATGATCGAAAAGTCACTTGATAAATACCTCAATATGGCAGAAGAAATCTCTGCATTAGTTGCATTACTTAGTGTCAGAACAGCCTATCACAAGTCCAATAGTATTGGTGACTAAACGAAAAAGACAAAATGATGCTTTTCAAAATGAAAAAAGATGCAGCCCTATCACAATATAGATTTTGTTGCGATATTAGATATTTAAATTCGTGTGCAGAACAGTTTAAATATTTTATTCCTTATCTACAAGAACTTACAGTCATTTTCACAATTTGTTCAAAACTATATATCGTCAATTGATTTGTCCTCAGGATTTTTGCAGTTAGGCATTGCCACTGAGTCTTCACGCTACACCGCATTTAATACATGTTTTGGTACATATAAATTTTTGCGTTTACCGATGGGACTTTCGTCATCACCAGCATCTTTCCAATTACTCATGGACAAAGTGCTGCATGGGCTAAAATTTAAGTCATGTCTTTGTTACCTTGACGATGTTTTGATATGCTCGCAGACATTTGAGCAACATATTACTGACTTACAAGAAGTTTTTCATAGATTTCGCTCTGCAGGTCTAAAGTTAGGACCAAAAAAGTGTTCGTTTGCTCAGTCGTCATGTATCTTTTTAGGCCATTCTATTTCAAAGGAAGGAGTAAGTCCGCCACCTGATCGAGTACAGGCAATTCAGGAATACCCACAACCTAAAAATATAAAATAAAAGAGCTACGGCGTCTTATAGGAATGCTTAACTGGTTCCGAAAATTTATTCCGAATTTCAGTGCAAAAATATCACCATTAACTAGATTACTGAAAAAGGGTCAGTTTTTCGTTTGGAATGTTGAACAACAATCGTCATTTAATGATTTGAAATATGCGTTACTGAACTCAAAAATATTAGCATTTCCCAATTATGATTTGACATTTAGACTTGCTGTAGACACATCTTCGCGTGGGATTGGTTACATATTATATCAAATGCATCCTAATGTAAACGGTGAAGAACAACCAAGAGTTATACGATTTGGTTCAAAATCGTTAAGTAGATGGCAACAGTCCTATGGACCGACAAAAGTCGAACTTTTGGGCATGGTAGTTAGTGTACTAGACTGTGCTGATTATTTACGTGGAAATAAATTTGTTATTGAATGCGACCATTAAGCTCTGAGACTTATTTTTCAAAAACAATTCAAGGGTGCACTTTATGAACGATGGATGGCTATTTTACAACAATTCAATTTTGACCTGCAATTTAAACCGGCAGAACAAATGCAAGTAGCAGATGCATTGTCCCGATGTACGAGAAAAAATTATGAACCCGTCATCAGTCCAGATGAAGACGATCCATTCTTTTCGTATGTCACAGAGCGAACTGGTCAAATCAAATTGCCGTCCGGTAGAAAATTAGCTGACTTTCTTCATAATTCTGAAACCGAATCAGCAACGGTCATACATGTAAATAATGTAAATAATATAGATATTTTCTCTGAATGTGCTTATGATGCTGATACAGACGATGTTACCCAAGTTCATAACAATGACTCTTTATACGATAAATCAACCGACCAGTTTAGTGACAAAATAGACATTTTTGATATTTCCACGGTGTATGATACGCCAAGTGACAATAATTTCGATAAACCTACGCAAAATCATGACAGTACGTTATCGGAACTTGAAATTTTTAAAAACAGTGATTGAACTCCCCAAAATATTAAAGATTTGCAAAGGAAAGATCCTGATTTATTACCTATGATTATTTACTTGGAAGAAAATAAACTTCCTAATTTACAGAAAGAAGCTAGGAAATTATTATTACAAGCGGTTGATTATCTTTTGATTAATGGCGTATTGTTTCATAGCTCTGTAAAGAAGAAATCTCGTAGAGCAAGTAATTTAGACAATTTTCAACTTGTGGTTCCGAGATTAATGAGAAATTTAGTGTTACACATGTGTCATGATTCACCTCTAGGAGGTCATTCTGGAATTAAAAATACAATCGATAGAGTACGTGAACATTACTATTTTTCGAGGTTATCTACAATAGTATCAGAATATGTCAGGACATGTCACGAATGCCAAATACGTAAAACCTCACGTGTACACACTAAAGCAGGTATAATTTCTTTTCCGACACCATCAGCACCGTTTCAGGTATGGAAAGTAGACTTATGTGGGCCTTTCCCACTTTCATCGGCAGGACATTCACTGCTGTTGACATGTTTAGTTAACTTGTGTTTGCTGTACCTTTGCATAATTGTGATGCGCTGTCTGTATGTCATGCACTTTTTCAATTATTTTCGTCCTATGGTGTTTGCCATACTTTATTGAGTGATCAAGGGTCAGAATTTATTTCAAAAGATACAAAAGAACTATGTAAAATGTTGGAAGTTTCCCAGGAGTTTACAACAAGTTTTGCGCATCATTGTTTAGGTACATGTGAACGTTCACATAGAACATTAGAAGAACGAATGACTCCATATATAAGGAAAGGTCGACCTTGGAATGATATTTTACCAGCTGTAATATTTTCAATGAATTCCTGCACAAATGCAGCTTCACAATACTCGCCGTTTGAAGTGGTATATGATAATAGACCCCAATTTCCGCTTTCAACTCCTCATGATTTAGATTTAAGAGATATTCCAAAAGATATACACGTTTACCTTAAACAAATGCAACAAAAATCGAACACAATCAGAAAAGAAGTCCAAATAAACGTTGAAAAGGCAAATGCTAAAATGGTTGAAAGAGTTAATAAAACAACATCACCTTTAAAATTGCCAGTTGGAGACCATGTGTACTTGCACGACGAGCCTATTAGACAGGGACGAAAATTACAAGCTAAATTTACGGGACCTTTTATTGTTAATAATATACCAAGTCCTCATTTAATTAAAATTAGAGATCCTGAAAACAAGTGAAGACTTCGAATGCCTATACATATAAATAGATTAAAAATGGCATATATTCGTGCCCCACAACCACAGCCGTATTTGCAACACGTAAGTGAAAGCCAAAGTTCAAATACTACTGTCGATTCTTCTACTTCGTCATATTCTGAACAAGTCCCTGTACGTCAGTCAACTAGACATAAAAAGCCACCCGCAAAATTTAACGACTTTGTTAATTTAGATTCCGAATTACGAACAGAATCAATATCATCAGACGACAATCGATATCATAAAATCAAACGTGTTTTAGCAAGGAAAATCGATAATCATCAACTAAAATATCTTGTACAAATTGTCGGCGAGCCAGCACAAAATTCTATATGGGTTGAGGAGTCAAGTTTATCACCTAAAACAAAGAAGATAGTTCAAAATAGACCACCTCCAATGACACTGTGAGTGTATTTTTGTGTGTGAAAATTGTTTCGCCACATACAAACGACATTGGTCCAGTTATTTTATACAGATCTGTGTGTGAGAATTGCCTCGCCACAGATGGTAAAGATGAAGTTTTATCCTTGTGTGTGAGAATTGCCTCGCCACAGATAGTAAAGATGAAGTTTTATCCTTGTGTGTTAGAATTGCCTCGCCACAGGAGTTTGACATTGAGTGTGTGAATGTTGATTCGCCACCTGTAATGTGATTGTCTCGCCACTATCGATGTAACAAAATACCAAACCACGACGGATACCATAGATTTTTTTTTACTGCATATTTTAACGAAGAAAAAGAAACCTTTTATTCTAGATCTTTTAAAACTGTCTGTTTGGTTTTTTTTTTTTTGTTGGTGGTTTTTTTGTTGTTTTTTTTAGACTAAACAACATTTGCAGTTATTTAATGAGAACTTATGAATTTTTTTTCAAGTTTTAAATGTGTGTATATTAAATTACAATTAGTATTTGCTGAGAGATTGTTTCAACTTTTTTTTATTATTATTATTCATTTTATATAAATAGATTTCATTTACCAGTAAGAAATTTTTAGAAATTTTTCTAATTTGTGGGCGGGGATGTTATGTTTATCTTTTTAATACTGGTTAATGAAATCATAACAGTCCAGAACTGCAGTGTGTACTGGCTGGTCATTATCGCGTATGATACGATCTTGACACGCCTACATAGCTAATGCATATTCATGACTTGATAGATAAGAACAGCACGTGTAGCCATAAACTGAGAGAGTTGTAGATTGGTAGCATAACTGTAGATATGTAGTTTTAAGAATATAGAAAATAGTTGCAAAAATATGGTTATTAATTATGAGTATCCGAGCGAGTAAAATACGGATTTATCACATATTCCTGACTTGGTACAGGCATTTTCTTATGTAGAAAATGGTGTCCTGGTTAATATTTTGGTCCTCAGGTAGTAATTTTAATTTTGTCGTTTCCAGTACTCAAGCAGATTAATTTTACAAGTAAACAGTTTTGTTGTTGCTGATAGACTGCAATACATGTGTGGGTATACTGATATAAGACATGCAGCACTCTCGTGCTCATGGTAAGAAATGGCACTAAACGTTAACCTGCAAACAGGTAAAATATCCGTCGGTTTTCGATTTAATTTTAGCGCACTACCAACGACAAAATTACCTTATTGTTATCTGATTGACCTCGACACCGACACATCCTGCTCTCTCTAGATAAGCGCAACCCGGCCAAAACCGTTGCAAGGCTGGATATTATTCTGCTTGGAAAGTGTCGGATACAATGAAAGTGTCAAAATCACGCAGGTGAATATTAAATAATTGTGTCGTTGGTAGTACGCAAATGTTAATTGGTAAACCACAAAAAATATTCAGTTTTCATAGGTAACAGGTTTTTAATCTGTTACGCTCGACGCGTGTTACGTTAAATTGATTTGTCCAGTGGCACATATGTCATGCATATTCAGGACGAGAACATGTTAACAATAAATACAATAGATAGGGTCTTGTCTTATAGAGGTCATTTGGGATAATGGTCGGGGAAATTTGGACTGCCACTAGAAAATGAGGGTATATTTGATAGGGTCAGAAATTTTGCCTTGCAACAGGCCACCTACGGACCCTCAGGAAATCAGGAAAATCATTCATTCTATAGTCAGATAGGAAGTAAGCTCTGTAGTTGTCATTTAGAACTTGGCGACATGTACTGCACCGCAATGCTTTTCATGACTTGAACGTGTTTTTTTTCTGTTATTTAATTTCGAATAAAAGGAGAATTGTCCCTCCCCCTTTTAAGTCTAATTAAGCAAGTGGCATTACTGATATGCGACATCACAGACGCAGCTATCAGTTTAAATTCTTCCTGTTCAACTGTCAACTTTCCCGTAGTCTTGTACGCTGACAGGTTAGTGATACTTACACTGTACTTTACATCACAGACGCAGATATCAGTTAAAATTCTTCCTGTTCAACTGTCCACTTTCCCGTAGTCTTGTACGCTGACAGGTTAGTGATACTTACACTGTACTTTACATCACAGACGCAGATATCAGTTAAAATTCTTCCTGTTCAACTGTAAACTTTCCCGTAGTCTTGTATGCTGACAGGTTAGTGATACTTACACTGTGCGTTCCTCTCCGTTTCCAAATGGTTATTCTATATTATGTTATCATTTACAACTGCAGGAGAATAATCCTGGCTTCCTGGTCTTTTAATGAGCTTGAAATTTAACTCATTTAAAAAGGATCTTGTCTAACCAAGGTTTATATAAAATATAATCTAGGATGTTAAGCCCAGGGCCATCCTGTCTTAAGTTCATCCCTAAGAGCTTTCATCGAGATGTATATTTCTGCTCATCAAGTTGTTGTGTGTCACACGTCTGAGAAGATAGTTATAAAAAAGTACCAGGATTATAAGTAAATAAGTCAGACGCGCGTTTCGTCTACATAAGACTCATCAGTGACGCTCAGATCAAAATAGTTGTAAAGCCAAACAAGTACAAAGTTGAAGAGCATTAAGGATCCAAAATTCCAAAAAGTTGTGCCAAATACGACTCAGGTAATCTATTCGTGGGATAAGAAAATCCATAGTTTTGCGAAAAATTCAAAGTTTTGTGACAGGAAATTTATAAAAATGATACCCTGCAGATTTTTAATTGCATGACTGCAAAAGAAAGTGAAAAAAATTATATTATGTCCTATATACATTATCGTAGGGTTTCTCCATTACCTACTACATACTCTGTAAAGTCTATATATTTTTTTTTATCCAATATGAAATGTTTTATGCCTTCTCCAAATAAAAGAATGGGCATACAAACACAGATGACCCAGCCGGCCAAAAAAAACAACTACATGTTAAGTAATGGTTCATGTATTTTATATAAGAAATATTTTGTAATTGTTTAATTTATTACATATTCAAAGGTATTCCAATGAACTAATGCTTTATATGTTGGCTGTATGTATAAATCACTTCGCAATCGACTAAACCGCCTTGCTGGCCAAGTTGTATAAGTAATTTTACTAATCACTAGCCAGTCAACACTGAGGTTTCTTTTAAGTTCAAACCCCGCTCGTGAAACCGTGCACTCTACTCAAATCTAAATAGACTAGTATATCGAAGGTCAGTGGTTTCCTCCTGGCACTCCGTCTTCCTTCACCATTAAAAACTGGCCGCCACGAAATAGCACAAAGGTTGCTTAAAAAGAGGGACAGTCAAACTCCTAAATCGAAAATAAACTGACAACGCCATGGCTAAAAATGAAAAAGACAAACAAAAGTACACATGACACAACATAGACAACTAAAGAATAAACAACACGAACCCACTAAAAACTAGGGGTAATTTCAGGTGCTCAAAGCCTGTGTCGCTCACCTTGGTCTATGTGCATATTAAACAATGGACACAGATAAATTCATGACATAATTGTGTTTTGGTGATGGTGATGTGTTTGTAGATCTTACTTTACTGACCATTCTTGTTGCTACAATTATCTTTATCTATAATGAACTTGGCCCAGTAATTACAGAGGAAAATATTTTCTAAAAATTTATGAAAAATCTTAAAAATTAACTATAAAGGGCAATAACTCCTTAAGGGGTCAATTGACTATTTTGGTAATGTTGACTTATTTGTAGATCTTATTTTGCCGAACATTATTGCTCTTTACAGTTTATCTCTATCTATAATATTATTCAAGATAATAACAAAAAACGGCAAAATGTCCTTAAAATTACCAATTCAGGGCAGAAACCTAACAACGGGTTGTCCGATCCATCTGAAAATTTCAGGGCAGATAGATCTGGACCTGATAAACCATTTAACCTCGTCAGATTTGCTCTAAATGCTTCGGTTTTTGAGTTATAAGCCAAAAACTGCATTTTACCCCTATGTTCTATTTTTAGCCGTGGCAGTCATCTTGATTGGATTGCCGGGTCACCGGACACATTTTTAGCTCACCTGTCCCGAAGGAACAAGTGAGCTTATGCCATCACTTGGCGTCCGTCGTCTGTCGTCGTAAACTATTTCAAGAATCTTCTCCTGAAACAACTGGGCCAAATACTTTCAAACTTTAACTGAATGTTCCTTAGGGTATCTAATTTATAAATTGTATCCGAAGTTTTGATCTATCAACAAACATGGTCGCCATTGCTAAAAATAGAACATAGGGGTCAAATGCAGTTTTTGGCTTATAACTCAAAAACCAAAGCATTTAGAGCAAATCTGACGTTGGGTAATATTGTTTATCAGGTCAATTTCTATCTGCCCTGAAATTTTCAGATGAATCAGACAACCCGTTGTTGGGTTGCTGCCCCTGAATTGATAATTTTAAGGAAATTTTGCTGTTTTTGTTTATTATCTTGAATATAATTATAAATAGAAATAAACTGTAAACAGCAATAATGTTCAGCAAAGTAAGATCTTCAATTAAGTCAATTTGACCAAAATTGTCAATTGACCCCTTAAGGAGTTATTGCCCTTTAAAGACTTTTTTCACAATTTGTTCATCATGTTGACTTACTTTTAAAAATCTTCTCCTTTGAAACTGCTGTATCAATTTCAGCCAAACTTAGGCTAAATGAGTTTCAGAGTATCTAGTATAAATTTTATATTTTATTTCCTTGTATGTCAAGAAACATAGCTCCTATGGCTAAAATAGAACATAGGAGAAAATGATTATTTTTTTTTGGCTTTTGAAGAAAATAGGACGATCCAAAAAACATTTAAATAAATTGAAAAGCCAAAATAATCATTGATGAGAGATTTAACCAAAAGAATTAAGGTGAGCGATTCAGGCTCTTGAGAGCCTTTTGTTTAAACTAGATACCCCAAAGATGATTGTGGCCAAGTTTGGAATAATTTGGCCCAGTAATTTCAGAAAAGATTTTTGTAAAAGATTACTAAAATTTACGAAAAATGGTTAAAAATTGACTATAAAGGGCAATAACTCCTAAAGGGGTCCACTGACCATTTCGGTCGTGTTGACTTATTTGTAAATCTTACTTTGCTGAACATTATTGTTTTTTACAGTTTATCTCTATCTATAATAATATTCAAGATAATAACCAAAAACAGCAAAATGTCCTTAAAATTACCAATCTATAGCTATTGAGGAGTTGTAAGAAGTACTAGATATAGGTTGGCCACTAACTGAAGACACTTCCCGGAAATCGGACAGATCATCCGCTTCGGTAGATACATCTAAGGCTTCAGCAGATATGAAGTCTGGATCAAGCTGTAAATATGGACTTTCAAGGTATCTGCAACTAATGTCGTCCCAACAGTAGTGTGTATGACGCAAGACTGCAAATATATGTTTGCAAGGTAGAAATGATTTTATGAAGTCATCACACGAGCAAGACAGTAGGTTCTCATGAAAACCCAAGTCTAAAGTGTAATAAAGACTTTCTTCAGTTTCAATCATTACCAGTAATAATCCTCTAGAAAGTTCATTAATGTGTTCCCCACTGAAATTGGCAGCATAGGCAAATCTTGTAAGAAAATGGTTTACCACATTTCTGGGCAAGTTATGCAAGAACACAGGAATGTGTTGATTGTATTGACGGTATTGGCTGAAATACTGGTAATTCAGTCTTCTGTACGTACTTATTTGGTCTGGCACAAAATCTTTTACCAGTATTTCTATTAAACTTGTGGTATTGCCTGTCCCAGTTAATTTTGTATAAGGTTTTTCATGGAACCATTTAATGATTCCACTCCATTATTTGTCATGACTTTCGAGTTAAATCCTATTTCTAGAAATGCCCTGCACCATCTGCAAATAAAATTGAATAATCATAATATCATAAATGTCTATTACAATATCAATGGAGTGCTGTTTGTGTATTTATTTTTTGAACATTATACTGATTTTTGTCCTATTAAATTAAATCAAAATACTAACGTTAATTCTGTTTAAAAGATTGAATATTGTCAAAATCAAATTCAAACTAAAAAAATCCTCAATCAAATATGAAAGATGCGTACATGTACATTATGTATGTGTGAGAAATAACCAGACCAGGATTTAAACCTGGAAACTTTCAATATCAAATTGAATGTATATATCTTTTAGCTATCTGAATCTATATAATTCCCCATACATGACATTGTATAAGTTACAACAATGGTAGGCAACATGTTTGCTAAAATAGCTTTGGCATTATTCATTTACTTTTAAAGAAGTATTTACTTTAATATGTTGACAAAGTTATATAAATTTCATGAGATTTGAACACAACACAATTTACTACTTATAAAACTTTCAGCAGATTTAAAAAAAGTGTTCTTTGCTCCCGAAACCAAAAAATAACTTGTTTATAAAATGTAAAAATAACCAAATCAAGTACAAAGCTGAAGAGCTTGAGGACCGAAAAATACCAAAAAAGTATTCCAAATGATCTAAGATATTATCCATTTCTGAGGTAGAAAATCCTTAATTTTTCAAAATAGGGCAAACTGTAAATTTATTTAAATCGATCATCTGATAAAAATATTTTTTTTAAATGTTCCGAATATATTGTGTCAACACAGATGTGATGACTACTGGGGTTGTGAAAACTCATTTTTGATTTATTTTATAAAACAGTTTTCTAATTAAAAAAAGTCATGAAATCGTGATGGGACACGAATTTGTCAATTAGATCTTGTTGTTATCGCTGGGGTTATTCCACTTTCAATGTCACTACCAGAACATGCAGAATGATTAATAGCATCTGGTTCAGAGTCAGATTCATACTGTTCCATAAGGGAACATATATTTATTCTTACGAGCTTTCCCAAGGCATGCTTGGAGGATGCCCGAGCCTTTTAGAGAAGCTTATATCGTTAATACACCATTGCAATCCCATAAATGTCAATCAAATAGAATAGTTTATAGGTTAGAGCTTTTGTGAGCCTTTTGTACGCCTGTAATAATGATGTTTTACTATGTTTATAGTAAAATAAGCTATATGTCTTTAATAGATAATATAAACATGCCTGAAATTGTAAATACTCATTTCGTAATGTTTGATGTTTATTTTGTGTAGGATTAATTTAAAACACAGCCACGAACTTCATAAACGCCTGACAGGCAAAATATTGACAACATTTTGCTACTATGTACACATTTATTTTTGTTTCACATAACGTCTTCTTGTATTTAAAGTTCTCAAAAGTTCTCTGATTTGGGTTGACCTTTATAACAGACTTATCAAAATCCTCATTTATTAAAGCATTGGTTGTCTGCTGGTTATCCACAGGGGATATTTGTTGATGCAGTAATTTATTTGTTTTCTGTTTAGTGTTGCATGTAGATTGCTTTTATTTTCCATTTCATCTTGTTTCCAGTGTCCTTTGATGATTTGTTTATTTATTCTTTTAAGACAAGGGTTAAAACTATCAAATCAAGTGTGGACACAGACCAGTGTGGATAGTATTGCACTGCAACCATACCGGTTAAACACTCACTGTACCAGAACAGCATTCGAACTTGATCTGTAACTTATCATGGTTAAATATATACCAAACATCAAATAAATATATTTGAGCACCGTGAAAAAGTGTGGAGAATTGATTATTTGCATACATTTTCTGTCCCCTGACCATAACTCTGCAAAAAATCAACAGACCTGGACAAAATTCGAACTTGACCTGCAACTTGTCATTGTAAACACTATATACCAAATATCAAATCAATATCTTTAAGCATGACAAATAAAGTGCGGAAAAACTGATTACTTGCGTAATTTTCCAAAGAACCACAACTCTGCACAAAATTATAAGACTGGTACAAAATTTGAACTTGACCTTTTTATACTTGTCATGGTTACAAGAGGGCAATTATTCGTTTTTCATTTTCCATAGAGTACCAGTGGTGTTTCATAATTTATTTCTCGACGACTACACAAACTAGATAAAAATTTAGTAGCTGTTGCTAGAAATATCAGTGTTGCATAACAACCAAAATAAGTGGGGAATGTGTTCATGGGACACAGGTGATGCCCCCTTGCATATTTTCCAGTATACTGTATACCAATACATAAATCAGGAGATATAAATAACCCTGAAAATTACAGAGTTATAACTATAAATTCCTGTATTGGAAAGTTATTTAATGTTGTGTTAAATACAAGACTTTCTAAACATTTAGATGAGAGAAATATTTTGAACGATTGCCAAGCTGGCTGTTCTTAGAACCCTATTTGCTTCACATTTTAGGATGCCTTGTTCCTGCAGTCCTTCGCTATACAAACGTTTGAATAATAATTTTACATAGTTCATTTACATGTGAAACAATTCGAAAGTTATTGGAGATAAATGTTCGAATCTTTTGGATGGTGTGGCAGCTCCTGATCTTAATCTTTTTGCTCCAGAATCAGTATCAACATCTTTATCACCAGTAACTTCCATCAACCAATACGCAACTGCTCTTTAACTATAACCACCATGACCTATCCAAAATCATTCAAAAGAAAAACCAATGTCAACTACGTAAAGTCCTGATCAAGATCCCTTCTCTCCTGAAATATCAGCATACACTCCTGAAATCATCATCAGTTCAGTACATCTTCGATCAGGATCTAATGAAGGACGAATATGCAGAGAACATAACACAGATTTAGGGTCTGAGGCACCTTAACTCCAAAACCCAAACCTAAACACGATCAAATTATTCAAACCACTTAAATGCCTGAAAATAATTAAAATTATTTAATTTACCAAACGACTGAGCTTGATTTATAATTTACTTATTAAATAAAATTTAATTCCTTCTCCCAAAAGTATTAATTTCTTCGTTCTACCTAACAAAGCAGCAGAAGTTACAGCCCCTATTCGGAATTAATGCGTATTACACACCTCCAGATTCAATCTTTTAAGTTTTTAAGCATCTTTTTTCATTGAAACGGTTTTCAAAGTTTGCCTACGAACTAATACAAACGACAACTAAACGTTCTTTTTCTAGTTAGTAGAACCTATAGCAAAAATCTTATTAACCACATATTGATTGCTATTATTTACACTTCATAATTTTTGTCAGATCTAATATTTTTGCTACTGTCCCAGTCATTTGGCCGACATGTGTTTTTTTGGGCGATAAAGCTGCACTTAGTGTGTCATAGGACTTATTCATGCTTTTTTTGATGGTCTGTCTTACTTCTTCTGACATATATCTACTGGTTTGGACATAAATATCTTCGTAATCTTGTTGATGTCTATTGTCTGCAATTATCAGGAGTATTGATAGAGTATTATGTCAGATTGGCATTTGACATTTTTATCTTGCGATTATTGAGTTCTGCTGTATATTTAGAAATTATTCAGTGTATTTATAATTGCGTATTTGCCATTTCAGACTACAACATGGAAGTATAACATGTATAAGCTATTGCGATTATTATCCTTCTGCATATTATGTAATTATTGAAATTGCTATCATTTAAATATATACAGTTTGCATAACTTGAATATTATAATACAAATATAGTCTTTTTTTTTGGGGGGGGGGGGGGGGGGGAGTGATAGGTTAACTCCCAGATAAACATGAAGATTTGTTTGAAGGGGGGACGATTAAAATTTCTTTATGAAAGTTATGAGAACGGTAGTTATACATGACTATAATAAAATATATGTACATAAATACCTCTTTGGCTTTGGAATGAAATCCTGGATATGGATGCTCTTAATTGTTAACTGCCATCATAGTTAACGCATCTAAATCATAGACAAGACTATTGATATTATTATTTGAAGGTTATTGCTTTTTTATTTTATTTTGATGTTTCATATGACTTTCAGAAGGCTCAAGGGTGTAAAAATTTGATTTATAATGTAAATTAATTAATGTCGTTTATGAATTCTTGTGCCATTATGACTTGTGTTTTGTTGGATTATGTGGTCATCTGTTAATCCGAACTTATTAAAGAAGGTTGTCCTGTATAGTGGAGTTGGTTAAGAAATCTTTTTTCAATTATATGTTTTAAGGCCTGTGACTTAAGTACCATGAAGGATTTTTTTTTTTAAACACATTTTTTTAAGCAGACATCTTTCCCTTCACTCAACAACAGTTTTTGTAAGATCGCTTCAAATCTTACACTTTACATTATTATACTTTATTATGAGTCAGGGAAAAAACCCAGGATGAACAGTATTTTTAAACTTTACAATTATGATGTCATTTGTTAATGATCCCTCCTGGCAATTCAAACTCCATCTCCTTAGATATGTTAAGCTGCATTTACATTCTGTTTGTCAATAATACCTCTTCTTCCTTCACAAAAAATCCCCAAGTGTGACTGGGGTATAGAAATATGGTCACTTGGTCTTCTCCCGACCGGCAGTAAAACGCTTGCCGAAGTGGGGCGTCCGTTTGGCTGTGCGGGATGTATCAAGTTCGCAGTCACGTCCGGTCAGAAGGGGGACGTTAAATCCGATGCCTCGTGTAAAGAGAGTGCCACGCTCTTTGCACGTTAAGAACCCTTGCAACAACTCTTTGAGGGGTCCGTAGGTGGCCTGTTGCAAGGCAAAATTCCTGTCCCTATCCAATATACCCTCATTTTCCCGTGGCAGTCCAAATTTCGCCGACCAGCATCCTAGATGGCCTCTATTACAACAACCTACCTATTGTATTTATTGTTAACTTGTTCTCGTCCTGAATATGCATGAAATATTTGCCACTGGACGTTAAGCAACCAACAATCAATCAATCAATCCTTCACAAAAAAGCTTCTTTCAACTAAAAATAAAGACATTACTAATTTAGAGAATATTACAAATGAATGGTTTAATCTAACTCCCACAAATATAATGTTATATAGAATTTCATAATGATATTTTCATTAAAACCTAAAAGAAGCTTGTAAAAATGTAAATCGTAGAATGAAGATTGTAAATAAAACATTTATTTTATTGTCTTCTAAAGCAAATATAATTTGATTACTTATTTTATCAAAGCTAAATATATGTGTGTCAATCTTTCTGTCATCAGTGACAAAGATTAGTCCAGATTGTTCCGGAATAGGAAACATCTCCAAATTTACCCACATGGTAGCTTTATCTTGATGGTTGTGAAGGAAAATCTTATTAAGTGTTCCAGAGTAAAGGTTTGTCCTATGTGAAACACTAACACAATAGTTCTGTGAGCGTGATGCCGTTGTCTGATGCTCTGTTGTTGAAAAGAAAATCTGTCGTTTTAATTCCGCATCCTGTCTTTGGCTGAACTTAGAATATGGGACCACTGGGTCTATGTCAAATAACTCATAAATTTGGTTATATATATAATTGTAATTGTCTCGTAGAATCGATAGATCGTCACTTAGCAACATGAATCTTTTTGTAGATGATTTTGATATATCTTGATGGTGAATGGAATTAACTTTTTCTGCCATGAGACACAAACTTGTTTGTCTGCTGCAATTTCAAATTTCAAAATGTTGTGGGAGCTCTAATCGTACATGTATATCTGAAATATAAATTATGGAAATTAATTTATGCATACAAGAGTTAAGTAAGAGATGTTTGATTAATCTAAACAAGTCTGCAGGCCTGAACTCTTACAATCAGAAAATTATATACAGATATTGTTAAATGCTGAAAACCGTCACATGACAAAACTTGCTTCAGTAATTAAAAACAAAATAGAAATTAAAAAAATAAGCAAGAATGTGTTAATAGTACACGTATGCCCCACTTCTTTTAGTTTAGACCGTTATATTGGGTTTAATACTCTAGGTGTGCTTGGTCTGTCAGTTGGCAAAACTTAGTATGTTGTGCATTTTTGTTGCTCATACAAATGTACCAGAGATTTGAAAGACAAGCCATGCCGTTGCCCTATTTTGGATTTCGTATCCGTGGCAAGATGAGATGCCAAGGCCGTTGGTTTCAAATAACTCCATCAAAAGACCGTACGCATTCTGGATATTGTCGGGACAGACAATGGAATCTTTCCAAGAACAAGTAACATAAGTGTCACGGAGATTACAAAACTATAAAGTTGGGGAGTCATGGATGACATTTGAAAATCGTATATTACTGCCACTGATCTTGTTGCGGCAATACCAAAATTATACACTTTTATCATTGACATTTGGGATAATTGTTAACACCATGTGGATACCGATGTTGGAAGTGGTTTCCCTTCTCATCTATTGGCCAGCAGTACAGAATTGGAGAAACTTGAGAGGGAGATGGCCCGAAATGAGTAATGTTGTATAGATGGTACTTCCCATGGGACACCTATGACAGAGCCACAGGAGGAGTTTTACAGTGGACAAAGAAAATATCACTGTATACATACCCAGGTATTGTTTTGTTATAAATCACAAAAAAAAGTCATTTACATATATAAGGGAGTCTGGGTTTAAAATATATATGGTCGACCTTCGGCTCAGTCATTATCACTATCTTTGTCAATACCACTGTCCTGTGGGCAGTCCATATATCACGATAATGACCAGTTTTTCAAGAACTATTATATAATTATGGGTATTCAAGCTTTCGCTCTGATTCCTATCTGTTGTATTAGGTCACTAGCACACATAATGTAACTGATAATAATCACAGGTAAATAAAATATTTTCTTTTATTTTGTGTAAATTAATAATTTTATTTACACATTTTTTTTCAGCTTGGTTCCATTCAGATGTTCTAAATTTGATCAACTACTACAAAGAGAGGAGGGGGGAAATGGCAAACCCAACTATGCAGAAAGTTGAGGTGTGGGCAAGAATTTCCCAAGATTTGAGCGTTCTTGGTACTAAAAAAGCGAACGCTTGTGAAAATACATTTGTCAATACATACTAGAAAATTGGCTTGATCAAATGACCGATTAAAGGTAACATCATATACAATTATCAAAAAAGTTGTCAAATTTACAGTAAAATGTTGAAAAAATATCACTAAAGGAAAAATCTAAAAGAATATAAAAAAAGTTTTCAAATTTACAGTAAAAAAATGTTACTGAGAAAATGTTGAAATTAAAAAAAAAAGCTGTGGTTAATTTAATTTTACTTCTAATACAATTGTCAATACATATTAGAAAATTATCTTGATCAAATAAACAATTTTAGGTAGCATCAAATAAATTAAAAAATAAATGACAAATTTTCAGTAAAATGTTGGAAAATTATCAATATAGGTCAAATCTGAATGAATGTCCAAAAAGAAGTAAAATTTACCGAAAAATGTAATTAAGAAAATGTGGCAGTTTTTAAATAAAGCTGTTGTTGGTTCAATTTTACTTTTAATACAATTGTCAATATATATATTAGAAATTAATCCTGATCAAATATACGATTTAAGGTAACATCAAATAAATTATGAAAAAAATTGAGAAATTTAAATTTAAATGTGGAAAAATAAACAATACACCGATGGCATGTTAACTGCACATTTTATACAAATATTTAAAAAATTTGGTCGATTTAAGGTTTCAACTAATATAATAGATCAGAAAGTGGCTAAAATAACTGAAAAACATATATATTTTTTTATTAAAGCTGTTGTTGGTTCAATTCTACTCCTAATACAATTGTCAATACATATTAGAAAATTATCTTGATGAAATAAACAGTTTAAAGTAACATCAAATAAATTATCAAAACAATTGACAAATTTACAGTAAAATGTTAAAAAATTATCAATATAGTTAAAATCTGAATGAATATTCAAAAAGAAGTAAAGTTTACTGAAAAAATGTTCCTGAGAAAATGCTGCAATTTTTAAATAAAGCTGTGGTTAGTTCAAGTTTTCTTTTAATACAATTGTCAATACAAATTAGAAAATTATCTTGATCAAATAAACGATTTCAGGTAACATCAAATAAATTAACAGATTTACATTAAAATGTTGAAAATTACCAATATAGCGAAAATCTGAATGAATATCCCAAAAAAAATTAAAGTTCACTGAAAAAATGTTCCTGAGAAAATGTTGAAATTTTTAAATAAAGCTGTGGTTGTTTCAATTTTACTTCTAATACATTTGTCAATACAAATTAGAAAATTGTCTTGACCAAATTACCGATTTAAAGGTAACATCATATACAATTTCAAAAATGTTGACAAATGTACAGTAAAATGTTGCAAAATTATCAATATAGCTAAAATCTGAATGAATATTCAAAAAGTAGTAAAGTTTACTGAAAAAATGTTACTGAGAAAATGTTGAAATTTTTAAATAAAGCTGTGGTTGTTTCAATTTAACTTCTAATACATTTGTCAATACAAATTAGAAAATTGTCTTGATCAAATGACCGATTTTAGGTAAGATTATATTTAATTATCAAAAAAATTGTCAAATGTACAGTAAAATGTTGAAAAAATATCAATAAAGCTAAAATCTGAATAATTATCCAAAAAGTAGGAAAATTTACTTAATGAATGGCTATCATCTATTTTGAATTTATTGAACCATAAAACTAATTTTTGACTCCACACATTGAATTATCCGCGAAGCGGATTATGTAAAATGTGAAGAGTCAAAAATAAGTTTTATGGTTTAATAAAATAAAACTTAATTATTGCAATTCATTATAAATAAATTTCCATAAAAAATCAGACTCAAAGAACTTTTTATATAATTGTTTATAATAACAATACAATATACACAATGGAAAAATGACCATATTAAACATCATATATAAAGTGGTAAAACAGTAATATTTATGCAGGCGTTGTGTCCACTCCCCTTAGTGCAAATGACTTTTTAATGAACGGAACAGTAAGCTGCATAATATTCAATGAAGATAGAATTAATTGTAATCTATCTGTTTTAGACAGTTTAAAGTATTCTGGACATATACTATTTATATCTTTTTCAAGCTGATTACGTAAAGATTTAATAATTTTACACTTTAAGAAAAGGTGGGTTTCATCCTCAACGGCATTTATTTTACAATGTTTACACATTCTATTTTCTCTTTAAATTGTTTTATATCTACCCCTCTGCATTTAATTTAATGTGTGCCGTGTTGAGAGATATTATATCCTTATCGTTTCGTTTTAGGGGTAATAAATAAGGTTTAATTATAATATGTACAGTGGTAGTTGATATAGGCAATATTAATATAATTTTCATCATAAGTTTACTAACCAGTCGTAGAAAATTTAAAATAGAAATAAATAAATACCAACATCTATCATAACATACAAGTTTAATGTTTTAATCTTAGGTAGACTTACATTTGTATAGTAATATAATTGTCCAAAAATTAAGTAGGAACAAATAGCGTAATATATTCAGATGCATCTTCTTCTATTTAATTTGCCGGTAGAATCGTGCCTGTTGTAATAAAGGCTGATTCGATCCCTATTAAACTTGTTTGTGTTTACCGATCTTGAGTTCATTCTGTTCACACTTGTTCTATATTCTTCCGTCCACTTGTTTTTAAATTTAGCAGTTCATCATTGAACTCACTTATAGCCTTGTTACCACTTTCGGAACCCGAGTTTAGTTCTTTGTATAGATCCAATTTAAGTTTATCAGCATCGACTGTACATTTGGTAGTAAACTCTTTGCAGGATGCGGTTATTTTTCCCAGGATACCCTGTTCAGATTCTTGACGTATAATCTTTAATTTTCCCACAAAGAAGTCCTTGGCTTCATTTGATCCATAGAATGGTCTAAAGTCAATGTTTGTATTAAAAAATATGGGTGTTCTAGTTGATTCTTTTCTCATGGTATATTCTAGTGTATTTAAATAGCCCATCCGAGCTCATGAGCATGACTGTTAGGCCCGGCGTTTCTGCCGTGTTTGGGGAAAAGATTCCCGAGTCCGGCTTCATCAGTGGTCGACTCAATAAGTTGTATATTGGCGTATTATTTATGTTTTTTGTTTTATTTCGTATATTATATTGGACCATACACCGGTTGTCTTTGAATAACATATTAGTTAATTATGATTTATTTTTTGTGAGATCAGTATCATATTGTGTTGTGAATGGTTGAGCAAACTATACACACTAATGCTTTGATAATAGTTCTTGTAAATTTGTATGTCTTTTATAAAAGAGGGACGAAAGATACCAAAGGGACAGTCAAACTCATAAATCTAAAACAAACTAACAACGTTAATTGTTTACACATTAATTCTATACACGTTGCTAAACATGTATGTCATCATAATTACTGTATTTGTGTACCTGAACTATTTTGTCTGTATTTATATTGTATGTTTCTCTGTAAACTTGTATCTAGTTTTTAGAGAACTCTCTCTCTCTCTCTCTCTTCAGGCTTTCATACAATAATTGTTAGGACGATTGAAATAATTGAAAAATATGCGGAAAGTTCATATATCTGATAACAAATATCCGATCGTCGAGGACTTAACTTTATTAAACAATATGTTTTTACAAGGCCGTTTCGAAGATAAACAAGTTTTACAACAAGCGGAGCTTTGCAAGGTCCCCTCAACATGTTTCATATTGATATGTTCCATGTTAAATTTTGAATACTGTTGTTGATTAAATGCTGATTTTATTTTGATATTCTATAACTTGAGTTAACTGTCTTCATCTAGGCAATTTACTATTACCGCATGATTATAATTTAAAAATACCGCCGGATCCCCAATTAACATTTATGCCAATGTGCATGCGCATGGGAAATACAACTTCCTGTTTACATTTGGTTTATCTTTGCTTTGATAAGAGAGCAAACACTGCCATCAAGAAACTCGAGGCAGATGGAGCAGCTACACCAATTACACCTAAGAGATTGTTTGAAATGTCGATAACAGAGAAAAAGGTTGGCAAGAGAAAGCCGAAGTCAACAGAAAAAAGTAAAGAAAATTTCGAACAAGATGTTACCTTCAGCCCCAAGAGAAAAAAGGTGGCAGATGACACAACCAAACTTACAGATAACATAAACAGTTTGACAACTAGAAAAAAGCCTGTTGCCCCTAAATCCAAGAAAACGTCCCAGCCCAAAAAACAACAATGCCAAACCTGAATAAAGGTTGAATATGCAACAAACTTGCAGTCAGAGCTGGAGATGTCCACAATGTTGGATCAGCTTTTCCCACCAGCTAGTCACTGGCCAAAGCCCGTAATTTCGGCAAAAATGTAGCGTTTAGGAAAAAACTCCTGTAATGGTTTGTCACAGAATGATGGAATTATGGACAAGGGTAAAACTATATGGCACCGACAACTTCGTTGCGGGGCAATAACAATCAGCAACTTAGCATTTTAACCTCAAAAATAATTATTTTTTCAACATCATGTGCATAATGAGGTTAAAATAAAAGATGAAAGATTAAACTTTTTTTTCCTGATAAATTTAATGAATTAATCAGGTTTACAAATGAATTAACAATAAAGAAATTTGTTCTTTGCTATGAATATGATATGTTCTGCTTATTTTTTTAGGTTACTTCAATGTATGGTCTATATTTTTATCAAAATCAACTGAAATTTTTATTTTGAATACATTGTAGGTCGTCAGTGAACAGAATGATAGTTTAAGAAGAGAATTAACATATCACATTACAAACCTGGACAAGGAAAATATTGAAGAAACAACAGATGGACTGTTATCCATTTTCCCTCCAAGCTCAACAGTGTCAACTCCAGGCCAGTGTGTCAACACAACACCAAAGCCATATAAGTTAGATCCTACAAATACTGTAATTGCTCCAGACACTACAAGAACATATCCCTAAAACCCTACCAATAATCAACAGATTCCTTCTAGTACATGTAGTTCAGCTGACAAGCAAACATTCACTCCAAGAAAATCGCCTAGAATGTCTCTTTCTCAGGAGTACAGAGAGTCTCCTGAACCATCTATTGAAGCATTGGTAATAGTCATTTTCAATATCTAATGACAGCAAAAAGTAATAACTTTGTGTGTGTTTTCCTGCATAAGATCAATGACAATCAATCTGGAATTAATTTATTGACAAATAAAAGTAAATCAAAAGTGCTTTATGCCAGGCATATTTATGTCAACAAAGAACTCATCAGACACTGTGACACTCAAAAATGCCAAATAAAGTACAAAAAGAGATCTTTCCTAAAAAAAAATCAGATTTTGTGATTTTCTTGTTAGCTATTAAGGATGATTTATGTTCAGATAAATATATTTACAGTTTATTGTATACATTAATTAACTGATTATACGTAGGGTCGGCATTGACTACGGCATGGTTGATGTATATCAAATCAAACTATCTAACGACACCGCCCTTTTCCAAGTACTAATAATATTGAGGTTTAATAGATTTCAAAAATGATTAAATATATTACTGGTTGTGAGCTTTAAAGTTAATATTACAATCGCCGTAAAATAGCAAAGGTTTTTGGCACTGGCTACCGAATTGAAATAAAAGGGAAAGTTTTGGCAACGATTATAGCAGAAGCGTCGACAATAAGGAAATAATAATAATAGTACTTATAATCTCTTTATTTATTTAAGTGGAAATATAATTATACGGAATGAGGTTGCTTGTTGCTTGACAAAGTTTGAAAATACAGGGTTTATTTTAACGAAAGACATTAAAATATTGCCTTTCCTGTTAACTGCAAAAAATAGACGGCCAATCTTAATATATGTTTGAATCTTGGTAGCATTTTCGATCAACAAAGAATTTGTATAGTAAGACTATATAACACTCATTGAATCAACATTTTTAACTGCTGCATGGCCATATAACTTTTTTTTTGTTCTAGGCCTAAGTTCGTGTAACAGAACTGGTAACAAATATGAAAAATACATTGCTAATTCTAGCGCTCTGTGTCCGTATATTCATAAAACTACTATAGTTAAGATTTGTAAGCACACGGGCCCTAGCTGGAACCTTTAACTAGTAGACATTCATAGAAAACACGACAAATAGACGGATTGTATAGCTATCCATTTATGGAGTAGTGTACTTATAAAGGTTTATCTGTGCATATCATTTTAGGTAATAACAGATAATATTAAAAGCCTCAGCCAAAATATTATGTGTGATCCAAGATGGATACAGTCAGCGGATGACATGGAGAAGTGGTCAACAAATACCAAAGTATGTTTGCCACTGTTAGAAAAGCCCATTGAGAAGATGAGTCTTATAGACCTAAGGACAACTATTCCTCAACTGTTAAGAGCGGAAAGAGGCAGGAAACAAGTCGGATGGGGAAAAACAATTATATTCCAGTATGGTGGCCGTTGGATGCATTACCTTTCAAGAATGTAAATCAGAAGCCACAAGACTTTGAAGGTACAAGACTGATAATTTTTCTTCATTATGTTATATTCAAAGGCTTTTGAGGCACGGTTTTGCCTTTCAAGCTTTCCTTTATTTTTGTTTGTGTTTAACATATTTGTTGAGTATAGAAATCGACCACCATTATTTCCTACAGCCAAATTTATTAACATTCTAGTTGAGCCTAAATGTTTACCATATAAAATAGTGCAATCATATTAATAACAAAAATAAACAGTGACTCACGCACAGATGTAATTAAGTTATATACCATGACAATATTATATAAATACGCTTTTATGCATAAATGCAAGTTTCATTTTTTTTTCTTTTCTGCAGGAAACTGGATGAACGCATTAAGACTTGTAATCTCATGCTGTCTGTCTCATCATGGGTTTACACCAGAGACACATTATATTGGTGCTACGTTCATCCCCACAAGAAGATTGAGTGAAAGTGCATCCAGTGAATCAACATCCATTCAAACCTCTCCGGAATGTAGTTTGAACAAATCAAGTTCGTTTAAGGAATCAGATTCATCTTCAGATTGTAAAGCAAAGGAAAATGATTCCGAATTATCACTGGGTTCACCAATCTTTTCGTCCTCCCCAGAGATCAACATACCAGGCTCACCAAACCACAAGGAGGACAGTTCTACAACAGACTCGTCAAGCTCCAAGGAAACCAGTTTAATTTCGCCTGAATCCCCTTCACCTTCATTATTGTTGCGGAAAAGAGTAGCACACATCCCCGTTGGAAGAGGAAACAGGTTGAAAAGGAGAAAAATACCTTTTACTTCAAATAAATGACTAAAAATTGACTGAAAGTTATATAATCATTCCTGAAATGCAAGATTTTTTTCTATAACAGCAATATTCATAATACATGCACATATCACTTTATTTTTTCGTTGTTCATGTTTATCTTCGTTCAGGATTCATTAACATATGGTAAAAACTTTCATTAAATTAGGAAAAGATATAACTGACAAATAAAGATTCTTTTGCCTTCGAATAGTTATTTTCTAGAAATATACATGTATATAAAAGTCAAACATCTGTTTGCTCGTTTGTTGATGTGTTACATATTTGATTTTCATTCATCTTTTTGTACGTTAATTAGGTCGTTATTTTTCTCGTTCGAATTGTTTCATATTTGTTATTACCGGGCCTTTTATAGCTAACTATGCGGTATGGGCTTTTCTTATTAATGAAGATCGTGAAGTGACTTGTAGTTGTTAATTTCTGTGTCATTTGGTCTCTTGTGTAGAGTTGTGTAATTGGCAATCATGCCACATCTTCTTTTCTATATGTCTGGAGCTGGCATGTCAGTTAACTGCTAGTAGTCCTTTGTTAATTTATGTATTGTTGTCATTTGGTTTAGTTTCTTATGTTACCGTTTCTGACATCAGACTCGACCTTCTCTTAAACTGAGTTTTACTGTGAGTATTGTTGTGTGTATGCTTTTTCTGTTTTGGCTAGAGGTATGGGGAGGGCTCAGATCTAAAATAAACATGTTTAACCCAGTCGCATTTTTGCGCCTGTCCCAAGTCAGGAGCCTCTGGCCTTTGTTAGTCTTGCATGATTTTTAATTTTAGTTTCTTGTGTATAATGCGGAGTTTGGTATGACGTCCATTGTCACTTAACCCGTGTACTTATTTGTTTGGGGGCCAGCTGATGGATTCCTCGGGGTGCGGGAGTTTCTCACTGCATTGAAGACCCATTGGTGGCCTTCGGCTGTTGTAAACTCTATGGTCGGGTTGTTGTCTCGTTGACATATTCCCAATTTCAATTTTCAATTTTATTGACTACTCACTTCAAATTTTATTATACATGCAACATACAAGAAAGCAAACAAACGCAACAATGGACAAAGACTACAATTAACATATAAAAAGCTATGTTCATGTATATATACTTAGAATTACTAGGCTAACACATGTTTAGGTACGTTCCTCGTGAACGTAAATACAGAAAATCGCTTCAGACACCACAAGCGTATTTACATGATTAAGTTTTATCTTTCATTTTTGGAAAATGACGCAGTCATTGTTCCATAACTGCCGACCTGAATTCTCTGCCTACCGCGCTTGGTTTCGTATTTACTATTTTCCATACAAACTGGAATCTGCTTGTGTTTATCATTATGCAGGATCATGCAGTAATCAGCCTGGAACCAGTTTACACACTTTATTTACAGAACGAAATATTTTGACCTGTTCATATGTTAATTGTTATTAAATTGTTATTTGAGCCTCCCGTTTTTTATATTTTTCATATTTATTCAAGGTTTCGCTTTTTATCTTTGTCTTAAAAAAATCCATCCGTTTTGACATGGTTTTGGACTTTTCACACACCGGTGATCATCAGTCGCTATACAAAATAGTTCTCCTGAATAATGTTAAAATTACATGCCATTTGAACTTTAAAATCGTTAAAAAATAATAATCGGAATCATCTTCACATCTTTTGGATATATAATCGTCTTTATCAAGATTTATGAAATCTTTTTGAATCGGGAATTAGTAATACGGTTAAAATCACGCGGTGCGGTTTTGGACTTTTCACACTCCAACGATCAGCCATCGTTAGACAATATAGTTCTACTAAATATTGTCAACTTTCTTGCCATTTGCACTTTACAATCTTTTAAAAAGTAATAATCGGAATCACATTAACATTTTATGGATAGAAAATGATCTTTATCGATATTAAAGAAGTTTTTTTGGAATTAGAAATTAGTAATACGGTTATACTCACGCGGTACGTATGAATCTTTGTTTACAAAATACAGCAGCTGAGAAGAGCGTGACAGTATTGACAAGGAAGATAATTAGGAAAAACATCGTAAGTTTATCTTTAATTGATAATATGTCCTCAGCATGATTAATTTTAGGTGTATTGCTTTATTTATGATTCTTGATTAGTATAAATATATTGAATTATGGTGTTTTGTGATTGATTTCTTTCATTTTTATCCGATCCGCCATTTTTAACAGTAAGCTCTTACTTTGCTGAACATTATTGCTGTTTACAGTTTATCTCTATCTATAATAATATTCAAGATAATAACCAAAAACAGCAAAATTTCCTTAAAATTATCATTTCAGGGGCAGCAACCCAACAACGGAATGTCCGATTCAGGGCAGATAGATCTTTACCTGATGAACAATTTTATCAGATTTGATCTAAATGCTTTGGTTTTTTAGTTATAAGCCAAAAACTGCATTTTACCGCTATGTTCTATTTTTAGCCATGGCGGCCATCTTGGTTGGTTGGGCGGGGCACCCGTTGTTGGGTTGCTGCCCCTGAATTCGTAATTTTAAGGATATTTTGCTGTTTTTGGTTATTATCATGTATATTTATGTAGATAGAGATAAACAGTAAACAGCAATAATGTTCAGCAAAGTAAGATTTACAAATAAGTCAACATGACCGAAATGGTCAGTTGACCCCTTTAGGAGTTATCGCCCTTTATAGTCAATTTTTAACCATTTTTGATAAATCTTAGTAATATTTTACAAAAATCTTCTCCTCTGAAACTACTGGGCTAAATTAATCCAAACTTGGCCACAATCATCTTTTGGGTTAGTAATGTGAAAAATGTGTCCGGTGAACCGGCCATCAAACCAAGATGGCCGCCATGGCTAAAAATAGAACATGGGGTAAAATGCAGTTTTTGGCTTATAACTCAAAACCCAAAGCATTTAGAGCAAATCTGACATGGGATAATATCAGATTATTACATGGCATTTTTCATATCGCATGTATTATCAGCCCTAGGTTCAATATCAGCCCAAGAGCCGCATGGCTCGAGGGCTGATATTGACCGAGGGCTGATAATACATGCGATATGAAAAATGACATGTTATGATCTTTTTATCATATGCTTCAACAGTAGAGAAAAATAACAGATTCATATATTGATCCTTTTACGTGGTTCCCGAAGTTTCATTTTAAACAATATACTTTCCAGTATTCAAGAAATTGTTTTGTACACTACTTTGTAATGTTTTTCACTGAAAACGTAACATTAAGGTGTATTTTCCGGAATTGGCCGAGTATTACCGGAATGCCATGTGATAACGTTACGGAAAGGCATGTGATAACAATCGAAGCATGTGATAAACTTTTCATATCAGCCCGCTAAGCACCAATTCGAAAAATATGGAATTTACGTCAATTTAATGCTATTATCATACGGTAAAATTTATATGTTATTTAGTCTAAGTATATGATAAAATTGTTTATCAGGTCAACATTTATCTGCTCTGAAATATTTAGATGAATCGGACAACCCGTTGTTGGGTTGCTGACCCTGAATTGTTAGTTTTAAGGAAACTTTGCTGTTTTTGGTCATTATCTTGAATATTATTATTGATACACTGGTAAAAATGCCACACATGTGAACATGCGTGACACATGCGTTTCACATGTGTGTCGCACGCATGTGAAAGAGACGTTTCATGCCACGCATGTGACACATGTGTGAAAAACGAATGTGATACGCATGATATACACATGTGATCATGCGTTTTACATGAGAATCACATGTGTAAGGAAAAACACCTGTGATACATGCGTGATTTCTGCATACAAAAGGCATGGTGCCTGTATTAAAAATTTTGCAAAATGTGTGATACGCATGATATACACATGTGATCATGCGTTTCACATGTGAATCACATGTGTAAGGAAATACACCTGTGATACATGCGTGATTTCTGCATGTAAAAGGCATGGTGCCTGTATTAAATATTTTTCAAAATGTATTCGTATTTGTGCAATTACCATGATCGTTGACATGTATCGAAGTTCTAATGTGAATTAAATGGGTTATACATGGGTTTTCCATATATGTACACAGGCAAATTTTGTTCAGGTAAATTTCATGTGAGATTCACCTGAAACAAGCTTATACATGAAACTCGCGTTCAATTAATGTGAATTGAGCTCAGCTAACATGAAATTCATGTTAAATTTTTCATGTGAAGCTAACCTGAATCAAGCATTCATATTAATTTTTTTTAAATGAAATGAAGGTGAATTGAGCACCAATCACACAAATTCACAGTATTTGAGCATATTTTAGATAAGTCAATGCTAATCTATATATCTAGTGCACATTCTATTTTGATATAAATAAATATTCTTCTTGGTCTTGACTATGTGTTCATACTTCAATTGTATTTTACTTTCTTGATCCTTATCAATACAAATCCAAACTCACAATATCTCCAATGCAAGAGATAAGATGTAATAAAACAAAGAAGGCAAGCAAATATCCAGGTTACCTTAAGTTCACTCCTAGAATTTTGTTGGTTAGTTCAAGTCGCAATATTTTTTTAAAAAGTGATGTAAGGATTGGTAATTCAATTAAAGCATATGTATGCACTGATGAATATTTCATTTTTAATATTTATATATATAAGTCATTTTGTGGTTATCAGTCATGAGACAATCCAATCCCATTGTGGAAATTGTCTTACTTGCAAAAGATGCCAATGCTTCTTTAAAAATTTTGAAGAAAAAAAGTAGTTTACCCTGCCACATATTCGTGTGCCTGTTTTAAGCCAGGGTTTCAGTGGTTGTCTTAAGTCTCATCCTAATAAAAAGCATATCTAAAAAAAAATGTGTTAATAGCAGCTCTTTGATTGGTATAGACTCTGGTTAATTAAGTAGATCATGACATTGTTTAGACAACTGTTTATTGTTGAGGACTGTATGTTAGCACCTTAATGCCTTTCATATGTTTTTGTTGTTGTGTAGCTGTCTGATTGATTTATACCTCATTTCGCATTATATTAATAAATTGAAATAGAAAGGTTCTGTTAAATGTATTTGATATGCCATATTGAATGCCTTACAGTTATTTACAACTGTTTCCTTCTTATTTCAAAACATATTTTGACAAACAACAAACATATCTGGCGTATACACTAAATTTAGTCCTGGTATCTATGATGAGTTTTTTTATACCATTAGAAAATTTCAAAGTTTGGCTTCACAATAATATAAAAGTTCTTGTTCTTTCAAATATTTATATAAAATTCAGTTTAAAACATGCATTATTCATTTTTAGACTATAAACAATAATTTGAATTTGAATTGTCATGATTGTATTATATTCTGAAAGTACTTGTGTTTGAAAAAATATACACAATATTTAATTCCATGTGTTTGAGATTTCTTGAATACATCACTCCCATATCATGTCTTTGTTTAAGAGTTCTCTCCTGCATGTATCTGCTGTAATTGCTATTTGTACCCACGGCTTCCTTCATACATTTGCACTTATCCTTCTAAGATGTTGCTTGAATGATAAAATCCTGTAATACATTATCAGCCATCAGACTCTTGGAATACAGTTGCTGTAATTAAAAAAAAAAAATAACCACAAAATATTGGCTTACCAATCAAGCAAAAATGATAACATAAATTTGATAAGTAATGATTTACCAAACTTACATATATATATATACATAAATATCGTGTGAACAACTGGAGTGGAGAAATAATAGTTGTTGTTTTTGCAACATGTATTTATCTTGGTTGTTTTTTTCGCTTTTATGTAAATCAGGCCCTTAATTTTCTCTTTGGAATTGTTTTACATCTGTCATTCCAGGACATAGCTTGCTTGATGCTGTACTGGTTTTGCTCATTGTTGAAAGTTGTACATACATGTAAAGTGATCTTTAGTTGCTAACATTCAGTCATTTTGACCTGATGAATAGTTGTCTCATTGGCAATGATACTACATATTTTCCTTTTTTTTTTAAATAATGAAAACTAACTCTATTCATGCATGTGTACTACACATTACCTGTGTATATAATATGTATGGCATGTGACCAATTTAACCAGATACTCCGCAGGGTGCAGCTTTATACGACTGCAGAGGTCGAACCCTGAAGGTTGAGGGAAGTATGGACACAACATTCAAGCTGAATACAGCTCTGAATTTGGATTGTGATTAAATAGTTGACACATCATAGGTTTCTGACACAGAATAAATGTGGTCTAATGAACTTATTTTTTTTGCTTTTGAGCAATTTACTATGCTGTTGAATATTAATCCTCTCAAAAAAAAAATATTTGAAGAAATTTTCTTTTTAAATTCTGAAATCTAAAATGAGAAAAAAAAATTGACCCCCACCCCAATTTTATTTCCGCGTCCCCCTTTCTCTTATTCCAAAAATGATCTCAATTCAAAATTCTAATGGAGTTTGCAACAATAACTACTCATTTAAATACATCATAAAATATTAAAATATAAAATGTCATACAGTCATGGTTAGAATTAATAGTAACTTCTAAAAAAATAAATGGGGAATGTGTCCAAAAGGACACAGATGATGCCCCTGCTAGCATATAACGTTATAAAGGGACATAACTCAAGAACTGTAAAAGTGAAGATGCCAAAAATTGAACTTAAACTGAGTTTAGAGGTAATAAGCATTACATACACATTTCATTAAATTTAGTTGAGACAAACTTAAGTTAAGAGAACAGAAACTAAAAAATTCTTCAATTTTTCCACTTGTAAAGGGGCATAACCCTAGAATGGTAATCAGAGTGCTTGTAATCACTGAATGGTGAAGATTGCTTTAATCTATCAGTTGGTAGTTAAGTGAATATTGCATTGTATATTGTACATTTTATATAGCCTACAACGTGATACCAATATAAGAACGCAAACATTTTGAGGTCGTATAAAAACGGGGACCAAATTTAAAAAAACTTAATACAGGGTTTGATTCAGCATATTAAAGAACCCCAAGAATTCAAGAATAAAACCCCATTGAAATTGGTCTAGAAATAAGCAACTTATACAAAGTATTAGAGAAGTATTGTTTTTGGCCCCTAATTCATAAACAGTTTGTGCCATAACCATTGATAACCCCCAAAATCAATCCCAACCTTTTTTTTTTGGTATGGAACCTTCAAGTCCTTATGGTACAATTTCAGAAAGATCCATACACTTATACACAAGTAATTGTCTGGAACCTAGGAAAATACTTATTTTGACCCCTTTTGGGCTCCTTGTTCCTAAACTGTTGGGACCATAACCCCAAAATCGATCCCAATCTTCCTTGTGTGGGTTCAAACCTTGTATTTAAATTTCATAGAGATAGATATCCATTTACTTAAACTAAAGTTATTGTACGGAAACTATGTCCAGTGGCAAATATTTTATGCATTCAAAACAAGAACAACTTGTCAATTCATAATATACATTGTATAGGCCAGTCTGACTAGGTAGGTTTGTAATATTATAAATGCTGATTATTTGAACTTCTGAGTGTGTGTGTATGGAGCAGGAGGGGATCAGGGTAAGGATGCCTTGAAGCATACTTGACATTGGAAAGAGAGAAAAATAAGCAAGTGTACATGTACAATTATACTTGAGAACAGAGTGCATCAAATTATTTATATTTACTGAAATTCTGCAGATGAACATACTTTGATATGAGTTCTTTTTGCAGGACATTCACACCTACATATGTACATGTACAGTACATGTTCACCAGTGGTTTTAATACTGTACTTTCCATTCTTTTGGTATCAAGCTAAAATTGTATAAAATCTAAATTATTTAATCAAGAAGTCCATGAAGTCCAGACAAAAACTAGATGTAGTATGAACATATTGAACTAATGCTCACTAATTTACACCTTTACAGAACTATATGTACTTTTACTTTTGAGTGAATGCAAAGAACATGTAAGCAAACAACAGAAAGAAGATCAACAGCTTAGCTAATAAATATATGTACAGTATGAACTTTCTGGTTTTAATTTATCTATTCTGCTGTATACAGTTAAAAAATCATTCTAGGCATTAATTATTGTCAGATGTTTATTAGATCTTGTTTTGCTGTTTTAAGTTAATAGGCAAAAATGTTAAAATACACCATTTTGATATAGGAAAGACTAAACTCGTGAACATTAGAGCTGGTAGAAGTTTCTACAATTTTGATATTATTTGTCTCACTGGTAGTACACTACACTGTAAAAATCTTTTTGAGAAAGAGCAGGTGCGACTTTTTTAATTTGAATTTAATGCACTACGGAAGAACTGTATTCTCGGGCCTGTTGTCATTTGTGTTATAATCCGTACTTCAGGCATTTAACAAAAGAACAACTTTTCATTGTAACATAAATTGGATTTTTTCCTTTGATGTTTTTATAAAATAATTTGCTTAAAAAGTGTGGTGAGGGAAAACCATGGTATATTATATGCAAATTTATGTTGTACCATACTTTGCTAATTAAATATGCAACTCGACTAGAATCCAAAGGAAAAAAGGCGGAGCTTCAGCCATGGTATAACATATTCATTTTCATGTTATTCCATGGCTGAAGCTCCACCTTTTTTTTAAATGTATCCGCCTCTAAAATATTTAGGAAACTGTAAAACGCACTAAAAGGTCAAGATCTTCATTTGTTTTCATTTTATAAGAAAAAGCACAAACTATATAGGATTGTTACGAATTCCCTTAATTTTGGAAACAATTACTAAATGTTTCTTCTTTCAGTTTTGAAAAAAATAAAATGTAAAACTATCATTTCCTTTGCGAACATTCAATTGAATTTCGATTTAAAAAGGGGGGTACCTATATAAAAAAAAGGAATAAATATCGTCTACAAATATCTGTGAAAAAAAACCACGATTAGGGGACGTACACTATCTATGCCCCTGGATCCGCCACTGTTAAAAATATTGTTTTATCATTAAAATTGTGTTTTAATAAATAATCTAATAAAATAACGGAAGAAAAGCATTTTTCAATTAGATGAAAATTCTGTAAAATAGGATTAATTTGTATGATACATTGAAAACAAAAAAAAAAACAATTCTTACCGTCATTAGAATAATTATTTAATCCTTGTCGCTGGAATCCGACATTTTTGTTTACCTCAGTCTGATGATATTATCAAATTACCTGCGCCTACAATCATACACGGGGCGCAAAACCAAAATAAAAATCGGGAAAATCCGACATTTTCTGTACTTTCTGCAAATTCAGGGGTTCTATTACATGAAATACACAGACGATCATACACGAAGCGCAAAAGTGACTTGCGCGAGCTTCCATTTCATTGGATAAAACTGTAACGTGATCAATTTCCAATATTAGTTGAAGGTCTTGAAGCTGTCAATCATTTTATTTATATTACAAATTTTATATACCATGTGTCTTACTCATTAACATATTTAAACAAACTCATCCTTCGGATTCGTTTGTTTAAATATGTTAACTCGTAAAAACCATGGTATATATAGTACATGTACATGTATCTTGCCAATGTGTGAATAAATTTACTGTCAAAAAACACGTCTTGTGTGTGTTTTTGTTAGATGCATTTCTTTTTTGTTTATTGTATAGATCCGGTGAGTTAAGCCCTTTTCACATCAATATACATGTACCAGGTTAGGTGGGTTTGGCACCACAAACTGCTAGCTATATAGTCTAGCCCCCATCACATCCTTCAATTAGTATGTGCCTGTCCCATGTCAGAAGCCTGTAATTCAGTTTGAATTGTTTTACAAATTTTTCATTTTCATTTAGAGTTTTTTTATATACCGGACTACTGTAAATTCAGAAATTATTGTGAGGTTTTTATTAGCATGATTATTGCTAAAAATGGGACAGAGTTTAGTTGTAAACGCAATAATTTAAACTCGCATTTTGAAATATTTTTTATGAATTTAACAGGATTTTTCTCAAAATCCTAAAAATTAAACTTGCATTTAAGTCTTAAATGATAAAATCAGAGGCAGATTTAGGTGGGGGCCAGGGCCCCCCTTTTCTGGGAAAAATTTGGTTGATTATATAGGGAATCACTGAATCATGACCAGAGTGGGCCCCCTCTTAGGCAGTCAGTGGGCCCTCACTTATGAAAATTTCTGGATCTGCCACTGAAAATGGCAATGGTGGCAATAATAAATGCACACAATATTTCAGAATTTACAGTATATATGGTATAATGTATGGGCTTTGCTCATGGTTAAAGGATGTATGTTGACCTATAGTTGTTAACTTTGATGTCATTTGATCTCTGACGGAGAGTTGTCTTTTCTCATTAGTGTAAACAATTTTTTTTTAAATAATTAGGTAATTTAAACATTACAATATAAGACACTTTTATTAGTATTAGGATTGGAAAACAAGTGAATTTTCACTTTTACAAATTCCTCTCTTTTCTTATTTGCAATCATACTACATTTTCTTATTTTTATATTTACATTACCTTTCATCTTCTTGAGCGGTCCACTTCCTCAGTACAACAAGAGGGTCCTAAAAGCATGATTTTGAGTTGGCTAAAAAACCTATAAGATATATTATGATACAATTAACAGGTTTCTTTGCAATTATCTGGCAAATCACTAAAAAAATTAAGCATATATAAGAGTAGTTAAATAAATGTATTCTCCAATAAATCTTAGGTCCGAGACCACAATCATTTCGTAGTGCATTTCTTTTAGAACATAAATGAAAATAAAAAAAATCCCACCTGCGCTTTCTCAAAGAAACTTTTCCAGTGTGTTGTACTACTTTTGGGACAAATTATATCAAAATTATAGAAAACTTCATCGGCTCTAACTCAAAATATGGACAATTTTATGTTTAGAGCGTCTTGAAATCTTTTGACAGCTTCCGAACTTGAAGTGCTAATTTTCAACATTTTTCACCTGGACCAAATCACTACTTTCCTTTAAAATTCTGGATCCAAATTTTTTTACAGTGTAATTTTACCCCTCTACTTGCAATTTGAGGCATTAAACATGGAGAAATAAATTTGGAAGGGGTATAAAAATTAATGGCAAGTAACCCACTGTTAACACTAGGGACTTTATTCGTAAACAACGAAAATCAAGGGACGACAATTGTGGTCTCGGACCTAATACATTTCCCCTGTTGACAAGGCAAAACTAAGGAGGGAGCCGGAATATTGAATTGATTGGATCAACAAAGGTTCGATTTACTACAATGTTGTCATTAATAGAACAACACCATCTCCAATTCACTGTTTTACAGTGATTTTATCCAAATTTGAATCGAAGAGGCAACTTATTAACCTCCAATTTGTAAGTTTTCATTTGTATGAAGTCATATTTAGCCATGACGTCTTTGGGCGAAAATCATTCATAAAGTTTCACAGATTTTTTTTGTATGTCAATTTATACATTTTTTCAAATTCCATCGTATTATATCTTTTTGTTATGAATTAGAATCGGAATACAAGTACTGTAGTTGAAGAGTTGTCACCGTCAATTGTGGATTTGACGGTTGCAAATGCAGTTTTACTGGTGACAGTCACATTTTTTTTTAAATCTGGGTAGATAAGTTTTCATTTTTTAAAGTAGGGCAAGTTGGCAGACCTTTATAACATATATATAAAATTTTTAAAATCCCACCTGCGCTTTCTCAATGAAATTTTTACAGTGTGCTGTACTACTTTTGGGACAAATTATATCAAAATTATAGAAAACTTCATCGGCTCTAACTCAAAATATGGACAATTTTACATATAGGGCGTATTGAAATCTTTTGACAGCTTCCGAGGTGCTAATTTTTAACCTTTTTCAGCTGGACCAAACTCTACTTTTCTAAAAAAAATTAGGGACCAAAATTTTTTTACACGGTTTTTTACCCCTTCTTGCAATTTGAGGCATTAAACATGGAGAAATAAATTTGGAAGGGGTATAAAAATTAATGGCCAGTAACCCACTGTCAACACTAGGGACTATATTCGTGAATAACGAAAATCAAGGGACGACAATTGCGGTCTCGGACCTTATGCATCTTTATTGACAACATATACCATGTATACAGTAAAAAAAAGAATATGAACTCGTGATACACACAGAAATGTAAAGAAAAGAAATGAGCAGTGCCTTTTCCTATCATAAAAAAGTGCCTTGCCCTCCACTGGCACCCTGCCCCTTTTGATTTCTAGCTGGAGCACTGTATATTGATGTTGTATTCATTTAGATTTTTCCCAAGTAAGGTGAGTTGCCACTGTCATGGCTGTTGGCAGGAGTATAATTAGGGATTGAAGTATGAGCATAAAAGCATAAAAGATTTATTTAAAGTCAGTTATACATATAACAATACAACATAATTAAGCTCTGTAGAGCTTTTATCAGGCATTGTAGCCCACATCTTATATTTTTTACACAATTTATATAGTTCTATGAAAGAAAAGCAGAAGTTTTAGAAGCCCACTCCAAATTTTAGGGGCAAATGGGCCCCTGCTAATTTCAAACCTGGATATTTAACTGGATTTGATCCAAAGTTGCATATAAAGTGGGGTGAGTTGGTAAGGTAGTTCCCACTTGGATTTTCAAGGGTTTAGGGGGGGGCTATGATGAAAATGTTATCCTGCATTGTCGTTACTCTTTTTTTTTTTTTTTTTTGGGGGGGGGGGGGTCCTGGCTTTTAGATTTTTACTCAAAACTCGTCCTCGATATTTCACTTTCATCCAACCCCCAACCACCCTATTTTCTCCCATACAATTCAAATGGTAGATGAATGAGACTGAGCTCCCTTAAAAGAGTGGAGCAATTTAAAAAACAGGCCGTGTTGTTAAAAAAAGTGGGGCGTTTGGCGTTTTACCAGTGGGGCGAACTGACTTGCTTCCGTTTTTGTCAATTTTTGACTGATTTTCGGGGTTAACATGCATGACGTGGATAAAGTGACTATATATTTTTTCATGAAAGTATAAAACTAGTCTAACATCGTCCTAAAAATGTGCATGATTATATTTACCTTTCATTGGACAAGTACAAAAAAGTTATCCGGATACACTTTTGTTGCGATGACATTTTAAAATGTATGTTTCGTTCCCCGGTTTCTTCCAGTTAATCGGTAGTGTAACCCATTTCAGTATATCTGTTTACAATAGCTTTTTGAACCATCTGTTTGAAAAACCAAAGTTCTTTGTATCAACTGTCTGACCATTTCAAACATCAGCAGACGAGCGTCCTTTCGCGTCATATTATACAAAAACGACCACGGTGAAAAGATTTCCGGTTTTCCGTATTCGAGGATCCAAGCTTTCGTACATTTACGTATAATATCATATCATTTATGTAAGAGTTAACTTAGTCTGGAATCGAGAATGGTGAATTAAATAAGGACAACAAAAAAAAGAGAAAAAAGTTAGTTAAAAAGCAAAAATATAGAATAAAGGATCATTATTCTCAGAGCATATATGTCTCTGGAAGAATCATGAGAATAAAGAAAAACTAAATAAAGGATATTCAATCAATTATCTATTATTTATAACTCATTCACATTTTGTTCCATTCATAATTATATAATTGTGCTGAGGGGGGCATGATGGTGAAGTTTGGAAAATTGACAAACGAGAATTACTCTAAATCAGAGAATAATTAAATGTAACTGTTAGACAGTTAGAGTGTAATAAATAAAATATCATGTACATATATTTTACAAAATGAGGTCACAGAAAACACAGATTTTTGTTATTACTAATAAGAGTCTGCAATTTGAGTATAACTGTCAGTGGCGGTTCCAGAGGGTGGGGGCAAAAGGGGGGGGGGGGGGCGTATAGGGGCATACGCCCCCTTTGCTTGGACTTTTTTTTTTGTAAACTGATTAATCAGACAAGACTTCGAGAACTTTGCCATTTCCCGTGTATTTTTTTTCATGCGACAATTCTTTACCTTTAATGATGTTTTTTGTTGGTATTTACTGATTATGTTAAAGTCGTGTGATTCGCTATAGTGGAGTTGACCAGTTCGCCGTAAAAACGTCACTCAGTCATTTTGAAATCCAAATTACAGTAACACATGGATAGACTGAGGATGACAATCATGACATCTTCAAAGCGACACAGGATTGATAAGTCTAAAATGACAACGAGTTTATGAATGACGATCGACAAATGGAGATATAAAGGCCACAACCCGGCCACTGAGCAGGATTGAGTAAGAATGTATTGACTTCTATTTCACAATTCCACGAGACAGAAACAGTTATACTCTATTACACTTTCATAAAAAAAAAGCAATATTATTTACCTACGAAAACATGTGTTACCCAAAACGCCTCGGCCTATTTTAACTAGAAATAACATAGCTGAATGATGATCCTCAGTCAACATAAGCTCTAGATACGAACCATTTGTTTGAGAAGGCAGTCTGAGATATTTGAAAGAAAAAATCTGACTCTGGTTTTTGCCTTTTAAAAACAAAAATTATGGCCGTATCTGGATTGAAAACAATAATCTTGTCCACTTTTAAGAAACGAAAATTTCGAACAGAATCATTTAGCATTAAATAAACATCATGAATAAAAAAAAACGGGCATATTTTTTGGGGGCGGGGTTTTGCATGTGTGACTTGAATGTCAACTTGTTTCGCCGAACTGATATATTTAATACCTTTTTTCAAGACCATACTGCAAGCAGCTGCTCAGTGGCCGGGTTGTGGCCTTTATGTCTCCATTTGTCGATCGTCATTCATAAACTCGTTGTCATTTTAGACTTATTCGTAGCCTTTGGTTAATTTGGAACCCCTCACTTCCCTTAATTTTGTTGGTTGAAACATTTGGATAAAAATTGCTTGTTTGTCTTTCTTAAATCGTGTCGGTCTTGTTGTAAATTTCATCGAAAAGCCCGGCGTATATCTGGTTTACAACAAGACATCTGTGAGGTTATTCTAACTTAACATACAACAAACGAGAGTTTTCCATGTCTATTTTTTACTGACAATTCCCACATGTAATTATATATCAGTACATAGCTTTGGTTCCATACTATCATTTTATAAAAGACAATTCATAGGGAGAATACAGCATAAAAATTTAAAATGTCCAACCCTTACACTTTACACCAACTTTAAAATATACATGCCCAAATAGGGAACCATTAAAAATATTCATTTTACACTTATTTTATGTTTTTTAGCCCCAAAAAGTCCCATTTTTCTTCAAAAAATCTTTAAAAAACTTCGCTCCACCCCCTTTCTAAAATTCTGGATCCGCCCCTGCCTGTGACCGTGTCCAACAGTTGTCAGTGAATTAGAAATTTTACTATAAATCTGACACAAGTTCAGTTAAGAATCTGTGACAATTTGGATTTTCCTTGTAATATTCTTAGGAAATGTCCTATAAATATAAAAAAAGAAGATGTGGTATGATTGCTAATAAGACAACTATCCACAAGAGACCAAAATGACACAGAAATTAACAACTATAGGTCACCGTACGGCTTTCAACAATGAGCAAAGCCCATACCGCATAGACAGCTAGAAGTTTCAAATTCCTACTGCCTCATTCGCCTCCTTCATTTAAAATTACATCATAGGCGGATCCAAAAGGGGGGAGGGGGCTAAATGTTGGACTTGATCTGTTTGTCCAAGGTTAAACAATATATTTTGTTTTATAATTCTCAACTCATGAACTATGCAAACATTTTTAACACTATCTTCTCATTATATTCAACAAAAAGCTCACCAGTTCTTATCTTCACATGTTTGTCAAAATGACCAATCAAATCAAAATTTTACTTACTAAATTTGCCGTGAAATATTCTAAAACATAAGTTGCCAAATATTGAAGTTCCTAACTGTTTATAATTCACAGTACCTGAATTCACTCATGTATTCCCCCCCCCCCTTTTTTGAGAAAAAAATTGATTGATCATATAAGGAATCACTGAAGTATTATTACTGGAGCGGCCCCCTCTTAGGCAGCCAATGGGCCCCCACTTATGAAAATTTCTAGATCAGCCACTGCTTATGAAAATTGCTGGATCCGTCACTGGCACAATTTTTAGTTTTATGTCATCGTAAGTCCAACGGGTTACTGTTGTTTTTATCCTTCATTCTTTTGACTTTTCTCAATTTATTGGATTTATGGCTGTAATTAACTACTACTTTAATTGGTATCCAGTATCGTACGGAACGAAGTATGTAGACTAAGTGTTTGTCGTGATTTAAACACGATAGTAGTGTTTCTTTCCCCTAAACATTATGAGCCGCATTGAACAGGATAGATAACCTCAGACCTCAAACAGTTACACTCTGAAACATTTTCAAGTACTTTCTATATGCTCATGTGTATTTTCTTGTTAGCATAGTTTTGTACTTGGACAGATAATCAGAATGATCAACAATCATGTATTGGCAATGTTAATTGGTCACGTTTGTTTGACTGAACAACCAAACCAGGTAATTTTTAATTTTGATAGCCTCACATGTCATGCATGTACAATGTTAATGTATACATTCAGTCATTTTTATAACACAAGGGTTACAAATAAGAAAATCCTAAATAAGATATGCAAATCTATAATCAAGTGCCATAACTTACTGTATGAAGCACCTGTTTGTTCTGAGACTACTATAACACATATATATATGACTGTGTAACTGTTATAGTATTCTCAGATTTGATTTAAGAATTATAAGGATTAAAGACATTTTTCAAACTCACAAACATTACCAACGGACTTTATTCAGTTTGAGAGTTAATCGCCCTGGTTTATACATCACTAACCTCTAGAAAAAAATGTTAAATCCTAAAATCATTGAGATATTTAATACTGATAAAGCTATATTACTATATAAGTCCTTCAAATTAATCTAGGTATCTGAAATTTGAAATCAAAGATGTATACACACATATATATTTACAAATTCCACCCTTATGACTCTACAAGAGATAAATATAAAACTTTTTGTAGTTGCATCTAATCCACTATCAAGGGAGATAATTTATGCCAAATAAAAAGATTAGTAATAAAATCTTTTGATGATTATATGTGCCTCCTTTATGGAAAATCTTAAGACAAAGGTGAACAGCTTTAATGATTTATTTCTTCAAATAGAAAATGGAATAAATATTGGAATACATAAAATTCAGGTGAATTTGTATCTCATACTTGTATGTTACTAAAATTGAACTTGCGAAGAATGTTAAATTTCTCTAATGAATTCCATGTTTTAATTCAGTTAACATTAAATATAACTTTTTCACATGAACTTTGTCATGTTTGTTATTGTGAATTGTTCACATGAATTTCACTAAAATTAGATTGTTTTTAACATGTTTAAAGTAAATTAAGATTTTCAATGGAATACATGTCTTGCAAGCTAGTATAAGATGTTAATAAACAATTTTAATTTTTTAATTTTTAATTTAATTTTTTTTTTATGTGAATTTCACGTGAATAATCTATCGTAAAAATCATGTGAAAAATTTAATTTAACTTCATGTCACCAAAATTTGCCTGTGTAATTTACACATGTGTTACACATGCAAATATCGCATGTGTCACATGCGTTATCCAACACATGCGTGACACAGGTGTATTTCTGACACATGTGATTCACATGCGTGTGTTACGCATGTGAACGCATGTGTACAACACATGATTCCCATGCGTGGCAAGAAACATGTGTATTACGCATGTAACACACCTGTGACACATGCGTTTTTAGGCACATGCGTGACACATGTGTGGCATTTTTGCCCTAGTAGAGATAAACTGTAAACAACAATAATGTTCAGCAAAGTAAGATTTACAAATAAGTCAACATGACCGAAATGGTCAATTGACCCCCTTAGGAGTTATTGTCAATTTTTAACAATTTTCATAAAATTTGTAAATTTCTACTAACATTTTCCACTGAAACTAATGGGCCAAGTTCATTATAGATAGAGATAATTTTAAGCAGCAAGAATGTTCAGTAAAGTAAGATGTACAAACACATCACCATCACCAAAAATTTTGTTTGTCATGAATCCATCTGCTTCCTTTAATATTCACATAGACCAAGGTGAGCGACACAGGCTCTTTAGAGCCTCTAGTTTAAACTAGATATCC